>CM076579.1:1655569963-1656169963 GCA_034641835.2 Pinus albicaulis
GAAAGATATCAAAGCTTCAGACTGACTGCAAGAAAGCAAACTGGACTGTAAAAGACAGAAAAAACTGTTGGCAACCTACCAAACAGCTGAAACAACCCAACAGGAGAATCACAAAAATGTGATCCCCAGCGGAGTCGCCAGTTCTGTTTCGGGGAATTAACACGCTAGAGGTTGGTTGGGATTCAACCTCCACAGAGCAGGGGCGTACTACTTAACAGAGACTCACACGATCATGCACATTCATAAAAACGAAATAGAGCAGAATGAGAGGTTTACCCGTTGGTCCTACGTTTGAAGTAGATCCACGTGGAGTTCAAACTCCCTGCAACCATCCTTCCTCCTTAACCTGAAATACAAGAAGAAACCAGCACAAAGGACAAGTTGTACATCATATTTCTACTCTATATGTTAGTGAGATTCATATAAAACATTAAATAAATCATAATGAATGCTTGTATAACAAATATTATTCATACATTAAAGCATACACTAACACGTTTATTTCGGGAACAGCATGATACTTATGTATTATAAAATAGTACGTACAAAAGTAAGTGGAGAGATCACCTGATCCTTCCAAGGCCTTCGCAGACCGTCGTCCGGATCCGTCCAGCCCTTGCCTCGCTAAGACTCCTTCCAAATGTGTGCATACGAGATAACATATAAAGGGATGTGTATCTCAAGGAAACAAGGGTTTCCTGAAATGAACTGGGAAAGTGCAGGAGGCACGGGGAATCAGACTTGGATAGGGAACCAACAGAGTATAATAATAATAATTCTCTCTCTCCCTTAGGCCATACATATGAGGTCTTTTTATAGTCCTCCAAGTAGTTTCAGCAGTTGGAAACAGTTGGCCACGGGCTGGGGTGGTTGAACTACCTGAGTAACCATCAACCCAGCGCGAAATTAGGGATTTTTATATATTTTTTAATCATTAAAATGGCATACGCGGAAAATTCTAGCTGTACTCGCGTATACACACGGAAAAACACGGGCATAGTCGCGTATGGAGGATTTTCCACTGTTTTTAAGTGAATTTGTCCAAGTCTGTAGGAATGGGTGCCCATAAAGCCATGAAGCAATCATCAATCATGTCAAGGTGAGAAATGATGCTATAACAGAAGTGGGACTCAAGGAGAGAGGACAAAGGAAAGCATGGAAATTTTGACAGTTTATGGAAAAGTCCATACATCATCCAGGTCATTGTGGGTCCAAATGCCTTTTTTCTACAAGAATTAGATGGTACAGAGCTGTTTGGGGGTCCAGTCAATGGCAGGATGCTCAAACACTACTTCTGCTGATTTCCAACTTCTAGTTTCCATTTCCATTGTACATACCATTGCAGTGCTTTATTTTCAAGAAAAAAAACTGTTTCAAAAAATAGAGAGAAAGGAGAGGCTCAGACATGCTCAAAACATGAACCTCTAAAGTGCAAAATATTGGCTCTAATATGATCAAAACCTAAGCCAAGGAAATTGAAGATAGCTGGTCCAAACATGCCCAAAAACTGGACCAACAGAGAAGAAAGAAGAATCAGCTCTAACAAGCCCAAAACCAGAGCTGAAATGAAGAAAAGGAAGTGACTCTAATAAGCTCAAAACCTGAGTCACAAAAAAGAAAGAAGGATGCTTCAAAATTCTAGATTTCAAGCCTTCAAAGTTTTGTTTTAGTTTTCTGCAAATTTTTGTCCATGGGCAACTATCTTTATGCCTTGGATCCACAGCAAACTAGACTGTCTAATCCTAGTTTAATTGTTTTTAATTTTCTGTTGTAGAATGTAGAGAAGAAATCCGCTGGACAGTTTAATCCCAGTAGATATTAGATTAGGTAGAGAAAAATATGAGACCAATAGTCTAATCCAGTCTCATGGAGTAATAAGGGTAGAAATAGAATAGGTTTATTTTCTTATTTATAAAAATAAATGATGTAAAGGGTCTACTAGTCCAAATACACCCTAGAAGAAAAAAAATTTCTAGGATTGTAGGAAGGGTAGGTAGTCTTTTGGGAAAAGTGTTTCTGCTGATGTAATGCCTTCATATTGTGACAGCTGATCTAAAGAAAGAAAGGGATGTGGCAAGCAGCAGGCATCTGGCCTACACAAAAGATTCATCCTCTGAATTCTTGACTCCTTCAAGAAGAAGCCATCCCCATGTGGAGCCACTGTTAGCCCCCCTGTAAATTTTTGACAGACAAATTAGGGGGCTAAATTGTTTTTGAGCCTTCAAGGAATGCATCTCCCCTAAAGACACATCATCCTTGAAGTCTCTTGTGCCTTTTCCCTTGATAAAATCCCCTCTGCTGATTCCCATTATAAATCCTCTCTGACTGTGACAAATTGTGTTTTCAAAGGCCTTCATTTGTCCCTTGTACCCCTACACAAATTATTCATTTCATCCGTTTTTCCCTTTGTCAAAGTCCCCTTTTTCCCCTACCGTTTCCTTTCCTTGGCCTTAAAATGCAGTAAAAGTGGCCCAAAGGCCATATTCTCCATGTATATGGGGCTTAGCCCCTTTCGGCCAAGCCCCTGCACTTTCCCCCTCCACATGACCCAGGCACTAGATCCACCCGCCAGCCCAAAAGGCGCTTATCATAGAGTATGTGTCAAAAGCATTTACACCGTCGATATGTACAGATCAAATGGTTGTCGGGGTCCCACAGCGTCCACCATTCTACTCGTTCTCCGCCTCGATCATAGATCCACCGTCCATTTAACCATTGATCTGACGGCTCACAGTAAACCTGTCTCGACGGTCCCACGCCCGCGCACTATTTAGAAACCACCGGTTTCTATCGCAACGCCTTTCGTAGGTAGGCGATATTTCCCGATGGCCCAACGATTCCACTTATCGCGCGATGCGTGGTAGTGGCACTGTTTCAAAACTGCCTGCTCATCGCGCATTAACGTTCGACACAGGATACAGAGCGATATGCATATCAGCTGTCTAATCTGCGATCGCCCATCTAACGATTGTCGCTTCACGAAGTTGTGCAGAGTTTAACCAGAGGCATATGTACCCCTGGCCCACTGTCCATCGCCCTCCGCCACGTCCCCAACCGTTGATCTCCTCCTGAGATCGGACGGCCCAAGTTTATTCTCACCCCCGCCGTTGACTGTCCCGTCGTCGCCCATTCCCACTAGGTCACCATCCCATGTGTCTCACCGTACATTCGCCCCTCCCATTATATATTATTCATCCAAAGGTCAAAAGTAAGGTTTTCACGATTAATTTTCTCTGCATTCCGCCAACCTTCCCACCAGAGCACTTCTCCACCATTCCTCTACGTTTTTCTCCATTCGTTCGCATTCCCACTATCCTCCTCGCAGTCATCCACATCATCCAACCCCATGCATTGTTTTCTTGATAGTTTTCATATTTTGCAAGGTTACAGAAAGGCGGAAACTGCCATGGTTCATATGTACTACTTTAATGGCGCATTGCACAGAGAAGATTGAATTTGGAAGCTGGTACTACAGGGAAATGTCCGGAAAGGTAGCGGCGGCATAAATATTATCCAAGGACAGTTGAATCTCCGCGAAAAAACTATCCAGCACCATTAAAGCCCAAATTTTTCATATTAAGACATTTATGAAATGGTAGAGAAATACCAGCTAATGATCAGAAAGCTCAACGTTTAGTATTGAAGATTTTTGAGCCTTAATACAGTGGTTTAGAGGCAAAGCACCAGATTAGTGACATCATGGACCACCCAAAGGATACAGCACGCAGAAAACCACATCATCGGGGTTTTCACATCAGCAGAATGTTTTCCCAAGAAAGGAAAAAGCGCCCATGCAGTGTTCAATCTATGCCATGCTCTAGAGAGATTTTCTACCCTGACAACAGCCCTGGTGCTATCAAAGCATTTGTTTCACAAGTATGGCGGACTTTTCAGTCATTTATTTACCTTTTGTTCAGTTCACCAGAAGTACTACAGAATTCTACAGCAGAGTACATCAGAGCATACTTGGAGTAAATGGAAACCTGACGAAGACCATTATTTCACCCAAGAGCGCTACAGATTAATGCACAGAATTTATACAGAATGGGCTTCGTCCTTCTTCGTCTTTTGAGTTGTTAATGCTGCATTTAGTTTTTCACCTACCTTCTTTGCTCCACTGGAGTTATAAATTCACAAATAAACTCATTGTAAAGGTTGTTGATCATTTATCAAAGAATTGCAAGTAGTTTCTTTTGAGACACAGTCTCTGTGTAAAGTTGTAAGATAGGCTGAGGAAGATGTTTTCAAACTGAGTGTTCAGCTGTTGGCAATGTTGTACTTGAATGCTATTTCTATTTAATATGACAAGAACATTTCTTTGGATCCTAATCTGAAGCAGCGGTGATGTTTTCCTATCTCCGTGTTTTAATTCATTTCATTTCATTTCTACTGGCTTGCATCAGAATATTGGCATAGGATTTACCCTTGTTAGGTACCCTATGTTTCTTCTCTCCTTTCCTTTGATGTTTTTCTAATAAATGTGTTATCTAAGAATTGATTTCAGTTAATTTAAATAGTGTAGTGGATGTTATTGCCTGCTCTCTGATGTATGAATTAAATGAATCTGTGCTTAGATTTTTCTTGTTAAGGATTTAGCTAGAAGATTTGGGAACACTGGGGATTAGAGTTAGCCCTGTCCACTAGGATCCTTGTGCGACTAGTTGGTCTTTAATTTTGTGTCCTAAACCCTTACTGTTCCTCCTCTCTTACCATTCCATACCACATTATCATCCTTAAGATCCAATGTTTTAAATGACTAGCCCAATTGAAATCCTGCCTATTGATTAGCAAGCAAATCCTTTCTTGACTCCATTGCCCAATGGTCTTGAATGCTTCCTAGAATACTTCACCTCTACCTTAATCCTCTTTTCTCATCTTCTCTTACATTGAACCCTTCTTTCTTGATAACCAGAAACCAAAAAAACAATCAAACAAACAAACCCTGTACCTATAACTAGCCTAACATCTTAACACTGAGATTTAAAGTCACATATCTTAGATAATCATAGAGAGATCCCTCTCTGGACCCAGGAGGGCTAGATCCTGAGGTCTGAAAGTGGTTTGATGTTGTCTCATCTTTTGGTCTTGCCGATTTGGCCAAAACACGGGAACCCCAACATCCTGCATATTGAACCTCTGTAATATAGTCTTGACATACTTCCTCTGGTTTAACCAGAGCTTCCTCTTTGCCCAATCTCTCTTAATTTCCATGCCCAGAATATGGTTTGTAGCACCAAGATCCTTCATGTCGAATTTGGAGAACAGTTGGGTCTTCAAATCTTGGATAATTTCTTTGTCATTTCCAATCAACAACATATCATCCACATACAAGACCAAATAAATAACATGGTCACCAATTAGTTTAAAATAAACACAGTGATCCTCCTTGCTTCTGGTGAAGCCAAGTCCCCGTATATAGGTATCAAATTTCTGATACCACATCCTTGGTGACTTTTTTAACCCATACAGAGACTTCTTCAACCTACATACTAGTTCTTTCTTACCCTTCACCATAAATCCTTCAGGTTGCTTCATGTAGATCTCCTCTTCTAGATCCCCATGAAGAAATTTTGTCTTCAAATCCATCTGTTCTATCTCAAAATCAACTGCAAAAACAACAGATAAAAGTAATCTAATAGAAGTAACCTTGGAAACAAGAGAAAAAATATCACCAAAATCAATTCCTGGCACCTGGGAATAACCTTTTTCTACCAACCAAGCTTTGTATTTCTCCAACTTGCCTTCTACATTCATCTTCTTTTTAAACACCCATTTATTCCCGATGGGCTTCCTTCTAGCAGGCAACTCCACCAGATCCCATGCCTCATTTTTGTGCAAGGATGCCATTTCATCAACCATGGCCTCCTTCCAGAGTTTTCCATCCTCTGAATCTACTACCTCCCTGACAGTTCTGGGATCATCATCAATTATAGTTAAGGCAAAACCTGAACAAAAATCAGATGGACTATACCTTTCTGGTTGCCTTCTTTCCCAAAATGATCTTCTCAAAGCTGGGGTTTGTGGCTCTTCCTCTTCTGAATCTTCTTCTTTTGTAGAGTCTGATTCATCCTCCTATAGCTCAAAATATATCTTCTCAGGTTCCTTTGGTAGGACTTCATGTGTAACAACATCTTTCACCTCTCTAAACACCACATCTCGGCTGTACACAACCTTCCTTGTTTCTGGGTTCCAAATCTTGTAACCCTTTAAACCATCCTTATACCCAATAAAGATGCACCTTTCAGATTTATTATCCAACTTGGTCATTTTCTCCTTTGGAACATGTACATATGCATCACATCCAAATACCCTTAGATTTGAAAGAGAGGGTTTCTTACTAGTCGATACCTCATGTGGAGTCTTATCCTCCAACGCTGATGAAGGTGATCTGTGAACTAAGTAATATGCAGTCCCCACTACCTCTGCCTAGAATTCTTGTCCTAACCTAGTACCACTGAGCATGCTTCTTGCCTTTTCCATCAGTGTTCTGTTCATTATTTCTGCAACTCCATTTTGTTGAGGTGTGTATGGAGTATTCTTTTGCCGTGCTATACCACACTTCTTACAAATCTCTTCAAATTCCTTCTTGCAAAACTCCCCACCATTATCTGTCCTCAATGCCTTTATCTTCTTCTCTGTCTGGTTTTCCACCAGAGCCTTAAATTATTTAAATTTTTCAAAGACTTCATATTTTTTCCTCAAGAAATATATCCATGTATTCCTTGAGAATTCATCTATGAATGAAACATAGTACACAGACTTTCCCAGTGATGGAACTGACACAGGTCCAAACACATAACTGTGCACAAGTTCTAATATCTTGTTCGCCCTCTTAGCACCAGAAGGAAAACTCACTTGATTCTACTTCCCATATACAAAATGTTCACAAAAATCGAAATCCAGAGAGCAATTAGACATACCTTCTACCATACCATTTCTATGTAGTATCCGAAGGCCCTTCTCTCCAATATTTCAAAGCCTTTGATGCCATAGCATGGTATTTTCTCCAGAGACAGCTAGGCTTTCCGCTCCTCTTTCAGGAACCACAAAGTTGTACAATGTTACCTTGTAGCTTGTATAAAGTTCCAATCCAAACTCCCCGCATTAATACTAATGCTTCCCGAACCATCTTGTGGGCATCTTTCTCGAACACTGTTTTTACACATGCATCATCCATCTTGCTTACAGAAATCAGATTTTTGGCCAATGCAGGAATATGCAGAACACTAGGAAGTGTTCTAATCCTTCCACCTTGCAGCTTCAGCTTGACCTTTCCACGTCCGATGATTTTGGCCTTCCTATCATCCCCTAGGAAGACATCACCATCATATTTATCATACTCGCAGAACCAATCCCTATGGGGAGTGAAGTGAAAGGATGCACTTAAGTAAATCAACCATGAATCATGATCTACATGTGTATTTGAAGAAGAAGCCAAATACACATCCCCACCTTCATCTGAGGTGGTTTTTGCCTCAGCAGAAGGAGTATCATCATATCCCTTTCCTTTCTCAAGAGCTTTAGATCTGCACTCCTTTTTGTAGTGCCCTTCCTTTCCACATTTCCATCATACCTTTACAAAATTTCCAGGAGATTTAGGTCTCTTTCTAGATTTGGATCTCCCACTCGAAACCTTATTCTTGTTTCTGTTTTGGGACCTTCCTCGTACAGATAAGGCATTTCCATTCTGGACCTCCATATTTCTCCGTCTCATTTCCTCTGACAGCAAGGTTGAGACAATGTCATCAAAATTCAAGGTAGTTGTATTTCTACCTATTGCAATAACTAGACTATCCCATGAGTCTGGTAGAGAACACAACAAACTGATGCACTTATCTTCATCTGAGATTTTAATATCAACAGATGAGAGATGACTTACCATAGTATTGAAGGCATTCAGATGCTCTGTCACTGAGTCTCCATCCTTCATCCTGAGGTTATATAGATTTTTCTGCAGGAACAAATTATTCACCAGAGACTTAGATTGGTACAAAGTCCCAAGTTTTTCCCACAAATTCTTCGCCGTAGCTTCCCCAGATACATTCAACAATACTGAATCTGAGACACACAACCATATTGTGCTCTTGGCCTTCCGATCTAGTTTCTTCCAGTCTTCATCTGACATTGTCGTTGGTTTAGTACCTGGATCTACCGCGATCCACTGATCTTTGTCCACCAGCAGATCCTCCATCTTGAGCTTCCACAACTCAAAACTCTGACCATTAAATTTCTCGATCTCTATCTTTTTTCCGCTCGCCATCTTCTTTCACCACAAGAATCGATCCCGCAGATCTCCCACTGAACAGGGTCTACCTCAGGCCTGAGAAAAAAATCCTCAGCAGCAAAGGTGTCCCCTTGAAGCCAAAAAAACTCCGATACCAAATGTAGGTTTTAACCCTAAACAAAAATTATCTACACACGAATCTTATAACAGAAAATAAACAATAGCGAGAGCATAAAACATAAAACAGATAAACATAGAGATTTTCCCCTAGATCCCAAATTGGGACGACCAGCTTGATTTTTCATTATATTCCTTTTAGTGTTACAACACATATATATACATGCTGAAGCATACATAAACACCAATCCATTAACCCTGGATTAGAACATAATCGTAGTTCCCTTGACCGGATCTACAAAATACCAAGGGTCGAAAACCATCGTACCCTAAAACCATGTGCAAGCTCATGCACAAAACATGGGTGGGTCCGCATATGAGTGGGACCGCATACCAAAAAAATTTTCACGAGGTTGCTGCTCCAAACCCCGACAGGGGGGGCTACCACCCCCCTTGAGACCCCCCTTTGAGACCCCCCTGCTGCGCCCGGCGCAACGTACAACGCGTGGGGATAGTCGTGGAAAGAATATAACACATACCCAATAATCAAACTTTAAAGTACTAGATCCAGAGACCGAGTTACTAATGGCCATAACTAAACCATTCTAGCCTTCTGGAAATGAGCACAAAAATAAAATAGCCCTAACTTCATCATCAAAGTTTACCCCTACAGAACTTAACTAACTGGTAACTGTATTAAAATCATTTAAATGGTCTGCAACAGATCCACCTTCTGACATCTTCATATTAAATAAATGTTTCATAAGAAATACCTTGTTTGAGGCCAAGGGTTTTTCATATAGTTTTTCCAATGCCTTAATCAAACCCTCTATTGTTGTTTCATTCTAAATATTGAAGGCTACCGATGCCGTGAGGCACAACTGTACTGTTCTAAGTGCATTTCTATCGAGAATCTCCCATTCTGTGTCTTTCATAGCCATCTGCTTCTTTGTTTTTTCGCTCAATGGTAGGTACAGATCTTTCTGATACAGATAATCTTCCATCTACACCTTCCAAAGCGGGAAATTTTGGCCATTAAATTTCTTGACCCTAAAATTACCATCTTCCGCCATTGCTCCCACTCGATCTGGGAACCCTTCTTTCTTGTGAGTTTATCATCCAAATAAACCTTTAGCTCTGATACCAGTTGTTAGAAAATTATATATTACAGAGAAATGTGACACGTAAAATATGCGGAAAACACAAGCACAAAAATCACATAAAACCAGAGAGACACAGATATATGTGGTTCACCTAGTTTGGGCTACTTCCACCTCGGACAGCTAGTCCTTCCTTTCTATTATCGAGCAAAATCAAGAGATACAACCTACAACAGATCCACTGTAATATCCTCTGTTCTCTCTCACAGTCTCCCTATCTATTTCTCGCTCTGAGAATACTCATACAATACATAGCCGTAATAAAATACCCTCATACAAGCGAGGGGTTGTCTTATAGGGAAAAAAACCCTAAACTAAACATAACTTCTACCGTCAGATCATCTGCCCAATGAATGGCCCTGATCGACTAGAAATCAATATACTCTTACAAGGAAAGTTTACATTTGTTTTTAGCTTGGGGGGCACTGCGCCAGAAACCCCCCACCAGGGGGGGGCTCCATAAAGTCACAGCCACCCCCCCTGGACCCTCCAGACAATGTTTAATTATGAGCAGCATTATCGCCCCATTAGGGTACAAGGGTCCAACGCTGTGATACAAAATAAACGAGATAATTAGGCTCCACACCCAACAGATCTAACCCAATAAGGGAACCTAGTGGCCTATCATAGTGAGACACTCACTAATAAAATTCAAAAATACCCCATCTACTATAAAGAGATGTATTGCATTGTGCAGGCTTGCCGACAATGGAAACATTACATTCTGGGGAAGGAGATGATCATCCACACAAATCATTGACCTCTTCATTTTATAAAGAAACACGGGAAGTTGGAGAATGACCTCCATAAGAAATGGTCCACATATCTGCAACAATTTCATATGAAGATTAGGTACAACAAGGAAAACACCAATAATGTTGCATATTGCCTCAGTTAATCACCAATTGTGGAATTGGCCAAATTTTTGGACTCTTATGGGCATAAGACTTCTATATGGAAAATTTACAAATATTATCTAGAATTCATTATCACATACCAAATTTTGATGGATGACAAGAAAGTTCCAGACTTCCACCTCCATGATGCATTGTTATGCCACATGGGAAAAAAATTTTTTCCTTCAAGCAAGCATTCCAAGATGGTTTGGGAGGCATACTACAGTAAGTTCACAAGACATTTTGGTTTAGAAAATATGGTGGCGGTACTTCATAAGTATTTTTATTGGCCAAATACCCAACAAGTTATTAGAAATTATATTAGATCTTGCACTACATGTCCCACCGCCAAGAAAATCATTAAGAAGAAAGACTTGTATACTCCACTGCCTACTGCTAGTCAGCCGTGGGAATCCATATACAGGGACTATATGTCTGGCCTTACTTCTACCAAGCAGATATTGAACCATCATTTCCTTATGATGTTGACACAAATACTCAAAATGAAGCAGATGTTGAACCATCATTTCCTTATGAAGAAATTAATCTCCCTACATGTATTATCATGCAATTTAACTCCATAAACATTGAAACCTATGGGATACATCAAGAACTATAAATTTATAGTACTTTTTGACCGTGGCAATACTCACAATTTCATTCACAAGAGAGTTTCAAAAGAAACCCATTATTTTGTACACCTAGTGCAATACTTTAAAATCATGATTTCCAATGGTGGAATGACAGAATGTGATATAATATGTGAATATTCCAACCCCATATTGGAGAATATTAACTCAAAATCCATCTATTTTCCATTGGCATTTGTGGTTGTGATATATTATTGAGGGAATAAAGGCCCAAAAACATTCATGTCTCATTGCATGGAGAAGTTACCAAAGAAATGCCACTTTGGAATTATTTCCCAATTTAATCCCATACATGCAATGGATAATAAAACACAAAAAATCCATGTAGAATTACATTTTTTCCTTGAAAAACATCATTAGGTCATTGAAACACCAAAGGTTTTAACCCCTTATTAAGGAGAGCATTACCATTGAATTCCCCTAATTCTATGAATTCAACCACCAAATGAATGTCCAAGTTGTTGATAATGTTGGAGAATGTAGTAGAGAAACAATTAATTCAAGTTATCCTTAACTTTAATAATCTCTTGTGAACTTTAGATATCTTCTAAAGTTTATTTATTATATATTTTCATCAAACAATTATCAATAACAAAATAATAAAGAGAATGGACATGAGATATAGGCTCCAAGCCAGGGAAAAACCCCTCCAAAGGGAAAACCTAGAAATAATCTCTTCTCTTCTTACATAATATGCTTAAAATGAGATAACTAAGACCCAAACCTCAAGATCAAGTCCTCCTCCAATCATCAAGTTGTACCTCCAACAAAGTTCCTCCAACTAGTCAAATTCAAACTAAGTCAACAAGAGTCAAACCCATCAAAAAATTATTTAATATCATAATATTGGCCTCTAGAAACTATATTTCATACCTAAAAATATAGGTCTGCAACTTCGGCCCCTGTAATAGTCCAGTAACTTCAAACATGTGAGGTAAATTAGGGAAAGAACTATATTAGAGAATTGGGTTTCCTTTCTCCTTGCTTCAACTTCTCTCTCCTTGACTTTCTTCTTTTAATTTGCACTTAAAATCAAAATTTGTGATTTTAGATTGAATTTGCATCCAAATGAGGCTGAATAGATTCTATTTACACTCATTTTTGGAATTCGAATAACCCTCTCTAGGCCACTTGTCTCTGGTAGGGACAACTTGTGCTAGGAGGCTTATTTTGACTTTCTTGACTCAAAATAAATTATTTTACATGGTAAATATTGCCCAGATGGGTATTATATACATGAAATTGACTTTCTTGACTCATGAAAATAAATCTTATGACATGAAAAACCCTAAAAGCATGAATCCCTTGCTCTACCTAGAAGACCAATCATGTAGAAATTTTAATAACTGAGATATTATTCATCGAGATTCTCCTGATCACACACTATTTTAGCTTCAAGCATAATACACAATCTCTTCTACCATTGATCATCACATGTGGAAATAAAATCAATTGCATGCATACATTAAAACCACAAACAATCACACATATGAACACATTATTTAATGGGAAAGCTTAAAGCTAAAAACCCCAACTATCTGTATATTATATGTCATGGAGATCATGTAGCAATCATAGTACAAAGCTCCTCACAAGCTCTCAGCACCACCTCCAATTGCTACACACTATCAAGCTAGATTTAGCAAAACACATGCTCCAATCTTTTGCCACTTGATAGCCAACCTCTATTGCATAATCAATGCTATGGGATGGCTTCATTAAATAAATAAACCACCCAGCTTGTATTGCGCAATCCTCATGGGCTTCTCCACCTATCTGTGTGTTGCAAATGGCAACTGTATAGTCACAAGTGATAGTTAACCTACTCTTTCACCTATTTCTGCACTGGTCTCCACTGAAACTGTCCATGCATTGAAGTTAACTGATGTATTCTTTAGTTGATTAATGAGTTTATAATTAGTGAATTAATTAATAATTAATTCACACCACTCTCACTAATTGTATCAATTAGTTAAACTGAATACAACTCCACTAACTACCTCAATCAACTCCACCAAACTCTGTCACATGAGTTCTAACTGAAGTATCCATGCAATAGCTCCACTTAACCCTCAAGAATAGCGTAATTCCTTCTGTCAGCTCCTGTGCCACATCTGTGCACTTAATCGAAGTGCTCCAAGAGAATAAGATAATGTTTAGAGTCTAAATATTATTAAGAGCTAATAATATTCGACATATCTATTTTTAGACTGGCAATCTAAAAATAGATTCCACCCAATATGTCTAAAAATATAAGTCCATATATTTTTTCCAACTTGACCAACCATCCAAAAATAGCATCGTGCAACTCATAGAACATGATCCATATGTCTAAAAATAGACTTTCGCCAAAAATAGCCTGCAGGCCCACTTAGTGAAGACGACTCCTTTCCACTAAGCTCATCATCTTGTTGCAAAATCAACACTCCCTCTCAAAAAGATAAGAATTATATACAACCCCTATCCTGCCCCTATGGTCTTTGAATTTGCTCCTGGTGAGTGCCTTTGTCAAGATGTCAGCATCCTGATCCTCCGTGGGAATGTATGAAAGTAACATGATCTTCCGTTGCACACAATCTCTGATATGATGATACCATATGTCAATTTGTTTAGATCTATCATGAAATACTGGATTAACCGAGAGTTTGATGCAACTCTGATTATAACAATAAATCAAAGTAGGCTCTAAGTGTGAATCGAACAACCCGACCAGGATCTTCCTCATCCATATAGCCTCGCATGCAGCCAAACTTGCTGCCATATACTCGGCCTCTGCTGAGCTGAGTGCCATGGATCTCTACTTCCTGATGTACCAAGAAACTTTTGTCGACCCGATACTGAAAATCCCTCTAGATATGCTCTTTCTGTCCGTTGGGCTCCCTGCCCATGCATCCGTGAAGCCACACAGCTTCACCTCATCCGAATGTCTATACCATAATCCATATCCCGATGTGCCTATGAGATATCTCAATACATACTTGCCTGCCTTACAGTAGAGCTTGGTAGCCTTAACCATAGCTTGAGAAATCGGTTAATTGCATAGTATAGGACGGTCGTGTATTGACGAGATACATAAGCGACCCCACCAATTGTCGATAAACAGTGGCATCCACTACCTCCGCCGAAGTAGCATCCTCCTTCCTCCATCCACCGGGAAGAGGAGTATCAATAGGCTTGCAGCCATGCATGTTGAACTTCTCCAGTATCTCTCGGGCATACTTACCTTGAGAAACAAATAGTCCACCACTGTGCTACCAAATTTCCAATCCCAGGAAATAATGAAGGAGGCCCAAGTCCTTCATCTCAAACTCTTTTGCAAGATCATCCTTGCATGAGTGTATCAACATCTCATCACCTATCAAAATCAAATCATCTACATAAAGTACAATGATCAGCAACTTACCCTCCACCACAATCTGGTATAGGTTAGGATCCGCCTCACTCTTTGAGAATCCAAGTCTAGTGAAATAACTGTCTATCCGTGTGTACCAAGCACGAGGTGCTTGTTTCAACCCATACAACGCTCTCTTTGAGCTCGTGGCACACATGCGACTCGCCGAAGATCTCAAACCTTCTGGTCGCTTCTATGTACACCTCCTCCTCAATGACTCCGTTGAGGAACACAATCTTCACATCCATCTGATGAATGTGCCACCCCATCTGTGCTGAGAGAGCAAGAATCATTCGTATGGAAGAATACCTTGCGACAGGTGCAAAGGTCTCCTCATAATCGATCCCCTCAATCTGTGAGAAGCCTCGGGAAACAAATCTTGCCTTGTACTTCTCCACACTCCCGTCAGCTGCCTGCTTCACTTTGTAGATCCATCTCGAACCCACCACTGATTTCCCCTCCGACCTTGGGACAATATCCCATGCACTGTTTCTGACAATCGAATCATACTCTTCCACCATGGCATCTACCCATGCGGGGTCCTCCACAGCTTCTTCGAAAGAGGATGGATCTGTCACGATACACTTGCTCATAAGAGCCATGTATCCAGTGTACCGATCAGGTGACTGTCTCTGTCTGCGCTGTGATGTAGGTGCTCCTACAACATTCTCTGCATCTTGAGCCAGTCGCTCAGCTTCTGTAGTGCGCTTCCGCCCTCTGATGGTTGGCGCTGCTTTAGTGGTCTCTTCCACTCCATGAACCTCATCTTGTGGCTGATCCACATCCTGAGACTCATCCTTAGGAACTAATAGCTCCTCATCTGCATGCAAGTGTGGCTCCCTCTCAAGCGAACACCTCATGGCTTTCTCCTCATGACCCTGATATCCTCGTCGCACAATGGGCCTACATGATCATCTGAAATACATGATGGGCTTGTGGGGTGTATCAAACTTAAAAATATCCCAACCTCCGTAGTCGGCTCCAACTTCTTCCGGCATCATTCGTCACATGAATGTAAATAGGTGAACCAAAAATCCTCAAATGGGAAATATCAAGCCTCTTACCAGAAAATGCCTCCTCGGGTGTACTCATGCCAAGTATCCTGTGAGGACAACAGTTCTGCACATATACTACAGTATTGCATGCCTCCACCCACAAGTGAATGGGTAGGCCCTAATCATGCAACATCGCCCGTGCAGCATCCACGATCGTTTTGTTCTTCTGCTCAGCAACCCCGTTCTGCTGTGGGTTATGAGGTGCTATGAGCTCTCTTCGAATTCCTTTTGCACTGCAAAATTCCTTGAATTCGCCAGAGATGAATTAACCACCATTGTCGCTCCTAAGAGCCTTCACCTGCTTCCCCGATTCTTTCTCAACTAGTGCCTTAAACTCACAGAAATTTGAGTATGTCTCGCTCTTCTTCTCCATGAATAAGATCCAGCACTTACGAGAAAAATCATCAACAAATATCACATAATACCTATGCTTTGCTATCGAAGCTACTGAGAAAGGTCCACACACGTCTGTGTGAATTCTCTCAAGGATCGTCGTGGCAATTATCCTTCCCGTGAAAATTGGCTTTCACAAATTTTCCCAACGTACATCCCTTGTACTGATCTCATCGCGCAAGAGTACCCTTAGGAAGCCCAAGAGGAAATCCACGTAATATCTCAAAGCTCCATGGTGAAGGTGGCCCAATTCCATACAACTCGCCATCATCCCGGCTCACCACTCCTTCTACCTTGCCTGCCATTGCTGCGCAGCCATCTACTCGCAATTGATAAAGGTTCTTAACTCGAACCCCTATCCTCCGGGTCTCACCAGTTGCCTTACTACGCAGGAAAGCCTTTCCCTCGCTAAATACAAAATCATATCCCTTGTCTTCTAACATCGCCATAGAGATAAGATTCTTCTCCACTCCTGGAACATGCATCACTTCCTTCAATACGAAGGGTTTACCAGACTCCCTCTCAAAGGAAATGGTACTGATACCGGTCACACTGTATCTACCATCATCGCCCATCTAGATGTGCACTCCAAGATCTTTCTCATCCAGATCAGTAAACAAATCTCGATCTCTTGTCATGTGAAAAGACACACCACTGTCTAGAAACCACACTGAACCCATCACACTTGAGACCAAGCATGTGATGAATGAAAAATCCAGCTCAAACTATGAGGCTAAGGCCTCTCCAGCTGCAGTTCCAGCAGCTTGCTTATTTTTCTTCTTCTCCGGACAATTTGTGGCATAATGTCTGTGTTGGTGACAATGAAAGCACTTCACCTTGGAAATGTCCTGCTTCTTGCCTTTCGCACCAGAATGAGAAGCTTTATTGCTCTTCCCCTTCTTTGCTTTGGCAGCCAAAGCGCAATTCTCTTCATCAGAGTTATTTAATGATGATTCGTCCCTGGTACTCCGCCTTATCTCCTCTTGCACAAGATCCGACCAAAGTCACTCCCATCCTAGCAATTTCTCCCAACCATTGACAAAGTCCTTATAGGAATGCCAACTCTTCGGAAGCCCAAGGAGATCCAAGCTCACCAAGTCCTCATCATCTACAGTCACCCCCACACTTCCCAGCTCATCCTTACATTGGGTGAACTTCGTGAGGTACTTGGGCATACTGTCGCCTTTCTCCATCTTTATGTTTCTGAGTTTATCCTTGAGCGCCAACTTCCTCTGGTCGCTCTTGCTTTGGGATAAGTCTGTCAACGCTTTCCACATCAAGAATGGAGAAGCCTTACCTTGAAGGCTGGACACTATGTGATCCTTTACACCTTCCAACAGAATTCTTCGACACTTTGCTGTCTTCTTTTTCCATGCGTCAAGTGCGGCAGCATCGCAAGAAGCAGGTTTTGGAATTTCTGCATTTATGAACTCCTTCAACCCATTGTCATCCAACACCGCCTCCATCCCGTCCTTCCATGCAATATAATCCGAGCTTCCCTAAAGGGCATACTCCAATCACAATCCATTGAAAGACATCTCAACTTTGACACCAAGAAAACACTGTTGCAAATTTGAATTCCACTAGCACAAAACTCAACCGCTTCAAAGTTTCGTAATTGCTTCAATGATCAATATCGCTCTCGATACCACATGTAGAAATTTGAATAACCGAGATATTATTCACCGAGATTCTCCTGATCACACACTATTTTAGCTTCATGCATAATACATAATCTCTTCTACCATTGATCATCACATGCGGAAAAAAAATCAATTGCATGCATACATTAAAACCACAAACAATCACACATATGAATACAATATTTAATGGGAAAGCTTAAAGCTGAAAACCCCAACTATTTGTATATTATACATGCCATGGAGATCATGTAACAATCATAGTACGAAAGCTCCTCACAAGCTCTCATGCACACCCTCAATTGCTACACACTATCAAGCTAGATCTAGGAAAAACACATGCTCCAACCTTTTGCCACTTGATAGCCAGCCTCTATTGCGTTTTCAAAGCTATGGGATGGCTTCATTAAATAGATAAGCACCTGGCCTGAAATGCGCAATCCTCATGGGATTACTCCACCTATATGTGTGTTGCAAATAGCAACAGTATAGTCACAACTGATAGTTAACCTGCTCTTTCACCTATTTCTGCACTGGTCTCCACTGAAACTGTCCATGCACTGAAGTTAACTGATGTATTCTTTAGTTGATTAATGAGTTTATAATTAGTGAATTAATTAATAATTAATTCACACCACTCTCACTAATTGTATCAATTATTTAAACTGAATACAAATATCTCAACTATGTTTAGATTAGTTAAACTGAATACAACTCCACTAACTTCCTCAATCAACTCCACCAAACTCTGTCACATGAGTTCTAACTGAAGTATCCATGCAATAGCTCCACTTAACCCTTAGGAATAGCGTAATTCCTTCTGTCAGCTCCTGTGCCACATCTGTGCACTTAACTGAAGTGATCCAAGAGAATAAGATAATGTTTAGAGTCCAAATATTATTAAGAGCTAATAATATTCGACATATCTATTTTTAGACTAGCAATCTAAAAATAGATTCCGCCCAGTATGTCTAAAAATAGAAGTCCATCGATTTTTTCCGACTTGACCAACCATCCACAAATAGCATCCTGCAACTCATAGAACATGATCCATATGTCTAAAAATAGACATAGTCTAAAAATAGACTTTGCGCCAAAAATAGTCTGCGGGCCCACTTAGTGAAGGTGACTCCTTTCCACTGAGCTCATCATCTTGTTGCAATCTCAACAAATCAAAAGAAGCATGAAACCCATGCTTTAAAATAATATTTTATCTTTCTTATTTTGCTTGTTATATAAGATACACATATTGACATGAGTACAATGACAATTATGAAGACTGAAACCAGTTACATTTTCCAATTCTCCGTCTAAACTATAGCGGTATTTATAATTGTATAATTGGTACAAGGTTATTCTCAAAGTAATGTGTTCTCATATGAATAGTCAGATTGGTAAGCCATTTTTAAGCATCAACATTATGGCCAATATTGTAAACATAGTAAGGCCTTAACTTGACAAGCTCTTCTTATTTTATAGCATAATGATGAGAGGCTTTATGTGAGATACCACACTACCTATTCAAGGTACACACCCCATCTAGATGTTCATTAGGTATGTCATTTTACGATTATTCCTATCTTGGATTCCCAATCCTCAAAGAATATTAGTCCTCTTTGACCAATCTTATCTTGGATATTTGCCCAATCTTCAAAGAGTGTAGGTCAACAACAATACTTCCTATCTTGGATTCTCTATCCTAAAGTAGATCACATATGCTTATCCAATCCTCCATTCTCCCTACCATGGCCCTCACTTAGACATATGACTATTAGTCCTATCCTAGTTAATGAAACATGATAGAAGAGAATACAATGTCCATAATTACTCCTCAACCAAGGAGGATGTACTCATTCCCACTTTATCAGGGAATATATCATTTCTCATGTTTAATGAGATTCTTACTCCCTCTAAAACATAAAGGAGGTTATTTCACTTCCTTTCAATTTGGAAGTCATAACCACTAACTCTCTAACTTGTCTTCACAAGTGTATCAACTAATAGTTCTTCATGGAGATAACAACTACATGACCATTTTTTTATTTGATATCTCATCATATTGAGATTATTTATTCCTGGATGTTATGGAGTTATGTTCTTCATTCAATATTGCGATAGGGTTTAGGCCATCAACCTTTCGTATCACTTTTCTTGAGTTATCGTCACCAATAAAGGGATTATATCGAGCCTTATGATATCTCCCTCTAAAAATTAAAGTGATCTTCATGAACATTAGGTTATCCACTTATACTACTACCTTTCAATTCAAAGGTGACGATGTAAAAACCTTGACTACATAACCCTTCAAGGATTGTCAAGACCATTTATTCAATTTATATGGTCTTTGAATCAAGTACAATCAACAGTTGAAATTTCCTCAACAATGATTATCTATTTCTGCAACATCCTTCCAGGTAACAAAACAATATGTGAGTTAAATAAAAAATATCAAAAAATTAATATTAATGTTAGACTTACCTTATCATGATGGCATCTTTCATCAAATTATTTTCTTACTTGAATACTTTGAGATCAACATCCTTTCACATGAACCATCTCCATAAGAATATTTATCCATGCATTAATTTTAATCAGGGTTCCAATGGATAAAACTTGATTACCAAGCTAGAATATGTTACTTAGAGTTATCTATTCCTTGATAAAAATAAAGAAAGGGTCGCTACTTTCTTTCTTTCTTTTAGAGACCATAATTGATGTTGATCAATTTATACCATGCAGTCTTGCGTGAGGGTCTTGATCTCTAGCCATGTTAAATTTATTCTTTCAGGTATCATGTAATCATATGGAAGGCTTACCAAGCTCACATTTATAATCAACTCTTTCTGCAAGATTATTGTAGATATGAACCTTTCCTTAGAGAATAGTTGCCTTAAATTTTCATACCTTAGCTTCCATACAACCATCTAGCCATCCTTTATGGAACGAGGTTTATTCTTATACTTGTTGAAGATAGATTTATTTTCCTAGTATAATTTTTTTTATTATGCTGCTTACACTATAACTTTCATTCATTCATCCTTCAAGAGTATTGTTTCCATACTAGATGGAATATATGCTAGTCAAGTCATAATTATTTTTCCAAGAACCTTAAAAAATGATGGTTCTCATAGGATCTTAATTATCCCTCCTTTCAAAATTAATACCTCTATAATGATGTTAGAAAATGCTTGGATGAACTATAATATGCAATATGGTCCCAATTTTCTAATTCTTGAAATCCAGATGATTCATACCAAAAAAATTTAATTAAGTAGACTCTAATTATTCTATTATCACATGCTTAATTTTATGATTCCATGCTTTTACAAAAACCAAGACTCTTCTAGAGTATACAACATGTTAGACTCCGTCTTGTCAGTCTGCTGCAATCAAATTCACCAAGGTTCATTTCTCCTTATTTGCAGTCATTAAAGAGTAATTCTGCAGTTCAGGGTTTAGTTTTCAGAGGTAGGCTAGAGGAAGCCTCAGTAAGTCTTCATTTCAGGAATGTCGTCATAAATAAGGCGAGATTGATTCTTCTTCAAAACCCTGTTTTGAAGAAGAAGTCATCAAATATGTAATTTGTCATGATGTTCCAAAACTCTACAGTTCTTCAAATGACAGTGTTTTTGATGTGAATGGTGAGGCAATCTCTGCAAAAGTTAGAAATGGATTTTCATTCTCCACAGCTGATGAACAAGGACTAGACCATGCATGATTATATAAAGAAGCCAAATTGTTGGCTAGCAAGAGCAAGAGCCCAACAAGCCCGCATTTCTAGCTTCACTCAACAATCTGCTTCAAATCCATTTATGTTTTGATAATATAACAGTTTGAAGTAAACAAGCATGCTGGTGCAGGTTCAGCAGCTGAACAAAATCAGTTCTCTGTCTTTATCGTATAAGGCAGCCATAGATGAAAAGTTTCTGGCAAACTTTTGGTGGTGTTGGGACTGGTTGAAGGATAATTGAACGGAGGATGTGCCTATGCCTAATTATTTCCGCCTCTCTACTCTAGTACATCGTGCATATGAACGCTTATTATCTAGTGGAGCGATCTTGCCATCACCAGCACTTCGGCTGCGACTTCTTCGATCAGTATTATCAGTTCTTTGTGAGTGGATACTTTCAACTCCTGCACAGAGAATGGGCACAAGTGCCACTGGTGCTTCTCTTATTCTCGGAGGGGTGTTAACGTCTGAGAAAACTGCTTCTATTAATCAAGGTGCAGTGTATAATAATGAACCACTTGATCATCGTGACTATTCTGGAAATGTCCCAGCTAGGTCTCCTGTGATATACAAGGAAAAGGGAATGCAGATGTCAGTGAAAATTCTCCAAAGAAAGCCAGAGCCGAGTCAAAACAAGAAGAGGGAATCAATCTACAAGAGGTTACATTTGGGCCAAAGCAAGAAGAAGAAAAAGTTAGTGCTTCAGAAAATATTACTGTGGAGCCAACTCCAGAAAAAGAGATATTTAATGATGGAGTTGGACATTTACAAGGCACAGAGTATGATATTTCTGAAAATTGCAATGAAGTGATTGAATCTCTTAGGAAAGAGGTCATAAGGAAGCTTGGAAGAAAAAGTGCAGGACATAAACGCTTTTGTTTGGTTACAGGTGCCCAGTCCTTGATCAAAGAACATGATGAAGGAACAAAAGAGGATTAGGTAGACATAATTGCTAACTAGATGGAAAAGCATGGTATCAAACTTGACATTGTAATATTTCGACAGAAGATACCTAGACTAACTAAATCAGAGTTATTCAGTGAAAATCGTCCCCTTCTAAATAGATTTTCGAAGCAAGCACAAGCAAATGGGTGTGAAAATCGGGTCTGGCACTACTCAAGTAATATGGGAGGCAAATCAACATTATTGCGTGTCACCTGTTTATCAGTGATAATGGCTCAGCTTGGATGTTATGTACCTTGTGCATCTTGTGGCCCACTTGGAGGTCGAGCGACCCACCTGGGCAGAGCGACCCACTGGGTCGATTTTCACAATGTAAAATTACAACGTGAGCGACCCACCTGGGCAGAGCGACCCACTCAGAGAAGAGCGACCCACTTGCCAGCAGGATTCAGAAAAGTTGTGTTTTGTGCGCCCAGTTTTCATCCAAAACGACTTCAACGAAATTGCAAACATGTTTTGATCATTGTGCAATGGATTTTTAATATGGTTGTGATGATTTTGATGTTTGAGATACAGGCACGAGGAGTAAATTCCGTCATCAAATCAAGATTTTGTAGGCATATGTTGACGATGATAAGGATGAATCATTTTACACATTAAGTTGGGCATGCGATGTGAATGGTTGTCTCCAAACTGGTCATTTGCAACGATTATCAAATGCTGAAAGAGCGATGTGCTTGTTTGGAACATGAAAATGCAAAAATACGACTGAGGCATGAGTCTGGAAATTTAAGGACCGATGCTGAATTGGAATGCGATAAGTGTAATGTACCTTTAATCATGGATGCTGTAGATTCTCAGAATGATATAAACAATGAAGATTTGGCCAGAGTTGATAATAACAACACTTTGCTGGTAATTGCAGCTGGAACCGGTAGAATTTCAGTTTAAAAGTTATTTTTGTTGATTTTATTCAAAAGCGGTAAGGGGAAATAAATAGTCAAAGGCCAAAAATAAACAAAGACACCTGTTACCAGCTGAATAGGATTCGATTCCTATTTCCAGACTTTATTCAACGAGATCTGCGCTCAATGTGTCGGTCATCAGAGGATTTTTAGAGGAACGCTATTTTATTTTAGAATAGAGGAAATGCTCTTTTCTATTGTTGTAACTGCAGGTGAAACAGCGCCCCTGTTTTGGGGTCGACTTGTTTTTTCTAGAATAGTTTATTTAATGTATTAAAATAATCATTTGAGGGGGGGAGAGAGTGCTGAGAGCTAGTGTAGGAGAAAAATAGAGTTTTATTGTACAGTCTTAGACAGAGATTTTAATGAAGAGATACAGCTCTGTTTTTTGAGATTCTTGTGGCTTGAAATTTAGCAAATGTTTTTCCTTTTGTTTCATATGTCATCGTTATGTTCACATTTCATTAATCGCCCTTTCAATATTGAATGTTTCTAAGTGAGAAAGGCAGAATTCAATTTATTTGCTCTGTCTTGAGGAAGTATTCATAGTTAATGTTTTCTTCTGTTCGACAAGGATCCATCTTCTATGCCCTTGTCGACTTCTCAGCAGTCTTGTCATTCCGTTTATCTCAATTTAATTGCTAAAATTCATGCTTACCTTGCCTCAGGAGATAATCTGCATTCTTTATTTAATCTCTGCTCTTGCTGTCTTTGCCTCACACAGCCCAGAAAACCCCATTATTTATTAAAAAACCCCTTTCTATCAATTTACTAGCCTAAGATCAGCATTTACTATCGGTTATCTCAGCCCCTTTGAAGATCCTTCGCTGAGTTTAACCCGGAGAGAGCCCTCTCCTGTCCTCGTAGGGCTAGCTACGAGGCTAAGGTTGGTTTGATGTTGCCTCGAACCTCGCCTTCTTCAGCCTGAGGCAGATTCGAGCGCTAACATAGTGGCGACCATACTGGGGAAGATGGTTTTCTGTTGATGTGACAGTCGACTTGTAGATTTTCTTGCCCCAGTGCAGGAAATCAAGTTGCAGATCCGATTGCTGATGGTGGACAGCAGTCAGACACCGCAAGGCTGAAATCATTCACCCGGCGACTTCACACACTAAACAATCCAGACAATCAAATGCTTCATGGTGACTTCACTGCAGGGAGATCAGTAGCTGTGAGATTTTCAAGATGGACCGGATCGCAAGAAGATACGCTCCCATGAGCTGAGATCACATTCCAGGTTTTCCAAATAAGATGCCCAAGGTGGATTGGTCGAGGAATCTGCCTACGTTTAACAATGATGGTAAGAAAGATGCTGCTTTACATTTAGTCAGATTTCACATGCATATTCGCAAGTTGAAGGTTGAATTTCCTGAAGATTGCTTGATGAAGATATTCCTGGCCACTCTGGAAGGTGAAGCTCAGTCATGGTATGAAAATTTTCCGCTAGCCTATATTTACTGTTTAAAGGACTTTCATGCCCTGTTCATTGAAAGATATCAAATGTCTTATCCATCATTAAATTTAGTTCATGACTGTTGAAAACATGCTTATTCTTTTATTGAAAGCCTGGAGAAATATTATGAAGATGATAATTTCATGAATGATGAAATCATGGAGGCCCTGTATGAGAATCCATTTCAGCAGAATGAAGAGAACTTGGAGGATACTCATCAAGATGCTCAGGAGACTTTGCAGCAGGTTGATGGCCATATGACTGAAAATGATGAAAGGCAGAATGTCATTTCAGATCTGCCCACGGAAGACAGCAGCATGCAAGTAAGTCCAGTTCTAATTGCAGATTGTGATAATGTCCAGACAACTACTTCAGATTCAGATTCAGATCAGGATGACCAAGAATATCTTGTGCTGAAGCCCATCAAGGAGAACTCTGCTGTTGAAATCATCTAGGATGCAGACGACACAGTAATGGATCCAAATGTTCTCAGTCATACTGTTAGCCCATCATTAGAACACAGCCTTCATGAAGAGGCAATCCAGTCAGTTCATGAAAGACAGAATGAGATCTTTGTGCAAGTAAGTGATAAATCCCCTTTCAATAACTCAGTAATGAATGATAGTTTGAATGCCCTGTCATATGAAGATAATTACTGTTTAAGCAGAAGAAAACAAAAGGCATTGTCTCCTTTGTCTGAAGATGAGATAGATATACTTTTGAAAGGTCATGTTTCAGCCAAAACTACAACAGATTTGCAGTGCATACATAATCAGGAAAGTGTTGGTGAAATTTCTTCCTCTGTTGAAAAAGATGATTGTCTTGTAATCAGTTGTGTAGATCAGCAAACAGATAATTTTTTCCTTCACAAAGATGATAAGGCTGTCATTTTTGATAATCTTGAAGATTGTTTTTTGTTTAAAAATGATCTAGATCATGAAGTTGAAGAGTATATGTCAGAATTTATCATGGTCAAGGAACCTACAGCTAACACTCAGATGGCAGATCTGTGCATTTCTATCCCTCAGAAATCAATTGTCCTTTCAGATCAGAGTAAGGTGATTACTAGTATTTTTGCAGCTGGATCTCCAGATAAGCCAGTGCTTCAAGATTTTCAAGACCCCTTCAGCATTCTTCTGCAAACATTAGAAAGGATTAATATTGCCTGGTTTATTATCATAATATTTGGTTTTAGTGATTGTGTTGAGTTGCCTACAGGTTCATCATTCTGCCCGCTCAAGGAGAGTAAGAGCAGAAATTTGAGGTGTAGCCATCTGCTGGATTGGTTGCATTGGAAAGCCAATTATACATGATTGTACATATCACATCAGTATGCAGGGGGTTTCCATCAGGGTTTTGAAATTTTGATGGACTACTGCCCTTTTCAGAAAGTTTTTGTTTTAATTCAGTCATTTCAGTTTGCATTAAGTCAGTTTGAGTCGATTTTCCAGTTGAGTTATCAGTCTTTAGTTTGTTTGTCAGAATAATGATTCCATCGCCCAATGGATGGAGGCACTGTCTGCTCTCCCAAAGTTCTGCGGTTCTTGGCACCTCCAAGAAGCGGCAACTGCCATCCCCATTGGAGCCAATGTTAGACTCCGTCTTGTCAGTCTGCTGCAATTTTCTTATTTGCAGTCATTAAAGAGTAACTTTAATTCTAGAGTTCAGGGTTTAGTCTTCAGAGGTTGGCTAGAGGAAGCTTCAGTAAGTCTTCATTTCAGGAATGTCGTCATAAATAAGGCGAGATTGATTCTTCTTCAAAACCCTGTTTTGAAGAAGAAATCATTAATATGTAATTTGTCATGATGTTCCAAAGCTCTACAGTTCTTCAAATGACAGTGTTTTTGATGTGGATGGTGAGACAATCTCTGAAAAATTTAGAAATGGATTTACATTCTCCGCAGCTGATGAACAAGGACTAGACCATGCATGATTATAGAAAGAAGCCAAATTGTTGGCTAGAAAGAGCCCAACAAGCCCGCATTTCTAGCTTCACTCAACAATCTGCTTCAAATCCATTTATGTTTTGATAATATAACAGTTTGAAGTAAACAAGCATGCTGGTGTAGGTTTAGCAGCTGAACAAAATCAGTTCTCTGTCTTTATCGTATAAGGCAGCCATAGATGAAAAGTTTCTGGCAAACTTTTGGTGGTGTTGGGACCGGTTGAAGGATAATTGAACGGAGGATGTGCCTATGCCTAATTATTTCCGCCTCTCTACTCTAGTACATCATGCATATGAACGCTTATTATCTAGTGGAGCGATCTTGCCATCACCAGCACTTCGGCTGCGACTTCTTCGATCAGTATTATCAGTTCTTTGTGAGTGGATACTTTCAACTCCTGCACAGAGAATGGGCACAAGTGCCACTGGTGCTTCTCTTATTCTCGGAGGGGTGTTAACGTCTGAGAAAACTGCTTCTATTAATCAAGGTGCAGTGTATAATAATGAACCACTTGATCGTCGTGACTATTCTGGAAATGTCCCAGCTGGGTCTCCTGTGATATACAAGGAAAAGGGAATGCAGATGTCAGTGAAAATTCTCCAAAGAAAGCCAGAGCCGAGTCAAAAAAAGAAGAGGGAATCAATCTACAAGAGGTTACATTTGGGCCAAAGCAAGAAGAAGAAAAAGTTAGTGCTTCAGAAAATATTACTGTGGAGCCAACTCCAGAAAAAGAGATCTTTAATGATGGAGCTGGACATTTACAAGGCACAGAGTATGCTATTTCTGAAAATTGCAATGAAGTGATTGAATCTCTTAGGAAAGAGGTCATAAGAAAGATTGGAAGAAAGAGTGCAGGACATAAACGCATTTGTTTGGTTACAGGTGCCCAGTCCTTGATCAAAGAACATGATGAAGGAACAAAAGAGGATTAGGTAGACATAATTGCTAACCAGATGGAAAAGCATGGTATCAAACTTGACATTGTAATATTTCGACAGAAGATACCTAGACTAACTAAATCAGAGTTATTCAATGAAAATCGTTCCCTTCTAAATAGATTTTCGAAGCAAGCACAAGCAAAT
The DNA here is from genome assembly GCA_034641835.2 of Pinus albicaulis. Taxonomy (NCBI): domain Eukaryota; kingdom Viridiplantae; phylum Streptophyta; class Pinopsida; order Pinales; family Pinaceae; genus Pinus; species Pinus albicaulis. The sequence goes on from CM076579.1 coordinate 1,655,597,569, forward strand.
GGGTGTGAAAATCGGGTCTGGCACTACTCAAGTAATATGGGAGGCAAATCAACATTATTGCGTGTCACCTGTTTATCAGTGATAATGGCTCAGCTTGGATGTTATGTACCTTGTGCATCTTGTGGCCGAGTTGAAGGTCGAGCGACCCATTTGGGAAAGAGCGACCCACCTGGGCAGAGCGACCCACTGGGGCGATTTTCACAATGTAAAATTACAACGTGAGCGACCCACCTGGGCAGAGCGACCCACTCAGAGAAGAGCGACCCACTTGCCAGCAGGATTCAGAAAAGTTGTGTTTTGTGCGCCCAGTTTTCATCCAAAACGACTTCAACGAAATTGCAAACATGTTTTGATCATTGTGCAATGGATTTTTAATATGGTTGTGATGATTTTGATGTTTGAGATACAGGCACGAGGAGTAAATTCCGTCATCAAATCAAGATTTTGTAGGCATATGTTGACGATGATAAGGATGAATCATTTTACACATTAAGTTGGACATGCGATGTGAATGGTTGTCTCCAAACTGGTCATTTGCAACGATTATCAAATGCTGAAGGAGCGCTGTGCTTGTTTGGAACATGAAAATTCAAAAATACGACTGAGGCATGAGTCTGGAAATTTAAGAACTGATGCTGAATTGGAATGCGATAAGTGTAATGTACCTTTAATCATGGATGCTGTAGATTTTCAGAATGATATAAACAATGAAGATTTGGCCAGAGTTGATAATAACAACACTTTGCTGGTAATTGCAGCTGGAACCGATAGAATTTCAGTTTAAAAGTTATTTTTGTTGATTTTATTCAAAAGCGGTAAGGGGAAATAAATAGTCAAAGGCCAAAAATAAACAAAGACACCTGTTACCAGCTGAATAGGATTCGATTCCTATTTCCAGACTTTATTCAACGGGATCTGCGCTCCCATCAATATTCAGGTCATCGGAAGGGATTACACAAGGAAGCGTGACACATTTTTGCAATAAGAGGAAATGTCTTTTCTATTGTTTAATAGCTACGGGTGAAACAGCGCCCCTGTTTTGGGGGTCGATCTGTTGTTTTAGAATAGTTTATTTAATGTATTAAAATAATCATTTGTGAGACTAGAGGCAGAGTCAGGGAGAATTCTGAGAGCTAGTGTAGGAGAAAAACAGAGCTTTTCTTGTACAGTTTGACATAGATTTTAATGGAGAAATACAGCTCTGTTTCTTGAGATTCTTGTGGCTTGAAATTTAGAAAATGTTTTTCCTTTTGTTTCATATGTCATCGTTATGTTCACAGTTCATTAATCGCCATTTCAATATTGAATGTTTCTAAGTGAGAAAGGCAGAATTCAATTTAGTTGCTCTGTCTTGAGGAAGTATTCATAGTTAATGTTTTCTTCTGTTCGACAAGGATCCATCTTCTATGCCCTTGTCGACTTCTCAGCAGTCTTTCCATTCTGTTTATCTCAATTTAATTGTTAAATTTCTTGCCTACCTCGCCTCAGGAGATAATCTGTGTTTTGATTATATTTCTCTGCTCTTGCTGTCTTTGCCTCACACAGCCCATAAACCCAACATTTATCAAAAAACCCTTTCATATCAGTTTACTAGCCTAAGATTAGTTATGCTTTTGGTCATCTCAGCCCTTCTGAAAACCTTTTGCTGAGATAGACCCGGAGAGAGCCCTCTCCTGTCCTCGTAGGGCTAGCTACGAGGCTAAGGTTGGTTTGATGTTGCCTCGAAACTCGCCTTCTTCAGCCTGAGGCAGATTTGAGCGCTAACACAACAATGCATGCTACTCTACTTTATATTTACTAAAATAAAGATAAACTTCATAAACAATCTAGTAGGGATGAAACTTCTTTCAAATAATAAAGATATTTGGGATATTCTCCTTTCGTCTTCTTCTCAATTTTTCCCTTTCCTTCAGCTATGTGAGCTTCACTTCTTTCCTTTCTTTTGTTATTCACCTTGTTTAGACAACCCCTCTTAAAATTTCCATACTCATTGCATCCAAAGAATTGAAGCTTGGACATATTTGTCTTTCTCTTGGACTGTCCAAACTTCCCTTTCTTCATCTTCTTGATTCTTTCAATAAAGGCTTGAAACTTTTCATTTGATTCAGTGTCATCCTTTGCCTTGATCCTAGATTCCTCCAAGATACATTGAGCCCATAACTCATCAAAAGGTGTAGTGTCCTTCTTAGAGTAGATACTAGTTGCAAAGCTGCTCCAATCAGGTGGCAAAGCATTTAATACACAAATTTTAGTTAAGAGTCAGAAATAGTTTCCCCAAGCCCTTACAACTAATCTCTTATTTATGATATCTTCATGAGATAAGTGGTCAGCTATTCATCCTTTGAATTCCTTATTCTATATAGTTGATTCCTTAAGAAAATAGTTTGACCTGATATAGATATAGAGTACAACTTTACCATCTTATCATAAATATCCTTTGATCTCTTCAAATCAACAAAAAAGGGAACAAGATGATATTTTATGGATTAAAAACTGATCACTTATGCTCTTACTTCTCCCTTATATTTTTCTAACTCTTGAGTCTTTTATTTGTATGGTACAACCACTTCTCCAAGGACATATTCCATGACCTCATTTTCTATGAGTGTGTTGAAGCCTCGAATCGGCGCTTCAAACATTGGGGGAAATACCGATCGGGACCTTAGGATAGCTCCTTTTCCGTTTGGTGTGGTGGCCTCCATTGGATTGATAGGACTAGTTTCCTAATAAATTAAATAGGTTGGTGATGGAATGATTGGATGAATGGAGTGGACTAAAACAGCTAAAGCGATCTATCTAATTTTAATCTATAACTTAATAAATAACTCTAAAACTAACTAAATTATCAAATATGAATATAACTTTAAAATTGTTTCAATTAAATCAATAACCATGAAAATGTGTATAACTTAACTGAAATATGCAGCATCAAATAATGATAACTCTTTGTTTAAAAATTAAACGAGTTATAATAACACATTATACTCATCATTTTATATATCATTTACATATCACCCTTAAGTGATGAATATTTCTACACACTCGAAATGATATGTATAAAAAAATATTGTAAAACAAATACATATAAATGATAGCAATTTTAAAAGAATATCTCATAACATAAGAAAATTAGTAGTGAATAGATAGAAATACCATATCCATCTTGATACTTTTCCCGATGTAATTCAATATCGAATCCCGGCGAATTCAATGTAAAACACGCTCCAAGATACAAAAATGCAATTCTTAAAGAAAATTTTCCATAAAAATCACTAGATGTGATCCTTTATAAAAATTTAAGAATCGATGGAGTACAAAAATGTAACATCAAGTCAAAATATTACAAATTAGGACCCCTTTCTAAATGCATGAAAGGGGTTTAAATATGTACTTAACTAAACAAAATAACTAAAACTATTCCTACAATCTATCTCATTGGAAATCTCTAAACAAAATTGCTATATTGAAGTGAAACCAGTTCATTGATTATCTCTTGGATTCAATGTGCCCAGGATAAATCTTAAGCATATCTTGGACTTAATTGGATGACTTAGCTTTAGAGCATTAACTTCCCAGTATACATGGCATCGGAAGAATTCGAATGATACGGGTTGATAGCATTTGAAAGGAATTAGATGTGCATTTGTTGGTGTGTGGCTTGATTAGATAAGTCCACATAATATCCCATGAAATTCATGAAGTTTGCTAATCTATTGATCTTTATTGATTATCCTCTTCTTTCCACAGAATCGGCCTCTTTTACTTTTGGTAATTTTCTGGGGTACAATATGAGATCAAATTAGTAGCACTAGTGTCATTTATCAAGCTGTGTAATATTATTCATCATACTTGTAGTTCTTGATATGGCTCTTTTGTTTGATTTCATGTTCTTGTTCCCATTACATAAATACAATTTCCTTGTCTCTCCTCAATTGGGAAGATTATCTTTTCTTCTGCTCATCTGCCATGAAAGGAATTGAAATTCTATCATCAACATCATCAATTTCTTGCACGGTAGTACTACTTCATCATCGAAGATGATGTTATTTTGCACGGAGCTCGGCTTGTGCCAACTTTAGACAAAATTCATTCAGCTCTTTAAGATAGAAATTTGTTTGTTTCCAAGAGCTTGAGTTTTGAATTGATATAATTTAGGGTAGTCCTTGAACTTGTCCAATGTTGATTGTAATTTTTCTCTTGTTCGATCTTTGCATTTTCTCATTTTGCAAATAATGTAACTTTTCTACCTCTTGACTCAGCTGTACGCTATTTGTTCAAGACTTTGTTCATCGATTTTTTCTTTTCAATATTAAGCTTCTCTTCAAGCTATTTAGATCTGAGCCTCATCTTGCAATTGTTTTCAGTTTGGAAATCTTTTGTTGATTAACTGTGGCTGTTCATCGACATAGCTATCTGTAAGTCTTTTTTCATCGAATAGGAGACTTCTAAAGCTTTTCTATAGTTGTGACACTATAGGAACCTACGTATTGAGATAATTTGGTGAGATCCTGCAGCGAATCCACCTCGGTGTTTCTAGACAATGTTCATTGGTTCACCTTGTGATGTTGAAAGTGCATCTGATCAGTTCTTCTCCTCTTCCTCTGCTTTCGGCATGATATGCTTAGGACTATAAAAGACATCGAGAGGAGGATATATTCTACTTTTAACACAATTTAACACATGGGATGTTCGGGAATAACTATATCTTGGGTAGTCAGCATTTCAACTTGAGGATTGCTTTGTAATCCTATTTGCTGGCCGAATTGATCATATTGGCTCGACAAATGAGGAGAAATAATAATTTATTAGAATCTACAACATTCTCGGTGGATTTTTCTCTTTCAACTTGAGAATCTGGATTATTTCTCATATCTTCTTCTTGTTTATGTAGTAGCCTTCTTTTTGTGTCTTATTTTTTAGTATGTACATTGGTTTTCGATGCACATGCTTTGCTTTCTTATGCAAATTTTGTAGATTGTGATCAATATGTACATTAAGGTTTATCATTATTATTCTCTTTTTGTACATCGTATTTTCGCTGATGTTTTCTTTATGCATAAGCAGATTAGTTCTGTGACTTCCTTCTATACTGTTCATTGAATGTGCTAGTAGAATTCTCTTTAGCTTCTTTACATGCATCCTCTTTTTCCTTTTGTTGTGTTTGATTCTTGCATAGTAATTATTAATTGATCTAGAGGAACTTTGAAGCGTTCTTTGGCTTCTAAATAACATGAATTTATTCATCTCTTGATTTGGAAATTTAGACTTGGCTAAGTTAAAGACTTGGGACAAATTATTGCGAGAAGCAGACAAATCCCATCAAACTCATCTAGTTAGGTGCTCAAATCGAGTGATTGAAATTTAAGTGGTGAAATCAAATGCCACCTTCTTTGGATCATATTGCCTTCACGAGATTTGTAGAGACTTTAAGATCTCTTCTCTTGATAACCTCCTTCTCGACGTATTGTGAAGTTAGTGAATATAATGCACGGTGGAATGGAAAAGTAGGCAACATCGACTTTTTATTATTCCTCAAAAGACACTGGACATACACCTATGATAGCTGATAGGAAATCTCTTGTGCTAATAGTTTATCGAGAACATACAAGGCGAGAATATGAGGCTCTACTATGCTCGCAAAGAATCCCGGTATAAGTAAACCTTTCTTCTCGAACCTAGGTCCCGATCAGATATATAATTCTTAGCTTTTCGGAAATCACAGGAGGGAATCGGTTAAAAATAGTTTGATAAACGAGAATGAGGAAACCGTGACAAATTCTATAGACATGGTTTTTAAAATGACCTTTCCACAAGAACTTATGATATATATATATATATAGGAGCAAGATCTTTGGGGGTCCATTTCCATCATAACATGGGAAATTCAGAGTTGAGATATAGGGCATCTATAATATAGGCACACAATTAGATAGAATATCCTGGCGTCGGACTGCTCTGACCTAGGCCGCCGCTCGGCTTCGGGCCTGCAGCGTTGCACGGCCTGTTTCTGTTGTCCCGATCGCTTTGTGAGTGCCTCCCTCCCGGTGGACGGTTTCTTTGGAGAGGCCGGGTATTGGATCGTTTGGTGTTTGGACTAGGTTGTGTTCTTCTTTCTGCTCGAGTTGACTCTACGGCTACAGCGCTCCATTGAGCGGCTTGCTCGATGTTACGAAGGGTGGGGTTGTTTGCGAGTCGTGGTTTGGCGGCTATGGAGCCTCCTCTCTGCTTCACCCCTAGCGGATGCTGCGCCTTTCTCGAGCTTCTCGATTCCTGAAGAAAAAATGCTCGGAAAGTTTGCAAAGTTCGTGAAGAGAATGGAGGACATCCGGAGATATCTCTCCCCACGAAGAAGGTCCGTCCCAGAGTTGCCCTTTCCTTGGCAGGAAGAGCCTTAGTCGATCGATTCTGCGAACTTTTGGCCCCTCCCCAAATCAACGGAAAGGTGGGTCACTCGAAATTGGGCTCACGTGATCGAAAGTTACCTCGTACTTCTGGGTAAGGGATTCTTCTTGTTCGAGTTCTCAGAAAGAAGATAAGGATCGATCTTTATAGCGGCCCTTACTTCATGGGCCCTCGAAGACTTCTGCTCACGGGAACAAAGTGGACCCTGATTTTGATCCTGCGATCAGTGTACTTACAGCGTTCCGTTGGGTGGTGAAACCTACCTATTCGTGCTGGAATGGGGAATCCTAAGCCATATTGGGAATATCCTAGGCAAGTACATTGATCGACGCAAGTATGAGGATCAATTTGATTGTGCAGAATGCAGCCAGTCGACTTGGAGATTGGATTGCCGAAGCGATAAAGATCAAGGTTGGAAGGTGGTCTCACTTGCAGGCTGGATTATGGCTGACTTCCATTCAGAATATTAGATGTCGGGTTTATGGTCACTTTGCCCGTAGTTGCCCAAAAAACGGTGGAGAGCGGAGAAGGGTAAGGAGGAGGGGTGGTCACGGGTTAAGATCTAAGCGACCCCACTTGAGCTTCTGTACAGATACTAATGGAAATGGCTCTGACGGCCCCTAAAAGCCGGACTCCAACAATGGAAGAACAAGGCAACAAGTTTGTGCGATTAAGCACGGCCATAGAAGAAGGAACCCAAAAGACGGAAAAGTCAAAGGAGGACTCAATCCCCACGGGGCCCCCTCGGACCAATGCAAGTGGATGGCTTTGACAACGATCCAAAGAGGTCCTCATTGAAGAGCTAGCGGAAGGGAATGATTCGGAAGAATCGAAGAAGAAAGAAGCGAGGCAGAGATTACACAAACCTTACGCAGAAGGTCTTTAAGAAATGAGAAGCGATGCGGGAAAAAAGAGAGCAAGAGACCTACAAGGACAAACTTTAGGAAGTCAACCTACTCTCGAGAATCTCCACAAAGCGAACACAGAAGAAGAATAAGAAACCGATCTCGAGCTGAAGACTCATCCCCCCTAAGGTAAGTAATGAAGTTCGTCTCTGGACGTAGAGTGCAGGGAGAGCCGAAATAAAGTGCCTTGAGAAGCACAAAGCAGATGACCGGATATAATCCTCATCCGAGAGACTAAGATGGAGGGCTCTTATTTCCTCCAGTTGGGAAAGAAATTGTGGAAGAATAGTGATGGATTAAATTGTTTTACTTTCCCTGAGGTGCCTCAAGTGATACAGGCACGATTTGGGATGCTAATAAGTTTATAAAGATCAAAGAGCGAACAGCATCCATTGGTTGTTTACAAAACTCCGTAATGTTGAAGGCTAAATTGATCATTTCTTTATTAAATGTCTATTCTCTATTGATGTAGGGAGAAAAAAATTTGTTGGGAATGCGCATCGAAAGTGCATGATTCGAAGTTCTAGAAAACACTATAATAACGGGCGATCTCAACCTTGCCTTGTCTTCATCGGAAGGAAAACATTAAGAGTGCATTGTTAGAGACCCGGCGGGAATAGGTTGATGGTGATCCATGATTGGGATCGATCGATGTTAAGCCTCGGAGCCCGAAAAGTTCACTTGGACGAACAAAGGATTGGCCGGGCCACATAGCAGCAAGGTTAATTGATTTCTTGTCAATAGCTCCTTTTCCTTCATGGTTTAGAGTCTCGAATGCACATTTTGTCTTATTGTACTTGATCCTTCATGCAATTAAACTTGAGTTAGTCAGAACCTTACGAATCAGGACCCATTCCCTTTAAGAATTTTGCTCAGGTTGGGAGCGATCGTTCTTACCTACGATCAAGAAATCTTGGAATATCCGGTCAAAGGTTCCCCTTATTATGTATGGGAGGAGAAACTAAGGAGAGCAAGGCCGCTTTAAAGGCGGGTCAGGTCTTTGCAATCCGGCGAGGAAAGAAAAATGATTCGGGATCGGTTGGAAAACATGTCAATGGCCTCCCGAAAATGTGGAGATCACCAAAGACACTCTTGACGGAGGCTTCAACACCAGTCTGTTTCTTAAGGCTAATGCAGCGGAGAAAGTGCGGAGGTTGAAGTCTCGCAGTCTACGCTCGAGGGAGGCAATGCACCTCATTCTTCATAGCGACGGAGCTCGCAAGCTGTCGGAACTCTATCTCGAAATTTCGATTGAGAACATTACTTATAGAGACTTTCATAATATAAAAGCGGCCTTTTCTCATTTCAAAAACCTATATTACGAAGATGAAGCCTTGGGGTGGATCGAATACGGATTGTGGTCCCCTCTTTGATAGCGGGACGGTCGAAATTATTTCTGGAACCGATATAGACAGTAAATTAAAAAAGCTCTCTTTGCCATGGAGACAGAGACGAGGCTCGCGGGACCGGATAGGTTTACGGCCGGAGTTTCTTGCAGATGCCTGGCGGCCCATAGTGGAGAAGGACTTGTGTAGAATGATCTAGGAAATCCCAAGGGGCCAGAAAATTGGGGGAGCACTAATTCTGCCTTCTTGGCCCTCATTCCCAAGGAAAAGTGCCCGACTCCTTCAGCAGATTTACTTCATATCTCTACGCAATATAGGCTATAAGCTGATCACAAAAGTAATAGCCAACGAGACTTAAAACCATCCTCACAGGATCATGCACGAGGAATCGAGGAGGCTTTATTCATGGAAGACACATAGTGGATAACTTCATTTGGTCCAAGAGGCAATCCAGTCCGATTGTGGCTCGCGAAAGAGCAGGCCAGCAGTAAATGAACCTGGAAAATGCTTTTCGACGAGTAAGACATAAATTTTCTTGAAAGTCTTTGGAAAAATTTGGATTTGGTCAAATTCATAAATTGGATCGAGGCATGTCTGCGAGCCTTGGATCGCCCCTACGGTAGATCGCGAGCCACGGAGTTCTTAGGCTTCTCGAGGTTTCAGACGGGGAGTGGCCCATTATCCCCTCTCCTCTTTGTGCTCCAAGCCTCGGCTCTTAGTTTTCTTTTGAACAAAAACTTCGGGATCAGAGGCTGTTAGATGCAGACATTTATGAGAGTTCGGAATATTAATCATGCGTTGTTCGCAGATGACTCCCTTACTGTAGGGCTGCCTCATTGATCTCGGCCGGAAGATTCAAAGGTTATTGATAAATATTGCTATAATTAGAGTAGTCTCAACAAAGGTAAGTGCCACATCTATTGTGGAACACCTATTTGCCATATTACATCTTAATCTCCGAAAATTTGCTTTGGCTTCGTTGCTTCCTCTTCACGGAATGACATTCAAATATACAGGCCTCCCTATTTTCCATAAAAGTGCTACAAATAGAGATTGGTTGTCCTGTTGGATAAATTTGAAGCTAAGATACATGCATGGGGTTTTAATTGGTACGAATAAAGCAGGAAGATGGTGCTCATCGAAGGTTGTATTGAATAGTCTCCCCATTTACCAGTTTCTTTTGTTCTATTGGCCCCATTTGGAATAATAAAGAAAATGGAGGATTTGACGAGAAAATTTTACGGAAAGGAGGAAGGATAATGCAAAAAAATACCATTATTAAGGTGGGCCTGATTTCCTTGCCCAAAGAGGAGGGAGGCCTAAATTTGAAGAGTCTTAGCTACCAAAATGTGGCTTTAGGTGCAAGGGATTTCTATGGAGTTAATAGCCCCTAATCCAGGTGGGCGCAGTAGCCTGTGGAAGAGAAATACTTAGTGGCAAGAGAACAAGGTGTGTCTGGATCGACCATAAAAGCATCTCAATGTCGGTTATACATAAGCTATGTGCAAAAATCCTCCCCTCTCATCGGACACAGCGCTCATTGGATGCAAGGGCAATGGCAAGAACATTCGAATACGGGAGGATCGGATAATGGGATGTGACCCCTTGGAGGAGGACCGATCTCTCCACTTGTTGAAGGATTGGATGCGGAGAGCTGGTTATTACTCTTTGTGGGATATATCCATGCAGGATAATGGAGTTTAGCACGGTTGGATTAACTTCGATGTGCCTGAGAATCTGATCGATGTTTGGATTCCTTCTTAGATAATCTTAATGGCAAAGCTCGAGGAAAGCGGGGAAAGGGATATCGGAGGTGGGGTTCGACCACAGGCGTGCTCTGTCTCAAAGGGCTATAAGCGGATCATCTATTCCTCATGTTCCTCGGATCCATCTTCTTGGAGAGGAATGCAGTTCAGCCTAACTACGCAAAATCGATCCCTTACTGTTGGATATTATGCCATCGAGAGGATCTTAACAGTTGGAGGTTGAGGAAAAGGGGGCTTTTCTTGGTCCTTCTCGGTGTTGATAATGAAGAAAGCGATGAGGCTGCTGCTCATTTGATCCTTCACTATAGATTTTCAGGGACCTATGGAGTAGGCTTTAGGCAAGTGGATCTGATCGTTGATCCTCACAATAATATTCCGGATCACATTCTCCCTCTGGTGGCGTATACCACAGGAGGAAATTCTAAGAATATAAATCTCAGCGAACTGGAACATCCTCCCAGAGTTGCTTTCTCTTTGGCAAATGCGGTTGGAGAGGAATCGGAGGATTTTCGAGAACGGAGGAACGCACACAAGATAATTTAGGTTAAAATCAAAGCCATTGCTCAAAGAGCGCATTGGGAACGGCTCGAGGCGGAGCGAGGATAACGAAATTTGTTTTGGCGAGACCATACGGAGCTCCATCTCATTATTTCTTTGACAGGAATGCTTAATCCCTACTTGAGGTAGCAGCCTCGGACTTCCAGCCTTAGATCTCAAGTCATTCTGTCTATCGAAGGCGCACTACCATCTTTTCTTTGTGAGATGCTGCGGAACCGGGTAGATACGGAGCCCGGGGAGTGATAAAAAATGCTATTGGCACCATGGTTCTCTGCTTCGCTGGGGTGTGGGGTTCTCCACCGGCATCCGGGCCCGAGGAGCTCTGACGGCCTCCGAGGGCTCAAGCAGGTTAAAAGCGCTTGGCATTATGGTAGCCTCCGTGTTTGGAGACTCTCGGTCCACATAATTAAAATTATGGTTGGCGACTCCTCACCCTCGGATCTGGTATCAAGATTGATCGAGACGCATTAGAACTACGGCCGAAGGCATTTCGGAGAGATTAAGTTTATCATGTTATGCGAGACAATAACGAGAGAAGCTGATACGGAGGAAAATAAAGCGGTCGGCCTTCCTCGAGGTCGTCAACGGCAAGGGAAGTGAAAGCGAGACCCCATTCCTTAAGCTATCATCCTATGTATTACGGGCTCATATTAGATCGGTTTATGCATTTGTTAAAGGAGGAAAAATAGAAGCGGTGGTGAAAAATTGAATGTATGAACTCATGGGGAAGCAAAGAAAACAACTCATGGAAAAATTGAATGTATGAACTCATGGAAAAATTGAATGTATGAACTCATGTTGTTCTCTTCAAATCAACAAAAAAGGGAACAAGATGATATTTTATGGATTAAAAACTGATCACTTATGCTCTTACTTCTCCCTTATATTTTTCTAACTCTTGAGTCTTTTATTTGTATGGTACAACCACTTCTCCAAGGACATATTCCATGACCTCATTTTCTATGAGTGTGTTGAAGCCTCGAAGATCGCTGCTTCAAACATTGGGGGGAAAGCCACCCGATCAGGACCTTAGGATAGCTCCTTTTCCGTTTGGTGTGGTGGCTCCGACTGGATTGATAGGACTAGTTTCCTAATAAATTAAATGGGTTGGTGATGGAATGATTGGATGAATGGAAATTGGGACTAAAACAACTAAAACAATCTATCTAATTTTAATCTATAACTTAATAAATAACTCTAAAACTAACTCGTATCAAATATGAATATAACTTTAAAATTGTTTCAATTAAATCAATAACCATGAAAATGTATTATAACTTAACTGAAATATGCAGCATCAAATAATGATAACTCTGTTTAAGAAATTAAACAGAGTTATAATAACACATTATACTCATCATTTTATATATCATTTACATATACTGTAAGTGATGAATATTTCTACACACTCAGAAATGATATGTATAAAAAAATATTGTAAAACAAATACATATAAATGATAGCAATTTTAAAAGAGAATATCTCATAACATAAGAAAATTAGTAGTGAATAGATAGAAATACCATATCCATCTTGATACTTTTCCCGATGTAATTCAATATCCAAATCCAGCAATTCAATGTAAAACACGCTCCAAGATACAAAAATGCAATTCTTAAAGAAAATTTTCCATAAAAATCACTAGATGTGATCCTTTATAAAAATTTAAGAATCAATGGAGTACAAAAATGTAACATCCAAGTCAAAATATTACAAATTCAGGACCCCTTTCTAAATGCATGAAAGGGGTTTAAATATGTACTTAACTAAACAAAATAACTAAAACTATTCCTACAATCTATCTCATTGGAAATCTCTAAACAAAATTGCTATATTGAAGTGAAACCGGTTCATTGATTATCTCCTGGATTCAATGTGCCCAGATGGAAAATCTTAAGCATATCTTGGACTTCTGTTGGATGACTTAGCTTTGAACGTAACTTCCCAGTATACATAGCATCAGAGAATTCAGGAATGATACAGTTGATAGCATTTGAAGAATTTGATGGCCATTTGTTGGTAACTGCTTGACCTTGATTAGATAAGTCCACATAATATCCCTTGAAATTCCTTGAAGTTTGTAATCTATTGATCTTTATTAATTATCTCTTCTTTCCACAGGAATCGGCCTCTTTTACTTTTGGTAATTTTCTTGGGGTACAATAGCAGCAAGTCAAATTGACGCATACAAGCTTGTCATTTATCAAGCGTGAAATAATGTTCATCGTACTTGTAGTTCTTGATATGGCTCTTTACGATTTCATCAATGCTTGTTCCCATTACATAAATACAATTTCCTTGTGTCTCTCCTCAGTCCAGGAAGATTATCTTTCTTCCACCACTGCGTATCTTTTTTTGCCATGAAAATTGAAATTCTATCATCAATTTCTTGCCTGAGAGTGACTGCTTCATCTATCAAAGATGATGTTATTTTGCACAAGGGCTCAGCTTGTGCCAACTTTAGACAAAATTCATTCAACTGCTGAGATAGAAATTTGTTTGTTTCAAGAGCTTCAGTTTTGAATTGATATAATTTAGGGTAGTCCTTGAACTTGTCCAATGTTGATTGTAATTTTTTCTCTTGTTCAATCTTTGCATTTTTCTCATTTTGCAAAATATTCTGTAACTTTTCTACCTCTTGACTCAACTGCTGCTGTTTGTTCAAGACCTGTTCATCAATTTTTTTCTTTTCAATATTAAGCTTCTCTTCCAGCTATTTAGATCTGAGCCCCTCATCTTGCAATTTTTTTTCCAGATGGGAAATCTTTTGTTGATTCTATGTGGCCTGTTCCTCCAACATAGCTATCTGTAAGTCTTTTTTTTTCATCAAATGGGAGACTTCTAAAGCTTTTTCTATAGTTGCAGCACTATAGGAACCTACGTATTGAGATAATTTGGTGAGATCCTCTGACGAATCCACCTCAGTGTTTTTCTAGACAATGTTCATTGGTTCACCTTGTGATGTTGAAAGTGCATCCTAGTCAGTTCTTCTCCTCTTCCTCTGCTTTCTGACAACAGCCCTATGCTTAGGACTATAAAAGACATCAAGAGGAGGGATATCTTCTACTTTTAACACAATTTAACCTGTAGGATGTTCAGGAATAACTTCTATATCTTGGACTGTCAACATTTCAACTTGAGGATTGCTTTGTAATCCTATTTGCTGAGCGAATTGATCATATTGGCTCAACAAATGAGGAGAAACAATAATTTCAGCAGAATCTACCACATTCTCAGTGGATTTTTCTCTTTCAACTTGAGAATCTGGATTATTTCTCATATCTTCTTTACTGTTTATGTAGTAGCCTTACTGCCTGTGTCTTATTTTTTAGTATGTACATTGGTTTCAGTACCTGTGCTTTGCTTTCTTGTCTAGGCTGTAGATTGCTGATCAATATGTACATTGAGTTTATCATTATTATTCTCTTTTTGTACATCGTATTTTTCGCTAGTGTTTTCTTTATGCACAACAAGATTAGTTCCTGTGACTTCCTTCTATGCCTGTTCATTGAATGTGCTAGTAGAATTCTCTTTAGCTTCTTTACCACATGCATCCTCTTTTTCCTTTTGTTGTGTTTCAGATTCTTGCATAGTAATTATTAATTGATCTAGAGGAACTTTGAGCAGTCTCTGGCTTCTAAATAACATGAATTTATTCATCTCTTCAGTTTGAAATTTAGACTTGGCTAAGTTAAAGACTTGGGACAAATTATTGCAGAAACAAACAAATCATCAAACTCATCTAGTTCGTGCTCAAATCGAGTGATTGAAATTTAAGTGGTGAAATCAAATGCCACCTTCTTTGGATCATATTGCCTTCCTGGGACTGTAGAGACTTTAAGATCTCTTCTCTTGATAACCTCCTTCTCAGCATGTGTGAAGTTAGTGAGTGTATAATGCCCATAGTGGAATGGAAAAGTAGGCAACATGAACTTTTTATTATTCCTCAAAGACCTGGACATGCCTTCTACTGTTAACTGATAGGAAATCTCTTGTGCTAATAGTTTATCGAGAACATACAAAGGCAGAATATGAGGCTCTACTATGCTCTCAAATAATCTGGTATAAGTAAACCTTTCTTCTCCGAACCAGTCCCCAATCAAAGATATATAATTCTTAGCTTTTTCGGAAATCCTGGGAGGGAATCGGTTAAAAATAGTTTGATAAACGAGAATGAGGAAACCGTGACAAATTCTATAGACATGGTTTTTAAAATGACCTTTCCACAAGAACTTATGATATATATATATATAGGAGCAAGATCTTTGGGGGTCCATTTCCATCATAACATGGGAAATTCAGAGTTGAGATATAGGGCATCTATAATATAGGCACAAAAGTAAAATGGGGTTGCATTTCCTGTGTCCTTGTCCTTTCTATACTCGAGAATCCTATTGGCTATCTTATCTGAAAGGATGACAGCCCAGTCCATGATTTTGGAATTTATGGAAGAATGGATTAAAGGTACCGTTTGTATAGAAAACCTAGCTGAATTATCATTGTCAAATAACCTGCACATCATCGCGGCGGCATAACAGTATGGAGGCAAAAGAGACTCCACAGAGTACATACCTGATGCCTTGTTTTTGTGCTTTTCTAGAGCTCTCCTCCATTCTCTAATCGGCTCAGACTGATTTTCATTGCTTGCAGCAAAATCTTTAACAAAGGCTTTGTTGTACATTTTTTGTGGGTCCGGAAGATGATACATTTCTTTTATGTCCTCAGCTCTGAAAGATCCGAACATTGTTCCTGCGGCTGAAACAAAGGTCATGTTTTGGATGGTAACATTGTCTATTACCCACCGAATTACATCATAATAAGGAAAATTGTTGGCATGAGCTGCAATTCTATGAAGAAATGAGTTTGCTAGTGCTTTAAGAGGAGTCTCAGAATCAGAGTCTGAGTCGTCTTCATCAGGAACTGTCACCTTAGCCTCAGTGACTTTAGGATTTTCCTTTTCAAGCAGGTTATATACATTTTCCCAAGTCATTTTACCAAGTCCCTGGCATGAGGTGTCTGTAACTAGCTTAAGCTTCACTGGTTTCTCTTTAGGTGCCATGGTGAAAATAGGGGTCATAGCAGCGACAACGGTCTTTTCTTTCCGGGATCTCTTAGACATATCGTTGTCTGCTAATGTTTCTCTTGCTCGGCGAATGAAAGAATTGGGTGTTCTTTGGTTTTGCAAAGGAGAAAAAGCTCAGTCGTGGTGAAAAAGCAAATGAGGAGAACAACTGTATAATCAATCTATTCATTGATTTCCATTAATTATCTCCGTGTTTAAAACTTAAATTCCCTCTAAAGAGTCACACTCACGCATTCGTAATAGAACAAATCATCATTATTCATTTGATTCTCTATTTAATAGTGAAAGTACAATCGGAGATCAGCGGTTTTAAAATGAGACATAAAACTTTCCCTTTGAATCATGCGATTGTGATTAATATATAATATATGCACAATGTAAAATACAAAGTTAAACTTTAATCGCATCGGATATTTTCAAGAGGAACATCAAATAAGATTTTGCAATCTCTGTCGATTTCCAATTGCGACGATGGTGTATCGCATCGGGATTTTAGTAATATGAGTAAATGTAACGTTTGTTCCTCCGAAATGCAATTGTGATCAATCGCATCGCAACAGAGTTTTTTAAATGACCAAATGAAGAGTTTGCAATTTTTTTTTTTGATTTGCGATTTGTGATTTTGCGATTTGCGATTTGCGATGGGGCCCATCACATCGAAGATTTATAAAACAAGCGCATATTACATTTTTCTTCCGAAATGCGATTGCGATCAATCGCATCACATCACAGTTTTATAGAACAAATGTGAAAGCTTAGAACTTTTGCGATTTTCGATTGCGATTAGTTCAATCGCATCGGAGTTTTTCTAAAACAAATATACAACTTAAGGATATTTCTGATTTGCGATTGTGATTAATATATAACATAGGACTTTGTTCCAATTGAATATATTTATGCATTATGTTAATATGATAAAGTATTTACATCTCATCGGATCAAAAAATTTTCAATGTTGCATTTGTTTATATACACTTTCTATTAAAGATATGCGCTATTTCTCTTTTAACAATGAACCTTTATTGATTTATCTAAAAATGATTGAATTTCCTCTAAGTTTTTATTCCTATCTAAAGAAAAAGGGGACCTATTTCTAAATAAAATTTATTCTAAAAATTTAGAAATGGGGAGGATTGTTGTATTGTACAACAATTGGCGATTCACTGGAAGAAACAGTTATCTCTGAAAAAATAAAATGAATACTATATTTCTAGTAAGTAAAATTTTTTAAAGATAATGAAAACTGTCTTAGAGAATTTTTTTAAATAAAATCTAACTCTGGAAAAGAATAAAAATCATTTACAATTTCTTTTTATTTCCTCAAAAACAAAAACATTTTTGGGTTTTCTCAAGCCTTGATTGGTTTATAATAATAAAGTAAGGGGCTCCTTCAATTTTAGCTTTTTGTAATATACTCTATTATCATAGGCATTGCCTCTGCTTCCTACAAATGTTCATAGTCTCAACAGGGTTGCCTTTTAACCATTAACAATTCCATTGTCCCATCCAACTAAGATTATGTCTCTTTAAAAATAAATTCATAAGACATATTATCTCATGTTTTTTTGTTTTTTTTTTACTTATTTTTTATTTTAAGAGCCATTGTTCTGGTTTGGTAGCCAGTTAGT
This sequence comes from Pinus albicaulis, assembly GCA_034641835.2. NCBI lineage: Eukaryota > Viridiplantae > Streptophyta > Pinopsida > Pinales > Pinaceae > Pinus > Pinus albicaulis. The sequence continues at coordinate 1,655,615,257 of CM076579.1, forward strand.
AACAATGCCATTCAATAATTGTAATCAACCTGAACAAGCTAGCTCGTGATGAGACCCCTTGTCTTACATTTATAAGCCATTACCCTATTTTGGTATGCAGTGTTGGTAATGTCAGTTTTATTACTTATTATGATCATGGTAATCAGACTAGTGATGAGACCTCTTATCTCTTAATTTTTCCATATAATTTCTTATAATTACATTCTAAAAAATCACATCTTAAATGGATGGGGTGAAATGGTTGTATCCTTAAGAATCAATGGATGACAATTTTTAAGAGTTTTTGTGTGCTAAAGCTTGAAAAAGTCTTTACTTTTTAAAGATAACCTTTCTCTGCTCAATAAACTTATAATGATTTACATTTTCCTCAAGGTTTCAGAAGATCATGTAAATGTTTTAAACAGATTTTCAAAGTTTAACATTTTATTTTAAACTATCCAAAACTGTAATCATTTCCTAAAAATTATTATTTACACAAATTAAGTATTTATAATGTTCTTCCTAAGACATTTTCTAATAGTAAAAGGTCAATTAGAGACTTATTAACAACCTTTATTTAACAAAACAAACAAAATTGCAGAAAGGAATATGTACAGGTAAGAAGGGGTTACTTATGAAAAGAATTTCTTTAAGACAAGCCCATTTATAGGAAGAGATTCTCTCTTTCTTGTTAAATCTTGGAGTATGAATTTATATGAGCCTATCTTTTCAGCAATCTGAAATGGTCCAAGCCACATTTTCTGAAATTTGGTATGCTTACCTTTTTCTTCATGTGCTTTATCCCATTTCAGAATAAGATCACCAATTGACAAATTTTTTGAGCCGGTAAAACTTGAATCAAAAGAAGATTTTACAAGCTGTTGATGCTTTTCATGAATACTTTTTTATTTCTCTCTAACTTCTTCTAATTTAAGGATTTGATCAAATATCAACTGAATAGATGAGGAAGGATTTTCTTCAATAAATTGCACTAGAGCTAAAGATGGGAGAGCTAGATCTGATGGTATCACAACTTCTTTTCCATAAACTAAATTGAAAGGTGAAGTTCCTATTGAAGCTTTATGAGTAATACGATCAGCCCATAATGCAAATATCAAAGACTTGTGCCAATTCTTTTGATTTTGATCAATGGTCCTTTTAATGATTTTGATGAAATTTTTGTTAGTAGACTCGGATAAACCATTACCTTGTGGATAATAATTGGCTGAATATTTAAATTTAAAACCTCTTTTGATTGCAAATTCCATTATACTATTCCTATAAAAATAAGATGCATTGTCAAAGACAAGAGCGTTAAGTACCCCAAACCTAGTAATGATGAATTGATCTATGAAATCAATAATCGCATCAGAATTGGCTACCTTTAGAGGAATTGCTTCTACCAACTTTGTGAAGTAATCTGTTGTTGTAAGGATGCATTTGTGCTATTTGGAAGAGTGAGGTAATATCTCACCAATGATGTCAAGCCTCCATTTCTCAAATGGTTGTTCAATGTTTACTGGTTGCAAAGGAAAAGCTAGCTTCCTTTGTCTTCCACTAGCAGTTTGACAAATTTTACACTCCCTCACATAATCATGTGTATCTTTGAAAAGGGTAGGCCAATAATATCTAGCATGGATGATTTTGTGAGCTGTAGTATCACCTCCAAAATGACCACCTGCTGGTCCATCATGTAATTCCTGCAATACCTTTTTTGCTTCAGTCTTTTCAAGACATCTTAATATGATTGAATCATAATTCTTTCTGAATAACACATTATCAATGATTTCATATTTAATAGCCTTCAATCTTAAAGCAAGTTTGTTCTTATAGCTAATATTAGAAGGAGCATACCCATTTTTCAAGTAGATTATCATATCAGCATATTGGGATTCAGAATCTGTAACACTTATCTGATTTACTTGAACAACATTATCTGGATCTTGATTTTCTGGTATGTTGTGAGCTCCTGCTAATAATCTGCAAAAACCTTGACCTCTAACAATATTGGCTGGCTTAATATCAATATCATATTCTTGCAAGGTTGTCACCCAATTAGCCCTCTTTTCTCCTACTTCCTTTTGAATTAATAATTGTCTCACTGCAGAGAATGGAAAAATAATTTTTGTATGTGTTTTTAGGAGAAAAGGTCTAAAATGTTTGATTGAATTAAACAAAATGAAGGCTTGTTTTTCTACATCGGAATAATTAATCTTAGCTCCTTGAAAATTTGAGCTAAAGAAATAAATTGGTGCTTCTATTTGTTCATCATTGAGCTATGTTAAAAGAACAGCATAGGATGTTTCGATGGACAAAGTATACAGAATAAAATCTTTAGAAAAATCAGGAGTATTCAATGCAGGTGCATTAATGATTTCCTGTTTAATTGCATCAAAGGCTTATATCTCTTTATACCCCCATTTGAATACTGAATTTTTCTTAATCATATTCTGCATAAGTAAAACAATTTGAGAAAAATCGGGAATGAATCTTTTTACAAAATTGATTTTCCCTAAAAATGATTACATGGATTTTTTGTTATGAGGTAAAGAAATATCATAAATTTCTTTCACCCTATCTGGGTCAATATATATACCATCTTTTGACACAACAAACCCTAAAAGTTTTCCTTCATTGAGAGAAAAGAAGGATTTCTTTGGGTTTAAAGAAATACCAAACCTTATAAATCTTTCAAATATTTGTTTCAGATCATGTAGATGATTGGCTCTCTTCTTTGAAAATACTGTTATGTCAGCAAGATAAATAACAACTGATCTATTAATAAGACCCTTAAATTCTATATCCATGGCTCTCTGGAAAGTAACTCCTGCATTTACTAAACCAAAAGGCATTTTCTGATAAGCATAGGTTCCCCATTTAGTTCTGAAAATGGTTTTCAACCTATCATCTGGATGTACTAATATTTGGTTAGAGCCTGAAAATCCATCAAGGAAAGACATGAGTTCAGAACCAGCTACCTTTTGAAGTATTTGTTCCATTGTTGGTAATGGGAAATTGTCCTTTTGACATGCCTTGTTTAAATTTCTAAAATCAATGCAGATTCTAATATCTCCATTTTTCTTTTTGATAGGTACCATGTTGGAAACCCAATTGGAATGCCTTACATGAAAAATGATTTTGGATTTTAAAAGTTTATTGAGTTCTGCTTTGATTTGATCTTCAAGATTTGGATGAATTTTCCTTAACTTCTGTTGAATAGGCTTAACATCAAATAGCATTGAAAATGTGTGTTGAATAACAGAAGTATCATAGGTTTTTAAGTCTTCATAATTCCAAGAAAAGACATTTTTATACCTATTCAGAAGTTTGATGAAAGCATTTCTTTCATCTGGAGTTAAATTGAGTCCTAAATTAACATTTTAAGGTTTATAATCAAATCCAATATTTACTAATTCAAACTTCATAGTAGAACTTTGAAGTTTAGCATTAGTCACTATCTTGAATCTGTATTTTATATCATATAGATCCTCAAGTTTAACAACAGATTTAGGAATATGATTTTCATTAATTTTTGAAGTAATTTGCAGATCATGATCATTTTCATCAATAATTTTCTCATCATAGGATTTCTTTGAAGTTAAGAAATTCAATATATCTTCATCATGATAGAATACTCTCTAGTTTGTGATATTATCGGGAACATATGGGCGAAAAATCAATTCTACTAAAAATCTATCAGGACTGTAATATTCAGCGGGAAGGAGTTTGGATGCAGCATTAGCTAACAAATCAACTGATGTATTTTGAGCTCTAGGGATAGGAGAGATATTAAATACTAAAAATTGAGTGGTAAGATCTTGCACAAGGGTTTGATAATGCTTGAGATGGCCTAAAAGACAATGGATGGTATTTCTTACTTGTCTTATGACAATTTTAGAATCCCCATATACTTTCAAGTATTTGACATTTAACCCTATGGCTTTATAAATTCCTTGAATCAAGGCTTCATATTCTGCAGTATTGTTTGTGCACTCAAATTCTAGTCTACATGACAACATAGTTTTCTCTCCATTTGGATCAATTAAAATGCATCCTACTCCTGCTCCATCACTAGATTTTGATCCATCAAAATATAATGACCAAGATAAAGATTTATTTACAGGTTTATCTATAGATGTATCAGAAACATTAACAATTATAGAAAAATTAGATTGCGAAAAATTTTCAATTTGCGAAATAAAAGTATTTACAGAAAAAGGTGATTGTGGTGCAGTGAAATTCCCAAGGAATGATTTAGCAGAATAACCTCCAAGAATGTTGTTATTAAAAGCTACATGTTCATTTTCTTGTTCAAATTCAGTTACAGTATGCACCAAGTGTTTTTCTTGCTCAACTTTGATTTGATTTGGTTTTCCTTTGTAGGGAAGCCACATATGTGAATAATCAGTTGCGATATAACCATTAATATTTGTAGACCAATCTCTGCTTAAGACCAATCCATAGAATTCAGGGATATTTGCAACTAGAATATCAATTCTTTGGACAATCCTAGGATCAGAAGCTAATCGAATAGTAACTGAATTGATTTCTCCTACAACTTGAACTTTAGAGCGATCCAATTGAACAATGTGAACTGCAGACTTTTGTGGTTCAATATTAAATTTTGCACAGACTGACGTAGGCATTATATTAAAGGATGCTCTTGAATCTATCAAAAAATTATGCAAATTCTTGTTGTAGATTTCATAAGTCATAAGAAAAGGAGGTGTTTGAGAATTTGATCTTTCTCCAATAAGAACAGTATCTGTGGCATCTACTTTGTCTGGTGGTTTACCAGTTCCTTTAGCTACTTTGGCAACTACACCACTTGGTACAGGAGTAATAGGTGTTGCATTTAATTCTTTCAATAGCACCTTCTGTTGATGTTTAATTTTGCTGAGTTCATGTAAGGAAATGTTTGCTCTAGTTTTCTTCATGTCTTCAACAATGTTATAATCCATAGGATCTGATACCACCAAAGTCTTAGATGTTGATGTAGGAGGATTAGAAGATGATGGATGATTTTGAGTGGGTAAGGGAGAAATTTTCTTTATAGGAGATCTGTCTTTAGTACTAGGAGTTGTAGTTTTCTTCTTGGGAGCAGATTGGGCAGGTTCTGCTGTAGATTTACTCCTTGTACTTACAAGCATAGCTTCTTGTTCTATTTTATTGTCCGAGTTAGGGAGAATGAAATCCCACATTCCATGTAATTCAGCTATTTCCTCTCTTTCTTCTTCTTCATCTGATACTGGAGGAGTGTCTTCTTCTTCTTCTTCTTCTGATTCTGCATTGGAGATTGAATTCGGAGGTTTAGATTCAGTTTGATTTCTCTTGAAATTTCTAAATGGTCTCTTGGTAGAAGTCTTTTCCACTTGTTTTTTAATCTCAACCATCTCATTAGACATGGTTTTGAGAAATTTTTGTAAGCCTTCCATGTCATACAGATCTCATGGTGTTTATTTCTTTGAATCATCCTTAAAAGTGACTTTCTTGGATTTTCTTTCCTCAATAGCATTTTTCTTATCTAGAGAAATCATCTGTTTTTCAACTAAATTAGCTTCCTTCATATTCTCAGCTAAAGTAGGTTTCACAGCTCTATATACAAAAATTTCAATGTTTGAGGGCAAAGCATTTATATACCATTCACTTCTGCTCACTAGGCTTTGATGTTGTAGGGATATTATTCAAGATTTTATTGAATCGAGAATTAAAATATTTGATGGGTTCTTTGGGTTTTGTCTTTAAATTGGAGAGATCATTGATTAGGGTAGCTATTGATCTATCTTCTCCATATTTGGTTAAAAATTGCTCTTCAAACATATCCCAACTTGTAATAGAATCTAAAGGTAAGGAAAAGTACCAGCATCCTGTTGTCCCTTGCAAAGTATAGGGGAATAACCTGACTACAACATCTTCATGCTCTACTTCATTTAAATTTACAGCAAGCATAAAGTTATTGATATGTTCTTCTGCTGGTATACCAAGGTCAGGACTAACTTTTGGCAGCCATTTTTCAGGATGACCAGGTAGATCATGTAAAGGTGTAGCCATATTAACAACTCCCGGTCTAGTCCATGGTCTTTGTGCCATTGTTGTAGTAACTGTTGAAGAAATAGAAGAGACGATTGTTGTTTGAGCAGATGATATCATAACAGATGATGTTTAGGCAGCATATGTTTGAATAGCTGATGTTGAGACAACTGTACTTTGGGAAACAGATGATTGAATTTGTGATGAAGAACTAATATCTGATTTCGATGGGATTTTCCTTGCTTTAACTCTACTAGGTATAGGAAATTCCTTTGGAGGAATACCAAGTTTTTCACTCTGTGACCTAGTGAGGGGTTTGGAAGAAACCATTTGTGAAGTTACACTACCTTAAGATATTTTAGACTCTTCTAATGAAAATGAGAACCCTTGGAGTTTATGAACTAAATATTGTATTTCAGGGGACTCAGAAGGTTGATTATCTGATTGATTTGAGACTTTGGTAATGGGTGTTTGAATATTTCTATCAATTTCTTCCCTAGTGATTTGAGATATAGAAGAAATTGAAGAGGGTGATGAGGGTGAACTGCTCTTTGAATGGCCTACAGATTTGGATTTATCTTCCATTCATAGCTATTACCCTCCTTCTAGTGCTAAAAATGTTGAAGCCTCGAAGATCACTACTTCAAACATTGGGGGAAAGCCACCTGGTCGGGACCTTAGGATAGATCCTTTTCCGTTTGGTGTGGTGGCTCCGACTGGATTGATAGGACCAGTTTCCTAATAAATTAAATGGGTTGGTGATGGAATGATTGGATGAATGAAAAATGGGACTAAAACAACTAAAATAATCTATCTAATTTTAATCTATAACTTAATAAATAACTCTAAAACTAACCCGAGTATCAAATATGAATATAACTTTAAAATTGTTTCAATTAAATCAATAACCATGAAAATGTATTATAACTTAACTGAAATATGCAGCATCAAATAATGATAACTCTGTTTAAGAAATTAAACAGAGTTATAATAACACATTATACTCATCATTTTATATATCATTTACATATACTGTAAGGGATGAATATTTCTACACACTTAGAAATGATATGTATAAACAAATATTGTAAAACAAATACATATAAACGATAGCAATTTTAAAAGAGAATATCTCATAACATAAGAAAATTAGTAGTGAATAGATAGAAATACCATATCCATCTTGATACTTTTCCCGATGTAATTCAATATCCAAATCCAGCAATTCAATGTAAAACACGCTCCAAGATACAAAAATGCAATTCTTAAAGAAAATTTTCCATAAAAATCACTAGATGTGATCCTTTATAAAAATTTAAGAATCAATGGAGTACAAAAATGTAACATCCAAGTCAAAATATTACAAATTCAGGACCCCTTTCTAAATGCATGAAAGGGGTTTAAATATGTACTTAACTAAACAAAATAACTAAAACTATTCCTACAATCTATCTCATTGGAAATCTCTAAACAAAATTGCTATATTGAAGTGGCTTAGGTTCATTGATTATCTCCTGGATTCAATGTACCAAGAATGGAAAATCTTAAGCATATCTTGGACCACGTTGGATAACCTTTGAACGTAACTTCCCGGTATACATAGCATCAGAGAATTAGGGAATGATGCGATTGATAGCATTTGAAAGAATTTGATGGCCATTTGTTGGTGTGTGGCTTGATTAGATAAGTCCACATAATATCATGAAATTCTGAAGTTTGCTAGTCTGATGATCTTTATTGATTATCTCTTCTTTCCACGGAGATCGGCCTCTTTACTTTTGGTAATTTTCATTTGAGGTACAATATGAGAATCAAATTAGTAGCATACAAGGCTGTCATTTATCAAGTTTGTGAAATATTATTCATCACATACTGTAGTTCTTGATATAGCTCTTTACGGTTCTTCTGGCTTCTTTGTTCAGCCCATAATACAATTTCCGCCTTTGTCTCTCCTCAATTAAGGAAGATTATCTTTTCTTCTTGCTCATCTTGCCATGAAGGAATTCAGAAATTCTATCATCAATTTCTTGCCTGAGAGTGACTGCTTCATCTATCAAAGATGATGTTATTTTGCACAAGGGCTCAGCTTGTGCCAACTTTAGACAAAATTCATTCAACTGCTGAGATAGAAATTTGTTTGTTTCAAGAGCTTCAGTTTTGAATTGATATAATTTAGGGTAGTCCTTGAACTTGTCCAATGTTGATTGTAATTTTTTCTCTTGTTCAATCTTTGCATTTTTCTCATTTTGCAAAATATTCTGTAACTTTTCTACCTCTTGACTCAACTGCTGCTGTTTGTTCAAGACCTGTTCATCAATTTTTTTCTTTTCAATATTAAGCTTCTCTTCCAGCTATTTAGATCTGAGCCCCTCATCTTGCAATTGTTTTTCCAGCTGGGAAATCTTTTGTTGATTCTATGTGGCCTGTTCCTCCAACATAGCTATCTGTAAGTCTTTTTTTTTCATCAAATGGGAGACTTCTAAAGCTTTTTCTATAGTTGCAGCACTATAGGAACCTACGTATTGAGATAATTTGGTGAGATCCTCTGACGAATCCACCTCAGTGTTTTTCTAGACAATGTTCATTGGTTCACCTTGTGATGTTGAAAGTGCATCCTAGCCCAGATGGAAAATCTTGAGCATATCTTGGACTTCTGTTGGGCAACTTAGCTTTGAATGTAATTTCCCAGTATATGTAGCATCAGATAATTCAGGAATGATACAGTTGATAGCGTTTGAAAGGAATTTGATGGCCATTTGTTGACTGTGTGGCTTGATTAGATAAGTCCACATAATATCCCATGAAATTCCTTGAAGTTTGCTAATCTATTGATATTTATTGATTATCTCTTATTTCCACCTGGAATCGGCCTCTTTTAATTTTGGTAATTTGCCTGGGGTAAAATCTAAGATCAAATTAGTAGCATACAAGATGTCATTTATCAACTATGTAGTATTATTCATCATACTTTTAGTTCTTGATATGGCTCTTTCTGATTTCATCAACTGCTGTTCCCATTTCATAAATAAAATTTCCTTGTGTCTCTCCTCAATTCTGGGAAGATTAGCTTTTCTTCCCTGCTCTATATCCTGCCATGAAAGGAATTCAAAAATTCTATCATCAGCATCATCAATTTCTTGCCAGAGAGTGACTGCTTCATCTATCAAAGATGATGTTATTTCGTACAAGGGCTTATCTTGTGCCAAATTTGGACAAAATTCATTCAATTGCTGAGATAGAAATTTGTTTGTTTCAAGAGCTTCAGTTTTGAATTGATCTAATTTAGGGTAGTCCTTGAACTTGTCCAATGCTGATTGGAATTTTTTCTCTTGTTAAATCTTTGCATTTTTCTCATTTTGCAAAATATTCTGTAACTTTTCTACCTCTTGACTCAACTTCTGTTGTTTGTTCAAGACTTGTTCATCAATATTCTTCTTTTCAATATTAAGCTTCTCTTCCAGCTGTTTAGATCTGAGCCCCTCATCTTGCAATTGTTTTTCCAGCTGAGCAATATTGTGCTGATTCTATGTGGCCTGTTCCTCCAACATAGCTATCTGTAAGTATTTTTTTTTCATCATCTGGGAGACTTCAGAAGCTTTTTCTATAGTTGCAGCACTATAGGCACCTGCGTATTGAGATAATCTGGTGAGATCCTTTGACGGATCCACCTCAGTGTTTTTTTAGACAATGTTCATTGGTTCACCTTGTGATGTTGAAAGTTCATCCTGGTCAGTTCTTCTCCTCTTCCTCTGCTTTCTGAAAACAACCCTATGCTTAGGACTATAAAAGACATCAAGAGGAGGGATATATTCTACTTTTAACACAATTTCACCTGTAGGATGTTCAGGAATAACTTCCATATCTTGGCCTGTCAGCATTTCAACTTGAGGATTGCTTTGTAATCCTATTTGCTAAGCAAATTTCTCATATTGACTCATCAAATGAGGAGAAACAATAATTTCAGCAAAATCTACCACATTCTCAGTGGTTTTTTCTCTTTCAAGTTGAGAATCCGGATTACTTCTCACATCTTCTTTTACTGTTTGTACAATAGACTTACTGCCTGTGTCTTCTTTTTCAGTATGTACATTGGTTTCAGTACCTGTGCTTTGCTTTCCTGTCTGGGCTGTAGATTGCTGATCAATATGTACACTGAGTTTATCATTAGTATTCTCTTTTTTGTACATCAGATTTGCCACTAGTGTTTTCTTTATGCATAACAGGATTAGTTCCAGTGACTTACTTTAGTGCCTGTTCATTGACTGTGCTGGTAGATGTCTCTTTAGCTGCTTCACCAGATGCATCCTCTTTTTCCTTTTGATGTGTTTCAAATTCTTGCACAAGAATTCTTAATTGATCTAGAGGAACTTTGAGCAGTCTCTGGCTTCTAAATAACGTGAATTTATTCATCTCCTCAGTCTGAAATTTAGACTTGGCTAAGTTAAAGACTTGGGACAAATTATTAGCAGAAACAAACAAATCATCAAACTCATCTGGTTCGTGCTCAAATCGAGCGATTGAAACTGAAGTGGTGAAATCAAATGCCACCTTCTTTGGGTCATATTTCCTTCCTGGGACTGTAGAGAGTTTAATATCTCTTATCTTGATAACCTCCTCCTCATCATGTGTGAATTTATTGAGTGTATAATGCACACAGTGGAAGGGAAAATTAGGCCACATCAAATTTGTATTATTCCTCAATGACCTGGACATGCCTTCTACTGTTAACAGATAGGAAATCTCTTGTGCTAACTGTTTATCGGGAACATACAGAGGCAAAATATGAGGCTCTAGTATGCTCCTTAAGACTCTGATATAAGTAAACCTTTCTTCTACGAACTAGTCCCCAATCAAAGATATATCATTCTTAGCTTTTTCGGAAAGCCTAGGAGGGAATTGGTTAAAAATAGTTTGATAAATGGGAATGATGAAACTATGACAAATTCTATAGACATGGTTTTTAAAATGACCTTTCCATAAGAACTTGTGATATATATGAATAGGAGTAGGATCTTTGAGGGTCCATTTCCATCCTAACATGGGAAATTCAGATTTGAAACATAGGGCATCTAGAATATAGGCACATAAGTAAAATGGGGTTGCATTTCCTGTGTCCTTGTCCTTTCTATACTCGAGAATCCTATTGGCTATCTTATCTAAAAGGATGACAACCCAGTATGGAGGCGAAAGAGACTCCACAGAGTAAATATCTGATGCCTCGTTTTTGTGATTTTCTGGAGCTTTCCTCCATTCTCTGATCGACTCAGACTGATTATTGTTGCTTGTAGCAAAATCTTTAACAAAGGCTTTGTTGTAGATTTTCTATGGGTCCGGAAGATGACACATTGCTTTTATGTCCTCGGCTCTGAAATATCTAAACATTGTTCCCGCGGATGAAACAAAGGTCCTGTTTTGGATGGTAACATTGTCTATTACCCACCGAATTACATCATAATAAGGAAAAATGTTGGCACGAGCTGCAATTTTATGAAGAAATGAGTTTGCTAGTGCTCTAAGAGGAGTCTTAGAATTAGAGTCCGAGTCGTCTTCATCAGGAACTATCGCCTTGGCCTTAATGACTTCCGGATTTTCCTTTTCAAGCAGGTTATATACATTTTCTCAAGTCATTTTACCAAGTCCCTCGCATGAGGTGTCTGTAACCAGCTTAAGCTTCACTGGTTTCTATTTAGGTGCCATGGTGAAAATAGGGGTCTTAGCAGTGAAAATGGTCTTTGCTTTCCAGGATTTCTTAGAGATATCGTTGTCTGGTAACATTTCTCTTGCTCAGCGAATGAAAGAATTGGGTGTTCTTTGGTCTACAAAGGAGAAAAAGCTCAGTCGTGGTGAAAACGCAAATGAGGAGAAAAACTGTATAATCAATCTATTCATTGATTTCCATTAATTATCTCCATGTTTAAAACTTAAATGCCCTCTAAAGAGTCACACTCACACATTAGTAATAGAACAAATCGTCATTATTCATTTGATTCTCTATTTAATAGTGAAAATACAATTGGAGATCAACGGTTTTAAAATGAGACATAAAACTTTCCCTTTCAATCATGCGATTGTGATTAATATATAATATATGCGCAATGTAAAATATAAAGTTAAAAATTAATCACATCAGATATTTTCAAGAGGAACATCAAATAAGATTTTTCGATCTTTGTCGATTTTCAATTGCGACGATGGTGTATCGCATCGAGATTTTAGTAATATGAGTAAATGTAATTTTTGTTCCTCCAAAATGTGATTGCGATAAATCGCATCGCATCGGAGTTTTGTAAATGACTGAATGAAGAGTTTGCAATTTTGTTTTTCAATTTGCGATTTGCGATTTTGCAATTTGCAATTTGCGATGGGGCCCATCACATCAGAGATTTATAAAACAAGCGCATATTACATTTTTCTTTCGAAATGTGATTACGATCAATCGCATCGCATCATAGTTTTATAGAACAAATGTGAAAGCTTAGAACTTTTACAATTTGCGATTGCGATTAGTTCAATCACATCAGTGTTTTTCTAAAACTAATATACAACTTAAGGATATTTCCGATTTGCGATTGCGATTACTATATAACATAGGACTTTGTTCCAATTGAATATATTTATGCATTATGTTAATATGATAAAGTCTTTATATCTCATCGGATCAGAAATTTTTCAATGTTGCATTTGTTTATATACACTTGCTATTAAAGATATGCACTATTGCTCTTTTAACAATGAACCTTTATTGATTTATACAAAAATAATCGGATTTCCTCTAAGTTTTTATTCCTATCCAAAGAAAAAGGGGACCTATTTCTAAATAAAATTTATTCTAGAAATTTAGAAATGGGGAGGATTGTTGTACTGTACAACAGAGTGCCAAGTCAATCCTCTTCTTCCATGCTAGGAAGTTTTTTGATCCAATGATCTTGTTTCTTTCCTTGCAAAAACTAGCCATATGATCTATATATGAAGACATAGAAAACAATATGATACTTACTTGTCAACCAAGTGTTCTCCTTATTGATGATGTATCCAAATATCTTGATGTTTTCAATACCTTCAAAGAGACTTCAACGATGACCTATAATGATGAATTTTAAGGTGCCTTCAACAATAGTGTCTTCAATCAACTGCAAAGAGTGGATGATGATACCAAGATTCTTCGATGCTTCCTTTTCTTGAAGGTGATGGAGTGTACTAGAGATATTCCAGTAAGAGCCTATACATCCTTCCTTCAATGAGAAGTTGATGCTTCTTGATATGATGAAATCCTTGATGCAATAATATTCCTTCTAGGTCAATATGAGTTCTTATTCTTTCCTTGTTTCCATTTTCAAACAATTCCCCTTTACAAGTGTTGAAGCCCCGAAATTTCGCTGCAACAATGTGGGGGATAACCACCCAGTCCGGACCTTGGAAGGAACTCATTATCCATTTGGTATGGTGACCCAGACTGGGAATAATGGAACCAGTTTCCAAATAAGGATTGATATGATTATAATGCAGGTTTAATATAAGGTGAAATGGGAAATGATTTTTAACTAAAATAAATGATATATTTAAACAACAAACACATGCATCTATTTCATCCAACATTTATCTTAATCTATACCTAGGAATAAATTAAATCATGCGATCTACAAAGATATCTTAAAGAAACATGTAATAATGATAATCAAGTGCTATAAGAGATGAAATTATTAAAGATAATTATTTTGACTAAATAGTTAGGAAAAATAATTGTGAAAACTATATCACATATATCGATTGATCATATAATCAATAAGGAATTACAGCTGAAACATCATACAAAAGTGCTTTAATGAAAAAATGTAACTCATATTTCATACATAATACAATATAAGAAAGATTACTACTAATTTATAAAAAAAACTCAATCATAAAGAGAGTACTAGCTATGAAAGGTCCTACTCATGAAATCAACAATGTTGATTTGCTTCTTTTCAATTAAATATACTCTAAGAGTACAAAAATGAAAATTTATTAGAGTATGCTTCAATCTCCAAGAAAATCAAGATCTTATTCCAAATATTTCATCAAAACAGTCACAAAAGTACAAAAATGCAAGCTTTTGCAAAGTGTTTTTGATAAAATCTTGGACCCCTCTCTAAATGCATGAGAGAGGTTTAAATAATACTACATATGTATTAAAAATAGATTATTACAAACAAAAAAATGAGAAGGTTTCAAACAACATTCCTCGGAATATGAAAAAATAAAAAGATAAAAACAAAACAATAATGACGTGATTTCTTATGTTGAACGGTCCTTATGAGCCATTGAGTTCTTGGGTTAACATATGTCCATCATTGGCTTAAACTAGGGTGGCTAGTTGAATTTAGATCTTAGTTGTCCGGTAAAAACAACATCTGAAAGTGGTGGTACCATCTTTTGCGTGGAATTTGTTAAACATCACAAAGCCATCCATTGAATGTATGGTTTCAATAAAAACTACCCATAAGTTTCTCAGTCAAGTTTAGGAAATTGTTTGACTGCCTTAATTTGATTTTCAATGGTCTCTTTCCATTGTCTTTTTAATTTTTTGATGTTTAGGAAAAATGTTGGCTTACATTATTTGTTAGTATTGATATTATGAAGATTTTCATTAACAACTTCAACCATATTGCTTGCTTTACTATTTGCTCTAATTTTGGCCCTTTCTTCTTGCATCAACTGTCTATCCCAATCTGTGAATAAAATATCTTGATGGGATTCTTCAATTATTGGCAGATTGGATTTTCTTCCTTCTTTAGATTCTTGCAAAGAAATAAACTATGAAATGTAGTGTACCTAGAGGGGATAATATAGGGTATAGAGAGAGGTACCTAAGGGAATAATATTATGTAATAATATAAGAATGATAAATAAATGGGCCATAGTTAATAAATAAAGTGGTTAACCCACATTATGTAAGGGACCACATGTAGCTAGGGAATAAAGTGATAAGCCCATTGTACTGGACGTATGGTATTCAAAGACCCATGGTAACTACCCATGGTATTGCATGTATGAAACCTATATAGAGGCTAGAGACTCTCCATTGAGAGATGTCAAGGATTATTGTATTGGCAAGCATATGGCTTGTGGAGTGATCTCCTTCCTTAAGGAGTGAATGTATGGTGTTGCCCTACCTTAAGGGTTTTGATATTAATGAAGATCTGAAGTTTTGTCTTCTATGGTGTTATTTATTAGGCATATTTTCCATTTCTATACATTTTCTTATCAGATCTACTACAAGTGGTATCAAAGCACTTTCTTGGGTAGAGTTTGGAGATTTGTTTTTTCATTTTTTTGTAGGAAATTTTTGGGCGGTGAGTTTGTAGAGAAGATCTGGAAAATTTGGTGAAATTTTTTCAGAAATAAATATCAGATCTGGATTCCTTATGAAAAAATACCCAATTTCAAAAAAAAAAATCAGTCGAATCGGAGTCCGGATGAGGGTGATATCGCTGATTTAAATTCAGTTGTGTTGTAAAAATGTTTCTGACAACAATTTGTGTATGGCGGATCTCCTGACATGTTTAGTAGATTCTAGTGCACAATCTCGGACAACAAATTATAGATCTGAGATCCCCTTGAAAAATCACCCGATTTAAAAAAAAAAAACGGTCAAATTGGAGTTCGGATGAGGGAGTTATCATTGATTTAAAATCAGCCATTTTTTCAGAAATTTTGTGACGCCGGGGTAGTTGCAGCGCAAATCTGTGTTTCCAGAGTGCCTAGATCAGGATTTCAGCCATATAGTTAGATGCAGAATGGCTATTCCATTTTCGAAAATAGGTTATATTAAGGATTTTGAGTTATATTGACCGAGTAATGTCCATTTTAATTTTTTTCCAAAGTAAGTGATTTTCTTCAAAACCCTTACTTTATTTTATGGATTCTTGCAAGATGAAGTTTATAGAAAAAGACGATGGCCCTACTATTGAAGATTTTTTACAACATCTCAAGACTCAATATTGAAGTTTTTGGATATGCTCCATAGGGCTTCATATGAAAGATGAGGCAAATAAATGGTGGACCTCACTTGACAGCTTAGTGAGGAAACTTCCCGAGAAAAAACTTGAAAAAGTCTTTTTGGACAAGTGGTCTCAAGCTGGAAAGAAGGGCAAGAGCCATAAAGATTTATTTTCTACTAATATTTCCATATTACAGGTTCATGGAAGTATTTAGAAAGAGAACATCATTGTGTATATCATTCCTAGTTGCAAGCATAATTGTATCAATGTGAATTTGGCAAAAAAATTGCAAGTTCCAACAAAGCATATTGAAAACACACAGGTTGATAATGAAGATGTTCAAATTTATAAAGATTTGAAGATTTCTATGGATAAGTATGTGTTGCATTCTAATTTTTATGCTTCAGATATGGATATTGTGGACGTTGTTTTGGGACACCCTTGGATGGAATGTTGAAAATTAGCATCGATTTTAATATGCAAAAATTCATGGCAGTATAAAAAGAATAAAATTACATTGCATGATATTTGCATTAAAAACATGCGAGAGACTAGGGAGAAGCTGACTGAAATATCTAACTGACAGACATCAGATGATGAGCCTTTGATGAAGGTAAACTGACGAACCACAGACATCGAAAGTACCAGCTAAAGGAACGAGATACCCTCCGGCATCACCAATCATGGAGGAATTAATGAAAGATATTACATCGGTCGCTTCAACATATTACCGCATCACCCGGCAAGGCAACAAACTGAAGGTGGCAACAAATTAGCAACAAGGACAACAACCCCTGGGCTTGACAAGAGAGGTGCGACGATCCGCTAACAACACATCAACAAGGAAGAACCACGAGAACCGGCTTCCATCTCTCAAGCGAGAACTTAGGAGGCACCATCTAGATCAAGTGTTCACCTTTCCCTTGGATGGCTACATGCACATGAATGGTACAGTGGAATACTCTTTTGAGTACATCTTATTATTTGTGTTCTTCTTATGTTTAGGGTACGAAACATGTTTAGGGGGGTGTAATGTAGTATAACTAGGGGAGATAATATAGGGTACAAAAGGAGGTACCCAAGGGAATAATATGATGTAATAATATAAGAATGATAAATAATTGGACCATAGTTAATAAATAAAGTGGTTAACCCACATTATGTAAGGGACCAGGGGAAAATTTTAGGGGCTAATATTGGCAGATGGGCTAATTTTCCATGCTTTTCAAATTAATAAATTCCCATTTTTTCCTAAAAATGATTTTCCTAAATTTTATAAAATAAATTTATTTTACCTTAAAAATCGCCAAAATTTATAAAGACTCTATAAAATCATTAGAAGTTGGAATATTTTTACTAAAATATCACCAAGCATTTTAGAGTTTGCATATTACGGATTAGTGATATTCGCCAAGTTTTCTAATCTTTAAGATAAATTTCCATCCTTAAAATTTTCCCTGAAGGGACCACATGTAGCTAGGGAATAAAGTGATAAGCCCATTGTATTGGATGTATGGTATTGAGATACCCATGGTAACTACCCATGGTATTGCATGTATGAAACCTATATAGAGGCTAGAGACTCTCCATTGAGAGATGCCAAGGATTATTGTATTGGCAAGCATATGGCTTGTGGAGTGATCTCCTTCCTTAAGGAGTGAATGTATGGTGTTGCCCTACCTTAAGGGTTTTGATATTAATGAAGATCTAAAGTTTTATCTTCTCTGGTGTTATTTATTGGGCATATTTTCCATTTCTATACATTTTCTTATCAGATCTACTACATGAAATATTTTTATCGAGCTCTTCATATTTTAATCATTAATCAACCACTTGATTGGCTAATGTATCACTTGTTTCACAATATGGTTTGATCATTGAGATTTTTTGACAAAATATTTCTTATTGTTTTGACAATTGAGTGTTTAATTCAAGTGTCTATTTAATGAATTCCTCTGTTTGGGGGTGATTTCTGAGCTTATCCACTTCATTCTTCATTTTTTGAATCTATGAGTCCTTCTCTGTGATGCTTGCTTGGTGTTGTATCTCATTTTCTCAAAATATTTTTGAAACTATTCCATTTGGAGCTCTACTTGCTTATTGGTGTTCTATTTTTCTTGTTCAAGTTTTTTCTCGAACAATTGAATTATTTCTTCTTTATCTTTAAGAAAAATACTAAATTTTGTTGCCTTATCCATTGTTTTTGTTGCATAAGCACCTGCAAATTCTGATATCCTTGTAATATTTTATGATGGATCAATGGGGGTGTCTTTCCACACTACCTCCATTGATTCGTTTTCTAGAGTTTCTACTGATGATGCATCGAGTTTCATTTTCTTTCTTTGCCTCCTTAATATTGCTTTATGTACTGGGATATAGAATATATCCAGTTAGGTATCTCTTCAATTCTTAAAACAATTTCTAAATTTGGGTAGGTCGGGACGATTTCAACATTTGTTTTTGGATTTGTAACCCGTAGAGTCTGTTTAGGGGTCTAAAATACATAAGCCCCTTCATTACCTATCGTTGTCTGTTGTACTTGGAGATTTTGACTAATTTTCTCCCATTCTTTATCCATATCATTGACTATGATCATTTGTGCTTGATCTGCGTACAATCGATCTCCAATTGTTCCTCAACTGAGGTCTCTTTGGCCATTTCTCTAGAATTTTTCTCTGTATTATTCTCAAGATATCCCTTAGGATTTTCTTCGTGATTCTGAGATTGATGTTCAGAATGTTTTGAACCTTAAACTGACTTCTCTGGAGATTCTTGATCAGAATTGTGATAAGAATTTTCCTCCAGGCTTACATTGGGAGTGGGCTCTTTTATTTCCTCAATTTGTAATAGGTCCAAAGGGACCCTTGTCAGTATTTTATTCCTGTATATGTGGAAGCGATTGAGGTCAATTTTACTGATGCTAAATGTAAGACTTGTGAGAATGTCTCAACCTTTTCAAATAAATCATCAAATTCATCTTTATCATGAATGAATTTTCTGATTTTGACCATAGCAGTGAAGTGTTGGGTGACTTTGTTAGAGTCATATTGTTTGTCTAGAATAGTAGCCAAATTCAAGGATGAAATATTATGTATCTCTTTTACTGCATGCCCAAAATCATATAATGAAAAAGAACCACATTGCACCGAGAAAATTGGCCAGATAGATTTTTTCATATCTTTGAGGGTTTTGGTAATACCTTCCACTATTGTTTGATATGCAATCTCTCTTTCCAATAGCTTATCAGGAACATAATATGGAAGAACACGTAGAGCTGCAATACTCCCAACAAATCTGATATGAGTACATGATTCCTCGCCAAACCATCTTGCCACCGGATATATATATATATACTTCCTCTGATAGCCTGCGGGATTTTAAATAAAAAATGGTTTAGTAAAATTGGCAACATTATGCTTTGACAAATTTTGTAAAAATGGGGGCGAAAATGTGATTCTCATAAAATTTTATGATAAACATGGATGGGAGTAGGGTCTTTTATAGTAAAATTCATACCGAGGCTTGGAAATCATGAAAAAAAACAAATATAATCCATTACGTATGCACTCATATAAAAAGGCAGGATAACCTGAGTGGAGACAACTCTGTTGTGCCTGTATTGTCTAATGGCCATAGCCAAATTATATGATAAAATATTACTCAAATTCCTAACTGTGGCATTAAAAATCCCATCAATCAATGGAACCCATTCCATGAAAAACTTGATACTGTCAGCCTTTCCAAAAAGCCTACACATCATCATAACTACATAACTATGTGGGGCTGATAAAGGTGCAATTGGGTACATACGATATTTCTCCTGCTTGAACTTGTTGGAGCCAAACCTCCAAGTCTAAAAAACATCTATCAGGTCTTCATTTTATTTTGTGAAATACTCAATGAAAGCTTTATCATAGGGCTGCTGAGGTTCTAGCAGGTGATACATTCTGCATAAATTGTCTAGAGTTAATGACCCCATGATTTCCTGCCTTGAATTTTTGAATGTCCTATCTGAAATGTCCATGTTTTCAATATCCACTTCACCATATCTATGTATGGCAGGATTTTGGGCCTTGCAACTATCCTATGCTGGAAAGAACACACTGCTTCAAAATAAGAACCCTTAGATGATAATTTAGCATCAATTGTTACTCTGATTTCCAGTACCATTGGATTTTCATCCTGTTAGGTCTCTGTAGTTTTATCATATTGGCAAGACTAAAGCTGCAAAGCCAACATATAAACCACTTTTGGATTCTAGGATCTAGCCCTCCTGGATCCAGAGAGGGATCTCTCTTATGAGTGCAAAGATTGATTTATCTTTAAAGGCTTGAAATGTGATATTAGGCTAGTTATGAAGAACAAGGTTTTTGTCTGTTTTGGTTGGGCAAAGACATATGAAGGTGAAGGAAGTCTAAATGAAGGGTGAAGGTGTATGCAAGTAAAGGAATGATTCAGCTAACAAGATAGGCAAGAAGCAGCTTCAATACATTGGGCTAGGGAGTCATAATAGGATTTAATTGAAACAGCAAGGTTCAATTGTGGTCCATGGGGCAAGTCATCTATGTCAAAGGATCTCTTCAAGTTGATTTTATGGAATGGAATGAAACAATAAGAAAGAGAAATCAAACAGATGTAGAACAAAGAGTAGCCTAAGATCAAGTAAGTACTTTGAAACTATCCTGCTTTTGACATGCACTTAAGGAAAAACATAAAAGTAATCTAAGATTAGGTAAGTACTTTGAGACTGTCCTACTTTTGATTCACTTTCAATAGAAAACATTTAAAACATTTAGAATAGCTTAAGATCAAGTAAGGACTTTGAACTTATCCTACTTTCAGCATATTCAAAGGGAAATTTTTCAAAGCAACTGCTGGAGAAGAAACTAGAGGATAGGGCTAACCATCGACTTCCCTAGTTCATTATTTAATTAGAAAAATTTTCAGGACAACACTTAAGATAAACAAAGAATGATCTAAGATAAATTAATGACTTTGAACCTATCATGTTTTTGACACACTCTTAGGGAAACTTTCAGGCAACCTTTGGAGAAAAACTAGAGGACAGGGATAACCATAGACTTCCCTAGTTCAACTCTACTTAGCATAAACTGAAAATAACATTCAAGAAAAAAGTTTGAAGTTTAGACAGTAAGACATGGGCTCACCAACATTCCTTGACTGCTTGGACTGTATTAAATCATTCTTAAACACACAATTGGAGGAAAACATCAAGATAAATCTTATTAGTGAGAGTAGGGTACTGCAGACAGTAAATCCTAGCTCTATATTTGTTGCTCTTTATCAAAGAAAATGGACAAAATGGAAACAAAAGGAAAATAACAATTTACAATAAGAAATACATCACCATTGACATAGACCAGGATCCCATAAATCAACTTGTATTTGATGTTAAAACTAGTTACAATGATCAAGCCCAATGGGTCTCTACAGCTTCAAACTTCTCATCTCAACTTAGGTATCTTCAATTAAAAACAGACCTTACAAAAGCTTTAGAAAACTATTTATATGCAATAGATATTCAGAGACAAACCTTTTACAATGTGCTCCTAAAGGAGATTTTATAAGAAAATGAGGAGGTGGAAGAGTTTCTAGGGTTAAAGTATCATTAATTCCACAATGAATGCAATTCCTAGCCTTGAAAACCATGTAAGGCATAAGGCAGGAATGCATTCTATCTATAAATCTGTTTCATAACTCTATTCTGCTTTTTGAGGCTTAATGGACGAGAAGATTGACTTCAGGGCACTTTCTTAGCTTTGTAATAACTTTGCTGACAGTTGTAATAAGTTTCTTTGGTTGTATTAATTGTTCAACTGTCTTTAAGAAAATATCTTTGAAATAGGAAATAACTATGCCTTTTTTTATTTCTGTGAGGCTGCAAGTGGCTTTTGGTAGTTGGAGAGGATTCAATTAGCCTTTGATGTGGTAGTGGAGGCTTTCGGACTGATAGAATTCCTTGTTGTTTCCTAAAACACTGTTAATTTTCCTTTGATCTGTGTTTTAGGCCTAATTAGGCTATGATCTTCATTTCTGGTCTTCATACTGTCTTTATCTCAGGATTAGGCCTTTGGTTCCTGAGTTTTTAGGCCCCAATCCCTTTAAACTCTGCTTAAAACCTTTAATCACGGACACTCTTTGATCTCCTGTCTTCAATGTTGATTTTATTCAAATAATGGATTCTGACTGTGTTTTGTTGTGTTGCAGGTGCGCAGAGGGTTTTATAACATCATCAGTGCTCATGAGGCACGGATAAATCCTAGGATGAACCCTGTAGATTCCCTATTTTTCTTGGATAGTGGCCTATGTATCATCATCCATGGCCTTTTGTTTCATTTAAAAATAGTGGAAAAACCTTTATAATCTGCACAAAATGAACAAAAATTAAGAAAATCCGTGAAAAAATAGGTTAAGGACACTTTGGAGGTGAGATTTAATTGTGGCCGTCGATCGAGATTAATCGACGATCGAGATTTCTCAATGGGTTTGATGGGGAGGCGGTTGAGTAAGTGGAGGTAACATTAAGTTTGGGTTGTTGATCTAGATTGATCAACGACTGAGATTGATTGGAAAAAAATTTGGGAGCAAAGGGGAAGGGTGATGAGTTGGTGGGGAATTAATATGAGCCTTTCGATTAAAGTAATGAACGCTCGGGATTGCAGGGTAAAAACTTTTGGGAGCAGAGGTGAGGGTAAATGAGATGGGAGGGAGGTTAAATTGGAACCATAGATTTGGGTTAATCAACGGTTGGGATCATTCGAAGGAGCGTTTGGGAGAAAAAGCACATGGAAAAGATGAACGGGGACAGGTTAAAACACCACCATCAGATCAAAACAATCGACGACCAGGATTTAAACGTAAAAAATTCAATGCAGTGGGTAAGGTGGTTTGGCGGAAAACGAGGATAGTTTTCGCGCAGCTCTGAGGTGGTTTGAAAATTGGCCAAAAACACGCGATATGCTTCGCTGGCTGACATGCATCCTTTCCAAAACCACTTTTTTTCTCATTTTTTCTTGGTGTTAAACCTCATGTGCAAAAAAAATACGAAACTCAATTCAGGCCATCGGATGAAGGGGTGCAAATCTGACGGTGTAGATCACATGCGATGGGGAAAGATGTGGGTCAGGAAGATAGTGGGGTCCAAGTGTCAACTTGTGAGCAGCTGGGTGTTTTTCTAGGTGGAAGGTAGGTCCCGACAGAAGTTGGGCCTATCGGATTTAACCTCGACCATTAGATTTAAATGATGGACGGTCCAAATCCGATCTCGGGGTGATAAAAGCAATGTGAGATGAGGGGTCGAGCGGAGATCGGGTGCAATAAGGACCTTTGATCTGCAAATATCAATGGTGGATCTTCACCGAAAAGTTTAAACTGTCAGGTTTATGGAGTAACAAAGAAAGGTCGGGTTAGATCCAGACCGTAGGATCTATGAAATGGAAAATTGAGATTCAACGAAAGGGTGGGTCAATGAAAAGAGGAGAAGGCAGATGAGGGTGGATCAGGTGTGACGATGGTCGTTGATTTGCAAATATCAACAGTGGATCTTCACCGGAGAGTTAAACTATCGGGTTTATAAAATAACAAAGAAAATAAAGGAAATGAGGGTTCTGATGGGGGTTTAGGATCCTTTAGCGCTCGGTTGTGGGGCTTGAGGTTTTATGAGGTGGAGGGCTACAAGGGTTAAGCCCTTGGGGGCTTAAGAGAATTTCATATGTAGAAATGGTATTTTTGGCCTTAAAAACAGAGTTTTTGAGGCAAATTAAGGGTTCTGGGAGGGGAAATAAGGCATTTTTAAACCAAATAACAAAGAAATATAAGGTTTAAAAGGGATTTTGGAGTGATTTTGAAGGTTAAATGAGGCTTATGGAGGGATTTTTATGAAGAAAAAGGGATGACAATGGAGTTGTTTTATGAGTGAAAGGAGGAGTAAAATGAAAGGAAAAATGGGCATCTCAAGTAGTCTTATTTAGGAAAACAACATATTTTTTAGGATTATGAGGGAAACAGCAGTGAAGATTAACTAAAGGATTATTTATCTTCATAAGACTTTAAGAACTAAAAATTTGGCCATAAAATTGTTTCTTGAAGGCTTAAACAAGATCTAGCCACCATTTGATATGACAAATTTTTATAGGTGGCTAACAGTGGCTCCACATGGGGATGGCATCTTCTTGAAGGTGTCAAGAACTTCAGACATGTATTCTCTAGAAGCTAATCAATGCCTCATCCATTGGGCTGCAATTTGTTTTTCTTTTGCTAGTCTTCTTTTGATTTTATGATTTTGCAGCCATTTAAACCAATGGAATTCTGTCAAAACAAGCTTTCTACCTACCCAATCCTAATGATCTAACATTTTTTCTTCTTTCAGAGTGCATTTGGATTGGCAAACTCTTTTTACAAAAATTTTATTCTTTTGAAAGCATAAAACTAGTCTATTCTACCCTTATTTCTCCATGAACTCAGATTAAGCAGTTGAGTTCATAAGCTTCTCTACCTAACTACTATCTGTCAGGATTAGACTGTCTGACAGATCTTATTCTCTAAATTCTAAGACGAGAAATTTAAAAGAAAACAAGCTAGGATTGAACAATCTAACTTGTTGTTGATCTATGGCATAAAAACACGCTGCACATAGACTAAAATTTGCAGAAATTTAAAGCAAAATGGTGAAGGCTTAAGATCTAAAAGTTTAAGAACATCCTTCTCTTTTATTCAGCTCTGTTTTTGAGTTTGTTTGAGTTGTTTTCTCTTCATTTTCTGGCTCAAGTTTTGATCTTTTGGAACCATTTCTTCTATCTTTGGCTCAAGTTTAAATAGATTAAAGCCTTTCTTCTTTTTGAAACTCATAGGTTCAGATTTTGAGCTTGTTTGAACCTTTTTTCTTCTATCCTAATCTACCTAACTGATAAGCCAAGATTAAGTTGTTTGGTAAATCTATTTCACTAACCTATCAACAGTAAATTGAAAACTAATTAGTCATGATTAGGCTGTATGACTAACTAGGAGTGTGTTTTTTTGTAGGAGTGGCATTTGAGCTTGTATACTTTCAGATTTTGTTTCTCTTTTTTGGTATGGGGCTATACATTTCTTATTTTTTTACAATCTGCCCTCTTTTATCTTTCTATTATTTTTTTATTTTTTCATATTCTAACTTTGAATGCAATGATGGATATGATATTTTACAATGGGGAAAAATAAAAGAAAATATTTCAAACTAATATGATCAAGAAAAATAATGTTTGAGCATCCTGCCATTGAAAGGACCTCCAAAAAGTTCAGCTCCATTCAATTCTTGTAAAAAATAAGAATTGTTACCAGCAGTAGAATGAATGAGATAAGGACCAAGCCATAGGTTATCAAATTTCCCATGCTTGCACTTATCTTCTCTCCTTGAATCCCACTTTAAAAATTTGTCACCAATGCTGAAATCATTGGCCTTTGTCCTTCTATCAAAAAGCTTCTTGATGCTTTCTTTCTTTTGTAATGTTCTATTGTAGACTTCCTCTCTGGTTTGTTGAAGATGTATAGTCTGATTAATAATTCTGATCATGGCATTGTCTTCATACTGTACTTCTTGTATCATCTTCATGACTGGTACTCCTAGGCTGGTTGGAAAAATTGCATCTAATCCATAAACAAGTTGGTAGGGTGACATTCCAATTGAGTTTTGAAGTGTTAATCTATCAGCCCATGGTGCATTTACTAGCTTTGTGTGCCATGATTTCTTATTGTCCTCCAGCAACTTCTTGATTATGTTTACCAAACTCTTGTTTGAGGATTTTTCCAACCCATTACCTTGAGGGCAATAAGTAGTAGAATGGCCCAATGTAATCTGATATTTGTGACAAAATTCAACCATATTTTTGGATCCAAATGCAGCAAAATTGTCAGTGATAATATTCCTAGGACAACCAAATCTAGATAGGATGTGATTTTCAAGGAATTTTATGATGACAGAGTCATTGGCTTGCCTAGAAGGGATGGCTTCTATCCATTTGGTAAAGTAGTCTGTTGCAGTGAGGATCCATCTATGTTGGGCAGATGAGGGTGGATGGATTTCCCCTATGAAGTCTAGACCCCACTGTTGAAAAGGAGCTTCAACAGTGATTGGATACAAGGGTAAGGGAAGCAATTTCCTTTTTCCTTCAAAGAGTTGGAATTTATGGCAGGCAATAATCATTTTATGGACATCTTGAAAGAGGGTGGGCCAATAGTAACCAGCTCTAAGGATTTTATTGGTAGTTGTCTTCCAATAGAGGTGGCGTCCACATTCTCCTTCATGGAACTCATGCTTGATCTTATCTGCATCATTCTCAGGAAAACATTTAAGCAATAATCCACTAGCATTTTTCCAGTATAGACATTTATCCAAAATGCAGTAATTAACAACTTTTAACTTTAAAAATATTGCCTTTGTTTTAGAAAAACCAGGAGGTGTATTCAAATTGAGAAAAACATATAAAATATCAGCATACCAAGATGAAAACAGAAAATGTTCTTCAATAATAGGAATTGGCAACTCCTCCTGTTCATCTAATGCATTTGTCACGTTTATATCAAGAGCTTCAAAATTAGATTCAGCCATTAATCTTGCTAGTCCCTGGCCTTTTATGAGCTTAGTGGGCTTTATTTTTAAATCATATTCAAGTATCACAACTATTCAATTTCATCTTTTTTCATCTGGGTCCTGTGTTAAAATTTCTTTCACAACTAGATTTTGCACAAATGCAATTATGTGGGAATGGTAAAAGTAAACTCTGAAGTCTTTTAAAGCTTTGACTAGGGCAAATGCTTGTTTTTCCATGAAATTTTACTTCAGAGGTGCATCTCTCAATGCCTTACTAAAGAATGCAATTTTCTACTCTTGTCCCTTTAAATTTTTCTGCAATAGGACAGCAGCCACTGTGTGTTTTGATGCAAATGAAAAAATGAAAAAATATTTTGTAGAATCAGGACTTATAAGAACTGGTGTTTTGGTTAATGCTTGTTTTACCAGTTCAAATGATTTCTTTGCTTCTAAGGTCCATTTAACTTCTCCTTATCTATTTAACATGTTTGTTATGTTTCTAAGGGGTTCAGCTAAGTTGGGTATGCACCTTCTCAAGAAATTAATCTTCCCAATGAATGATTGAAGTTCCCTGATGTTTCTTGGATGGTTGATTTGCAAAATACCATCAATCCTCTTTGGGTCTATCTTTATCCCCTCTTCTGATATGATGTATCCAAGTAGTTTATCTTCTTGGAGACCAAACATTGTTTTCTTTGGATTTAAAGATAACCCATACTTTCTGCATTTCTCAAAGACTTTTCTCAAGAGTTCTAGGTGTTCTTCATCTGTTTTAGAAAAAAAAATGATATCATCAAGGTAAATAATGATGAAGTGTCCTAATTGTTCTGAGAATACAATGTCCATGGCTCTTTGAAATGTAGCACCAACATTCATTAAACCAAAGGGAATTTTCACATACATGAAAGTACCCCAAGGTGTGGTAAAGTCTGTTTTGAGTTGATCATTAGGATATACTAATATCTAATTGTATCCTGAGAAGCCATCTAGCAAAGAAATTCTTTTAGAACCAACTACCTTTTATAAAATGTGATCCATCTTAGGTAAAGGGTAGTTGTCCTTTAATGAGGCTCTGTTTAAGTTCCTAAAGTCAATACAAAGCCTTATTTCTCCTATCTTTTTCCTAACTGACACAAGATTAGACACCCACTCTGAGTATCTAATAGGAACAATAATCCCAGCTTCATACATTTTTTTGATTTCTTTCTCAACCAAAGGTAATTGAACATGGTTAATTCTGTGCAATTTTTTCTTAAAAGGTTTTGGTTTTCTTTGAGGGGTATCTTATGCTGAATTATATCTGTGTCATAGGACTTTAGATCCTCATAGCTACATGCAAATACATCAGAAAATTCTTTAAATAGCTCAATGTATTTCAGCTTGATGTGAGCTGGCAAAGTTTTAGACAGTTTGATCATTTTTTGTTCTAGTTCACTACCTATATTACACTCTTCTACTTCAGTTTCCACAGGCTCCAATTTTGGTTTCTTGGCAACATCATTAAAATCAAACAATTCTTCTAAGGGGACCAGACCTTTTGGCAAATTTTGAGTGTTAGATTGCAGTGTTGCTAAGTCTTCTTTTTCCAAATCTGCACTAATCTCTGTGTTATGTTCAATTTTATTAGCTAACAGATTTATAACAACAATCTTTGGAGAGTTTACTTCTTCATCAAGTAGATTTTCTTCAATGGAATAGTCATTGTCATACTCTAAATCTGAACTTGGCAACTCAAATTCATTTATGGACTGTAAGAAGTCTTATATTTGTTTGTCTCCATCAAACACTTGCCAATATTTTTCATTGTCTGGGATAGCTGGTCTAAATTTGATTTGGGTGGTGCATTGTTTGGTTTCATAAGGTGTTAGGCATGTTCTAGCAGAAAAAGCTAAACCATTAGCAGCAATATTTTGGTTTCTTGGGACAAAAATAAGATGGAATTCCTCAAATGTTTTCAATAAATCCATGACATCATTTCTATAGGCCCTAATTCTGGAGTG
Organism: Pinus albicaulis; assembly: GCA_034641835.2. Classification (NCBI taxonomy): domain Eukaryota; kingdom Viridiplantae; phylum Streptophyta; class Pinopsida; order Pinales; family Pinaceae; genus Pinus; species Pinus albicaulis. The sequence goes on from CM076579.1 coordinate 1,655,643,834, forward strand.
TTTGGTACTATATTCCCCATTCACTTTCCTAATTATTAGTTCAGAATCACCATGAACCTTTATCCTTTTGGCCCCTAATTTCTTCAATAAGTGCAGGCCTAAAAGGAGGGCTTCATACTCAGCTATGTTGTTGGTGCATTGAAAGTTTAATTTGCAGGAATGCCCTTCAGCATTATTGTTCATTGTATTGTGAAGCCACACTCCTACACCTGCATCATTCTTAGTGTAATACCCATCAAAATTCATACTCTAAAGAGGACTAGTTTCAGATTCATTAGTTTGACTACTATCCTCTTCATCTAGCATGATTTTGGATTGTTCTTGAAGATCAACACTATGTTGAATTTTTTTTAGTTCCTCATATTTTTCATTGTATTGAGGACTCTTCTCTTGACTCTCAAGGTTGAAAAGAAATGGATGACTGATTTGTAGCTCTAGACCTGTGATTTTTTTACTATGATTTTGTGATTTGGAAAACTGTTTTGATGCTTCTATGTTATTTTCCTCCTTTTCTATGTCTGCCACTAAGTCAATTAAGGTTTCTTGCTCACTGAATGTTTCATCATTGAAAATAATAAATGAGTCAAGGCTTGTGTGAACAGAATAAATAGGAGAGTTTTCTGGTCTTTCTTGGCTACTTACCATGTATTGCATGTGAGTTTCCCCATAAAGTCTTCTAGTTTGATTAAAAACAGGGATGGTAGCATATGTCATATCCATCTACATTTTTCCTTGTAACTTAGCTCCCAAGATCTTGATAACAACATACCATACTTGGGGGGTACATCAACCACTACAATATCCATTACTAAACACTTGGCTGGAATTTGTGCTAAGTTTACACAAAGGTTTTTGATTAAACCTAAACATTTCACTCTTCTTGAGTCAAAGGAGTATAGATCTTTGTATGGTCTAGTGATTTCAAGGCCTAGGCTCTCCATTACAGCTTTGGGCATTAAGTTATGAGAGGCCCATGAATCATGCATAGCATTGTGTAAAATTTTGTCATGAATCTTCAAACTAACATAAAAAGGAGGAACTGGTCCTTCTTGGTATCTACCATCAATCTTTGGACCAAATAAGAGCTCTAGTTGGTCATCACTAAGATTGACAGTGTCATTATTTTGTTCTATGTTAAAAGCCTTCAAAATTTGGGATCTATATATATATTGGGTGGCTAATTCAGTGAGAGGAATAGAGATTTTGATCTTGGCAATTTCTTGTTCCAAACTAAAATGTATCTGATTTTTTAAAATGTTTGTTTCAGCCTTATTAACCACCACTCTATCAGCAAAATCAGTTTGCTAATTTCCTCTATTTACATTGGTCAAAATTGTTTTAATAGGAGCACTAGCTAAAGTACTAGCGCTGCTAAAATATGCACTCTGTTTTTCATTAATTTGAGTGCCTTTTTCTTTGTTTTTATTAGAATTTATAGCCATTGTTTTGTCTTTCTGTTTTGTAACTTTGGGTTTATTCACAGGGCTGTTTTTTGCAGATTTATCAGAGGCTTTGTTGTTGGGAGTTTCTTGATTTTTTTTACTCCTAAGGTCGTACTCTTTTGGGGTTTCTATGATGACATTTTCCAATTCTTGATAGTAATATTCATCCTCTGCTCTTTTATCATCATAGGGTCTATATAGACCTTGTTTCCTATTATAATGAACATCAAAATCATCATTATCTACTCCCAACATGTTTATGTCATCTTCCGATGTTTGTTCTATTGTTTCTTCAACCTCACTTACATATTTTTGATGAAAATGAGGTATAATCTCCTGATCAGGGTCTCTTAGTCTGTTTTGAGGCTGATTTCTCCTGAAATTCTGATTTTGGTTTTGAGATTGGTTTATGTTTTGAGGAGTTGATTGGTTTTGACTAGCTTGTTCTCTCTCAAGTATGCTCATATTTTTCATCATTTCCTCCATCATTCTTTCCATCTTTGAGCTAGATGTGGAAGGTGCAGATTCCTCCCTAAATGACACTTTCTTCTCATTTCTCATTCTTGCTCTTTTCTCCATTAGATTAACTTCCACAACAAGAGCTCCTTTTTGCATGTCTTCAAGAGTCAAAGGATCTCTCTCTCTCAGCTGATAGGCCATTTCATGATCAAATCCTTCAGGGAACTTGTTTAAGGCTGAGCCTTGTGGAGGTTTCAGTTCGGGGGGCAAGGCATTATAAACACTATTGAATCTAGTGCAATAAGCTTGAACACTCTCCCCAGTGTTTCTTTTGAGGCTGTTATAGTCTGAAAGTATTTGAAGAGGGTTTTTCTTGACTTCTCACTTGTTTAGGAACAACTGATGGAGGGTTTGAAGGTAATTGATACTGTTAGGGGTTAAGTCTTTGAACCATTTTCTTGCTTCCCCCCCTAAACTTTGAGAAAATAATCTAAGTTTGATAGTTTCATTATCAATCTCATTTCTATCAAAGTAGCCATTCATCTTGTCCACATGTTGTGAAGCAGTAGTAGCACTACTTGCATCATATAATGGTATCTTGGACTGATAGTCCTGTGGAAGATTGACTAAAGGTAAAGGAAGGACTAGAGGGGCATACCATGTTGCCATGATAGGAGGTTGTGGAAAAAATGAGGGGTTTATAGGTGGAGGATGTAAAATGGGAGGGGGTTGATGAAATGAGGTGATTTGAATAGTGAGTGTATGAAGAACATATGTGGATGGACCAGCAAGAGATTGTTGAGCAGATCTAGGATGAGAGAAACAAAAATTATGAATGAAATGTGAATCAGGTGGAGTAGCTTCTTTGCTACTAGGATGTTCACTTCTATCTTGGGATGAAAGTGAAGGCTCAAGATCTATCTGATCTATATCATCAAGTGACCTAGTTCTGAATGGGTTTCTCAAGTCAACTTGTGAATCTTGTAGAGCTGTAAGGTTTTCAGGAACATAATTAGCTCTATGGAATGGTCCAACAATAGTTGAAGATTTGGCCTCAGGAGACTTCTTAAGTATTCTTTCAAGGTTATCAACTATATCATGGGGATTTGGGTCAGGATAGGCTCTAGTATGAACTCTTCTAGAAGCCACTATGCTATGTTTTTCAGACCTAACTTAACAAGAAAAGTTTAACCAAATATGACAATCTTTAAGAGGCTGACTGATCTTTTAACAAGAAAAATTTAATATTTAAAGTCTTATTAACTGAGTTTATTGGATGTTATGATAAAAATGAGTTTCCCAGTGGATTCTTTAGGTCTGTTTACAATTGTGGAGTCATCAGGTGGAAACTTTTTAGCTTTTTGTGAAGGTAAAATGTTTTATGGTTCCACCACCATGTTTATTTGAAACCAATCTAAAATATTTTTGGGTTTTCTGAGTTTTTTCAGTCCTATGGGTTCTATGAGTGTCCTAAATCTGTTTCAACACTTAGCTAGGGTGATGAGACAAAGAAAGTTTACTCTTATGGCTTAGCTAGCTGATTACTTCAAGGTTTGATAAGACTGCATAATAATCCTAAGGGTTACTTATTTTGTCACTGATTCAAATAAGTTTTATCATGATTACCATTTTCTTTGGTTGTGCTTGAAGACAAATACTTATACTGCACTAAACAATGTTCTTGAATCAAGGGTTTCTCTTGAGGTCCTAAGGGAATCTAAGATGAAATTCACTCAAAAGTCCCTAGTGGAGTCGCAAAATGTTAGGTCTCTGTAGTTTTAGCAGATTGGAAAGACTAAAGCTGCAAAGCCAACATATGAACCAATTTGGGATTCTAGGATCTAGCCCTCCTGGATCTAGAGAGGGATCTCTCTTATGAGTGAAAAGATTGATTTATCTTTAAAGGCTTGAAATGTGATATTAGGCTAGTTATGAAGAACAAGGTTTTTGTTTGTTTTAGTTGGGCAAAGACATATGAAGGTGAAGGAAGTCTAAATGAAGGGTGAAGGTGTATGCAAGTGAAGGAATGATTCAGCTAACAAGATAGGCAAGAAGCAACTTCAATCCATTGGGCTATGGAGTCATAATTGGATTTAATTGAAACAACAAGGTTCAAGAGTGGTCCATGGGGCAAGTCATCTATGTCAAAGGATCTCTTCAAGTTGATTTTATGGAATGGAATGAAACAATAAGAAAGGGAAATCAAACAGATGTAGAACAAAGAGCAACCTAAGATTAAGTAAGTACTTTGAAACTATCCTGTTTTTGGCATGCACTTAAGGAAAAGCATAAAAGTAATCTAAGATCAGGTAAGTACTTTGAAACTAGCCTGCTTTTGATTCACTTTCAATAGAAAACATTTAAAACATTTAGAATAGCTTAAGATCAAGTAAGGAATTTGAAACTATCCTGCTTTCAGCATATTCAAAGGGAAACTTTTCAAAGCAACTATTGGAGAAGAAACTAGAGGACAGGGCTAACCATAGACTTCCCTAATTCATTATTTAATTAGCAAAATTTTCAGGACAACACTTAAGATAAACAAAGAATAGTCTAAGATCAAGTAAGGACTTTGAACCTATCTTGCTTTTGACATACTCTTAGGGAAACTTTTAGGCAACCTTTGGAGAAAAACTAGAGGACAGGGCTAACCATAGACTTCCCTAGTTTAACTCTACTTAGCATAAACTGAAAATAACATTCAAGAACAATGTTTGAAGTTTAGACAGTAAGACATGGGCTCACCAACATTCCTTGACTGCTTGGACTGTATTAAATGATTCTTAAACACACAATTGGTGGAAAACATCAAGATAAAGCTTATTAGTGAGAGTAGGGTACTGTAGACAGTAAATCCTAGCTCTATATTTGCTGTTCTTTATCAGAGAAAATGGACAGAATGGAAACAAAAGGAAAATAAAAATTTACAATAAGAAAAACATCACCACTGACATAGACCAGAATCCCATAAATCAACTTGTATTTGATGTTCAAACCAGTTACAATCATCAAGTCCAATGGGTCTCTACAGCTTCAAAATTCTCATCTCAACTTAGGTATCTTCAATTAAAAATAGAGCTTACAACAGCTTCAGAAAACTATTTACATGCAACAGATATTCAGAGACCAACCTTTTACAATGTGCTCCTTGAGGAGATTTTATAAGAAAATGAGGAAGTGGAAGAGTTTCTAGGGTTAAAGTATCATTAATTCCACAATTAATGCAATTCCTAGCCTTGAAAACCATGCAAGGCATAAGGCAGGAATGCATTATATCTATAACTCTGTTTCATAACTCTGTTCTAATTTTTGAGGCTTAATGGACGAGAAGATTGACTTCAGGGCACTTTCTTATCTTTGTAATAACTTTGCTGATAGTTGTAATAAGTTTCTTTGGTTGTATTAACTGTTCAGCTGTCTTTAAGCAAATATCTTTGAAATAGGAAATAAATATGCCTTCCTTGATTTTTTTGAGGCTGTAGGTGGCATTTGGTAGCTGGAGAGGATTCAATTAGCCTCTGATCTGGCAGTGGAGGCTTTTCAGACTGATAGATTTCCTTGTTGTTTCCTAAAACACTGTTAGTTTTCCTTTGACCTATGTTTTAGGCCTAATTAGGCTTTGATCTTCATTTTTGGTCTTCATTATGTCTTTATCTCAGGATTAGGCCTTTGGTTCCTGATTTTTTAGGCCCCAATCCCTTTAAACTCTGCTTAAAACCTTTAATCACATATACTCTTTGATCTCCTGTCTTCAATGCTAATTTTATTCAAATAATGGATTCTGACTTTGTTTTGCTGTGTTGCAGGTGTGCAGAGGGTTTTATAACATCATCAGTGCTCATGAGGCACAGATAAATCATAGGATGAACCCTATGGATTCCATGTTTTTCTTGGATAGTGGCTTGTGGATCGTCATCCATGGCCTTTTTTTTCATTTAAAAATAGTGGAAAAAACTTTATAATCTGCACAAAAAAAACAAAAAATAATAAAATACATGAAAAAATAGGTTAAAGCCACTTTGAAGGTGAGATTTAATCGTGGTCGTCGATCCAGATTAATCGACAATCGAGATTGCTCGATGGGTTTGATGGGGAGGCGGTTGAGTAAGTGGAGGTAAGATTAAGTCCAAGCCATTGATCTAGATTGATCAATGGCTGAGATTGATCATAAAAACATTTGGGAGAAAAGGGGAAGGGCGATGAGTTGGTGGGGAATTAATATGAGTCGTTCGATTAAAGTAATGAATGCTCAGTATTGCAGGGTAAAACATTTTGGGAGCAGAGATGAGGGTAAATGAGATGGGAGGGAGGTTAAATTGGAACCGTAGATCTGGGTTAGTCGACGGTTGGGATCATTAGGAGGATCATTTGGGAGCAAAATCACATGGAAAAGATGAACGGGGATGGGTTAAAACACGACCATCAAATCAAAACAATCGACGGCTAGGATTTAAAGGTAAAAAATCAATGCAGTGGGGAAGGTGGTTTGCAGAAAACTAGGATGGTTTTCGCACAGCTCTGAGCTGGTTTTGAAAATTGGCCAAAAAAACGCGATATGCTTCGCTGGCTGACACACATCCTTTCCAAAATCACTTTTTTCACGTTTTTTCTTGCGCTAAACCTCATGTGCAAAAAAATGCGAAACTCAATTTAGGCCGTCGGATGAAGGGGTGCAAATCCGATGATGCGGATTGCACATGACGGGGGAAGGTGCGGGTCACGAAGATAGTGGGTTCCGGGTGTTAGCTTGTGAGTAGCTGGGTGTTTTTCGAGGTGGAAGGTAGGTCCCGATAGAAGTTGGGCCTATCGGATTTAACCTCAACCATTGGATTTAAATGATGGACGATCCAGATCCGATCTCGGGGTGATAAAAGCAATGTGATACGGGAGGTCAGGTGGAGCTTGGGTTCAATAAAGATCGCTAATATTCACCGAAAAGTTTAAACTGCCGAGCTTATGGAATAACAAAGAAAGGTCGGCTTAGATCTGGACCGTAGGATCTATGAAACGGAAAATTGAGATTCATCGAAAGGGTGGGTTAATGAACATAGGAGAAGGTAGATGAGGGTGGATCGGGCGCGATGATGGCCATTGATTTGCAAAGATCAATGGTGGATCTTCACCGAAGAGTTAAACTGTCGAGTTTATGAAATAACAAAGAAAATAAAGGAAAGGAGGGTTCCGATGGGGGTTTAGGATCCTTTAGCGCCTAGTTGTGGGGCTTGAGGTTTTATGAGGTAGAGGGCTATAGGGGTTAAGCCCTCGGGGGCTTAAGAGAATTTCATATGCAGAAAGGGTACTTTTTGCCTTAAAAACAGAGTTTTTAAGGCAAATTAAGGGTTCCAGTAGGGGAAATAAGGCATTTTTAAACCAAATAACAGAGAAATATAAGGTTTAAAAGGGATTTTGGAGTGATTTTGAAGGATAAATGAGGCTTATGGAGGGATTTTTATGAAGAAAAAGGGATGACAATGGAGTTGTTTTATGAGTGAAAGGAGGGGTAAAATGAAAGGAAAAATGGGTATCTCAAGTAGTCTTCTTTAGGCAAACAACAAATTTTTCAAGATTATGAGGGAAACAACAGTGAATATTAGCTAAATGATTATTTATCTTCATAAGAATTTAAGAACTAACAATTTGGCCATAAAATTGTTTCTTGAAGGCTTAAACAAGATCTAGCCACCATTTGATATGACAAATTTTTAGAGGTGGCTAACAAATCCTCCAGTAAATTATACATTGCTTCCCACGATGTAGTCCCACCATATTTGTTTCACGTGGTATCAGTAAAGAGTGGATGCATGTCTGAGTTTTCAAACGCAGTTGCCTCGACTACCTTTTTTCCTTTTTGAGTAATTTCTGAGTGTTGTTTCCTGAAATTAAGTAATAGAGAAAAGATAATGAAACATAGAGATAAAATGAAAGTAGAAACTTAATAACACATTTAATTCTATAAGGACAAAACTTTTGTTTCAAACACGAGTAAAACTATATAAATATTCTCGAGCCTTTAAAATAGTAAATGCAGCCAATATTTATTAATTATGCATTAAGGCCCTGTTGAAGCCTAGAAAATCTCTGCTTCAAACATTGGGGAAAACCACCCGGTCGAGGCCTAAAAGACAACTCCTTTTCCGTTTGGGATGGTGGCTCCGACTGGATTTAAAGAATGAATTTTATTTCTAAAATTTTAGAAAAAAGGGAGGGTTGTTGTATAGTACAACAGGCCCATGTGTGATTATTTTTAAGTCTCACCAAAACATCACATTGAAAGTCCTGAATGATATTAAAAATTGGTATGACTTAAGTGTGATACCGATCCTGCGATTGCGAAAAATCAAAATATTTCAAAATCGCAATATCACAATATAGCAGAGTCACAATATCGCAATATAGCAGAGTCGCAATATCACAATATAGCAGAGTCACAATATCGCAATATGTTGAAATATTGCAGTATATCGCAGTAATGCGAAGTCGCAATATCACAACGTTACAAGGTTGGTATATCACAATATTGCATTATCGCAAGGTCGCAAGGTCAGGGATATGTAAATTCAAAATCGTTTATGTTTTACGATTTGTGATGCGTGACATATTTATCGACATTTTAAGTGGCTTTTCCTTATTCGAAAGATTGTTTCATTTAAGTAAATGCTTTATTGAATTAAGGAATATTTAAAGGCCTTTTAAGTTAGAAAAAACTCAACACTACATTCGGTCTTATAAAAGGGTTTTTCTTATCATGTTTCACGGATTCTAACTTATGACTAATCTTTGTTACTTTGGATTCTGAATTTTGAGATAAAGCGAGAAATGCTTGGTCCTAATTGACTTAGCTCCATGCCTTAATATTATCTAAATTTTTATTACAAATAGTTTTAAATTGAAAACTCTTACTTGCTAAGTCTTTTGGAAAAATTTGAAAGGGTCCCTATTTATTATTACAATATTAATTATTATAAAAATAAATGAGGGGGTTGTTGAATAGTACAATAATTGGCAATTCACTGGAAGAACGAATTATCTCTAATAATTTTGAAATTTCTAAAACTTTCAAAATAAAAATAGTTCAGAAAACATAAATTGAATGAAATATAAGATTAGTAATATTTCTTTGAATAATAAAACAAACTCACTTAATTACAATTCATTTGATATCCTCTTAAAGTTGAAAATCCCTTTGCCTATGTCACTCATTACTTAATTTAAAGATAAAGTAGTAGGCTTTTGTAGATCACACTACAAGGAAAAGACCCTCTAGCGGAGGTTGTAAAGGAGGTTTTTAGTGTTATAAAATTGGCCAAAATTGTCAAAAAACATTTTCTACAACATCCGTTTATGGTTACAGAGGTTTTGGCGGAGCTTTTAACATAAATTAAACACAACTAAAAAAACTAGGCGGCCGGAGGTAATTACGAATGTTTTCTTCATCGGTACACTACTAAGGTTTCAACACATCGGTGCGTGTCATCTAGATGGTGCCCCCGAGGCGGTCGAAGGTTCCTGCACAGGGTTGTCCAGGTATAAAACTGCACTCGATGCAGTGTTGGTGATACAATGCATGGGGATGTACCAATTAGTCTTGGGATTTGTGCAGTGCCCATAGGTCGTCTCAATGCATCAGTACGTAGACTTATAGAAACACATCGGTACACTGTATCAGACAAACACACCGATATTTATAATTTGTATTGGTATTTTTGTGGTGCCCATACGTCGTACAAATGCACTAGTGCATAGTCTCACATAAAAGCACCGGTGCGTAGTATCACACAAATGCACCGAGATTTTTAATTAGTTTTGGTATTTGTGTGGTGCCCATAGGTCGTAGAATCACACTGGTGTGTTAAAGCATAAAAACACATCGGTGTGCAGTAACTGACACGCACTAGTTTTCATTTTGTATTTTTTTAGAAACATCGACTTGTGACAGTGCAATAATTGTGATTTTTCTAAATTCATTATTCATCAAAAGTTGGCACATCTTATAAAAATATTCATATTAATTAATTTTTTATTAATTCATTTGATTGTGATGTTTGGATTAATTTGTTATATCATATCATAATATTTGTGGTTTTTTAAAATTCACTATTCATCAAAAATCGACACATATATATCTTATAACAATATTCATATGAATTAAATTTTTATTATTGCATTTGAGAATGACAATGGAGAATGCAATAGAATAAATTAAAACATATATATATATATATATATATATATATATATATATATATATATATAAGACAACCTTTTTATACAAAATGGGACAGTTATTGGTATCCCTTTGTCTTTCAATTGGGACACTATGTCCATTACATTAAACAAAATTTCTGATTTCACAGACAAATATTTCAAAAAATAAAACACTTTGCAACCTTTTTATACAAAATGGGACAGTTATTGGTATCCCTTTGTCTTTCAATTGGGACACTATGTCCATTACATTAAACAAAATTTCTGATTTCACAGACAAATATTTCAAAAAATAAAACACTTTGCTTTGATATCCAAACATAGTGATCATCATTCTTCACTTGAACTGATGTCACTGCTAGAGCTACTTCCATGACTTGGGTTATTTTAAGGAATGTTTTGTTCATGGTGTTGACTGTTTTCTTCTTCTTCACCTTCCATCTACAAACAAAAAAATAAACTGAAATGAGTGTATATACATTGGTGAGAATAATGAAAATTGCAATTTTAAATAATATACATCAATGTAAATCGAAAAGAAAAATGATGTACCATAGCAACAATTGACTCATAAACTATACATGTTCTTTAAAAACATGTACCATGCCACCTTTCAAAATTTCATCTGTTGGCACAGTTCCATACTTTGTTTCCTACAAGTTTTATACCCCATAAAAAATCATATATTTAATATAAAATAATTTTTTGATATGCCAACATATACTCACAACCCATGTTTGACCCAATTTCAATCAATTCGTCTGATGGTTCTTCTTTGTATGTTAGCACATGTTTGAAGACATTCAATGATGATTTTGTAAAACAACTTAAAAAATACAAAAATGAAATCCAGTTAAGTTGTTATAAGGAAGTAAAAATTACTCACAAACATAGATATCAACAATTTTCTTCCTTGTCATCCTATTTTATGTGCTCAATAGGTTCCATTTTCTTTTCTTTTCTGCGAGAAAATTCTTGAAAATAATTATTTAATGCTAAATTGTTTATTTATTGTACCTAATGATAAAAAAATTCAATGATTACATATTACATTTGAAGCACGTTGTTGTTGAGATGGCTCCTCCTGCGATCCAATTTTGTCCATTTCTTTGAACATATCCTTGTACACCTTTTTGGACATTCCTATTGGCATATTTCTGATATCAGCTTATTCAACTTTTGAGATTTTCATAATCTCTCTGAAAATGTAACATGACAATAAACTATTTAATTTTTATATTGATATATGAAAAGTAAATATAACAAAAGTGATATTTATAAATAATTCTTGACAAACATTTAAAGGAATATTACTTTTTAGTTCCTTCATTTTTGTTATTGTACGTTTTTTTTATTAAATGTCTGACATGTCTCATTGACCAATTCTCTGGAAACTCTTCCTGTAGTTTAGATAAAATTTGGTTCTTGGAATCATTGGATTGTTTTTTGTATTGTAAGTGGAAATAACGTCTATACATTCGTTCCACTAGATCCCTCAAAATTTTGTAAAAGTTTTTCCCCCTTTCGTTAACCTCTAGCACCAGTCCAAATGATCTAAGGAGCAATTCATTTTCATTTCCATGTTCTATTTGTTTTCTTTTCTTAGAAAAACATTCCTTTTCTGAGTTGTTGGTCCCTATAGAACATTAAAAATATGTGAATTAATAGACTGTTTGACACACATTATCTAATAATTTTAAGTATATTATTAATGAAAATTAAAAAAAGAAACACATATTGGATCATAGTATTTTTTCATTCACTTCATTCATCCTTTTGCAATTTTTCCATCAAGATTTTACACTATTTTGGTCGTATATCATAAATTATCTTATCAAGCTTCATCATTTTGTGGCTCTGCATGATACACAGTAAACAATACATATTAGTTAAACTTACATATAGTTCAAAAATAATATTTTTGTAAAGAATTTACAGAGAACTTGCCTTTTTTACTTTTCTTGATGTGTTATCAGTATTTTTGTTACTTGATCTCTTGTCAATCATTTCTTTATCAATCTGAAACCTGTACCATATCATTCATTAATATATTTATAAATAAATTGTCAACTTTTTAGATAAAAAATAAATCTCAATAAACCAGTGCGCCTTTCATGATGTACACACCAATGTCTGTGTGTGGGGGTTTTATAAACACACCGCGCAAACATTATAATAGACCGTACAGTGCTATTCTCGTAACATAGTGCACCGGTGCCCTATTTTAGATATGGTGTACTGATTAAAAAAATTATTTTTAAATTTTTTATTACACAGTACTTGCATGGTGCGCTATATAATACAGTGCACTGGTGCGCTATGTTACACAGGGCGCACCGATACAAAAAAAAATCATTTTTTTCAAAAAATCACGCAAGGGCTCATATGGATTGGGATCCGACTATGCAATTCATATCATGGGTTGGATGTCAATATAAAATGAAAATCCCTAATTCTGAAATCACAGAAACAAGGAGAAGAAAGGGAAGAAACAAAAAAAATGACGGGTTTAGGGTAAAAATGGATAAAATTGTAGAGAAAGTAAAAAAAATAATCAAATTTAATCACGAGATCATTTGAAATTCTACGCTATAGGGTTTAAATCACCAAAGGTTTGGATTCTGATTGTTTGAATACTTATGTTCGAACGTATTTCACTACTCCACAGTGCTCTCGTGCTCTCTTGCTCCAGGTATGTCTCCTGCAAATCTCTAGCTGAAAATTTTAGCAAAAATAGTGAAATAATGAAAAGTGTTTAGTATTTAAATAATTTTTTTATGAAATTAGATTTTCGAAAATATTTTGCTGCCCATTTTTCAATTCGCTGCTTTTTTTTCCACTTGAATAAAATAGAGTTGTGTTTTTTTTATTTGCGTTTATTCATCACCGGTGCGTCACTTAATATCACTGCACCGGTGTGTCCATTGGTAACATGACATCGATGCATAGTAACTAAAACACATCGGTGCACAGTAACTAGAACGCACCGGTGTGGTTATCTGTACATTAGCACTGATTTGCAGTTGAGGCACCAAAATTACTTTTACGTGTGTACACTAAAATTAGACATGTTGGAAATGTACATTTTGCTGTGAAAATATTTGGGCCATTTTTTTTCAAAACTACACCTCTTCATATTTCAGAAAAAGAAACTTGAACCTTTCCATAACCTACAACAAGAAAAGGTGCCGCATGATCTACTTGCTGACCCATGATCTGCTTGCTCATTTGTAAGTTCCTCCTCCATCTTGGCATCCGATTTCCTCTTTTCTCCTTTGTGCTTTCTATCTTGATCTTAACAAAATTTATACAATCTCTATTTTACAAGAAACTGACCTTGAATGTTCTGGGAGCAATGACAACGAGTCCTTCATTCTGCATTTGTTAGCAGAAGAAGATCGATTTTCGACTAGACGATGCAGTTATTACATGTGGAGGCAATGGTTTCCCATAGAAAATGAGTATAGGGTTGAGCAGAGGAAATACATTGCAAAATGGGCTATTACATTAGCTTTTGCAATGGGAAACCGATTTGTTGGTGGAAATATGGTAGCTGCAGGTATCTATGTTTTTCTTCCCACAGAAATGGTAACTGGATTTCCATTTATAATACATGCAAAATTTTTACTAGTTTCATCCAGAGAGATCATCATTTTCAATAACAAATGGAACCATAGAATCCTTAAGTGTATTCCATTCACATTTTTTTTGACATTTCATTCTTTGATCAGTGCTAATTCACCTATACTTTCAAAAATATGGATTTTTGGGTACCTTCCATGTGATATTCCTTGGTATCCACGGGACCACATCTTAGACAAGTTAGATATGCCATTCAGGTTCAATTGGTAGGTGAAGATGTGATTTTATGGGATGTAAGCTTTGCCGGTAAAATTTTATGTAAGCCAGCTGAAGCTCGGACCTACCAACCTGTTCAACAATGTCAATTGATCTTTCTCTGTTGTCCTTAAGGGAATGAGAATCCTTCCCTTCATGGTGCCTCTTGGCTTTATCGACTGCCTCGATTGATCTTTCTCTACTGTCCAATATTTCCCTTCCATCCTTGTAAGAATCTGAATCCTCACCTTCATGTGATCTCTTAGCCCGTTCAAGAGACTCAATTGATCTCTCTATGAAATCCCTTAGCGAATACGACTCCTTTCTTTCGAAGGATCGTTTCACCTTGCTAGTTGCCAGAGTATCGATAGGTATTTCACTTCCATCAAATCTTCTCTCCCTTTCTCCGTCATGGGACCTCTTAACCCTATCGTCGACCTCAACCGAATGCTCTTTACCGGTCTCAACCGAGCTTTCTCGACTGCCCTTCTCAGATATTTCATAAATATTTTCTCCTTTTGTACTCTGTCGAGCTCTGTAGCTGTCTGCATCTCTGTAAGCATCTTTTTCCATCTTTCTATTTGAATCACTCATTTTATCTGGTATAAACTTCTCAGCCGAAATTTAAACTCATCTTTTCAAACCCTCATCTCCTAAAAAAAATTCTTGCCCGTGATTCGAACCCTCTGCTTCTCCAATACTGCACTTTACAGAATAATTTTGTCTTCTTAGAAAATATATTTCAACAACATACCTTGTTCGCGCGAGGTTTTATTTAACCCTGATCCGGTGCACATGGTTATATAGGCGCATCAGTGTGGTTTCGTAAGATCGCGGTTTATGTTTTAGCGCAGTATTTTATGATGCACTGGTGCATAAGAGTTGTGAAGCACTGGTGCGCTACAGTACTAAGATGCACCGGTGTGGGTTATGATGTTAAGCACATCAGACGAAAAACCAGGAATCTCCGCTAGAAATGGCATACTATATAAAGTTATTTGTTTTTGCATGTACGATCATAATAAAATAATGATAATTCTAAAGTACATGAATTTATTTTCATTATTTTCTAAACTTTATTATGTTACAAAAATTGATATTATTCTAGATTTATTATTTTACAATTATTTACAAATTTACAAATTTAAAAATTTAAAATTTTTAATAAAATAATTTCACATTAATACAATTAAATTTTACAAATATTTTAGATACAATTAGAATTAGAATTAGAATTAGAATTTTACAATTTCACATACAATTATGATTAGAATTACAATTACAATTTTAGAATTTTGCATACAATTAAAATTTTACAATTACAATCATTTCACATTAATACAATTAAATTTTACAAATATTTTTCATATAATTAGAATTACATTTACAATTACAATTACAATTTTACAAATATTTCACATACAATTACAATTACAAATACAATTACAATTTTAGAATTTTAGACACAATTAGAATTATAATTACAATTTTACAATTTGTCATATATACAATTACAATTACAATTAAAATTACAATTACAATCATTTCACAATAAATTAAATATTACAATTACAATTACAATTTTACATTAAATATTTTATATACAATTACAGTTACAATTACAATTACAAATACAAATACAATTTTACAATTTTACATACAATTAAAATTAAAATTTAAATTACAATCACAACATAATATTTAATAAATATCATGGTCATTTAATATTAAATTAATTAATAAACATCACGATCATGATAACCATCGTACAAACATCATATTCAACTAAAAAACACATTCAAATTCTCTAACGTCATTGTGATCATGATCATCTAACAAAACCCAATTATCATTGTATAACATCATCACAACACAAACATCAAATATACATCTCATGTCAAATAACTCATGCTATCACATACACATCTATCTGCAAGTTGCACATTAAATGAACATATCTAAAATGACCTAACAATATACACATCATGATGATCACCAACATGTAAATTAAGTACAACTACAACATGAACATAAAATACATGGACCATATATATATATCTATATATATATATATATATATATATATATATATATAACTGAATAATGTTAAAAATATACAACTATAATATAAATGTCATGGATCAGTTGATCATACAACATCAATAGCTGTACTAGTCGAGGCCTGCTCAGTCAATGGTGCAGCCTTGGCAGTCGATGGTCCAGCCTGCTCATGATCATGAGTACTGTTGGATACTGTAGGCTGCTGACTAGACGCGGCCAATGGTCCAACTTCATCTCCATGATGACTGCTGCTAGATGCTAGTGGAGGCTTCTCATTTGGCATGATGGGAGCTGAATGATCATGAGATGATGAGTCACTGTTTGCGGACTGTCGATTATGTGTTGCGTCTCGATCACGCCTATAATGTGCAACGGTCCTCCTCAACCAT
This sequence comes from Pinus albicaulis, assembly GCA_034641835.2. NCBI lineage: Eukaryota > Viridiplantae > Streptophyta > Pinopsida > Pinales > Pinaceae > Pinus > Pinus albicaulis. Next base: position 1,655,660,227 of record CM076579.1, read on the forward strand.
GTAACTAAGGTCGTAGCTCCTACGACATGCTGCATCAACTTGTACATGTCACACGACATGCCTCTCCACATCTGTAATAGCCTACCATCGGCCTATATGTCTCTCATATGAGCGGGCCTGATGCATGCCTCAAAAATCAATCCAGTGAGTTGGTCACCCAACTCCATCCTATATATAGTATCAAGTCGACCGCGCCTAGAAAATGGTGGTACTGGTGCACCAGCAGGAGCAAGTCTCTCTGTAGAGACCCCCTAATGATCCTTGACATCTGGCATGCCCTGATCAACATTAGGATCCACACTTGGATCATGTGGTGGTGTCGGCATGTCCTCTCCATCAAAAGACCCAATTTCTGGAAAATATATACAAGTACACAACAATAATTAGACAATTCATTACATAATTTAATAAAAACAAGTTAAATAGCATGTTAGAATAAATTTAAATAAAACAGTAATATTACCTCTATCATATGGAGACTCATCATTTGTGAAGAGGATGTTGGCACACCCTCACCAATCCAATCCAACATAAGGACAGGGGACCATAATGAAGGGATGCAACTCATCAACACTGGCTGAAAACTCCAATGCATCATGGGATATCCTCGCTGGAAACACAGTCTCGCCCCTCTTGGTCATCATCTGCCCCCACAAGTGCATTCGTGCCTCGAACATCGGCCTACTAGGCTGCTGAAAAAATTAGGTCTCATCTCTGGAAACCTCTAAAAAAATAAACAAAAAATATCTACAGAAAAAGGGAATTTGACCCTCCCTTGTGCATGAGCATGACATCTATCTAAGGATGTACAGAATTGCTGCAAAAAATGGCAGACCACCTGACAAGTCATGGTTCATGTACTAAAGAATCAACATAATATAGAAGTGAGAAACTAATGCGTTTCTTGTCACTGGTGTTGTGTGAAATGGTTAAAATTAAAAGTGAAAGGCACCTCACCTCCTCACTACCAAATGCACCAATATGTAATTTACCTCCAGCGACCTAAAAATCTGAAGGAGACAATACATCTGCTCCAATGTATCTCTGGGAGTACACTAACTGACTCCCTGCTACACAACTAGCTGGAACCTCTGGGAACAAGGGAAAATATACCCCTCTCCTTGATAGCCTTGTAATGAAATATATATCCTCCTTAGTGGGCATGTACCACTCGTTAGGACCAACCTGCAAAGCCTGTTGGTAGGCATTCCACTTGCAGATAAGATATCGCAAAAACACACCATGGCCCTTTAGTGAAGTAGCCTCCTCATAGAACTTGAGGAGGCATACCTGCCTTAGGAGCCCTTGGGTACCTACTATAATAGGGCAAGGGTATGCATCTCTCTCCCTCTCTTGTGCCTCCCACAGGTGAACCATGTCATACTACTCCGCCTGTTGTTGCTGTTGTTCCCCCTCTTCTCTCTGAATGATTGAAATATTAAATAATTTTTTTTTATTAAATGAGACATGTATTTAGGAATATACATATATAATTTTTTTTGGAAAAAAAAAAATAGTCGGTGCGCCACAAAAAATAGTCATGCACCGGTTCTGGTGCATCTTTTATTTGTCGCGCACTGGGGGTGGTGCCCCAGATGAAATTCAATGAACCGTAAGTGGTGCACCTGAAAATTTTCAGAGCACCGTTGACTATGTACGGTGTTAGGAGTGCGGTGTGCTGACTAAATCTATGCCCCAGCATGTATAGTTGTGTCAGCGCACCGATCTACTGACTTCATTACATAGTCAATGGTGCAGTCGTTTACTAGGCTGCACTGTTGAACCTTTTAGAATGTCGAATGTGGTGTGCTGATAAACACTGGGGCAGATATTTCTGTCAACGCACTGTGTTGCTGCTATTCCACATGGTCAATGGTGCAACTGGCTAAATGAACACACTGTACCTTTTTTTTTAATTTTAAACTAATGCGATGTGCCTTTCGGTATCGCCCCGGAAATAGTGCAGATACTGTTAGCACTGGTTGCGGTGCGACCTGTAAATTTTACAGGAAGCACCACTTACCGGTGTGAGTCGAACGGCTTGAGTGAACCATGAGACAAAATATATTTTTTCTTTTAAATGGTTAATTTTAAGGTTATTTGAAATTATAATCCGCTAAAAAGCTTAACTATGGAAAAAAATAAAAATACCTATAAATTTGGCCGTTGAGGAGGCATATTGGCTGTAAAATTTGCAAAAGAAAATTTGCCCACCGTTTTGCAAAATGCAAGATGGAGATTGGTGGGAAGTGCACAACAGCAGTGCGTGCAATGGGTGAAATGAGAGCCTAGATGTTAGGGCAGCTCAGACAAGGGTAGATTTCATTGGTGCTTGAGAGCTCTGGAGCACTGAGAAAAGTGAAAAATGTGGTTTTTTTGTCGTAATTATTTTTTATTTAACCTTGTTCCGGTGCACGAGGTTTTGTAGGTGCACCAGTACGGTTTCTTAATACCACACCGGGCAGTTTCTATTTTGGCGCAGTGTTTTGTGACACACAGATGTGAAAGAGTTGTAAAGCACTGATGCTCTAGAATAATATGACACATTGGGCAGGTGTGTATGGAGCACACGGTGTCTGTTGTGCCAATTTTTTTTGCACACCGGTGCTTTCTCTTGTTGAGTGCATTGGTGCGGTTTTGGATGATAAGTGCACCGAGCGGAAAACATCCGCAAAACCCTTCGCCCGCCAACCTCTTCTAGTAACCTCCACTAGAAACGGATGTCTGGGGTATTTTTGTAAGGGGTTCCTCAAAAACATTCGCTAGAGAGTCTTTTCCTCGTAGTGTCAGCTTTTAAATGTACGCATTTGTCATAGGTAGAGCCTCTACTGCCAGCAGGCATCCATAGCCTCGACAGGGTTACCTTTTAAGCAACAATGATTCTGTGTCCCATCTAGATAAGAGTGCAATTTTTAGAGATAAATCCAAAATTATATACTTGTTCTCATTTTTTCTAAAATAGCTTATTTTTTTGCAAAATTTTCTTTTTATTACTTAAAAGCCATTATCTTGGTCTGGTGGCCAAAGTGTGACAATGCCATTCACTGGTTGTAATTTAACTGAACAAGCTGGCTCGTGATAAGACCCCTTGTCTTTTGATTAAAATAATCTTAAGTCAATACCCTGTTTTGGTATACGATATTGGTAATTTCAGTCTTATTATTTCCCTATGAATATGGTAAGCAAGCTCTTGATGGGACCTCTAATATTTTAAGTTTTAGTATATTTTTAGAATTACACTCTAAAAATAGAAATGTTTATTGTATAGGGGGAATCATTGCCTCTTTATGAGTTATGGATGACAATTATAGAGTTAAATATGCTTCTTTACAAAGAGTCTTTTACTTAGTTAAAGATATTTTTCTTGACTAATAATAGAACAAAAGTTTTTATAAAGTTGGATTTTCTCAAAGAATAAATTATTTTGGTAGAAAAAAGAAAACTTCAGAGACACAAAACCTAGTTAATTTTTAAATGTCTTAACTATTTCCTTAACACTCTATTTATAAAAGTGAAAAAATCAAAATATTTGAAGACATTTTATTGCAAGGCCAACAGTTATACTATTTAACCTTTATTTTCCAAAGAAAAGTTAAGGCAATAATGTACAGGGGATAGAAGAAGTTATCTCCTATGAAAATAGTTTTTGAAAATTTGCCCCTTCATAGGTAGAGAATATTTCTTGCCTGATAAATATTGCAATAGAAACATTGATGGGATGATTTGTTCTGCAATCTGAAATGGTCCAATATACATTCTTTGGAATTTGGTATACTTACCTTTTTCCTCATGTGCTTTATCCCATTTCAATACAAGGTCTCCAAGTTGAAATGATTTTGTGCTAATAGAGTTTGCATCAAAAGAAGATTTAACTAACAATTGATGATGGGAATGTGTGATTTTATCTTTCTCTCTCTCTTATTCAAGTTTGAGAATTTATGATTGCCTTAATTTTAGAGAATAATAAGGAGCTTCTTCAGTAAATTGAACCAGGGCTAAAGAGGGAATAGCTATATTTGTAGGAAGAACAACTTCTTTCCAATAGACCAGATTAAATGGAGACGTACCTATTGAGGCTTTATGTGTTATATGATCTTCCCATAGAGAAAATGTTAAAGGTTTATGCTAGTTATTTTTACCCTGATAAATAGTCTGTTTAATGATCCTAACAAGGTTTTTATTGTTTGATTCTGCTAAACCATTTCCTTGGGGATAATAGCTAGAGAAATACTTAAGTTTGAAACCTATTTTGAGAGAAAACTCTATCATAACATTCCCTGTGAAATAAGATGCATTTTCAAACATCAGGGCAGTCAATAAACCAAATCTAGTATTGATAAATTGATCAATAAATTCGATAATGTTCTTAGAATTGGTTACCTTTAGTGGAATTTCTTCCATCCATTTAGTAAAGTAATCATTTGTTTTAAGGATGTATCTATGCTGCTTTGAAGAGTGAGGAAAGATCTCACCTATTATGTTCAGTCCCCATTTCTCAAATGGTTATTCGGTATTGACTCGTTGTAATGGAAATGTAGGTTTCCTTTTTCTTCCAACAACAATTTGACAGGTTTTTCACTTCCTTACATATTCGTGTGTGTCTTTAAACAAGGTTGGCCAGTAATAGCCAAAATGTAGGATTTTATGTGTTGTTGTGTCTCCTCTGAAATGTCCACTAGCTAGTCCATCATGGAGTTCTTGAAAAACCTTTTCTGCCTCAGATTTTTCAAGGAACCTAAGCTAAATAGAATCATAATTTTTTCTAAATAAAACATCATTGAAAATTTTGTATTTCTTTGCTTTCAATCTCAAATTTTTTTTTATTTTGTAACTGAGATTCATAGGGGAATATATATTTTTTAAATAAAAAATGAGATCATCATATTCATATTCAGTATCATTGAGGTCTACCTGAGATATTTGAATATCATCACTTGAATTTTCTTCTACTGGTAAGTTGGATGATCTAGTTAATATTCTGTAAAAACCTTGACCTCTAACTATTTTAGCTGGTCTAATTTCAACATCATATTCTTGCAGTGCATTTTCCTAGCTAGCCCTCTTTTCTCCTACTTCTCTTTGCATCAGTAATTTCTTTACTACTGAAAATGGAACTATGATTTTGGTATGAGTTTTAAGGAGAAATGGTCTGAAATTATTTATTGACTTAAAGACAGGAAATGCTTGTTTTTCAACAACGTAGTAATCTAATTCAACACCTTGTAGATTTCAACTAAAGAATGAGATGGGTGCTTCGACTTGTTGATAATTGAGATGTGTCAAAATGACATCATATGATGTTTCGGTTGCAAATGTGTATAAAAAAAATGATTGGAAAAATTGGTGGTCGTCAGGGATGGAGCGTTAATAATATCTTGTTTGATTAGATCAAATGCTTCTCTTCCATTGTGACCCCATTTGAAAACTGAATTTTTCTTAATCATAGTTTGCAAAGGTAAGACTATTTATGAAAAGTTAGGGACAAAGTTCTTTACAAAATTTATTTGACCAAGGAAAGTCTGCAATGATTTCTTGTTATGGGGTAAAGGGATTTTCTCAATTTCCATAATCCTTTCTGGATCAATATAAATACCTTTTTTTTATACGAAAAATCATAATAGCTTACCTTTGCTTAAGGAAAAATAAACTTTTTTGGATTGATCGAGATCCCATGTTTCTTACATTGTTAAAATATCTGCTTGAGGTCATTTGAATGGCTACTTCTCTTCTTGGAATAGAAAATGATATCATCCATGTAAATACCAACTGATTTGTTAATGAGTCCTTTGAAGGCTATATCCACAGCTCTTTGAAATGTGGCACCAGCATTAATCAAACCAAAAGGAATTTTTTGATAAGCATATGTTCCCCATTTAGTTATGAACGTGGTTTTCAATCTATCATCTAGATGGACTAGGATTTGGTTATATTCTTAAAAACCATCAAGAAAAGACATAAGCGTAGAACCAGCTACTGACTCCAATATTTTCTCCATGGTCGACAATAGAAATTTGAATTTCTGACATGCTTTATTTAAATTTCTAAAATATATGAATATATGAATGTCACCATTATTTTTCCTAATAGGTACTAAATTGGATACCCATTTTGAATGCCTAACAATAAATAGGATTTTGGCCTTAAGGAGTTTATTAAGCTCTGATTTGATTTGATTCTCAAGGTTTGGATGAATTTTACGAAGTTTCTGCTACACTGGTTTATCATTAGAAATCATAGTTATGGTGTGTTGTATGACAAAGGTATCATAAGTTTTGGGATCAAAATAATCCCAAGAAAATATACATTTGTATTTATTTAATAATTAAACGAATGATAATCTTTCATCAGAGGATAGATCGAGACCTAGATTGATATTCTGAGGCTTGTCATTAGTTCCAAGGTTCACTAATTCAAATTTTAGGGTTGAGATTTGGATTTTGGAATTAGTTACCTTCTTAAATTCGTCTTTGAGATCATAAAGATCTTATAATTTGACTACAGATTTGGGTATTGGATTTTCATCAATGTTCTGCCTTAACTGAATGTCATGCTGATTTTCGTCTATGATTTGGTCATCGTATGATCCTTCTGATGTTAGAAAATTCACAATATCATAATCATCGTTGAAGACTTGCCAATTAGTGACAATATCATGAATGGATGGTCTAAAAACTAATTCAATATAAAATCTATTAGGACTAAAATCCTATGAGCAAAGGGACCCTTGTCAGTATTATATTCTTGTATATGTGAAAGAAATTTAGGTTGGCTGGGTTCAATTTTATTGATGCTAAATGTAATACTTGTGAGAATGTATCAGCCTTTTCAAAGAAATCATCAAATTCATATTTCTCATGACTGAATTGTCTAATTTTTACCATAGCAATGAAGTCTTAGGAAACTTTGTTAGGGTCATATTTTCTGCTTGGCATAGTAGCAAGATTTAGGGATGCAATATTCTGTATCTCTTTACTATGTGCCCAAAATCATATAATTCAAAAGAACCACATTACAACTGAAAAATTGGCCATAGATATTTTTTCATATATTTGAGGGTTTTGGTAATACCTTCCCCTATTGTTTGATAGGAAATCTCTCTTGCTAATAGCTTTTCAATAACATGATATGGAAGAATACGTGGAGGTGAAATACTCCCAATAACTTTGATATAAGTAAATTATTCCTCAAAAAACCATCCTGACATTAGCAAGATATCTATCTTTTCTTCCTATGATAGCCTAGGGGCTTTTACATCAAAAATGGATTGGTAAATTGGCAACATAATACTCTGACAAATTTTGTAAAAATGGGGCAGAAAATGTGATTACCATAAAATTTTATGATAAACATGGATGAGAGTAGGGTATTTTAGAGTCCAATTCCAACCCAGGTTTGGAAATCATGAACAAAAACAAATAGAATCCATTACGTATGCACTCATATAAAAGGGATGTATAACCCGAGTGGAGACAACTCTATTGTGGTTGTATTGTCCAATGGCCATAGCCAAATTTTCTGATAAAATATTAATCCAATTCATAATTGTAGCATTAACAGCCACATCAATCAATGGAACCCATTCCATGGAAAACTTGGTAGTGTCAACTTTTCCAAATAGCCTACACATCATTGTAGCTACATAAATATGTGGGGCTAATAAAGGTGCAATTGAGTACATACCAGATTTCTCCCGCTTGAACTTACTGGAGCTAAACCTCCAAGTCTGCATAACATCTATCGGGTCTTCATTTTATTTTGTGAAATGATCAAAAAAAGCTTTATCATAGGGCTTCTAAGGTTTTGGCAGGTGATACATTTTGAGTAAATTGTCTAGGGTGAATGACCCCATGACTTCTTTCCTTTAATTTCTGAATGTCATATCCGAAATTTCCACATATTTATTAATCCAGTCCACCATATCTATGTATTGTAGGATTTTGGGCCTTGAAGCTATCCTGTGCAGTAAAGAACATGCTGCTTCAATATAAGAAGCCTCATATGAGATTTTAGCATAAGTTGTTTCTTTGATTTCCATCACCGTTGGATTTCAATCCTCTAGTAAATTAAACATTTTTTCCCATGATGTAGTCCTGCCATCTTTGTTGCATGTGGTATCAGTAAAGAGTGAATACATTTCTGAGTCTTCAAATGCAATAGCCTTGGTTGTCTTTTTTCCTTTCTTAGTCATTTTCGGGTGTTGTTTCCTGAAAGTGAGCAATAGAGAAAACATAATGAAACACAGAGTGAAAATGAAAGCATAAACTTAATAAGACAGTTAATTCTATAAGGACAAAATGTTTATTTCAAACATGAGTAAAAATATATAAATCTTCTCGAGCCTTTAGAAGAGTAAATGAAACTGGTCTTTATTAATTATGCATTAAGGCCTACATGTGATTCTTTTTAAGCGTTATCAAACCATCACATGGCAAGTCCCGAATGATATTACAAATTGGTATGACTCAAGTGCGATATTGATCCTGCGATTGCGATAAATCAAAATATCACAAAATTGCAATATCATAATATCTCGCAATATCACAATAACATGAAGTCGCAATACCGCAATGTTACAAGGTTGGTATATCTCAATATTGCACTATCGCAAGGTCACGGATATGTTAATTCAAAACATTTAAATTTTTAGATTTGCGAAGTGTGACATATTTATTGACCATGTAAGCGACTTTTCCTTATGTGAAATATTGTTTCATTTAAACAAATGCTTTAATGACTTAAGTGATATTTAAATGCCTTTTAAGTTAGAAAAAACTCAACACTACATTCAGTCTTATAAAAGGGTTTTACTTATCATGTTTCGCGGATTCTAACTTATGACTAATCTTTGTTACTTTGGATTCTGCGTTTTTCAATAAAGCAAGAAATTCTTGGTCCTAATTGACTTAGCTCAATTCCTTAATATTATCTAAGGTTTTATTACAAATAGTTTTAAAAGGAAAACTCTTACTTGATAAGTCTTTTGGAAAAAATTGAAAGGGTCCCCATTTATTGTACAATATTAATTATTATAAAAATAAAGGTGGGGGGGGGTGGGGGGGGGGTTGTTGAATAGTACAACAACAAGAAAATCCTTCAAGTTGATCTTCTAGTTTCCTTCTCTTGTTCACCTTAGCTCTGATACCATGTTGGAGAATGCAGTAGAGCAACTATTAACTCAATTTCTCATTAACCTTAATTATTTCTTATTAAATTTATTTATCTTCTTATGTTTCTTTATTATATATTTTCATTACACAATTATCACGAGAAAAATTAATAAAGACAATGGACACAAGATATAGGCTCCAAGTCAGGGAAAAACCCCTCCAAGGGGAAAACCTATAAAGAATCTCTTCTCTTATTATAGAATCTAATTCAAATTAGAAAACCAAGATCCAAACCTCAATACCAATACCTCCTTGAAGCACCAAGTCAACCCTCCAACAACGTTCCTCCAACTAGTCAAAGTCAAACCAAATCAACAAGATTCAAACCTTTCCATAATTGTTGCAATATCAAAATTTGGCCTTCGGAAACGATATTTTGGACTTGCATTAGGTCTAAAAATCGGTCCCTGTAACTGTATAGTAAATTTTCACATGTGAGAGAAATTAGGGAAAAAACTAGATTAAAGACTTGTTTTTCCTTTATACTTACTTTAGTTCCTCTCTCTTTGAATTTCTTGGCTTTCTTCATGTATTTCACAAAAAATCGAACTTCTTGATTGCATATCAAATTAGCATCCAAATTAGGGCAAGTAGCTTCTATTTATACTCATGTTTGGAGGTGGAAGAACCCTCTCTAGGGCGACTTCTCTTTGGTAGAGTGGACTTGTGATAGGAGGCTTATTTTTTCTTTCTTGAGTCAAAATAAATTATTTTACATTGTACATATTTCCCATATGGGTATTATATACATTACATTAACTTTATTAACTCATGAAAATAAATCATATGTCATGACAACCCCTAGAAGCATGAAGAAGATGCTTTACCTAAAAGACCAATCAAAAGAAGCATGAAACCCATGCTTTAAAATAATATTTTTTTTCTTTCTTCCTTTTCTTGTTACATAATATATACATATTGAAATGAGTACAATGACAATCATGAATACTTAAAATAGTTACATTTTACAAAAGATACCCTTTTCCATGAAAGAATGAAATAGAAAATACCATTCAGGAACAATTGGAGGTAGTGTTCATACATCCTTGTAAAATCCATTACTCATAACCAGTAGTGATATTGTTAATGAAGGAAGCAACTTGGTGCATGTGGATCTTATAAGTTAACAATCAAGTATACATTTTACATCCTATTTATTGATGATATCCTAGATGTACTTCATGGAATAAATTATTTCACTGATCTTAATCTATGCTTAAGATACAAAATTATGATGAAAGAAGCAAAATGAAAGAAGAAAACATCATAAATACATATTTCATATTACAATATGTTCATTATGATTTTCTAGTGATGGCTTCCAGTATTTGTAAGGCTACATCCACTTTCCAAAGCCTCATGAATGAGATTTTCAAACCCTTTCCTTTGAATACTTTGTGCTTAGTCTTTTATGATGATAACTTCATCTATAATAAAACATGGGAATCACATATAGAGCATGCTGATAAGATCTTGCAACTCTTGAGAGAAAACTAATTATTCATGAAGCAATCCAAATACGCTTTTAGGGATACTAAAGTTGAATATTCGGGTCACATTATAAGTCAAGAAGGAGTATGAGCTGGTCATAAGAAAGTGGAAGCTATGGAAGATTGGCCATGTCCCGAAACATTGAAGAGGTTGAGGATATTCTTAGGACTTATAGGATAATATAATAATTCTATGAAAATTTATGGAAAATTGTAGCTCCCATAAGTTCATTCCTTAAAAATAATGCCTTTTTTTATAGTGAGGAAGCAACCTAGGCATTCATTGCTTTGAAGAAATCCATGTGAACTACTCTAGTATTAGTATTTCTTGAATTTAATAATACTTTTTTCCTGGAATGTGATTCCTCATGAAGAGGTCTAGGAGTAGTATTGGTACAAGAAAGACTCCCATTGTCACTCATTCGTAACCCATGTGTACTTGTAATTTGGGGAAATCCACATATAAGAATGAAATAATGTCTATCCTTAACGCAATGGAAAATTGGTGTCCACGTCTCATAGGGAGGAAGTTTTAGAATAATATTGATCATCATAGTGTAAATTACTTCCTCCTATATTCACAAAAAAAACATAAACAGGTCACCAAGATCATATATACGAAGGGTAACTAGGATATTGTTGCAAATGCCTTATCTATACAATTTGAAGACAATGCATCACTCCTTACCTTATCATTACCAAGTCCAAGATTGGTTGAGGAAGACTACAAGGAATAGATATAAAATAATACTTCAAGGGATATCACCTAAGAAATTTAGACAGATCCCAAAAATCCTAAACATAATTCATGGGAATGGGATACATTCTGATATAAAGGACACATTGTCTTAGAAAAAGATTCAACTTGTTATGCAGAATTTATGATTGTGGAAAAAAGTAATTTCCATAGACCTAGTGGATTGGTCTAGAACAACATAAGACAAAGAATATAAAGTTTTTCCTTAGAGAAATTTAAGAATGAGAAATAATCGTACTTGGTATCTGCCGCAATATTTCCTTTCCCCCTTGCTCGTGAGCTCCAATTATGGCTCCAGATGCTATAATTAGAACCTACACATACAAAAAAAACAATCAAAGGATCTACAAAATCTACGTGCCATAATTTGATTACTCTATTCAATGAATCAACGAGGCATTGCAATACATGATGGTAAAAATAACAAAACACATATAGAAAAACAAGATACTCTTTGTATTAATAGAAATAGGAGAGTTTACAACCAAGAATAGTATCTGATCTTGTAAGAATCTCCCCAAGTCATGGAAAATTTTAAGGATGGAAGTTTATCTATCATGTTATTATAATAACATCATACTTATCCTTCCTTGTCACAAAGCACACCTCGGTGTTGTTGGAAATACTAAGAGGGGGGGTGAATCAATATTCCTTTCAATTATAGCATTAGTTAATCTTCAATTATTATCAGTGTTTGTACACAATTTTTAAGGTGGAAACCATCTCTTGGAAAAAAACCACCTGAATGCTTTTCTAATAATTCTTTAACATTCTACTCCAATTGAAAATAAATCTCCAACTTCATAGAATCTAGAAACCCATTCTTCTCCAGCTCCCACTGGATGGACGCTCAATGCCCGAGATTCTTCAGTAGTCGACTGAACGGATGCCCCAACACCAAATAAGCTAAAATTGAGCCTAGCGCCACCCTACCACCCTAAATTTTTCACAGGATTGAACCTGTTGGTGACTTCATGCACCAGCCTACCACCAGCTTACCACCCTATAGAAGAATAAAACAAGAATGGACTCTTGTACCAGGGAAAATGGTCCACTTTAAAATGATATAGAATGATGTAAAAGATGAAGACACACTAGACCATAACCCCAACTATGACACAACCACCTAATGATGATCCTAGACCTCCTAACATTGCCTCTTCAACTCTTGGCAGATAGACACTTGTACAATTTTTACAATGATGCATTTACAATGACTTAGTACAATGATACCTTTACAATGACTATATGCAGTGCTGCCCACTTGAAGACTTCATGTGCTGAACTTCTTGATGTAGTTTTACACCTTCATCACTGCTCTTGTCATTCTACCCTTTGCTGCACGTTTCTTTTCTTTGCTGCCGTAGGAAGTCTGGTCCTTTGCAGCCCTTTACAACACATGATCTAGCATTTTCTTTCTCTCTAGGATCTCGATATTGAATCTGGTGTGTCAATGTCATTTCAACTCCCCAATATGTGATTTTCAATTTTGTAGTATTACTCTAAATATTATTTCCAATGCCATAGGTCGGATCCAATTTGTATTCTTCAAGGGGGAGATATGCCCAATCTCTCACAATGACCTAATTATGGACTATTTCAGTAGAGATAACTTGTACGACATGCCATGTGTCACTGTTTATTCATTCAGTTTTGAAATTGATATAAAGAAAACTAGATTTTGTGCACTATCTACCACTTTTTACAGAATTCCAATTCGATACTCAGAGAGAGAGTTATGACGATTTTACCAAGGTCACTTATTTGAGATGAAGTTCAAGAGCCTGTAAAAAAACTGACTTCCACAGATCATATCTCCGAAAATATTGCGCACCCTGATCTGAAATTTTTACAGGAGCTTCATCAGGATTTCCACTTTGCCTCATAAAAATTTTAGCTTCTTAACCTTCGCAGAAAAAACATTATAGTGCAAATTCTATGATGACTTGTTTCAGATAGCGAAATCCTTACATAAGGAGGATATGAGGATCACAATTTATATAAATGCTTAGGTTGAGAGGGGTTTCAACAATTGAACATGGGAGGGATTTTAGGAGCTTAAAATTTATTAATTATCAACTTCTCAATGACCCATGCCACAAACCCATGGGGTTTCAGCCAACGAACTGGGGTTACAAGCTTAAAACATGAGTATCTCTCAAACCGTGAATAATTATGTGGCGAGCCATTGTTGGCGGATAAATCCATCTTGCGGACAAGACCGATCTCCCTATTACTAAAATTATCTAGCAACAAACAGCCAAATAGACTAATCTTTCTCTAAGCATATACGATCTATGAAAAGCTCTATAGAGGTGTTAAGGACTTACCGTTTGTCTAGTGCTTGTTTGAAGTTGTTATTGTCCCTCACACGCTTGAAGGAGTTTTCCTTGTAAACTTGCAGTCACAAACAAGAAAAATATTACGTATCACCTGTATAGAAATCATCATAAACCATGCTTATCATAGTGATCAAGGAATCTACGAAATAAACCATTGATTGAAATCTTATTGAGAAAAATGAGTATATTTGTATTAATTTCAAAAGAAGAAAATCCTTACAACTTGAGCCTTGATGTTGCACAGGACTTTTTGGGGTCCGAAGCAGGAATCTCCTTTACTTTGATAAGCTTTGCACTCCTCCAACCAAGACTAATAGAGGTATGTAATCTTTCCTCACAAAATTCTTAATCAACTGAGTCTGAATCTCAACAGCACCTAACTTCAAATATTCTAAAGCTTCAACTCCCTTTATAGTAGAATAGAGGAGGTTTCTTGTTCCAAATATTAAGGTATAAAATCCCCCTTCAAAGGGATAAGCTCCTCACATCAAGGGGTTAGCTCCATAAGGTAAGGGATACATGCACCTCATAAGAGCAGTTCTATCACCACAAGATATTTTCTGGAAGCTTCTAGAATTCACTTTCATTGAGTTTTTTGGAAATTACTTGTGCCTTTTTGATCTTACGGGGGTCCACACTTTTAACACAGATAAAGTGTGTTCTGATACGCAGGAAAGCTTGACATTAGGTGCAGGACCGCAAGCAAGATAGAGAGAAAGTGCGACACCAAATTTTAGGATATTTTTAGGAACTTTTCTCTGATTTTCAAGGCTTGACATGAAGAACTGATATGTTAGACTTGCAAAGGGAGGAGTATGAGTAATAATGAGCTCATACACATAGCAGAATGTCAGGATGACAATTTTCAGTGTAACAGATTGCCCCCTAAAGTGCAAAGTTTGGAATAGATGATGCTGAAGTCTGTCATATATGAAGAGTGCAGTACTTTATCATTTCAAGGATCATCCTGTGGTCACCCCAGTCGGAACCTGTAAAAACATTCAATGCAAAATATATATATATATCATCGCTGAGGTAGGCATTCCCATACTCGACTGTAACCAATTAATCTAAACTGTTTCATACAGAATGATTTTATACATCACAAGATCGACACAAACATGAGACAACCATCATTGTAAGAATGTCATATAACAAAATTCCTCAACTGATGTGGTGGAAACTAGATCTAGGGTCTTGATTCGCATTCTTCATCATAACAGGATCTTATCCAAAATGAATTTGTGAAAGTTTCCGAACATAGAAACCACTTGATTACCAGTCAATGATGTAAACTGTTAACAAGTGTGAGAGTAACCACCAGTAATGTCAATGGCTCTCAAAGTACCTAGTACAATCCGTGAAATGTGAATGAATGAGCTGAAGTCAAACATATCATGGAATCATTCGATCGAAGGTCAATGATGCAACTTGTCATCGAAGGCGAGAAACCTGCCATTGAGGCATGCAGATTTCAAGGTACTGACGATTTCTAGATCAACTTCCTAGATAATGAGTTGTCATCGATAGAAAGTGATCCGTCGTAGGCAAGCCCACAACACAAAATCATAGATCAAGTTTTGAAAATATATTGGCAAGGACTGACTCAGGGATGGTCAAAATGAATGATGCATTTGTATGAATGCCTTTCATCATTATTTTAATGACCCTTCAATTATGAATTAACACTCAGATACTGGGTAGGCAATCAATTCAGAGCTAACAATTCTGAATCGTGATGAAGACTTTCAAATGAGGTTTGATTAATCGATAGTTTCAGAGTAATAACCGTATCAGTGCTCATTCAAGAGTGGTAAACTAGATTTTCAAAAAATCAAAATACAACAAATAAGTCACTTCTCTCTCTTTTCCCCCATCATTTCTGGCAAGTACCTCTTTATTTTTGACAAGCTTGAGGAGGATAACATTTTCTTGTTTATAAGCTCATCCTTCGGATGAGTCCAACTTTGTTTAAGATTTGAACCCTAAGAAGGAGTGGTTCGTTCCTGTTGAAAGTTAAACAGGTCCTTTACTGTTAAATTTTAACGAGTCCAGTATAGGAGAAACTCGGTGTTTTTCAATTTTAGGAAGTTAGAAGAAAAAACTTAAGAAAACTCCATGGGTGTACTTTTTCGTAAGTTTAGTCTCTCGAACCCGAAAAAGGATAAAATAATGTGGGAGAGAACTCTATTGACCATAATTAGTCAACGTATACCTTTTTCGTAAATAGTCCATTTCATTCCGTAAAAGGGGTAAACTTATACTGAAGGGACGATTATTCATTCACTTTAACGAGTTCGAACAATCAAGTACTCGGCAATCTTTTCATGTTTAGAGAGTCTAAAAAGGGCTTAAAAGAGAACTCCAATGTTTCGCCTTTTCGTAAATTTTTTTGAAAGAGTCCAAAAAAGTGATAAAAATATGCTCTTTGTTGAAAAATGATCAATTCTCCTTATAAATCCAATTTCTGCACAAAAACTTGAAACATTACACATACCTGTTTTTTAAATAAGTAAAAATGCTTTCAAAATACCCTTTTTAAAGTGAAAAATAAACAAATTAAAATTCATCTATTCGAAAAAACTTATAAAAAGGACTTTTCCAACTTCATTTTTATCGTTCAAGTTCTGAGTGAAAAGTAGAAGCTTTTGGGTAAAAAAGTTCCTGTGAAGATTCCGGAAGATCCGTCCGAAGAAATCGAGAACCGTCAGCCCCAGGTAATCCAAAACCTCTTAATCTTGCTTTTCATTCATTTACAATTCTTTTTAGGCTTTAGTTTTCATTTTTTAAGGGAAAAATATGTTTAAGAAATCGCCCGCGGGGGTCCGCAAGCACAACACACGGGACTTGCGGACCCCGACCTTTTTCTATGTAAAAAAAGGTCATGGGTCCGCACTTTTTATATATAACGTGTGTTTTCCTATGCACTGTGTATGAAGGAAAAGTGTGGTCCCTGCACAATTGAATTTCAAAATCAAATTTTCCATTTCCCGTCCAAAAATTTTCAAATTAGATTGTTCTAACTTATCTTTTTATGCATTGTAGGATTAGCAAGATGTTGATTTGGAGAGAACATGAGCATGAGGATGTGGATGAAGCTGTGATGCTCCATTTTCCCATAATGCAGGCTTTAAGAGCATGCGGTTTATATAAATTTTGGGCCGTTCAGGGCATGAGGGCACAGGTAGACCTCCTGACATGGCTGGTAAATAGGTGGAACATGCAGGACCAGTGTTTCATTATTGGTAGCCACCGGCTCGAAATTGAGTTGGAGGATATTTATTTTTTGACTGGTTTTTCCAAGAGGGGTGAACGACTTTCCTTGTTTGGGACTACGCCAAGTGGCCAAACTTTCGCTAGTCTTCAACAAGAGTTCTGTAATGATGAAGCAGACCCCATGGACAAACGGATTGACATAAAAAATATCATCCGTCCCGAGCTGAAAGTAATTGTGTTTACTGTTACCAGACTGTGTGGGAGTGCCGCACTGCATGTGGCTACCGGTTCCCAGATGTGTATTGCTGTGGACTGTTTTCAAGGCACCATTTTCAACTAGTGCAAAGCTATGTTGGCCAATGTAAAAGGCCAACTAACTAGAGCAAAAAATGGAAAACTAAATAAATTTGGATATGGATCCATCGTGGTCATTTTTTCTCTAGAGAGGGTACCCATGCTAGCTCCGCAAAGTATTCCTGTTGATGCTGGTCGACCCCGAGAACCTAGGATGGTTCGTTGGGTTGCACTGATGGCCTGTCAGGGTATTGAGGGCGCTGAGATTGTTCGATTTCCTCCTTCATATTTCCGTTGGCTGGATCGCCAAATTTTTGTCATCGAGGACTTTCCATATGCTGGGATAGATTTCCGTGGTGACCGGGAGATGACTCTCCCAGCAGGGGAATAGTGGGATGAATCAGCTAAAATCATTTTCAACGAATTTTGAGTTATAATTTTTTTATTTTTGATCGTCTTGTCAATTAATAACTAAAAAGGTTTTATGAATGCAGATGTGGGTCCACGGCGACCAGCCCATCTCCAGCCTTATGACAGAAGACAACCAGTTGCAACCGCACCAGCCCCAGTAGGCCAATCAACGGAAATTTTGTCTGATTTAGAGCATCATCTAGAGAGTCTGACACTAGACATTCCAGAGACAGACATAGATGAGATCCCACTCAGATTACAGAGATACATGATTGGTGTTCCAAGACCTTTTAGAAGGTTCTTGTGTAGGGTGGCTCGGGCAGTGGTTTCTTATCATGATCACCATCAGTGATGTGATGATCGTGTTGTAGACTCATATTCTAGACTTTCTGTGTTATCATTTTTCCGATCATAAGGTGTTTCCAACCTATGATCGAAGATGATGTATTTTTTGAAAAACATTCCATACTATGATATATCACTATTTACCGGCTATCTATGTTCATATTATGGATGCTATTTGTTTTACTATTTTGATCATTGCAAATGTCGATTTATCACACTAGAAGCAACTGTGTCTGCTAATGTATTTAAATGTCTTGGAATATGTTGATATTCAATGTAGTCAAATTCACGTTCCAAGAGACGAGCTCTCAAAAATAACCGTAATAACACTGGATTTCTAATGGCATAAACTTGGTTCAATTGTAATACAACAAGTTCAAAATCCAACCTAACAATCAAACTCCGAATTCCAAATGATATGGATTCAGATAATAACTCAATCACTGCACTATACTTAGCAATGTTATTCATTGTTTTACCAAGGCTTACCCCATGCATGGATACTAACTCATTAGAGGGTGAATAGATAACCCAAGCTGCGGAAGAAATGTTCCATGTACTACGACAAGCACCATCAGCAAAACCAATGTAGGTTTGAAGAGACGTCGACATCTGCAATATCAAGAGTAAAACTCAGATAAGCAGGAATAGTGATACTTCTAAACTAAGCACGCTTTTGTAATCTAAAACACACCAACAGTAAAGAAATCTAATCTAATAAAAAATCTCCATACCAAGTTTTAAGCATAGCATCGCTTTAGATAAAGTCCATTTCTGGGTTTATCTAAAGGGACACCGTCAAAATCTATCAGCTCATAGGCCCCTTTTTCTAACTTTCACTTGACAACGAAAGGGCCATGCCAAATGGGCACGAATTTCCCATCTCCTAGCTTATCGTTGGCTTGATCATAAACTAAGACTAGGTCTCCTTCTGAAAAATTTCGAGGGGTAGCACTTCTATCATACTTAGCTTTTATTCTTTTAACGTGAGCCTCATTTGCTATTGTAGCATTTCATCTATTTTCATCCAGCTGAGCTAAGTACAAGAAACGTTTCTCCTCTTCAGACGTAGCTAGGTGTAATTCTATGGCTAATTTCAGTGACAGAATTTCGCATTCAATCGGCAACACATCTTCCAAACCGTAAACGAGTTGAAAAGGAGTGAAACCAATTGATGTTTTTACTGAGGTTCGATATGCCCAAAGTGCTGAAAACAACATGGAATGCCAATTCGTTTTGTGAATACCAATAATTCATCTAATCATGGTGACTAAAACTTTATTTATAGCTTCAACCAGATCATTGGCTTGCGGATAATATGGAGTGGAACTATCGTGGCGCAGGCCAAGTTGCTCTGTCAGTTCCGTCATCATGACATTTCGAAAATGACTTCCATGATCTATAATAATGGCTTGAGGAACACTGAACCTAGCAATTATGTGATTAAATATGAAAGTCAAAGCAGTTTTGCTGTCAGCCGAAAATGTAGGCATCGCCTCGGCCCACTTAGTAAAATAATCTACTGCTAAGATAATATATGCATGCCCCCCAGCTGAGTGAGGGTTACATGTAATAAAATCGATACCCCATTTCGCGAAAGGACCAACAGTAATTATGGGATGAAGAGGAGCGGGTGGTGCGCACATCTTACGATAAAAAAGTTGACAATTGTGGCATTTCCGGACTGCATAAATACAATATTTGAATAACGAAGGCCAGACATAGCCAGCGCGCAATATCTTTTGGGATGTGGCATACCGAGACATATGACCGCCACATGCTCCAGAATGGAAATCATTTAAAACATTTTTAGCTTCTTCATGAACAAGACAATGTTGAAAAACCGAATCCGCTCCACGACGATAAAGTGTATCACCAATGATATTGTACTGTTGGGATTGGAAGCATATTTTCTGTCGCTGAGATCGTGAGATTTCAGGCCGAAAATATTGGGTTTGGAGATAAACAATAATATCTCCATACCATGGATCGAGAGTACTGATAAGAAACAGAGATTCGTCTGCAATGGGCTGTTTTGCCACAGTTTCAGTATCAGTAGAGGGAAAATCACACATCAGTTCCATAAATACCAAAGATTTCTTTGCCTTAGATTTCTCAAACTCCAAGTCAAATTCCTGTAGGATAACTATCCATTTGGAATACTTGCCCCCTAGCAATTGTTTGGTTAAAATATACATCATAGGGTTGCAATCAGAAATTACTGTGGTTTTACGTAACAATATGTAGTGCCTAAATCTTTGGACATCTTGGACAGCTACCAATGCAAATTTCTCCACATGTGTACACTTAATCTCAATCGGATGCAGATTCCGACTAAGATAGTAAATCACATGTTCAGTATGAGGCTCGTCTTCCTGAACTAACACCATCCCAATGGTGGAATGAGAAGCAGCGAGGTACAAAATGTAATCCTGGTTGTAGTTGGGAGGATGCAATAACGGTGCATGGGTTAACGTGTGTTTAAGTGCATCAGAATATCGATTAGCGATCTCATCCCAAAAGAATGGAATATTCTGTTTCAACAACCGGGTGAAACCCTTTGTAAGCTCGGCATAGTTAGGAATGAACTGACGTAAAAAGTTTGCTTTCCCTTGCAAACTTTGGAGTTGGCGTAAAGTCGAAGGAGGAGGTAATTTAACAATAGCTTCGACCTTCGATGGATCGACGAGAATGCCTAATTTCGAGACAACAAAGCCCAGTAAACGACCTGATTCTACACAAAAAACACATTTGTGTGGATTCAGTCTAATTTTATAATGCCGACATCTCATAAAGATAGCTCATAAGTGTGTGAGATGGTCAGCCCTGCGTGATGAATGAGCAGGTAAATCATCGAGATACTGCTGCATAATGTGCTTAATGTCATGAAACGCATAAGACATTGCCCTTTGAAAAGTTGCTCCAACATTCTTTAATCCAAAAGGTATCTTGCGATAAGAAAAAGTCCCCCACGGACAAATAAAAGTTGTTTTTGGCTTATCAGCAGGGTGTATGTTTATTTGATTATACCCAGCAAAGCCATCCATAAAGGAAAACATTTTGCTACCGGCACAATCATCGATTATCTGATCGATATAGGGAGTTGGATAATTGTCTTTGGGACAAGCTCGATTAATATCCCTATAATCGATACATACTCGTATTGTTCCTTGTTTTTTAGTTCCAGGAACAATATTTGATACCCAATCCGTTAAGGGAATTGGATAAATGAAACCAGCATGCAGTAATTTTTCAACTTCTGCTTTAATAACAACAGCTTTCCTAGGATGTATATGACGTAAACGTTGACGAACAAGTTTAGCATCCGGGTAAGTCTTAATTTCATGTACGACGATTGATGGATCAATTCCTGGCATTTCTTCATAGGACCAGGCAAACACATCACGAAATTCTTGAAATAGGGCTTTATAAGCTTTAATTTCATTTTCAGTACAACAAGCGCCTATATGAATGTTTTCAATTATTCCTGGTTTTACTGAAATGTCAATTGGAACTGTTCGAGAAATATTTTCCAAATTTAACTCAAAATCAGGATTTTGCAATGGATTTTGGGGTTCTTTGACATATTCAGCAGTAAAAATTGAAGCGAAATCATCTTCAAAATGATCTAGTTTAGGTAAAAATGAAGATCGGTGATGCAGATCTTCCCATGGTAAATCATCAACGGAAAAAAAATCACGAATGTGCTCATCAGTATGAACAACATAAGGAAATGTCATTGTGGTTGAACTGAATATAGAAAGTGATTCCTCACGGATCCCATTCATTGGATCATTTTCAGTTGAAGAGGGGTCGGAAAGTGACTGTACAGCCTTATATGCAAGTTCAAATGGACTCAAAGGCATCATGCCATCAATTGAATCTAACTCGGAATCATAAGGTATGATCCAAGGATCATCAAACATAATATTATTTGACGAAACCATGTGAATAGTTGCAACAACAGGTGATACATTAGGAGGAGGAAAGGAAAAAGTTCCTAGCAAACTAGAATCTTTAACCAATCCTACTCCAACATCCTTATAAGGGATAGCCACTTTACCAATGTGCTGGATTGTTTTTGTAGAGGCTGGGTTGGAAGATAAATAATTTAACTGATCTATTGTGACGATATTTCCTTGATATAGAAATTTTATGAGTCGAAAGACCGAAGAAACAACAACATTCATAGCATAAGACCAACTGCAACCCAAGCGAAGGTTGTAATATAGAGGGGCATCAACCACTTCCACATCTAGATTTACGATTTTACCTTCGACCCCTATGGGTAAATACTGCAAAATACCAAAAGGGTGGAAACCTCGACCATCAAAAGCCTTAAGAATCTTTGGAGATTGGTTGAGTGTAGGAGAACCAAGTGATTTCCAACACTGAATCGACATAATACATGTTGAAGCTCCCTCATCAATCACAGTCCAAGAGATCGGTCTGTTTTTGACTAACACTGGTATCTGGAAAGCCATTTGACGAGGTAGATGAGGTGTAATATTTTCTAAATCAAAGATTATATGATTAAAATCCTAAACATCTACAGCTCCTATAACAGACAAAAGAAATTTACGCTGTTCTGGGCATGATTGCAGCATTTCCAAAGCCGACATTATTGAAGGGGAAATAGCTAAGTCTTCAACAATGTTGTAATTTTGAGCAGCTCTCACATGTGGATTGAAAGCTGATTTACAAAGAACAGCTTTAGTAGGCGGTTTGATTATTAAGTCTAGATTTTGTTTCTCGATTTGTAGCGGACCAGAAATAGGAGGAGGCGTAGTTGATGCATTTGCATTAGAAGATTCTACTTCTTTACCATCAACAGGACTCTTAGTACCATAATATTGTGATCGCGTCGCAATCCTTACATGAGACATCATCAAAATAGGTTCTTCTAAAGTAGTCAAAGTATAACCAACCATCTTGCTATCTTGAGTCGGAAAAGGATCCTTCAAGACAGCAGGTTGTTGTGAACCTTTAACAAATTTTGCAACCTCTGCTCGATGTGGGCATTCTTTAGTGAAGTGATCCTTGTCACAAATGTAACAAGGGTAACAAGGTTTGCACTTTTCGTCATTGGATTCATTTTTATCATTTTTCTCTTTTGAATTCTTTTTATTTTTATTCTTCCCTTTCTTTTTACCACTGGATTTAGATTTAGCCATAGATGTCTCTACGACATGAATGTCAGCAGAAATTTCAGGGGAAGATTCTCCTTTCGGGGAATCTAGTAAAGTTATAATAGGAGAAGAATTATTTGAAGATTTCTTCTTACTTTTCGTATTGACCATACCAATCATACCATCAGTGCATGAGACCCTGAAGGAGCAACAACTATTTGACCTTGTTTTGGAAGGTTAGGGATTTTTTCGTGTAAAGTACCTGACTGCGTATAAATGAGGTCAAGGTACTGAGCTTGAGTAATTACTTTCTCTTCAGTAACAACACCAGCCTTAGCTACATCTTCAGTAATCTTGGGTAACAATGATTTAACAAACCATTCTGCCAAAATTTGATCCGGAATATAAACTTTCACCAAACGTCTTCTACGTCTCCATTCATGAATATGATAAAAAATATACGTAGATGTAGATTGTTTTAGTGAAGTTAACAATTCCATGCCATTGTCGTATCTGACAGGAAACTGAAAATGAGTCAAGAAGGCAGTTTCTAACTAACTAAAGTTATGAAAAGAGCCTCGTGGTAACTCAATGTAACATTTGGTTGCAAGACCAATAAGAGTTATTTGGAAAAGACGTAAGCGAATCAAATCATCAATGATTGAATTAGACGCACACCAAAGGTGATAAGTCATAACGTGATTTGATGGATCCTCTCCTGACTTACCTTCGAATTTGGGTATATCACTGGGCAACTTATGCGGCATTGACGGCTAGTACGGATAATAGAAAATCGGATCATTCGTAAGACACGTCAAATCAAGTAAATCCAAAGTTGAAATAAATGGTAACTAACGGTTAGGGTCACGAAAACCTTGAGTAGCCAAAGCAGTTCCAGGAGGTGGATACCCAGGATAACTGGGAATCGTATTTGCGTTAGGAATCGTGTAACCTCCTGGAGAACTAGGATTAACCGGACCAAACTGGGGTTGTTGAGGCTGCTGATAAGTGTAGCTAGGGTACGGTTGATACTGATAATTTGGATTTTATGAACCGAGACCGTATTGAGGATATCCCTAATACGGTTGATACGTGAATTGTGGTTGACTTGTGACAACTGTACTTGTACCAGCTTGTCCTATAGGTATCTGAACCGAAGTCTGAACTGAAGATCCTGACTGGGGTACAGAGACTTGAGGGATTTTCACGGATATAGGGATAACCGAACTCAGAGTTACAGATACTCCAGAAATAGGTGTTACAGGTTGAACAGACGTTGCAACAGTTTGAGGCGGAGTCTGAGGTGAACTAGGCCCAGCCTGCTGAATAGAACTAGGTGCAAAAGTTTGAATAGTTGGCTGGACAGGTTGTGGGGTTAAACCAGAAACCAAAGGTTGTCCAGGTTGATAAGGCAGCTGCACATTAGGCTGCATAGGTTGTTGATACTGGGATGGATCCCACACCATATTCATTCCGGGGTATTGTCCCACATAAGGTTTAACGTAAGGACCATAACTTGGTTGAACGTAGGGTTGATAAGTAAGTGGTAAATTTCTGGCTCCTTGAACAGATGACTGACCAGAAGGCTGTTGGTAACCTTGAATTCAGTTGATAAGGACCCTGAGGAGCATATTGAAGGTTGATAACCCTGAGGCGCATACTGAAGCTGAGGTTGATAAGGACCCTGAGGAACATATTGAGCTTGGGGTTGACCCTGGGGTGTGTACTATCCTGAAGGTATGTACTATCCTTGGGGTTGTCCCCCAAAATAATATGATTCCACAGTTTGTCCTGGGAAAAAGCTACCTTGAGGTTGACCCCTAGGTGGTAACTGACTTCCTGAAGGTTGCACCCCAAGTGGTAACTGACTACCTTGGGGTTTCCCCCCAGGCGGTAACTGAGTTCCCTGAGATTTCCCTCCAGGTGGTAACTGACTGCCTTGAGGTTGCAGATTCAGAACATTACTAGACATCATAAAAATTTTCTCTGCGTTTGACGTTTTAGTTTTAATTCCAATTAAACCAGATGATAACACTTGTTCTATTGGTTGAGGAGCTGCTTTGGAGAAAGTACCAGACAAAGCCTGATATGCCGAAGGAACAAAAGGACCACCATGTAAAAATGTTTCCGGTGTCTGGGAAAACATGGATGACTCTCCTGCCATAATGGATGACAGATAGTAACCTCTAGGTGTTTGATGAAATGGAACTCGAGGTGGAGAAAAAGCAAGACCCGGATTCTCTAAAAAATTTGTTAAGGATAAATACCAAGCAATAGTTCGAATAGGGTTGTAGAAAATTGATTCACGTTCCCTAAGATTTAATGATTGAGAGGGATTGGGAGGAGATAACTCTTCGTATGGATTAGTAAGTTCTTCAATAGAAATTAGTCCAGATGGAAGATCGTCTGTGAAAATATTTCTTACCCTTGGTGAACTAGGATCGCTAGAAGTTGGTGAAATAAATCCTAAAGATATTTCCAAAATAGAAGGTTTAGTTTCAGGTTCAAAGATTTCAGGTTCATCAGCCAGTTCACTAGTAGGATAAATACTACCAGTAACTTCAGAAACCGAAACTAGCTCTTGAATGTTTTCTGTTATGGGTGTTTGATAATCAGGATGAACCACTATGGATGAAGTTCCAACTTCTGTTGATTTAATCCTACCACTACTAGATGATACCAGAGCGTGAAGCCCTTCAAGCTGACTTGGTAAATATTCAGGGGGTTTCCCTTGTAATCTCCGGGATTGTCTCGGCAATTATGCCACGATTAAATATTTAAATAATCACACGCAAATAAAGAAAATTCCAATGAAAACACCTAAAGTCTCTAAGAAACAAACAATTGAATCACACGATTAAAAATCTAAGAGTTCAAACCACACACAAATAGTAACTTTCCGTACTAAAAACACTAGTTGGTGATGAAATCCAACTTAGTAGAAATTTAATACAGAAAGGGCGGTTGGAAAAGTTACCCTGAAAACCTGCTTAATGAGACAGACTGGCACAATTTTCCTCACAAAACCATCTCGTGTGAAGAGAACCCCCTAGAGAGTCCAAGTGAGTCTAGTCAATGTCTGCTCCAGGTACAGTGAGATCTTTTCTTCACCGTCACCTTAGGAAATAATCTTAAGTTTATGGACACTAAGGTTACCAATAGCAACAAATATAACTGGGGGAACAGTCTACGATCCGATCCCACGTGCAAGGGAAAAGTAACAAAGCTCCATCCCCTTGAAGGTTCCTCAACACGGTTAATCTAAGGTTTACCAACAAGTGACCCCAGGCTCCTCGACAATGGTTAATCCGAGGTTTACCATTTGTAATACGTACAAAATCTTCTATCTTCCCCAACAAAACAGAATTGATTGTCTCAAAGGTTCGGACATGATCTCGTGATTGACTTCTTTAAGAGAAGCTTCCCAGATTATACAAATTACAATTGGGTTTATTTCCTACCGCAAGATTTGTCTACTTGTTTTTTTTACTACCTTGGAGATTTAATTACTCTCTACTCCAAGATACTAGCCTAAGCTATGTTGGTGATAAGAGCCCTAGAAAATAAAAAGATTGCTAGATGAATTTTAATTAAGCGTTACTTTTAGGAGTTGTTTCTGAAGTCAGTGGGTGCGGAAGTGAAACTCTGATGGTGTGAAGACTCGATTTCCAAAAAAAAAACTAAAAATGCACCTAAAAATCATAATCAGATCGTTTTCTTTCAATGAAATTCTAATTAAGGAAGAGTTAGAGAATGCAATTCTTTTAATGAATAATTCCTTCTTTAAACATAAAGAACAATTGAAAGAAAATATTTTTGTCTTTTCAGCAATGACTCCAAATGAAACTAACTATCAAAGCTCATAAGAAAATCCTTTCACTTTCAAAAACTTGAAGCTATAAAACAAATTTTCTTCAAAAGAGATCTACAAACTTTTATAAAAATCACTCAAAACTATCAAACTAATTCTGAGATCTACAAATTTTTAATAACCTATTTGAATAAAAGCCTTAAATTTTTTTTGAAGAATGTTTTACTCAGTTATTCAACAAACTAAGGATCTATTCGTTCAGAATAACAAACAGATCAAAAACACTCAATTATGTTTTTATAAAAAATGAAATTCAAAAACCAATAACAAAGTTTCTTTTCCAAGATTTGCAAAGAAACATGCAACTCTATTTCTCAATAAAGGATGATTTCACAATCAGGTCGGATTCAGCAAAAGACAAAATACCAATGTAACCTTAGGTATTTTAAACAGTCAATGCTTCGAATCTCTACAAAGACCAAGTGAAAGACAATCCAAAACGCAAAACTTCTAGAAAATCATCAAAACACCAACACTGCTAAGATTCATTCACAGAAAGTTTTTGACAGAAACAATCATCAATCTGGGCAGAAACCAAAAACTCTAAATCAAAATAAAGATAAACTAAAGAAAGAAATCTAAATGTTTTTCAAAATTTTAACAGGGTCCGCAGGCTTGCAGAAGGAACATGTGCGGTACCACACTATTTACTAAAGAAAAAATGTGAAATTGCCCGCACTGTGCAAAGAAGGAAAAGTGCGGTCCTAGGAAAAATTAGAGAAAAACATAAAAGATCTCAAAATTTCAAAAACAGAGAAAACCTAAGTTACCCAGGCAGATGTCTATCAATCAAAAACTAGGAAAAACATTTCCACAAATCAAAATAAAAGAGAACCAAAAACAACAAGTTCTTTCCCCAGCGGAGTTACCAATTTGTTGGCAGATAAATCCATCTTGCGGACAAGACCGATCTCCCTAGTACTAAAATTATCTAGCAACAAACAGCCAAATAGACTAATCTTTCTCTAAGCATATACGATCTATGAAAATATCTATAAAGGTGTTAAGGACTTACCGTTTGTCTAGTGCTTGTTTGAAGTTGTTATTGTCCCTCGCGCGCTTGAAGGAGTTTTCCATGTAAACCTGCAGTCAAAAACAAGCAAAATATTACATAGCACCTGTATAGAAATCATCATAAACCATGTTTATCATAGTGATCAAAGAATCTACAAAATAAACCATTGATTGAAAGCTTATTGAGAAAAAAAAGTATATTTGTATTAATTTCAAAAGAATAAAATCCTTACAACCCGGGCCTTGATGTTGCACAGGACTTTCTGGGGTTCGAAGCAGGAATCTCCTTTACTTTGATAAGCTCTGCACTCCTCCAACCAAGACTAATAGAGGTATGTAATCTCTCCTCACAAAATTCTTAATCAACTGAATCTGAATCTCAACAGCACTTAACTTAAAATATTCTAAAGCTTCAACTCCCTTTGAGGCTACCCAATGCCTCTTTTTATAGTAGAATAGAGGAGGTTTATTGTTCCAAATATGAAGGGATAAAATATTCCTTTAAAGGGATAAGCTCCTCACATCAAGGTGTTAGCTCCATAAGGTAAGGGATACATGCACCTCGTAAGAGAGGTTCTATCACCGCAAGATATTTTCTGGAAGCTTCTAGAATTCACTTTTATTGAGATTTTTGGAAATTACTTGCGCCTTTTTTATATTATAGGGGTCCGCATTTTTAACACAGATAAAGTGTGTTCTGATACACAAGAAAGCTTAACATCAGGTGTGGGACTGCAGGCAAGATAGAGAGAAAGTGCGACACCAAAGTTTAGGAGATTTTTAGGAACTTTTCTCTGATTTTCAAGGCTTGACATGAAGAAATGATATATTATACTTGCAAAGGGAGGATTATGAGTAATAATGAGCTCATACACATAGTAGAATGTCAGGATGACAATTTTCAGTGTAACAGCCATATATCAATAGAAACATATCGACAAGTAGAAACCATCAAAATAATTCTTGACAAAAAATATAGTAATTTGGTAGGTCAAAATTCCTATGCAATATTGGGGTAGCCCCTGGTGTTGCTTGGGTTGACATAAATGATGACCGCAGATAAACAATCTCCCGCTTTGGCATTGATGGAAACACAAGTACTCCACCTGCGATCATGGCACATCTTCCTACAAAATTCTCTCCCCCTTTGACGTCAATGGAAAAGTGTAACTCTCCCTAACACATAACCATCCTGTGGACCTGTACACACTTCCACTCCCCATTTATGTTCTAAATAAGGAAAATATAATGAGAACTTGGGAGAATCCCAAGCTTCTGGCGAAGATATTCCAATGCTTCATGAGTACTCTTATGATCATCAATGCTTCCTACCCAATCTGCACCTGTAAAGGCTTGAATACTGAGATTTTTACCCTTGGGATACCACAAGCCATATTTTGTTGTTCCCTTTAGATATCGAAGAATTCTTTTGATGACAATAATATGTGATTCTTTTGGTGCTGCTTGGAATCTTGCCACTTGTCCGACTGCTTGCATAAAATTTGGCTGGGAGGTTGTTACATATAGAAGACTACCAATTATAGATCTGTACAACCTCCGATCCACATCCTTAGATGAGTCATATATGCTCAATTTTCAACCTGTTACCATCAGAGTAAGGATGGATTTACAATCTTACATTTTGAATTTATTGATCATTTCCTTGATGTACTTGGCTTGACATATAAATATTGATTTCTCTTGCTGAGATATTTGAAGACCTAAGAAGTATGTCAGCTCACCAAGTAAAGACATATTGAACTCACATTTCATCTTTGTATAAAAATTCTTACTTAGTCGATCATCATTGCTACCAAATATTATATCATCCTCTTTAGCTAGTAGATGTGCTTTAGTTACTTCATCTAGAACATATATGTCGTTTGGAGCTCAACTTGCTATAGCCACAATTTCACCATACCTACCTTTTCTGATTTCACATTTTGTGGAGTTGAATAGTATTGTGTGTCCTTGATCACACATTTTTCCAACACTGAGCAGATTGTGATTCATATTTTCAACCAATAGAACATTCTTGGCTAGAGCATCTTTGCTTCCAAGAGTGACAGTACCTAGTCCTATAACATGTTAGGTCCCTATATTATTAGTGTAGTCCCTTATTATGTTAGTGTAGCCCCCTTATTATTATTGTTGTACCCCTATAACCCGGATATTGTAATTATTGTGCCCTTAAATTATTATTTTTAGGTCGGCTAGGATTACATTGTGGCCCCATGGACTCCTATATATAGAAGGAGGTTTTGGTCATTTGTAGCATCCAAGAATTGTTCATTTATGTAATGTATTGGAGGTTGCCCCCTCGAAGTGGCTTATTTATAAGGCGTTGATATCTCTTTTCTTCTATTTCTGGAGTTGGTTTCACAACATTTGGTATCAGAGCTTTGGATTCTAGGGTTTTCACTGCTCCAAACTAGTCATCATGGCATTTTCACTATAACTTTTTTTCTATGAAGGTTCAGAAGCTAAAACTTTTAGAGTGTGAAGCTGAATTCCTGAGGAAAATCGTTGAAAAATTTTAGAGCTTGGTTTGCAATATTTTGGAGATATGATCTGAGGAAGTTATGGCTTTTTGCAGGTTCCTAAATTTAACCTAAACAGGTCATCGTGGTATTTTCTCTATAATTTTTTTTCTACGAAGGATCAGAATCTGAAATTTTTAGGGCACAAAGCTGAAATCCTAAGGAAAATCATTGAAAATTTTCAGAGCTTTGTTCACAAAATTTTCAGAGATATGATCTATGGAATGTAGTGTTTTTTCAGGCTCCTAAATTTCATCTCAAAGAGGTGATCGTGGGAAAGATTCATAACTCTCTCTCTGAGCTTCGGATTGGAGTGCCATAAAAAGTGGTCACAAGTACACAGACTTTAGTTTCTTTTCTATCAATTTTAGAGCTGAAGGATGAAACAATGACACGTGGCAAGTCATACAATTTCTCTCTACTGAACCAGTCCATAATTAGGTCATTGTGGGAGATTGGACATAACTTTTCCTTGGAGAATCCAAATCAGGTCAAAAATGTGGCATTCAAAAGAATATTTAGAGGGATATCTCAATGAAAAATTTCAGATATTGAAGAGCCACAATCATAGAGATAATCCAATTCCAATATCGAGCTCCTCAAAAGCAAGAAATAGGTGTGTATTTTTTTTCTGAATTGCATAAGTATTATTTGAAGAATCAATTTGAATTGATTCCAAGGGGATACTGTAGAATAGATATCAGTATTGGGTTATAAAAAATGCCCCGTAAAAATAATTCAACACCCATTAAGCCTTTATAAGGCTCTACTATGACTCATGCAGATGAAGAATTGCAACATGATCTATCGAAATTACAATAGCAAGTGCACCAAATTTCTCTCTCGCAAAGAGCAGCAAAAAATGAAATGGAAGTTTTGAAGAAAGGCATGGAAGTGAAGATGGATGGTTTGAATAAAGGTGTGGAATCTAAGATAGATGGCATGGAAGTTGGCATGGAATCTAAGATGGATGACATGGAAGCTAAGATCAATGAAAAAATGCAAACCATGAAGAATGATCTAAAAGAAGACATGGAAGGTTTGAAAAAGTTGATACAAGAAATGTTTCCTAATGGTGAAAATATAATAGAGGAAATTCATGATGAGAACAAAATAAATGTTAATTGTGAATTCAGAAACTCTAATGTTGGCGGGAAGAACCACCATATTCCAAAAAAGAATATGAGGAAGTTTGATGGAAAGGATCCTGTAACATGGATACTACATATGGAGCAATATTTTGAACTCCATAATGTGAAAAGCACACAAAAGGTACGCATTGCAACTTTACATTTAGAACAAAATACATTTGTATGGTATCGATGGATTTGCTCCCGTAAAAAAATTGTCACTTGGTCAATTTTTACGGAGGAAATGATAGCACATTATGAGGATACAAAGAGCAACACCTTCTTTAGCCAATTGATAAATCTCAAACAAAAGGGTTTAGTGGGGGAGCACATTGAGGACTTCCAAAAATTGAATATAAGGGTAACCGATATTCTATAGGAACACAGGATTGATCTCTTCATAGGTATTTTAAAGGATAACATCCAACATGAAGTTCATGTTTTAGAACCTGATTCATTGGAGAAGGCATTCAGGTTGGCAAGAGAAATTGAATGTAAAATTATGGTGACAAGGAAGCCTACCACTCACTTCTATAAAGAAGGAAGTGTTGCCACACCTACATTTCCACAACCTACAAGGTTGACACCACAAAAATTGGAAGAAAAAGAGAAAAAGGGATTTTCTACAGTTGTGATAGAAAATACACTAAAGATCA
The DNA here is from genome assembly GCA_034641835.2 of Pinus albicaulis. NCBI lineage: Eukaryota > Viridiplantae > Streptophyta > Pinopsida > Pinales > Pinaceae > Pinus > Pinus albicaulis. The sequence continues at coordinate 1,655,692,589 of CM076579.1, forward strand.
CAAAAGTGCTGAGAATAAATTATTTTACATAGATTGTGAAGAGGAAGAAGAAAATGAACAAGAAGAGGATATACACCAGGAACCAACCCTAGAAGAAGAAGAAATAAGTCCAACCATATCATGTAATGCATTGGTAGGAATTACCACTCCTCAAACACTCAAGATAGAAGGACATATCAAGAAGAAAAAGGTAATAGTGTTGATTGATTCAGGTAGTACCCATAATTTTATTCATTGTAAGGTAGCCAAGGAATTTAATTGTTTCCTATACCCAACACCAGAATGTCAAGTGATGGTTGCAAATGGAGGAACTATAAATTGCTTTGGAAAATTCCATAATATCAAGCTAGCCATGGGGGAATATGTATTGAATATTCCAATGCTTTCCATCCCAATGGGAGGTGATAATGTTGTACTAGGAGTATAATGGTTACAATATTTGGGAACAATAGCTTTTCATTTTCAAGAACTTTTCTTGAATTTTTTTTTGAAAGGAAAGGAAATCAAATTATGGGGTATCACAGGGAAGCCAAGAAATATAATAAGCTCTAATGTCATGAAAAATCTTCTAAAGAAAGAACAACAGGGCGTAATTGCACAATTTTGCTCACTAGAAGTTCCAACATCAAAATCATCTATTTATCCAGATCTCCAGAAAGTCTTGGACGATCATTCCAAGGTGTTTGATACTCCCAAAGGACTCCCACTTATTTGTGATCATGATCATGCTATTCATTTGATTCCAGGAAGTGTTCCTCCAAACATCAGGCCTTACAGATATCCTTATGTCCAAAAGAGCGAAAATGAACGTATGATTGCAAAAATGGTAGAGGCTGGTATAATTCAACCTAGTCAAAGTTCTTTCTCTACTCCAGTCATATTGGTGCACAAAAAAGATGGATCATGGTGCATGTGTCCGTATTATAGGGAACTCAATAAGTTAACTATTAAAAATAAATTTCCCATTCCTGTGATTGATGAATTATTGGATGAATTACATGGAGCAATTTGTTTTACCAAGTTGGATCTTCGTTGAGGATATCATCAAATTAGAATGAAGACTGAAGATATTCCGAAAATAGAATTTCGAACTCATGAGGGTCATTATGAATTTTTGGTCATGCCTTTTGGCCTTACCAATACACCTTCTACATTTCAAGGTTTGATGAATTCCATTTTCAAACCCTTTAGAAAATTTGTGCTAGTATTTTTTGATGATATACTAATCTACATTAGGTCTTGGAAGGATCATGTTCAACATGTTGACAGGGTGCTCAAACTATTGGAGAGAAACAATTATATGCAAAAACATCCAAATTTTTCTTTGGAGTACAAGAGGTGGAATATATGGGTCATATTGTATCTCATGAGGGTGTTAAGGTAGACCCTAACAAAATTAAAGCCATTAAGTAATGGAAAGTCCCCACAACCATAAAGCATTTGTGCAGATTTCTCGGGTTAACAGGGTATTATCACAAGTTTTTTAAGAATTATGGGAGAATAGCAGCACCTCTAACAACACTATTGAAGAAATATGGATTTTCATGGACTCCTGAAGTAACTAAGGCCTTTGAACATCTTAAAGAGGCAATGTGCCTAGCACCAATCTTAGCTACGCCAGACTTCAAAAAAACCTTTATTGTGGAATGTGATGCCTCAGGAAATGGAAGTGGTGTTGTTTTAATGCAAGAAGGAAGACCCATTGCTTTTGAAATTCATTCAATCAAAGGAAAGTATTTAAAAAAGGCTATTTATGAGAAGGAAATGTTGGCAATACTACATGCACTAAAGAAATGGAGACCTTACCTAATGGGAAGACACTTCAAGGTAAAAACTGATCATGATAGTCTTAAACACTTTTTGGAACAAATACTATCTTCAGAAGAGCAGCAAAAATGGGTCAAAAAGATGTTGGGTTATGACTTTGAAATAATCTACAAAAAAGGAAAGCTTAATGTTGTTGCAGATGCACTCTCAAGAAAGAATGAAGAGGTGGAAGCATTGCTTTGTGCCATTCCTATTATCCAACCAGATTGGATAACCGAAGCAAGAGATGAATGGAAGAAGGACAAAGATGTATGGACACTCATTCAAAAGTTGCAGCAAGATCCTAGTACATCTGATACATTTAGTTGGAAAAATGATTCCTTATGGTACAAAGATCGCTTATATATTTGCAATAATTCCCAACTAAAACAAAAGATTCTTTTGGAATTGCACACTTCTCCTTTAGGAGGACACTCGGGATTTTTAAAAACTTACCACAGGGTGAAGAAAGAATTTTTTTGGGATGGCCTTAAATATGATATTCAAAATTTTGTGGCAGAATGTTTGGTTTTCCAGCAAAATAAATTTGAGACAATTAAGACCTCGAGTCTTCTACAACCTTTATCCATTCCAAGTCAACGTTGGGAGGAGATTTCAATGGATTTTATCACAGGTTTACCTAAGTCTGAAGGAAGGAGCGTCATCATGGTGGTAGTTGATAGAACTACCAAGTATGCACACTTTTGTGCATTATCTCATCCATTTAAAGCTAGTACAGTTGCTACCGCATTTATGGAAACAATTCAAAAGCCACGTGGAAACTCGAAGATTATTGTAAGTGAAAAAGATCCCATTTTTACAGAAATTTTTTTGGATAGAATTATTTTCTTGTTTGGGTACTCAACTAGCTCATAGCTCATCTTATCATCCTCAATCTGATGGTCAAACAGAGATGGTGAATAAATGTTTGGAAGGATATCTTCGTTGTTTTGTATCTGATAAGCAAGCACAATGGGTTAAGTGGTTACCTCTCACAGAATGGTGGTATAAGACTTCCTTCCATACTGCAGCAAAAATGACCCCATTTATGGCACTTTATGGATATCATCCACCATCCATCACATCTTATTTAAGGGAAAATTCTAGTGTTCAAGCAGTGGAGGATCACATCGAGCATCAACAAGGAGTTCTCCAACTCTTAAAGGATAACCTAAATTTGGCACAAAATTGAATGAAACAACAGGCATATCAACATCGCAGTGAGAGAAGTTTTGATGTGAGAGACTCGATATTTTTACGGCTGCAACCATACAAACAAATTTCCCTCAAGCAAGCTAAGAAGGATAATAAATTATCGCCAAAGTACTGTGGTCCTTACAAGGTTTTGCAAAATATTGGTACTATGGCATATAAATTGGAGCTTCTTGCTTCTTCACGAGTGCATCCAGTTTTCCATGTTTCATGCTTAAAAAAGGTTATAGGGGACAAAATTCCAGTTCAAACAATATTTCCAGAACTTTATGAGGAAGGAAAAACCATATTCGAACTTGAAGCAGTCACGGAAACAAGAACTCGACAACTATGAAATCAATCAATTTCAGAGTATCTCATCAAATGGAAGAACTTACCCACTGAATATTTTACATGGGAGGATGAGAATTTTATACAAAAGCACTCAGAGCTACTGAAGCATTGAGGACAACACTTTTTTGAAGGAGAGGGGCATGTTAGGTCCCTATATTAATAGTGTAGTCCCTTATTATGTTAGTGTAGCCCCCCTTATAGTTATTTTTGTACCCCTATAACCCTAATATTGTTATTATTATGCCCTTAAATTATTATTGTTAGGTTGGCTAGGATTACATTGTGGCCCCATAGAATCCTATATATAGAAGGAGGCTTTGGTCATTTTTATCATCCAAGAATTTTTCATTTATATAATGTATTGGAGGTTTCCCCCTCGAAGTGGCTTATCTCTAAGGCGTTGATATCTCTTTTCTTCTATTTTTGGAGCTGGTTTCACAACATAACATTTGAAGATCCATCATTTCCAAAGGACACGGTTCCATCCTTCTTCTCTTTCAGAGATACAAATTTCTTTCTATATTTAGTCATTGGGTTGAGCAACCGCTACCAACATACCACACATCTTTCTTTTTTTTAGCCTTGAGAGTGAGAACACAATTATCAGTCTTCTTCTTATTCCATGTTTGTTCATTCTGTGGCTTCAAATATTTTTCTGGAAGATTTTCAAGTCTGTAGTCTCTGGCTATGCATCCAAATTTTTGACATTTGTAACATTCAATTTTTTTCTTAAATGTTCAAATCTATTGATGTTTCATTGAGCCCTGGGAGGTTCATATTTGATAGATCTCTTGGAATTGTATTGGTTCCTAGGGTACGTGAAACATTTTACATCTTTATGACCAAATTTTCCACATGAATAACAATAGATATAAAAAATATGTTGGTACCTGGATGGAAATATTCGTCGAGGAATTGGCTTCCAAGGCTGTTCTTGTGAATATTTTCTAATGAATTCTACGTGCATGTCAGATCTCATAGGTTCATTGTGTTTTGTTGTAGAAGGTCCTGCTTCTTCTTCTTTGTAACTAAGGCTAGTTCTGTCATTGTAAGATCATTGATTGTCGATGAGTTCTTCCAATTCCCTTGATTTTTTGGCATAGTTTTGGACAATTTTTCACTTCTTCACTTCCTTACATAGTGAGACTACTTCAGCTTCTAATTCTTCCCTTTCTTGGTTGCTTTCTTCCAAATTATTTTGAAGTAACTCTTCAATGCATTTTTGTTCTTCAACTTCAAGTTTGAGACCTTGAGCTTGTTGTTCAAGAGTATTGGAACAAATATTCTCATCCTTGAGCTCTTTTATAAGCTTGATTGCCTCCTTAGAAAATTCTTCTATGGTCAACCCTTCTTCTTCATTGTTTGATACCTCTTGTTTATTGTGCTTGACCACAAACAATAATCTCTCATTGGCTTCTTCTTCGCTGTCATTGTCTTCATCGGAAATACCTTCTTCATCATCTCCTTTTTCTTCACACTTTCAGGTGCATGTATTTTCAATTGAAGGTTGTTTGTCCTTATTGGTTTTCTTAGATGCAAAAAACGCAGTTTCTAGATGCACAATACCCTCTTCTTCATTAAGTCTCATTTCATATGCTATGAGAACTCCATGTAATTCCTCTTTGTTGAGTTTTTCCAGATTTGCATTGTATTCTAAGACCGATACCTTTGGGTTGAATCTCCCTGGTAACGTTTTAAGAATCTTCCATATAATAGTCTTCTCATCAACTTGCTCTCCCAATCCTTCTAGAGTGTTGGTTATTTCATCAAAGTATTGGAAGTATGAAGCAATGTTGCCATCTTCTTTCATTCTGAGTTGCTCAATTTTTTCTCTATAGATTTGAAGCTTTGCTTCTTTGACATTTGAGTCACTTGCATATATATTCTCAAGCTTGTCCTATACATTTTCAGCAGTTTTACAACCCAAAACCTTAAAATAAGTAGATTCAATAAGTCCACTGATAATAATATTCTTTTCTTTTGCATCATTTACCAAATTCTTCTTACCTTGTTCATTCGTGGTTGGTGTAAATCCATTTTGAACAGTGTCCCATACTTCGTAACTTTGAGCCAAGAGATAGACCTCCATTCTTCCTTTCTAGAGTGCACAATTATTTTCATTAAACAGAGGTACACCATTCTTGGTATGCTCCATGACCACTTTCTAACTATTAAAATGCTATTGAAGGAACCAAGCTCTGATACCAATTGTTTGAAATACTGAGAGGGGGGGTGAATCAGTATTCCTTTCAATTAGAGCATTAGTTAATCTTCAATTATTGTCAGTGTTAGTACAATGATAGCAGTAAACAAAAGGAACAAAAATGCACACAATTTTTAGGATGGAAACCCTCTCGAGGACAAAAACCACTTAAATTCTTTTCTAATAACTCTTTAATATTCAGTTCTAATTGAAAATAAAGCTCTAACTTCGTAGAATCTAGAAAAGAATTCTTCTCTAACTCCCACTAGATGGATGCTCCAACAACCGATATTCTTTAGTAGTCAAATGAATAGATGCCCCAACACCCAATGAGGTACAACTCACCCTACTGCCACCATACCACCCTAAATTTTTCACAGGCTTAAACCTGTTGGTCACTTCATGCACCAGCCTAGCACCAGCCTACCACCCTATAGAAGAATAAAATAAGAATGGACTCCCATACCAGGGAAAATGGTCCACTTTACAATGATATAGAATGATGTAGAAGAAGAAGACACACTAGACCATAACCCCAACTATGACACAACCACCTAATGATGATCCTAGACCTCCCGACACCACCTCTTCAACTCTTGGAAAATAGACACTTGTATAATTTTTACAATGATGCATTTACAATGATACCTTTACAATGACTGTATGCAGTGCTGCCCACTTGAAGACTTCATGTGTTGAAATTATTTCTACTATTTTTCACCTTGATTGATTCTCTTGTCATGCTATCCTCTATTGCACCTTTCTTTGCTTTGATTCCCTATAAAGTCTAGTCCTTTGTAGCCCTTGACAACACATGATCTAGCTTTTTCTTTCCTTCTAGGATATTGATATTGAATCTAGTGTATCTCTGTTATTTCAGCTCCCTAATGTGTCATTTTTGGTTCTATAGTAGTACTTAGAGTCTTATTTCCAATGCCACAGGTCTAATCCAAATTGGATTCTTCAAGACAGAGTTATGCTCAATCTCTCACAATGACCTAATTATGGACTATTTCATTAGAGAAAACTTGTATGGCATGTCATGTGTCACTTTTTCTTCATTTGTCTCTAAACCTGCTATAGAAAAAAATAAATTTCATTCAAGATTTGACACTTTTTATAGAATTCCAATTCGATACTCAGAGAGAGAGTTATGATGATTTTCCCAAGGTCACTTCTTTGAGATGAATATCAAGAGTCTGCAAAAACATTGAATTCCACAGATCATATCTTCGAAAATATTGTGCACCCTGATCTAAAATTTTCACAAGAGCTTCCTCAAGATTTTGGTTTCACCTCATAAAAATTCTAGCTTCTAAACATTCGTAGAAAACAAATTAGAGCGCAAATTCCACGATGACTTGTTTCAGGTAGCGAAATCCTTACATAAGGAGAATATGAGGATCACAATTTATATAAATGATTAGGTTGAGAGGGGCTTGAACAAGTGAGTGTGGGATGGATTTTAGGAGCTTAAAAATTATTAATTATTGACTTTTCAATGACCCATGCCACAATCCCATGGGTTTAGCCTACTAACCGGGGTTACAAACTTCAAACATGAATATCTATCAAACTGTGAAGAATTATGTGGCGAGCCATATATCAATGGAAACATCTCGACAAGTAGAAACCATCAAAATAATTCTTGACCCAAAATATAATAATTTGGTAGGTCAAAATTCCCATGAAATATTTGGGTAGCCCCTGGTGCTGCTTGGGTTAACATCAATGACAATCACTAATCAACATGTGTCACCCTAATGCATGAAGATGATGTCCCCTTTCATTTCAAGGCAGTATAATAATGGTATAATCAATCTTCAAAAGACAACCATGATGCTATGGATGGAAATATATTTATAGGAGAGGTAGCGTAGTTTAGGATTTACCATAATGGGCTTGATATTCACCTATGAATGGAGTATGAGATGAAGGGATAAGAGGTGAAGTATCCAAGGAAGGATTAGATAGGATTTAAGCTCTTATCCATGGTAAATTGTTAAAACAACCTCCTCGAAGCTTCTGGAAGAGGAAGCTTCAGAAATATTTTTAATTATCCTGAATTTATAAAATCAATGCACCTACAAAAGGGAGCAACTAGCTCTGATCATCGCATGTTTCTAAGGGTGAAAAATGTGTTTAGCACATGTATATAAAGGTAAAGGGCATGTTGGGGTTAAAAACATATATTTTGAGTAGTTAAGCCCGGAAACTCATACTTTTTTGAAATGTCATTCTTAGGGCTTTGGGTAGGGATGATGACAACATGTTCACGGATGTTGATTGATCTAGTTTGTAGGCCTATTGACCAGATGTGACAAAATAGCCTATAACACAACTCTAAACCAACAAATTTTATAGGATATACACTCATCACTAACAGAAATGCACTCTATATTTCATAAAACTTGTTAAAAAAATAAGAGTCTATTATTCTAGGAAAGCATGAAAACAAATATCCAAGATTTTGTAACATCTTTTGATGCTTGAAAAGGAAACAAGGGAAGGTATTAATGTTACTAAGTACATTGCAACCTCTACCAATCCTAAAATAAATTTAGACAAACATTTCAATGGGTTTTATTTTGGGACTTCCAAAAGAGAGAAACAAAACAATTATTATGGTTGTGGTAGATTGTCTTTCAAAATCTACTCATCCTTATAATGCTTCCTTAGTTTCCTAAGCCTTCATGGATAAGATCTTCAAGCTACATGGTATCTCCACTTCCATTTTTTTGAATCAAGACCCCACATTCACTAGAACATTTTGGAAGGAACTATTTAAAATTTAAGGTACACAACTAAATATGAGCACTTCATATCATCCTCAAATGGATAGTCAAACCAAAGTGGTTAACAAGTGCTTCGAAAAATATTTGTGATGCTTTTATTTTTGAAAATTTTCACTAGTGGGAATGATTCCCTTTTCTTAATGGTGGTAAAATATCTCTTTTCATGAAGCTACAAAATTCACACCATATGAAGTAATCTATGGAAAAAAACCCTATCTAGTGCATTAAATGTACTAGGAACATCCAAAGTATATGTAGTATATAGAACAATTCACATTAGAGAATCCACTATCTGTATCCTTAAGGACAACTTGGATATTACATAAAATTGAATGAAACAATATGATTTTCATATATCAAAAAATTCTTTTGCTAAAGAGGATCAAGAAACAAGCATATCTTAAAGATAAAGTTCCTTACATGATAGCTTCTAAATTCTATGGGCCTTATTAGATAATATAACACATTGGGAAGGTTGCCAAAAAATTTTCTTTTATAGTCCACTCCAAGGTTCACCTTGTATTTCACGTTAATTTTTTAAAGAAGGTTGTAGGATAAAATTATAAAGTGCACACCATCCTACCAAAATTTGATAAATAATCTTCCACTTAGCTCTATCTATAAGAAATTAATTGGATGTGATAGAGTAATAATTGCATTAATGAATTATCAAGGAATTATTGATCTAGCGGAAAGATATGAAACCAAAATATGCCACATGGAACCATAAGTGATTATTCGATAGTTTTTTCATCTTCATCCTTGAGGATAATGTTTCTTTTGAAGGGGGAGGGCATGTTATGGTCCTAGCCTAACTCACTTCCTTAGATACGTTATTAATGTATGTGACCCATTAAATAGTTCGTTAATAGTTACTAATTATAAAAATGTCCTTTTTGTAAATGAAACTCAAATTATTAAGTATGATGTTATTATAAGTAGGCCCATGAGAGAGAGAGAGAGAGAGAGAGGGGTTATAGAATTTATTTCCAATAATTGTGATTTTTCAGAAGACTTGGAATATCCACAGTAGTCATTTTTCAGTCCGGGTATACTAATTATTGTGGATATTCCGAGTCTTACTTCTGAAAAACTACACCACAGAAATCTCCAAACTAGAATTGTGATTTTGTTTAGAGCATGCTCTTGGAGGTTACCCCTTGAAGAGGAAAATGAACATAGCTCTCTATTTTTTATTATAAAAAAGATATTTCTTGGGTTTATCTTTCTTTTTTCTCATATTATTTGGTTTTGCACTATATTTCTAATTAATTACTCTACATAACTTAGCATTTAAGAAGTGCGCCACCACATGCACTCCACCCTCACTGTCGAATGGATTTAGAGGAATTTAGTTAGGAAAAATGTTCCCTTGAGTGGCTTCTATGCTAGTATATATTATAAAACCTAGGAACTTGAGAACAACAATGATCACCAACAACCCACCCTGCAAACCACACATTTCCATTTTCCTCCACAAACCCTTGCTTATTACTAGATTGATCCACACAAAAATTCCATCTACCATATGCCTAAATTTATGCCTTTTAAATCACATATGTATGGTATTATTTTATGTCTCTTCCAGTAAGTTCCAACCCTCTTTCTCCTCCATCATTTTCATTTTCCACTAATCTTTATTATGAGACCCTACAAACTTGGATCTTAAACCATTGAGAAATCCCTTCTTGAATCTATTGTGACCATATTATCCTTTGGTGTTATCATACGACCCTCCCACACACTTCTATGAAAAACTATACCATTCCTTATGTCATTTTTACTTCCCTCCATAGCTCCATGGACATTCCCAATGTCATTTTCCTCCATTTTTCTTCCCACATACACACACACAGAGACATATATACATATACAATTTTCTAGTATTTCAGTGACTTATGGGACCAACTTGTGGTCTGAAAAACTATGACCTAGGATCACACACATCCCAGGCCACACCAGCTCTTAACATGGTTAAACTTTTTTGGTGTCTCCCCTGAACTACTGTGAATTTTTATTATTAGTTTCTTTATAGAATGAAACCCTTAAAATCTAGTCATGTTAGTGGGAATTCCATTTTTAAAAAAAGAAGGACATAAGGTTAGGATGTAATCCACATATATGTGTACAGGTCATGGGACTATTAATACATATATGTAGGTGCAGACACACATTAAACCACTAATCCAAGGTTTCCCCATAGCCTCGAGGTTAAGAAACTCTCATGATAATGGAACCTTGCCCAATGATGAAAAGCTCCTCACTTTTCACCATTGGATCCAGTCTATTTGAGTGTTTCCAACAAATATTTTAATTAAAAACTATTCATATTTTCTATTTGTAGATCAATATTTATTTTATGAGATATGTTATGAGTGTATCTCTTCAAAATTATTCCAAATTTTTTTCTTTAGTTTATTTATATTTATTGAAAGGATTTAAGTACAAAATTTTAATATCGATAATAATTATAACCATGATGATAATTAAATTAAATTTTGATTTATTAAATTTTTAAATTTAAATTATTTTCACCAAGAGGAACTCTACAACCCACTATGTTGGAGATGTCACATAGTGATACATTTAAAAATAATAAAATAATATTTACATAAAATAGTAAATAAAAAATATTTACATAACAAATTAAAAAATAATAATAGAAAAAAAAAATCAATTTCATCCATAAATAAAATCTTTGACTTCCACCTCAATTTTAGATCAACTTATATAGAGAGAGAGAGAGTAAGTGAAAAATAAAATAAAAATTAATTTACTTTTTAGTATAAGGAAGTTATTTAATTCCTTCTCTACTTAATATGGAGTTGATAGATGACATGTAAAAATATAGTATTCTAACTAGGCTATAATTTTTCTCTAAAAATAGTGGAAATGCTGGTAAGATTTTGAAAAAATATGGAATTTTTTTTGGGAATTTCAGGTTATAATTGTCAAACTCTAGGATTTTAAGTACCTCCAAAGGGTCAAATTATGAAGAAAAATAGCTTTCTATATAGACAAGGCCTAAAAAATAATATTATTGATATTACATGATGTGTAATTTATTTCATCTTCACTTGACATATAATATTTAAAACAAAAATATATTAATAAAAATATATATATTTTAATGTAAGTCATATATGAAATATTTCAGTGTCCATGTTAAATAACATAATATAATGTGGGTTATATATCAAATATTTCAATTTGCTTGAGATTTGTAATTTCATATATATATATATATATAGAGAGAGAGAGAGAGAGAGAGAGAGAGAGAGAGAGAGATGCTTTCTACTTCATAATATGAGGGGCATGTATTAACATTTTAATATAAAGAATCTAAATAATAAATAAAATATTTCAATGTCAACTATGCATATATTATATAAAATAGGTGAAAATAAAATATTTCTTGTTAGAATGAATCTATGTTGATTTTGAGTAAAACACTAACAAAATGTTTTAACTATAATTTTTTTTAATTTTTTTTCGCTTGTTCTATATAAAATATACATAGTTCACATTGAAATATTTATTTACAATTTTTTATTTTCACTTGTTCTATATAATGTATACATAGTTCACGTTAGAATATTTATTTACAATTCACAATATCCATATTAAAATATTAATACATTCCCCATCATATTGGTAGAAAACATCTTTCTCTCTTTACACACTTGCAGCCACACATTCCACCATTACCTCAAAATATCCCCATAGCCTAGAGGGTAAGCGACCCTCATGACAATTGAACCTTACCCAATGATGAAAATATCCTTGCGTTTCACCATTAGATACAATGTTTGTGTTTCCAACAAATATATTAATTAAAACATATTCAAATTTATTTTTTTAAGATCAATGATTATTTTATGAGATATGATATAAGGTTATCTCATCAAAATGATTTAAGATTTTTTCTTCAGTTGATTTTTATTTATTGAAAGTATTTAAGTACAAAATTTTAAAATCGATAATAATGATAACAGTGATGATAATTAAATTAAATTTCAATTTATTAAATTTTTAAATTTAAATTAATTTCATTAATAGAAACTCTACAACCTAGTATATGGGAGATGTCACATAATTATATATTTAAAAATAATAAAACAATTCTTACATTGAAAAATAAAAAAGTAGTAATAGCTAAAAAAAATGTCATTCATATATATGTGTGTGTGTGTGTGTGTGTTTTCTAATTCATAATATGAGGGGCCATGTATTAATATTTTAATGTGAATAATATAAATAATAAATAAAATGTTTCAATATCAACTATGCATATATTACATAAAATAAGTGGAAAAAAAAAAGATAAGATGGAACCAACAACAAAATGAACTTGACAGCCCCTCAAACAACAATTACGAGGATTCGAATAGTGCACAAAATAAATCTCCATTTAGTAGCAAGGCAGATCTCCAAGATCCTGAAGATAAGACACTAGTGGCCCAAGAATCAGAAGAAATGAAAGAGGTGCAAGATAAAGGAAGTTGGAAGATTGTAGAGAAGAAAAAGAAAGCTACAACACCAATCTCGCTAAGAAAGACAAGAATCCAGAAAATTAAGAACTAAAAAAATTATAGGTCTGATAGACCAGATTTGGTCTCAGTGGACGTTAACCATCATCATCATCATCATCAAAATGTTTCAACTATAAGAATTATTTTATTTTCACTTTTTCTATATAATATATACATAGTTCACATTGAAATATTTTATTTACCTTGGAACATGTTGGTGGAATAAGAGCTCTCTCTCTCTCTCTCCATATATATATATATATATATGGGGCGAATTGATACACACACACACACACACACACATATCTATGTCTGTGTGTCAATTCACCTGACAACTTTATATGTATATGTGCAGAGAGAGAGAGAGAGAGAGAGAGAATTGTATTTCCTTCAAAAATTTGGAGTTTACATTAGGAGTATGAATAATCATTCTAGTCTCTCACTAGGGATATTAGGCTATATCCAGAAGAAAAAATTCTTCTTAGAGAGGAAAATGATATCTGAAAGAAAAAAGATATCAAAAAATTCAAAATATAATTGGACCACTAGCCTAAGATTCTCTATCTAGTAATATTCATAGCATAGGAAATGGAAAACATTGACATGATGCATCTAAGTTGAGACATACGAATTTGAGACTACAACTTGGGAATGCTCTTTTGGGTCTTCAGGAACTTTTCTTGTCGAATGAGGTATGCCAAGATGCTCCTCTATTTTGTCCTTTTTGTGGTCTAAGTCACTTAAATTTGGTGTATCTGCTCCAAGGAAAGAAGTACATCCTCCTAGTACTCATGTCGGGCCATAAGCGTGTCCCCCAATAAGAATTTCATCTACCAATAAAGGTCAATAGCTTGCATCATGTGCTAGTTGAAATGGACCCTAGTGTGAACTATGTCTAGAATTTAGTTTTTCCATTACACCAGGACCTTCATATCTCAGAGTGGAGTTCTTTGCGTGGAGGATTCCCCATCAAACAAAAAAATTTATTCTTGGACATGGCTTGGTATCATGTCCCGATATTGCCTAGAAAAATCCTCCAACCAATAATGAATATGTGTATGCCCCATGTGGACCCATTCTTGGTAATATGATATGTCCCTTCAAAATTTTGGGCATTGAAAAGACATGGAGGTGAGAGGTGCTAGAATTAAAGCATGGAACAAAGGCTGGAGAAAGCTAATAGACTTTTTACAGTAGGGGAATTTCCATAGAAAGTATGAGTTCAACTGATAACTAGCTGAAGAAGAGGGATAATGCAGGAAGGTTCTCATATAAGCTGACATAACAAAGGGGTGGATAGGGATTACAAAGCTCTGCTCCCACAAAAACACCAAAAAACAATGTAAAAGGGGCTTACAGTAATTCCCCAGAGGAACCAAAGGAAACATAGACTAAAATACTTAGATGATGAGTGAGAAAATCATATTTAATCGAATAGGAGAAAATTTAGGGTTGTGGTCATAATAATACAACCAACATTAGGGATCTAAAATTTTACTGTCAAACAGAAGATGGATGGAAAGACATTGGTTCTCCCTTGTACCCCAAACCAAGCTAAGAAAAAACATAATTTTCCTCCCTTAAGCACTGCAAATGCTAATGACCCTGCATATATAGATATATAATGTAGACGAAAAAAGTCTGGGAAATTTATGGATACTACCCACATTCTAGTGCTTTTGTAGAGTATGGAAGGAAACAACATCCCCACGACACTGAAAAATCAACTTGTTAGGTGATTTCTCATTGAACACGGTCTCAACACCAATGAAATTGAAACATCACCATATTAGAAATGTACCCCCTTCCACCTTTTCTGCCTACACTAGGCCCTGTAGGCATATTTGTATCGATCCAAATGAAAGGATGTTGTTCAGGGTATTTTTCATGAAGGAGTCCTTTATAACGTCTTCCACCACATGACTATGGGACTTAAGAATTGTGTAATAGAACTACCACCTCTTCTCACCCATAAGCAGTTGTCAAAATTTGTGATTTGTTGTTGCAACCTTAACAACATTAAACCTCTTGGTGGCTTGTTTCCACATCCACTGTTTCATTGGCCAAGTGGGACGATGACAACCCCCCCCCCCCCCCCCCCCCCTCTTCCTATCTCTAGAATCACCACTTTTAGGGATAAACCATTCTTTAGAGCTAGTGATCAATATGCATACTTATGGGAAGAGTCTGGAATAAGGTTCCAAGTGGATGAAAACAAAGGAAATGACTCTAGGAGCCCATAAGTCACCAACACGTCTGCAATTTTATTGCTTAATCTACAAGCATAGAGAGGCATAAGAGTTGGAATGCCTATGATAAGAGAGACTACCTATGCGAATAGTGATTCCAATCACCAACTCAAAGAAACCTTATGAACCTAAGTGTCATTTTGAATATTTTGTAGCATATTTATAATGATTTTAGAATCCCCCTCCACAAGAATTTTGGTATAACCTTGGACACACACACTCTCCAAGATATAAAATTATGTTATTTAATATGGATATTGAAACATTTTATTAACGGTTTATACTCATTTTTTTATTATTAATATGTTTCTATTTTAAATAGTAGATGTCAACTAAACATAAAATAAATTACACATTATATATATTATCAAATATATTATTTTTACTTGACCTTTGTCGACTCCATATTAAATAGTGAAGCAATTGCATATCTACTTCATACTAATTTTTTTTTTTTTTTTACTTTTAATTACTTTTGTCTCTTGATGTAAAGTTGAAGTAAAATTAACATGGAAATTGAAGTATTTTATTTATGGTCCACATTAAAAAAAAAATTTATTACTAATTTTTAATTGGTTAAAATAAGTATTATTTTACTAGTACAATCACATTAAAAATATTAATGTGGTTGATATAGCAGAAGGCTTCATAATTATAACAAAAAAACTATGTGATTAACAATGTGTAAAAATATTATGGGTCAACTTTAACTTGAGAAAAAAAAAAAAATTATACATATTATTGTAAAATGAACCATTCTGATAAATTAAATTTGTTAGATCTAAGAATTTTTTATCCATAATGCAAATAAATGTCTTTCGGATTAATCACATCATTAGGATTTGGTCAACTTTTCGAACCAACTAATGTGGTTCATCTTGAGGACAAGGTGAAAAAGTCAATTGATCTAGAATAAATAGTATGGATGCATTAGTGAATTAGTTATTAAGGTAAATAATATTCAAATTGGTTGTTATAAATTATTTATTAAAAGAATATATATTTATTAAATGGATTAATTTTAATAAATAATTCTTAAATTAAACAAATAATACCATAAGGTTTAAAAATTAATTACAAAAAATTAATTATTAATAAAGGGGGTTGTTAGGAGATTATCCATTGTAAATAAATATATTTGTAATAATAATAAGATAAAGGATTAAAAATTATTATCTATTTATTATAATAATTCATAAATTAATTAAAAGATGCTAAAAGTTTAAGAGTGGTTACAAATTATTATTTATAAAGGTTATGAATAGCTACAAAATATTATTTTTATATAATATAGTTATTAGGAGTTTATATAAAAATATTAAATAAAGTCAAAGGGTTTAGAATATGATCAAAATGCTATAAATTAATAAATAAGTGAGGATTTTATTTATTCATTTGAAATTTTTTGTTAATAATAAAGCTATAGGTTTACGAATGGTTAAATAATATTAATAATAAATAAAGAAGTTTCTAGGGTTTATTATTAGAATAATGAAGTAAAATAGAAATAGATGGAACAAAATAGAAGGAAACAATAAATAAATAATATTAGTAAATAGACTCAAAGACCTAATGAAATAAGAACTAAGCGAGAGGGAGAGGAATCACACACAGAGAGCTAGAATTTCTAACCATCATCCCTGTTGATATTCCTAGCAAGCCTCTCAGTTTCAATAGCCTCTCTAAGCTTCCTATGATGGAAGTGATCAACCCTAGCAATGAATCTGGAGTCCTAAATATAGCAATAGTGACAATATGTTTCTGCGTGTTCAAATAGAGCCGATGTGCAGGAACAATTGTGCCTAATGTCTACAACATGCTCATGGATTATCTGTTTAATGGACTGACTCGTCTCTCCAATATCAGGAATACCACAGGAGCAAGGAACCAGGTAAACCCATTTTATGTCCTTAGGGTTGATTGAGTCTTTAACAAATCCAAGAGAATTTATAATGGTATAGAGAGGATTGAATGAAGAGGAGACATTATTATTTCTAAGGACATTACTCTAAATTTGGCTAGAGACCAGGTGGGGAGACCACTACTTCTTACCTGAGGCGATATTGTGTTTCTAATTTTGTGCTTAAGGATCGTAGGATAGATATCAAAACTATCCAATGAGTTGATTTGAGGACCATCGCTTTCATAGTCACCAAACTATGTTAAATTGTAGCACATCACATGGCCACAAAATCCTAGATGCAGATTGCGGTGGAGTGTTTAGGGTCCACCATTTACAACTAGTGTGAAGGAGTGGTTGTCAATATGAAAGGAAAAATAACTAGAGAAAATAATGGTAAATTGAAGAACTTTGGTTATGGTGCCATCATTATCTCAGTTTCCCTAGATAGGATTCCACTCCTCATCCCATAACATATTATTGTTGATGAGACAGGACCTAGAGTGTTGTGGCAGGTTTCATTGATGGCTCACCATGGTGGCGATGGTGACCCGATAGTGAAATATAATCGTAATTTGTTTTTGTGGCTGACAATATAGATTTTAATTATTGAGGACTTCCCATATGCAAGGATGGAATACAGGGGTGACCCGAATATACCACTCCCAGCAGCAATGCACTTGGGGTGATCTAGGTAAAAATTTCTCATTTTAATGTTTAAATGTTTTTGTCTTTTTTTTAACATCCAAAGCTAATTATATGAAATGTTAATGCAGATGTCAGCCCAAATCGACTGAAAGAGCTATGACGCTTTGACTGGTGAGGAGACCAGCATGTAGCACTTGTAGTACCCCATTTAGATGCAACATAAGCTTTAACTGAGTTAGAGAAAAACTTGGAGAGGATTATTGCGCCGAGAGGCACAATCTATAGCCCAGTATGACCCTAATGTCGGGTATGTCACGTTCTCAAAAAATAATAATTTTACGTTTTCTAATGTCATCCAGAGCATTAACCTAATCTTGAATTTTATATAACTTGAATATTTAGATTATATATAACTTTTTTAACTTATTAAGGGGTTGAGATTAACTATTAAAATACAACTATGTATTATTTATATAAATTGAATGGATAGTAAATTATATACATGAATTTGAATGGATCATAAATTTACCTTTAACAAAAAAATTTACCACATTGAATTTCCAAATTAAGTAAAATTTTAAACATCTTTACTCTTTACTAAAGTCAATACCATTTCCTAAATCAAAAGAAAAGAGTTAATTAAACACAAACAATCAAAATCCAAAATCTTTTAATATTTATTTTAATTAAATATTTGTAAAATGAATATTTAAAAAGAAAACCCATATTCTATGGATAAATTAAAATATTTAAAGACATAAATATTTCCCCATCAAAGTTGCAATATTTTAGAATTTAAATAAATATAAATATAAATACACATGAGGTATGGTAAATAAATAAAACATATTTTAATACTTACTCCAGGACTATGGTAAATAAATAAAAATATATATAAACTAGATGTATGGTAAATACATAAAAATTCTTTTTATATTTACTCCATAAACTTTTTTATATTTAAAAAAAAATTAAAAAGAGGTTTTGTTTAGATGAAGCCTATGGGACTAATACCATGGGACAAATTAATATTGATACCATGGGTCAAATACCATATTTATAAAATAAGTATGGTAAATAAATAAATATAAAAGAGGTATAAAGAGGTATGATAAATAAATAAATATAAAATAGGTATAAAGAGGTATGGTAAATAAATAAATATATAAGAGGTATAAAGAGGTAAGGTAAATAAATAACAATACATCAAATAGGATTATAAATAAAAATCTAATTATATAACAAGCCTATGGGCCAAATACCATAGTAAATAAAAGAGGTATGGTAAATAAATAAAAATATAAATAAACCAGAGGCATGGTAAGTAAATAAAACCTCTTTTCATATTTACTCCATAATCTGCTTTATATTTATGAATATTTATGTTCATTAGTTTATATAACTAAGAAGTGGAGAGAGAGAGAGAGAGAAGTGGAGAGAAAGAGAGAGTGATAAGGGAGAGATAGAGAGAGAGTGTGTATGTTTAGGGGTGCGATAAAGAGACAAAGTAAGATGTATGGAAATGAGGGGGGAGAGAAGAAGAGAGGAGAGAGGGAGGGATATAGTAATGTAGTTGGAGAGAGAGAGGGGAGGAAAGAGAGAGAGAAATAAAGGGAGACAGAGAGAGAGAGAGAGAGAGAGAGAGAGAGAGAGAGAGAGAGATGGGGGAAGAGAGAGGATTGGAGGGAAAAGAGAGAGGGAGGTAGGAGAGAAAGGGAGAGAGAGGAGGAGAGTAATGGGGGAAGAGAGAGTATTGGAGAGAGAGAGAGAGAGAGAGAGGAATTGAGAGAGAAGAGGAGAGAGGGATCGATAGAGAGATGGAGTTGGAGGGGGAGAGATGTAGGAAATAAGAAATATAGAGAGTGAGAAGTGGAGAGAGAGAAGGAGTGACAAGGGAGAGATAGAGAGAGAGCATGTATGTTATTATTTCTGGAGAGAGGGAGGGATATAGTAACATAGTTGGTGGGTGGAGAGAGAGAGAGAGAGGGAGAGAGAGATGGGAGAGAAAGGGAAAGAGAGGAATGAAGAGAGAGGATGTGAGAGAGTGGAGAGAGGGAGGGAAAGAGAGATGAACTTGGAGGGGGAGGGAGAGGGAGGTAAGAAGAAAGACATAGAGAGATAAAGGTGGAGAGAGAGCGAGAGAGTGAGTGATAAGGAAGATGGAGAGAGAGAGAGAGGATAAAAGGAGGAAAGAGAGACATTAGCAGGGGAGAGGGAGAGAAGGGGAAGATAGAGATATAGATGAAAGGTGAAGAGAACTAAGAAGAGAGAGATGGGGAGAGGGGGTGATTGAAAAAGAGAATGATATATATGGAGTGCGAGAGCATGTGTGTTTAGGGGGTGAGATAGAGAGACAAAAAACAAGAGATGGAGGGGGATATAGATATGGATGGAGGGTGGAGACAGGGAAGAATATTTCTTGAACTAGATTGATTGATTTAAGTGGAGATGGTGATTTATAATCCTATTTGATTATTTGCACTAGATGCATCGATTTTAGTGTAGATATTTATTTCTAATGATATTTGATTACTTGCACTAGATTCATTTATTTCAGTGTAGGTGGTGATTTCTAATACTATTTGATTGCTTGCACTGGATGTGTTGATTTCAATTTAGACGTCTATTTATAATTATATTTGATTTCTTGCACTATATGCATTGATTTAAATTTAGATTATTTCTAATCCTATTTGATTATTTGCACTAAATGCATTGATTTAAGTGTAGATGGCGATTTCTAGTCCTATTTTATTGCTTTGAGTAAATGCATTGATTTCAATGTAGATGTCGGTTTCTAATCTTATTTCATTGCATTAGGTGCATTGATTTCAATGTAGAAGCTATTTTCTAATCTTATTTGATTGCTTGCATTAAATGCATTGATTTCAATGTATATGTTGATTTATGATTTGATGTAATTGGATATATGACGGTACATTAATTTTAAAGTGATTGGATTAAAAATATGCATTGATTTTAGTGTAAGCACAAAAATTTATTGACAATGTAAATTGATTTTAGTGTTATAGTAATTTAACCTATTAATATTGCAGAGCAAGAGAGATAAGGTATCATGTTTAGTACAACAGCTTGAGCTAAAGATTTAAATGGTTTGCGATTTAAATTTTCTTTTTCATATAATCGATATGAAAAGATCACAAAACTAACAAGGGTGGCAATAAGAATATTAGAAGAAAATAGTTTGATATCGATCAAAATGAAGACTATTTGTAATATGAGTACATTATTATTATTCACATTTTCTATCTTTCAACATTATTATTGTCACTTTGCATTCAAAAAAAATATTTCATCATTTTTCATCATTATAGTTATTAACAATATTTATCATCTCAACGAACTAAGCTAACTAAGAAAATTTAAAATTAAAATGACCAAGTTAATCTCAGAAATATTTAGCATATTTAAAATGATTATATCAATATTTGATATATTTACATATTATTGATAAAATAAATCATATCTTCGATAGATTTTCCTTGGCAGCACACGACTGAAACTTGCCTAGATCCATCTTAACTCTGGATCTATCAAGCACTGAGAGGGATCAAATCTCTCGAGGTGCAAACCTCTTTTTTGAGTGCAAAACTTGAGGAAATGTTTGCATCTCGAGAGATTTCATCCCTCTCGGCACTTGATAGATTCGGAGTTAAGATGGATCTAGGCTGGTTATATATATCCCAAATACTGAGACTAATGATTTTCCTCTCCGGTACCAAAGGCACGTGGTTGGGATTCCAAGACTGATTAGGAACCTGCTACACTGAGTGGCTCACACTATAGTTTGCTACCATTATCATCATCATGGATAGTTGATAGTTTCTTAGGGCTACATTTTGATTTTTGTATCAACATATTTGGAAAAAAAAGGCCACGGAGCCTCATGTCTTTGGATGACATTTTTGTAACACACTTTCTAAAAAATATTTTACCTAATGAGAAATACTACTTGTATTCTAAGTGTATCTTTTTCGATATGGATGAATATTTCTTTATTTAAAAATGTTGCAAATACTTATTTAACACGTGATTCACTAATGCGTCAACTAATGTGTTTAAATTTCTTGAAATCTATTAGATTCAATATAATCAAACTTCTTTTCCAAGAGATGGACCTGTAAAAGAATTCTTAACATTGATTCAGTTCTAATTGTAAAGAAAATGTTTAAATGTAATACAATGAGTTGCAAATCTAACCTAATTATCAAACGTCGAATGCCAAATGTGATGGCATCAAACAATAGTTCAATGAATAAACTATATTATGCTATATTGTCCATTTTTCAATTGATGCATACCCCATGAATGTAAACTAACTCATTAGTGGGTGAGTAGATGAACCAAGCCACAGAAGGTAAATTTCGATTACTACGACTAGCACCATCAGCAAAGCCAATGTAAGTATGAGGGTACGTCGACATCTGTAAATCAAGAGTAATTCAAGATAAGTAGAAAATGTAGTATGAAATCGTTGAAAAACAAAATCTACAACACACACGCACACATAAAATATAATTAATGTACAAAAAATATCCACTAGATTAATCATGCATAATATCTCTTCAAGTATAGACCATTTCTGGGCCCTCCTAAAGAAATATTCTCATAGTCAACTAATTCATATGCCCCTTTAGCTAGTACAGGTTTGGAAATGTAAGGACCATGCCACATACGTTCGAATTTACCAACACCTAGCTTATCATGTGCTTGAACATAGACCAAGACTAGGTCACCTTCTGAATAGAATCAAGGATTTATGTTTCAATCATATTGAGCCTTAACACATTTCTTATGAGCCTCGATAGCTAGTGCAACATTATGACAAGTTTCATCTAGTTGTGCTAAGTAAAAAAATCGCTCTTCATTTGTATATGGTAGCTGGTAGTAACTTAATGGCTAGGTTTAATAACAGAATTTCACACTCAATTGATAAAACTTCCTCCAAATCATAAACAAATTGGAAGGGAGTAAAACTAGTCGATGTTTTCACAAAGGTATGGTATGGACACAAGGCTGAGAAAAGCATGGTATGATAGTTTCGTTTATGAATATCTACAATATCTTTGATCATATTGGTAAAAAATTTGTTTACAGCTTCAAATTGTCCATTCACTTGTGGATAATAAGGAGTATAGTTGTCATGGCACAAGCTGAGCTAAGTAGAAAGCTCGATCATTATAAAATTTGGAAAGTGGCTACCATGGTCCGTAATGATGTATTGTGAAACCAACTCCAAAAAGAGAAGAAAAGAGATATCAACGCCTTAGAAATAAGCCACTTCAAGGGGGCAACCTCCAATACATTACATGAATGAAAAATTCTTGGATGATACAAATGACCAAAACCTCCTTCTCTATATAGGAGTCCATGGGGCCACAATATAATCCTAGTGGGGCCACAATGTAATCCTATCCGACCTAACAATAATAATGTAAGGGCACAATAATAACAATATGGGGGTTACAGGGGTACAAAAATAACAATAAAGGGGGCTACACTAACATAATAAGGGACTTCACTATTAATATAGGGACTTAACATGCCCCTCTCCTTCAAACAAGTGTTGTCCTCAACGCTTGATTATTTCTTGATGCTTCTGTATAAAATTCTCATCGTCCCATGTGGAATCTTCTACAAGAAAGTTCTTCCAATTGCTGAGATACTCTGAAATTGATCATACTTGTCGAGTTCTTGTTTCTGTGACTACTTCAGAAATTATTTCGATGTGATGTTGATCTTTGTGTTGTTTCATTAGATTCTGCACCAAAGTTAGGTTATCCTTTAAGAGTTGGAGAAATTGTTGTTGATGCTCGATGTGATCTTCCACTAATTTATCATCCATATTAGATATTATTTGATCCTTCAAACCATCCAAATTAGCCTTCATTTCTATTTTTAAACCATCTATGTCATCTTCAGTTGCTCTTTGTAATATCGAAACTTGTTGCACTTGGTACTGTAATTTTGATATCTCATACTGCAATTCTTCCTATTCATGCATCATAGTATAGGTTTTTGAGGGCTTAATGGGTATGGAATTATTTTTTGGAGGCATTATAGAACCCAATATTATGAAAATTCTAAAATATGCCCTTGGAATCACTTCAAACTACTTTTTCAAACAAACGTTATGCAATTTTAAAAATCAAATAAACACCTTTTCTTGATTTTGAGGAGCTCGATATTGAAACTGAATTACCTTTGTGATTTCAGATATTCAATATCTGAAATTTGGCACTAGGTTAGCCCTCTGAATTCTCTTTAGAATGCCACAGGTCTGACCTAATTTGGATTCTTCAAGACAAAGTTGTGCCCAATCGCCTAAAATGACCTAATTATGGACTGGTTCAGTAGAGCGAACTTGTACGACTTTCCACGTGTCAATTTTTCCTCCTTTGGCTCTGAAATTGATAGAACAAAAACTAAAATTTGTTTACTTGCGAGCACTTTTTACAACATTCCAATCTGATGCTCAAAGAGATAGCTATGAATATTTTCCCACGATCACCTCTTTGAGATGAAATTTAGAAGCCTAAAAAATCCTTAACTTCCACAGATCATATCTCTGAAAATATTATGAACCAATATCTGAAATTTTGCGACGATGTTCCTCAGGATTTCATCTTCGCACACTAACAATTTCAGCTTCTGAACCTTCATAGAAAAAACTTTATTATGAAAATACCACAATGACCTGTTTAGGTTAAATTGAGGAGCCTGCAAAATGAGCTAACTTGCACAAATCATATCTCCGAAAATATAGTGAACCAAGCTCTAAAATTTTGTGATGACGTTCCTCAGGATTTTTTCTTCGCACTGTAAAACTTTCCGATTCTGAACCTTCGTAGAAAAAACGTTATAGCTAAAATTCCACGATGAACTGTTTGGAGCAGCGAAATCCTAGAATCTCAAAGCTCTTATACCAAATGTTGTGAAACCATCTCCAAAAAGAGAAGAAAAGAGATATCAATGCCTTAGAAATAATCCACTTCGAGGGGACAACCTCTAATACATTACATGAATGAACAATTCTTGTATGATACAAACGACCAAAACCTCCTTCTATATATAGGAGTCCATGGGGCCACAATATAATCCTAGTGGGGCCACAGTGTAATCCTAGCCGACCTAACAATAATAATGTAAGGGCACAATAATAACAATATGGGGGTTACAGGGGTACAACAATAACAATAAGGGGGGCTACACTAACATAATAAGGGACTACACTATTAATATAGGGACTTAACATGATGGCATGTGGTATTCTGAACCTATAAATCACATGATTGAATATGAAAATAGTTATGGTTTCATCATCATCCTTGTATGTAGGCATCACCTCAAACCATTTCGTAAAATAATCTATTGCAAGAATAATATAGCCATGCTACCCGGGAGTGAGGGTTACATGTAACAAAATCAATGCCCCATTTAGCAAATGGACCAACAACTATGATTGGGTGAAAAGGAGCTGGAGGAACACACATCTTGCGATCTAAAATTTGGCAATTATGGCACTTTATAATCGCAGTTATATAATATTTAAAGAGTGACGGTCAAAATAACCAACACAATATATTTTCGACAGTGGAAAACCCTGACATATGACCACCACATGTTGTATAATGGCAATGATTTAATGCATTATTGGCTTCCTCACACATTAAACAACGTTGAAATATAGAATCAACACCACGACGATAGAGAGTATCACCAACAATTTTATATTGTTGGGATTGGTACTAGATTCTACAACGATCAGTTCATGCTAACTTAGGCCGAAAAGTCTAAGTTTGAATATATATATATATATATATATATATATATATATATATATATCCATTCCAAGGATCTAGAGCACTGATAAGAAATAGGGATTCATTAGGAATATGATCCTCCACCACAGTTTCAGATTCAGTGTAGGGAAAGGCACATAATAATTTTTCAAATACCAATGACTTCTTAGACTTAGATCTTTTGAATTATAAATAAAACTCGTGTAGGATGACAATCCATTTAGATTATTTCCCCCTAGCAATTTTTTAGTCAGAATGTACATCATAGGGTTGCAATCAGAAATCAAGGTTGTTTTGCATAAAAGTGTGTACTGACGAAAACATTGGAAAACTTGAACTGCTTCCAAGGCCAATATATCCACATGTTCATATTTGATTTTAGTTTTCATGAGACTCCTATGTCTCAAATAGTATATCACATGTTCAGTATCAGATTCATCTTCCTAAACTAACACCATGCCAATGGCAGCATCAGATGCAACTAAATATAAAAAGTAATATCCATGATAAGCAGGCAGATGCAGTAACGATGCATGGGTCAGCGCCTTTTTTAGTGCATCAAAATATTTTCAGCACACTCATCCCAAATGAATAGAATTCCCCTTTTAAAAATTCAAGTAAAACATTTATTTAACTCGGCGTAGTGAGGAATGAATCTACATAAAAAGTTTTCTTTCCCTTGCAAAGTTTGGAGTTGGAGAAGATTGGAAGGAGGAGGTGGATTGAAAATGACCTTGAACTTGAATAACACGAATGCCTTCCTTTGAAATGGGAAATCTCAATAATCATCCTGATTGTACACAAAATATTCACTTATGTGGATTCAAACAAATATTGTAATGCATACATGGAATGAAAATAATTCTCAAATGCATAGGATGATCTTGTCATCTCATGGAATGAGATGGTAAGTCATCCAGGTATGGTTGCACAATATGTTTGATATCATAAAATTTGTAATAAATGGCCGTTTAAAAATTTGCGCCAATGTTCTTCAATCCAAATGGTAGTTTTTGATAGGAAAAATCCCCCCATGAACAAATGAACAAAATTTTAGGTTGATTGAAAGGAAGTATGTTTATCTAATTGTATCTGGAAAATTTTTCCATAAATGAAAATATTTCGTTTCTGGCACAATCTTTGCCAATTTGGTCAATGTAAGGGGTAGGATAATTGTCCTTTGGACAAGCTTTATTGATGTCGCTATAATTGACACATGCTCGAATAGTCCCTTGTTTTTTTTTCACTGAAGTATTCGATGCTTGGTATCAAAGGTACATTCAACTTCTCGATCTACATCAAGACTTGACCACTCCATCAAATTTATACTAAGACATTCCATGGTGTTACCCCAAATTGGCTTGGGTGATAGCTACATTTATGGGTTCCTACCCCGTGATCCTTCCCTACCTTTGGGTAGGGAATTCCTCGCATGGCGGTGTAGACGCTCCTACATCTCTTATCTATCATAAGCTTGACACAAGCTTTCAGGAGGCTTCCACCTCTCCTGCTACATGAAAAATATTCCAAGATCCTCACAAACTCTCTCAAAAAATCCTCGATACTGATCATGGGTAGTAGGAGCATTTGGCTATTGGAAGGGACCTGTAATCCTTATCGAGAAAGTCCTTGTGGTGGGAATGTATGCTTATGGAAAATCAAGGCTAATTCTTATGGAGGTATGAAATTAGGGCATGATTGGCTGCTGAGACACCTCCTTGATCTTTCAAATATTGCTTGTATATTGGCACAACAGTTTTTAAACATATACCTCGATGTATACATTGAACTAATCTTGCCAACATAGTGTATTTATTAAAAATTGTTCATTATTAAATACGAAAAGGTCTCATAACCCATTTATTTTAAATTTTCATAGTTTTGGATTTAAATAGATCATTGAGCTTGTTAACTTCAGTTATTGAATTATTTATGACACAGTTAAGAATTTCATTCAAGGTGAGAATCCACCTTGGCTCTATAACTTAGGAAAAATTGTTATGGTACTCTTCTCCACTCTGAAATTCATACATTCAGTGATTATCAATGTTTATGATGTTAAATTATTTAATTTTACATGTAAGCATAAAACACAACTACCCATGCATATTCATAGCCATTATCAAAATAAAAGTTAAGGAAATATCCCTTCACAATTGCGTCACACGTATAAACACCACAACACACACTACAATCCTTTTTTATCAATTTCTATTACAAATGACAATGCAACATAAACCATAATTTGTAAACATTAATAATACAATACTTATCTTTTCATCTAGATAGTAATTGAGTCTAGGACTACGACTCTCTACCCAACCATAGATAGTTACAGCCACTGCTACTTGCAATTGCCACCCCCAAGCTAGATTCAAAAGTCTATGGGGATTTTTTCTACTGGAACTACACTCAAGCTGTCAATTATGTTAGGGAATTTGGAAGACTTCCTACCTGAACCCCCATAGATTTTCATCTATTTATTTCTCGCATGGGGATTCCAAAAGTTCCCAATATGACCCCCTCCTAGGGCATCTAGAAATCATTATACTAGACAGGGGAAGTAATACAGTAATCGTGATCGAACTTTTCTCTAACTCAGCTTTTGGATGGTCTCCTCCGAAGCTGTCATAGGGCTCCAAAGTAGCTAGCTCAACCCACAACCAATGGGGAATCCAAAGTTTTTATAGGCCTCGAGATATTTCATTACACACATTTTAAATCCTAGAGACAACCTTGAGTTGCAAAAGACAAGTGAGTAGGACATATTAAAATAGAGGTTAAAAGTGGAAAATTCTATAAATACCTCTGAAAGAATATGGGTCATGATAATAATGGATTTGGTGGTTCAAGAATGGAGAAGACCATTTGAGCCTGCTCCATGTGAATTCCCCAAACGATGAGAGAGCTTAGGAAGCTGTGAGGATGATGGCTTTTAGATGTGCCAAGTATAAAACAATGAGAAAAAGCTTTAAAATGTGTAGAGGCGTTGAGGAAGAATGAAGAAGGAACCCACAAGAGACAGTATTAAGATATTTAAGAATTTGTCCCACGCGACCTTAGAGGAAGCGGAAGTGAATGAGATATGGGAAACAACAGAGATTCGTGGGTCGCAAATTAAGGGAGTGCAGCAAGTTTAAAACATGAGCGTTAACACCTGGGTGTTATACAAGCACGGATTCATGAATAAAATTGTAAACTACTAGCAGCTACATTACACAAAGAAATCAAAGTAGCATAGCATGAAAATGATTACATGTAAAATGGAGATTAATGATAACAAAAGGAAACAGATACATACTACTCAGTGCTCCATTTGGAATCCAAATAATAGCTCTATATCATATTAATTTTAAACAAATCTCCAAAATATGTATCTCAGAGCACAGGGAGCACAATCATACAAAACTACAGCAAAATTCTTCCAAATTCCAGAACCGTTCTTTAATCTTGGAACAAGCTACATATAGAGTTCCCCTCGAGAGTCTTATGGTACTAATCATTTATGATCACCCCATACTTATGAAATCAAAACATCCTACCTAACTTGTAGAGCGCAAATTGAGAAATTACTTTTGTACTGAGAGAATTAAAACAAGAATGGGGAAAATTTGAGATTTCACCAGCAAAATCATCAAAATTAAACTGAAAACAGAAAGGATATGGTCTCCCATGGAGGCCAATAATGGAAGCATTCAAGATGGTATGGTGAGGAGAAGTCGTAGATGGATAGACTGAATTTCATCATACGATTCCATATATTGCTTCCAAACCTCCACTTCCTTAGTCTGGTGATTTCCTCTTAATCCATTATGAATAGGCCTATCATATTGCGCAAAACTGGTTATTTAGCGGAAATCTGCTCATCAAACCGAACAAAATACAACTTGCATTTTCTGCCCAAAAGCCCATGTGGTGTTTTTTGAATTGAAAAACAAGAACAGAATTTTAGAGGTCTCAATTGGTAAGCGGTATCGAAGAGGGTGGGTGCGAAATGGTGAGAGGACACCATGTGGAAGAGTGGGCGGTAATGGATACCACCCATTTCAGACCCCCCCCCCCCCACCATAGTTAAAGTTTGAAGCTCAGAGGGGTTCGAAATGCATTAAGGACCATCATATGCATTGGGGTGAAGTAGAGGTGATGAAGAGATGTGGAGGGCTTAGCGGTGATGGGATGTGTGACAATGAATGGGCGGGAGTAATGGTCGGCCGATAGTATTAATGCACAGTGGAAATGATTTAAACCCAATGAAGGTGGGTAAGAGATAGAGGGTTGGCTTTAGATGATGTGGAAAGGGAGGTTGGGCCCTTCTCCCATCGCAAATCGCATTCGTAAGGTGTTACCAGTGCATAGCGGAGGGTAAGGGATAAGATCCGCGCGGAGCGACATGCGATGGGAAGAAGTGACGTGGCAGACGGTGGGACCAGACCGTAGCCTGCACATCATAAAACTTAAGGTTTAGCCGTAAGTGGTGGTGGTAAACACTAAAAGAAGTGAAGTTCAAAGTATGGGGGAGAAGGTAAGTGACGTGGAGGGAAGGTGGGACTTGACCGCATCGCAAGTTAAAAAAATAGGTTGTGGGAATTTCGAAAGGTAAGTTAAAAAATGTGCGATGCAATATCACACATCGGCAATAGCAGGTTTTAACGTTTGGTGGAATGGAATAAGTTATAATTTTTCGAAATGCTATGGACGGTGGGGCAAGGGTGACATGACATAGAGGTGGGACCATGCCTGCAAGTCACAGATCGTAAGTTTTATAATGCGCATAGTGGGGGTTAAATGTTATCTATTGTGAAGTGCGAAGTGCAAGGAAAGGTGATGTTGCAGGATGGAGGTGGGGCTGTCTGCAGATCGTATAATGAAATATTTGTAGGTTAGCGGTGGAGGGTAAATGGTAGGGTTCTCAAAGGGCAATATGTGGGCATTTAAATTTCGGGAAGTGTGAAAAGGAAAAAAGGTAAGGGAAAGGTGGAAACAAATGATTTCATGCGATTTGGTAATGCGATAAGGTTAGATGGTTCCCACCAAATCGCATCAGCTCACAAACAAGTTTCGGCTAAGTCATAAGCAGTAAAGGCTAAAAAATGTGGGGAACGATGTGTGACATTGCATCTCATAGCTTTTAACTTACCTTTCGAAACACCCGCAACCCATTTTGTTTAACTTGCGATGCGGACGGGTCCCACCTTCCCTCCATGTCACTTACCTTCTCCCTCGCAGTTTTCACTTCGCTTATTTTATTTTTTACCACCTTTGGTTATGGCTAAACCTTAAGTTTTGTGATCTGCGGGCTATGGTTTGGCCTCACCATCTACCATGTCACTTTTGGCCATCGCATGTCACTCCCCACATATCTTAGCCCTTACCCTCCGCTGTGCACTAGTAAAACCTTCTGACTATGATTTGTGATGGGAGTAGGGCCCCACCTTCCTTGCCACGTCATCTAAGCCACCCCCCGTTCTTTGGCCCACCTTCTTTGGGTTTAAATAATTTCCATATTTTGTTAATACTATCGGCCCCACCATTACTCCTACCATTCCTAATGCATTCAACAATCCTTGACATGTTTTAGATCCCCACCCTCCCCTCGCCCGCCCTTCAAACTTTAACTGGGGGGGGGGGGTATGAAATGGGTAGTATCCATTATGGCCCACTCTTCCACGTGTCTTCCTCTCATCATTTCGCACCCCCCCGCCCCCCCTCCGATACCACTTACCACTTGAGACCCCCTCCAAAATTTGATTCCAGTTTTGCAATTCAAAAACACCGTATGGGATTTTGGGCAGAACATGCAAGTTGTGGTTTGTTCGGTCTGCTCAGGTGATCTCTGCTAAAGAACCAGGTGTGTGTAGTACAACAGGCCTCTTCCTAATGGATTAAGAGGAAATCACCAGACTAAGGGACTGGAGGTTTGCAAGCAATAGATGGAATCGTACGATGATAGTTAGTCTGTTCATCTGAAAGTGCTCCTCACCATACTATCTTGAATGATCCCATTATTGGCCTCCATGGGAAACCATGTCCTTTCAGTTTTATGTTTAATTTTGATGATTTTGCTGGTGAAATCTCAATTTCACCCATTCCCATTTTAATTCTCTCCGTACAGAAGTAATTTCTCAATGTACACTCTGCAACTTAGGTAGGATGTTTTGATTTCATAAGTATGGGTCGATCATAAATGATTAGTACTGTAAGACCCTCGAGGGGAACTCTATATGTAACTCGTTCCAAGATTAAAGAAGGGTTCTGGAATTTGGAAGAATTTTGTTGTAGTTTTGTATGATTGTGCTCCATGTGCTCTGAGATACATATTTGGGAGAGTTGTTTAAAATTAATATGATACAGAGATATTATTTGGATTCCAGATGGAGCAATGAGTAGTATGTATATGTTTCCTATGTATATGTTTCATTCTATTATCAGTAATCTCCATTTTATGTGAAATGATTTTCATGCTATGCTACTTTGATTGGTTGGTGTAATGTAGCTGCTAGTAGTCTAAAATTTTATTCATGAATTCATGCTTGTATAATGCCCAGGTGTTAACGCTCATGTTTTAAGCTTCCTGCACTCCATTAATTCATGCTCCACAAATCTCTATTGTTGCCCATATCTCATTCATATCCACTTCCTCTAAGGTTGCAAGGGACAAATTCTTAAATCTCTTAAGCCTCTCCCTTGTGGGCTCCTTTTCCGTTCTTCCTCAATGCCTTTGCACATTCTTAAGCTTCTGCTCATTGTTTTATACTTGGCCCATATAAAATCCATCAGCCTCACAGCCTCCTGAGCTCTCTCATTGTTTGGGGAATTCACATGAAGCAGGCTCAAATGGTCTTCTACATTATCGAACCACCAAATCCATTATTCTCATGACCCATATTCTGTCAGAGGTATTTATACAATTGTCCACTTTTAACCTTTGATTTTAAGATGTCCTAGGCACTAGTCTTTTGCAACTCAAGACTGTCTCTAGGAGATACAACATATTTTTGGTGTCGTTTCCAGGGAACGATGTGTGATTTAATCTACGTCGTCCATCTCTCTGCTCCATATCTACGCTTTTGATCCTGACCGCCTATTTTCTCCTTTGCACCTCCTCCAAACCTCGAAAATACACCATTTATCTACTTTTCTTTGTTTTAAAAGTAAAGGGAATGGGCACTGGCTCCTGAACTATTCTCTTTGATTATGGGGCGTCCTTCCAGCCAGTGCTTGAATAGCTTGGCCTTCCTTTTAAACCATCATGCCTCTCCCCTATGATTTCCTTATAGGAAATGACTCTCCATGTTATGTGTGGTCACAGGCCAACACCACCCACAAGGACCTGAACGGGAATATTAATGTTTGTTGTGCTAAGATCCAATTTAGGATATAAAGAAAGTGCTTGAGAATTATGAGGTAATTGCAAGTTTTTCATGAGTTTCTATGTGTTTTTATGTGAATTTCTTGAGCAAATTAACATAAATAAAACACTAAACAAAATCATCTAATAGACATGAACATCTCCATAAAGAGTAACACAATAGCACATGATGAAGGAGTTCAACCCGCCTGGGCTACATCTCCTTGGTCCAGCTTCCAATGGCTTGGCCCTCTTTTACTATGCTAAAATGTTTGATTACATATGTTTAAAATGCTCAAAAAACTCTGAAACATGTTCCATCAGCTCCATAATTCCCAAAAATTCTTGTGTAGCCTATTTTTGCCTCAAATTTGGTAAAAAAGGGACTTAGTTATGACTTCCCAAAGTTTTTTCACTATTCGCTCCACTTTTTCCCCAAAATCTGATACCATCCTACGAATCTACCCAGAATTCAGCTAACTGAGTGCCAATTTGCCCAAAACTCAAGAAAAATTGTCACCACGGTAATTTTCCCAATAAGGCCTTAATGCTAAATTTCTAAACATACCATATGTTTTTTTTCGACTGCTCTACACCACATGGGCTTAACCATACCATATGGTTAATAAAACATTATATATATATATATATATATAACGCCACGATTTTTGTCCCAAATGTTGCCATTAACCATTAGTGTGGACATGTGGGGGGTTGGAATTTATTGCTAAAGGTTAATGGTTAATTACCTTTTGGGGGGGGGCAACTAGCCTCTCGCCCATGGGCCCACCGCTAGCAGTGACCAAGTCTAGGGCTACACCCCGACCCCCTCCCCCATATCAAAACCAATATGAAAACAAAACCAACCCGAAACCAATGTATAATAAGTAACAAAGGCGTCGTGCGGTGGTAAAGCTCTTCGCTCATCACTTGGAGGTCGCGGGTTCAAACCCCACCCTCTCTGCTCAGACTTGACCCAATTTTTGTTGCCCTCGAGTTGCCATGTGGTGGCCCCTGGCTGGACCATGTGGCAACCTGTGATTGGCCACCAAAACAACCAATTAAAATGCACCATTTCAAACCAATAAGAATGTGCCACTTGGCACCATTCCATTTTCCAATGAAAACCAATGACCAAGTCAACCTGGATAGTCACCCTGCCACGTAGGCATGCTGAGTCAGCTGTACAGATTGCTGACTCGGTTGTCCTCCATTTTTTTTTAAATTTCCTGCTCGAAAAAGTAGAAAGAACACGTTTCTGGGAGCATAAAATGTCGATTTTCCATGAAATGAGTTGTGATGAATTCATAATGATGAGATCTACATATTCGTTCAGGTTCAACACCATTCCGATAACTTTCATTTTTTAGCACAATTTTGAGCACCTAATCACTCCTCCCCACTAGAAGCTTTTGGACCCCAAAATATCACATTCAGTTGTTCAGTAGATGAGGGTATAGTTCCCTCACATTTCCAATCTCGATCATTTGGCCTTAGAAGGATTTGTACCTTTCAGCCCCACATGAAGGTAGTCTACTTTCCCTCCTTTTGATGTCCTTGTTATTTTGTCAGAAATTGTGTCTTGTTGAGGATCATCAAGGTATTCAGGAGAAAAGTCTTCAATAGAAGGAATCTGAACATTTTCTCCTTGATATTCAATCAATAGAGGCTCATACAACCTCAAGTTCTCAAAATTAACGATAGAGTAAATTTCCATGTATGAATGAAAATCTAAGTCGAAGGCATTGTCACCAATATTTTCCAAAATTTTGGAATGACCATAATGGATTGGTTTCAGTTTTTTAATTTCCCCTTGAAGCCTCTCTTTGCTAATGTGAAGCCAAACTTCATCACCAACTTGGAACTTGTGATCTACACGATGCTTTTTGTGCCTTACTTTCTACTTCCCTAGGCTCTTTTCAGGCTGATCTTGAACTGTTTGATGTACCAATTGGATTTGGTCTATGAACTTCTTGGGTTTTTATATGTCACTATGTCTATCAATAGCAACATCCTTCCTGAAAATGAAATCCAATGGCGATATAGGCAAGTACCCAAGACATGCCTCAAATGGAGATGTTTGTGTAGAGGAGTGTTTTGCATGGTTGTAAGCACGCTGAATGTAGTGAAAGTTTTCATCCCATAACTTAGGATGCTTGCTACAATATCCTTGAAGAAGAGTTATTACTGCTTGATTGACCAACTCGGTTTGACCATTTGTTTGTGGAAGAAAGGTTGTACTTTTCTTCAACTTGGTATCTATCAAGTCCCACAAACTTGACTGAAAATTCCCAACAAATCGAGAATATCGATCACTAAAAATGGATGTGGGAAAGCTAAAATGAACCCAAACATACTGAAAGAATAACTAATTTATTTGTTCAGTTGTGATTTTATTTTTACATGGAATTAATATACACATCTTGTTGAACCTGTCCACAACCAAATACAAATAATCATGACCTCTTTTTGACAATGGAAGGCCTCCTACAAAATCCATAGAAAAACTCTCGCATAGACACGAAGGTACAGGAAGTGGTGTGTAAAATTCTAACTTCCCATTGCTAGGCTTACTGACTGCACATAATCAACAACCTTCAATGAAACTTGACACACTTTCAAGCATACAAGGCCAATAACAATACCTTTGAAGATCTGCCACTGTTTTGCTTAAACTGAAATGTCCAACAATAAGAGAATTGTGTGCTTCCCTTACAACATTCACTCTCCCCCCCTATGGAATCAAAGCTTTCCCAAATGATATAACAAGTTATTATGTACTTCGTAATCCAATTCCTCTACTTAGTTTCCTTGACTCAAATTTGCATAAACATCTTGAATGTCATTATGAAATGCATATTCCTCAACATAAATTTCATGAAAAACATAATTATCCTTCAGTAAAGTAGCTGCACTAACAACAGGCCTAGAAATCATATCAGAAACCTTGTTGTAAATAATTTTCTTATACTTGATGACCAAGTGGAATTTTTGTAGAAACCCATTATGTTAGTGTGTTTGGTGCACGAACGTACCAAATCAAGGATGGTTTTCCCCTCTTAAGTTATTGGTCACAGGAAGAAAATAGATGGAGTCAAGCAAGTTAGTGGAACATGCTAAAACATAAACATACTATATAGAGAGATAACATGCATATTCAAACATAAAAACTGAACTAAAACTAAAACAAAAGCTCTAAACAGAGTCAAACAACTTCAATAATCCAAACGGCAGCACTTATGTCCCCTCTTATTGAGTGGTGGTAGGAAATGAGGATGAAACTTTAACCCACTTGCCAGGGTGCCCTTGGAACTATGGAGCTCCAAGTCCCGATGCAAGGATGTCTTTACTTCCGAGTTTCCTTGGTGCAAAGTCTCCCTCTCTCTACTATGGTGGACTGGAGTTGTTGGATGGCCAGCAACTGAGTCCCCTCTATCTCTGCTCCGAATCACACACTGTCTTTACATCCCGATGCAAGGATGTCTTTACTTCCGAGTTGCCTTGGTGCAAAGTCTCCCTCTCTCTACTATGGTGGACTAGAGTTGTTGGATGGTTAGCAACTGAGTCCCCTCTATCTATGCTCCGAATCACACACTGTTGGTATTTCTTGGGGAAATTATAGCTAGCATAACAATTTTTTTCATATTGTTCATCTCTTGGTGGAATTATATAGGAGAATTCAAATCCTCCTTCCCTCTCTTGGTACATTGTGGATGGTGACCCAAGAGAGGAGGGTGATTCCATTGTGTGCCACATTTATTCCATTGTGTGCTCCCTTGAGGTCCTAAGGAGGCTTGGGTGGTTGTCCTTAGGCAGCCTCAAGTGTGGGATCAATGTCCTAGAGTGTGCCTTGTGGTCACAGAAAGTGACTTCTGCCACTTTAGGGCCGCACGACTTTTTGAGGAAAAGTCGCACAAGGTGCGCTTATCGAAGAATTATGCATGAAATGGCACATTTAATTGGTTCCTTCTATGCACAATTTGATTTTTCCTTTTATACCTTAGAGATTTTTAAATACTTTATATTCTCTAATGCCTTTCAGCCCTATAAATCCTTCTTCCTGACATTAAATAATGTCACCTTTACTTGTCTGATTTTCCAGTGATAACAGTTTCCTCCTAATGTGCGAGGTCTAGGAAGAACTGTATAGCCAGAATACATTATAGTTTCTTTTCTATGTACTGTGTGGAGAGAGAGAGAGACATGTGTGTAGCTCAGAGTTGGAGACACCCTACACCAGGTCGAAGAGAGAACATGCCCTGTGGGGTCCCTGCAAGTAATGGTACAATACAATATATACAAATTTTCTACAAGGCGGGCATGTCCCATGCTCATGATGCTTTGGCTAGTTAAATGCATCTAATTGACAGATACAGATTCTGTCTGTGTCACTAGTATGGTAGTGATATGTTGGTTGATGATGACAACTGTTGACGCCCTCAGGGGAATTTTTCTTTGACGATAAGTGGAATTCAGTACCCATATGCATGAAATTGGTATGGCATATAAATGTGAATTGTATGCATAGGTGCTAGCCAGGACCTTCCCGTGTAAGCATTACTGAAAGAGACACTTATAAAGGCATGGGTCTTCGACGAATTTAATCAAAGTGAAATGGTTGTAAGGTATGATACCATCTTGACATGAAAGTTTTCATTGTAGTCGAATGTTAGTAGGATCAATGACATATTTTGGCAATGATGTCTCCCAGAGTGCCACCCTAGGATGCCCTTTTTATGGAGAGGAGTGATCTAAGGTACCACTTCCTTTTTGGAAGATGTCGACAAAAAGGAAGCCTCAACCAAAAAAGGGGGTCACTGATACGGAGGATCAGGACCTTGGATGTGCTGGGTTTAAGATAGGTATGATAGTGAGGGGTGATTGAAAACTCATAAATTTAGTGGCCCAAGCTCAGAGTATGAAAAGCAACTTGGTGGCAGTCATAACTATTTCAGATAGGGGAAATCCCTAGAGTCGGTAAGACTTCCAGGGTGGGTATAAACTGGTTATGAATGTCATGGTGGATTTTTCCTGAGGGTGTGATACTCTGCCAAGGGTGACCAGGGACTACTGTCATGGGAGAAAAAATGAATGGGCTAGTGGTTGAAATAGTGCGTCATTTGCGGCCTTTGTACACTTACCAAAAGAATAAAATAATGGGGTTTTGTTTGTACAAAACACAGAAATGGGTGCCCCACAACATGAAAGTGTTCGTTCACTGATGATATGAGGAAGGTGTTTTGCTGAGGGGAGGGTCCCATTGGTTGGTCTCATGTGTGAGGTTGATGAAGCGGGTGAAAAAATGTCGCAGATGGGTTATGCAGATGGAGGGATGGTAGGCCAAATGCGAGGTGCGGTAGTGCGCTTTCAATCTTCTTGCACAAACTGGTCATATGAGAAAGGGGTTTTAATTTAATATGGTAAAACTTGACCTGATGCATGGCGAGTGAATGGGCATGAGGTGCTTCCTAGACTACAGTGGTATGGTAATGGCGTAACTATTGGTTGTGATCTATGGCCTACTTTAGGTGACGAGCGCCATGGAGGGGAGGACCTACCGACCAACGAGGAATATTATCATGTGCAAGGTGAGGTGATGATAAACATGGTTGGTTTTTTTGAGCCTATGGTTAATTTCTGATGGAGAAATGATGTCAGGATATGAACATTTTTCCTAGGACTCTATCATACTTGGGGTAGAATGATACCTGGTTGCCTCATCCTCTTGAGTTACCATGAAAAAAATATTTTCTAGGTGCTTCAATTCTTTGCACTGATTGACTCAATGGCCAACCAGGTCGCCTAGTCCACATGTTATCCTAGGTTGGACTTCGGTCATTCTTGGTTAGTGCACTGTCCTAGTTTTCCCATTACACTGAGGTGGGTATGGGGTTGCTAGCCTGGGGGTGATATACCTTCTATACCGGTTGAGGAGATCGTCACATTTCTTTTATAATTTATGTATCATGTCAATTAGAGGATGAACTATCAGGATATAGGTACAACGTTGTTCATGTTGATTTCCCTAACATACTAGGCAAAATAGCCTAGATATGGGGTTCAGGTCCTGCTCACTTGGTAGCGTGACTGGGTACCAGCGACGTAGCTCTTTTAAGTCAGGGAAAGTGGTGACCACATGATTGGGAATTTTACATAAAACACATGTTTTTCTTCTCTACAGAGAGTGTTTGGGGTAACTAAGGGTTCCCTAGTTGGTCGCTTTTCAGTTGACAGAAAGAGGATGGATCTGCTCATCACATCTTCTTGGGTTGTCAAGCTATTCATATATTCCAAATCTGAGCCATCTTCTTGGGAGAGGCGGACTATGGATGAGTGAAAACTGGCCAGACCTAAGTGGAATTGAGGGATATAGTGTCAATTTTCTCAAATTTGGTTGTCAACACATGAAGAACATGTGAATTGCGCTGTGTGCAAACCAACATAATAAAAGTGCTCAATAGGATACCATCTGTGGATGAGTTCCAAGGTTGCTCATTCCTCAATGAAGTGACCATGTTCATTGCATAGCATGTAGCATATGATAGGAGGGAGAAATATGAACGAGAGTCTTTTTGGCGACTGTCGTTCCTCCTGCAGGTATAGAATAGCATGAGGTTCATATCCAAAAGATTGGGTGGAGGGATCGTCTGGATAGGATCCCTCGATGGTGTGTAATATGTCCCTATATCATGTGATATTTGGGCAATGATGGGTACAGTGTCCATAATTTCTATAAATAGCACATGCATGATTGGTACGCAATGATTTGCCTTGGATTTTGGTGGCAAGTTCCTTTTTACAGGAACTTGCAGCCACGATGTCTGCCGCAAAACTAAGGAGTGGTTTTAATTCATCCAGCTCTGGGCAGATGTGGGTAGGGTGTCCTACTACGTCACATATGGTGCAACGTGGTGATTCCCATTGCGTAGTGGGACTTTCCACCTTCCTTCCTCTTTTCTTGGCCATAATCATCGGATTTGCAGTAGGAGTTACCTGTGCAGGTATGTTTGCGATAGTCTCCTGAATGGGTGGGGCCTCCTCGGGATTGAGGGGAAATAACCTTATAGAGGTGATGTGTATGGCTCCCATCCCAGTAGGGGGAATGAGATACCAAACTGGTATTGCAAAAGATACATTTGGCAATACCACTATGGCCAAGATCTATTGGGATACAAAACCAGTTGGGGGATAGAGAAAAGGAGTTTGGGAGGTGGCGTAGGCTAGAGAGGTTGTCGTAGCCAAGGAATCAGTGTCATTACTGCTCATCTTCATGTCTTGAGTAGCTTTGGTGATTTATGTGGACATCATGCACACTAAAGCTTTTGTGATGCCAAATTATGGCTTTGGGATAACAGGGGGATAACCTTGGAAAGACCCTAGGATGGACAATGGTTTGAACTGGCCAGCGCCATATTCCTAGTGCCGTGTAAGCATGTCAACTGATGTGTCAACATAGGGTAGAATGACATCGGTATTTTTTAGGGGCTGCTTGTCACTAAGTGTCAACTGGTTAACAGTAACGATGCGGTCCTCATGGGGGAACATCATAGTTTGGAAGATGAACGAGGCTATGGCTGACATGGTGTACATATAGCTCTAGCCAATGAGTATATTATAGTCCAATTGGGCATACAAGAATTCAATGTCTATAAGGACCATCTTTATGGCTAAGCAAACCAAGATGCTTTGGTAGAGACCGAACAGGACTGAAGGGCAACCATCGTATGCTCTAAGCGTGATGTCTGATGGCTTTAGTTCGGCATACACTAACTTCTGCCAAACATTATTTGACATGATGCATGTGGATGCACCTTCATCAATGATACATCAGTGAATGGTGATGTTTTTGACCAACATCAGTATTTGAAAGGTGACCATTGAAGGAATCCTAGGGGTGGATTTGTCTAAATCAAAATCCATCAGGCACAAATCGGCAGGGTCGATGACGCCTAAAGTGGAATGTAAGGCTTTTCGCTGCTTTGGACATGATTGTAACACCTCCAA
Source organism: Pinus albicaulis (assembly GCA_034641835.2). Classification (NCBI taxonomy): domain Eukaryota; kingdom Viridiplantae; phylum Streptophyta; class Pinopsida; order Pinales; family Pinaceae; genus Pinus; species Pinus albicaulis. The sequence continues at coordinate 1,655,733,442 of CM076579.1, forward strand.
AGCTGATATAGCGGCGAGAGATTGAGCTAGATCATCCATGATGTTGTATTTATTGGCCGCTTTGGAATAGTTTCCTACCCGCCTAGTTGGTCCCTTAGCCATTTTTGGCAAAGACTCAATAGGCATATTCGATATGGTCAAAGGTGTTGTTGGTGCACTGGTACTAGCCCCTGATGCATTGGTGTCTAGTGGGGCATCATAATTTCAATTCTGTGTCTCAAAAAAAATTTCATCACTAGTCATGTAGATGTCGTGGTTTTTTTGTGTGGAATCTTCAGGAGTTTTTGCTGTGTGTCAATTGTCCCTTGATGGGGGAAAGGCTCCTCCATGACTGTTGTCTGCTGGGAGGATCCCCCTTGTCGAAAGTTATTCTACAACTTCTTCATCTCAGGGAGGCCGACACAGTGGTGAGTGTAATGGTTGTACTCACAACAGATCGAAAAAGAGTGGTTAGTCCAAATAATTTCCCTCTTGTTATGCCTTTGGGGGTTGCTTATCTCTTGGTTTTGATTTCGGTTGGAGTTGCTTCTAGTCTAAGATCGCGGAGGGAATTGCTAGTTTTTTTCCCCCTGTCCAGGATTTCCTTTAGGCTTTTTTTTCCCTTTTTTCTTAACCGTGTTAGGAGGATAATTTTGATTCTCCTGGTTGTATGGTTGGCAAGGTTGGTTTTGGGATGGTTTCACAAAGTTCACCTGTACATTATTCTGCATGGGCGGGTCTTGTGATGGAAATTGGGCGTATTGTGGTCCCAGGTTTGTAAATGGATTTTGGGGGTAGCTCTTTCGTCAGCATATCTATCTACGTACTAGGTCCCCTGAGCTGGAGGATAGGGTCCTCCATGTTGATGGTGGTACGATGACGCCCTACTGGTCAAATGTTTTGGAGGCATGTGATGACTTTGGTAGCCAGGTTGTGGCATGTTCTCGGTAGAATCATACATGTAACTGGGGTATTGAACACTATTTATTAGGTGATTTTCGGTCAATGACCCAATTAAACCATCTACAAAGTTCAACGCACCAGGATATTCTTTGTAAGCTTGTAGGTGTGGGCCATTAGGCAGGATATTGTAAATATATCCTAACTATGTATAAATCAGCTCAAGTTGTTGGCCCTTATTGATGGCATCCTCTTCGGATATGGGATTTTGTTGTGCCACATCCTTTGAAATATCTACGGTGAGATTTTTTAGGAACGAGTCTAATAGAACTCAATCGTTGAGTTTGGCTTTGCACAACCTACGACGCTGCTGCCATTCGTGGATATGGTCTGAGATATGGATGGCGGGGGTTTGCCTAAAGTGGGTCAGTAACTCCATTCCAGAATTGTGGTGGATGGGTAACTGAAAATAGGTCAGGAATGCAATAAAGAGGGCGCTAAAGGTTCCATGTGTAGTAGAGGGTTGCTCCACATACCATTTCGCTGCTATTCCGGTTAGAGTGAGTTGAAATAGTCTTAGTCAAATAATATCGTCAATGATACTATTCGATGAACACCACAGGTGGAAAGTCATAACATGATTTCTTGGGTCTTCCACTTGCTTCCTTTGAACTTAGGAATGTCTGAAGGGAGCTTCATGGGCATAGGAGGCCATATGGGGCTGTGTGCAATGTGGTCGTTTGTTAACTTGGTTAAATCGGGTAGATTTAATGAAGCTAGAAAAGGTGACTGTGGGTTTGTAGTCATTGCAACTTGTGAAAAAAAAATGTTCTAGTTAGGAATAGGGTTTGTCTATGACATACCCTGTTGTGCATTCACCTGGATTCTCGAATGAGCAGCACTTCTCTACCCGGTAAGGGTTGTGGGAGGAGTAGTGTGTGGTGACCCTGTGGGGGTGTTCACTGGTGTGGCATTGGGAGACCGACTAGGGTTCCCAACTAAATATGCCCCAATAAAGGAAAAACCAATAATGGTGGAAGTATTCTGTCTTTGACGCCTAAATGGAAAAATACCTTGAAACCCTCCTGGTAATGGGGAGAGTTCCAAAAGACGTCTAGATCGACGAGGTCCAATTGGGTCTATTTTGGTGTCGAATAGATATGGTTTTGGAAATATTTGAGAGGATAGAGATTATAATCAAAGAAAAATGTTGATTGCATACATAAAACAAAGAAAAAATAAAATAACTTTTCCCTTTAGATTAATCCTATGTGACCAATCAATCAAAAAATATGGTTTTTTTTTGTTTGCGTATGATACTCAAATCCTTGAAGACCTAATCAACCTCACACACTCAAATTTAACTGTGCCTTGAGAAGATATCTTTCGAATGCTGGCACAATGTCCCAAAAAAACTGGTGACTCCCCTAGTCAATCGAAGGAAATAAACCAAGGTAAGTGTAGAGGATCTAGTGTTGCATGCACCGTCACCTATAGGGAAAGGATTCCCTAATTTTGGCGAATAAGCACTATCGTCCCACATGAGCATTTGAGTCTTGGGCTTCTTGGTAGTTCAGCTACTAGTTCCAACTATCCTTCGGATCAGGTAGCCCCAACTGATACCGCACACACTGGGTCTAAGCCTAACCCCCTTTGAATCGGGTCTCTGTTGCGCTCGAGTTTTCTTTTTTGTGGGCAGATAAGCGGATTTGAAAGTTCCCTAAACATTCAAATTCTATGTTTCAAGATGAAGACTGAACAAGGATTCTTATTGGATGCCTACCACCTTGGTCCTAAGTTAGACTATAAATACTGTTTTGGCCCCTATTATGGCTCATTTGCAATATCCTTTATAAAAAATTTCGAAAATACGAAAAAAATGGAAATTTATATGAAATATATGTTAAAGTAGAGCTTCCTCATACTTTAACTAAAATTGTAATGTTTTTTGTAAATTTAAAGTTCAATTCTTTGAAGGATCCGCAAAGGTGGGTCCCAATGCTTTGGTTAATGTTCGAGCAAGTAATCGAGCGGGATCCAAGGATTTTCTTGTCAGAGGATAAAGACAACAATCCGCAGACACATTCAATGCATGGGTTAATGGGGAATGTGCCTCTGGAGTTTACCCCACTGACTAAGTAGCTGATCTTAATCGACAGTTTGGATTCACTACGGGGGAAGGGCCCTGATGAGTGCTCCATATCCCAAGGGCATCCTGCAGTGACGTAAGCTGCTGGTTGGTGACAGATTTCAGCCACATCACTGTGTCGTTTAGCAGTCTATTGTGAGGAAAATAAACATTTAATTTCAAGACCCTACGCCATCTATTTAAGCTTGTTTTTCTTTTCAAAAGTTAAATTTTATTCCTTTGTATTTGTTGGAACAAGGTATCCTACGAGTTGTGAAACTGGTCCATTTTGGATACTTTTGATTAGATTTAATCTAGCAGAGGGGTTTTGGGGCGGGTCAAAGCCCCGAAAGCATTGTCATGGGTTAAAGGGTAAACCAAGGGTTTGAAAACCACAGTTTGTGGACCATAGGAATGTCTAGGATAGATTATTATAAATAGAGGAACATTTTTGTATTGTAAAGTAGGAAAGATGAGCTATTGATGTGAATTGTGGTTTAAGCTATCTATTTGGGTTTTGGGGAAAGGACTCCAACTAGCTGTGTGCGCAGAGATCCAAGTCCAGCTGTGTGTGGACTCTACTGCTCTGTGCACAGGTTGGGAAGGGAATTGTAAGGAGGAATTGATGAATGAATGAATAAGAAAGGTTGATAAAGAACTGAATCTGTGAGTACTCTTTGTGTGAATTTTTGGTAGTTACTGCATTGTGTATTTTCTATATTTGAGCTGCGAAGATCTGTGTAAGTTTTCTTTTCGTATCTGGATATATTATGTTCTATTATGCAATATTGTGCTATTTTCATAAAAACATATAATTATAGATCTAGTGCACGTGGATGCGAATCGAGACCTGAGTGACCCTACGTAGAACGAGGTAATGTGGGAATCACAGGGTCTAACACAACTCTACTTGCCTTACCTATCCTTTCTTAGGGTGCGGAAACCTGGTTCCAGCACCCACCCATACTACTTCGGGTGAGACTTTGACCTGTGAAAGTGGGTCACTGCCGAAAGGGCCAATAGTATAGGGATTTGTTGGAAAACCTTGAGCTCCGAACCTAGGTCAGGACCCCTCGAGCCAAAAAATGGTTCTGTTGCCGAGACCTGGAGAATCTTGAGAAATGGATAAAGTAATGATAAGATAATATTGGAAGCCTGAAAGAAAGGAAATCAAAGACTGGTTTGAAAAGTAGATCCAGGAATTTTCGGTAAAAGAAAATCGCAGCAAAAATTCAATGGCAGAATGGTGGAAAAATAGGTACATTATTACAGAAAGCTATGAAATATTCTTTGTGACATTTGTGATCGAGCTTTAAGAGTGGCTGGATAGACTCGTAGAGTTCCAGAAGTTCTGGAAGGACGAGCGAGTCACTCAGTGGACCCCGGAGCTAATTCAGTAGCTGGAGAGGATTGATAATATTATCATATGCATGGTCGATCATTGGGTGGACAGTGTGCTAGGAGGATTTGTGACAGAATTTTCCATTGATTAGTTTGTCTCATACTCTGAGGCCGAACGACGATTCTTTAAAGGGTTATGGGGAAAATTTTTGAGGACATTACCGTTGCTGATTAATATATTACTGTGTGAAAAGAGAATTTTGTGTAGTCATACCAACTGAATGACCCTATATCTAGACGGAAGCACGAAGCGCAGTGGTAAATACTATTAGACCAACCTTCATAGGGGGAGATCCACCTATAATCCGTTGCAAGAACCAGCTGTGCAAGATCCCTCGGCTACACTACCACTTAGGAAGCACAAAGGTAAGAACTCTCCCATACCACCAACCCCGCCGGGCAGCGATATGGTTGTGTACCTGAGATTACCTACTTTCAAAGGAGTAGGGGATGAAGATATGGACCGCTTTTGGTTTGTTGTAGACTCTGTCTGGACTACGTAGAATGTGGCAACGGATAAGATAAAGAGGGCGCAACTGTCCCTGGCATTTGAGGATAGGGCACTGGACTGGTATATGAGATACATTACCCATAATGGGGGTGCATCTATTCAAGATATCAAAGACGCTCTGAAACAACAGCTCTGAAAGCCAAAGTCTTATTCTTAACTGGTAGCAGAAGTAAAAGACTTAAAACAAGGTGCGTCTGAGTCGGTATGGGAAGCCGATCAGCAGTTGAAGAGAGAAATCAGGGAAGAAGGATTCGAGTATGCTGGTAGGAAAGACACAGAGTGGTTCATCTCTATGTTGTTACATCTCCTGCGCATGCCAATGAGTCACCAAACCTTTGAATCGCAGGAAAAAGATGTGGAACTTGCTATGAAACTAGAAGTTGCACCCAGAGAGGATATGTTGGTAGGGGTACAACAAATTCAGGAACAGCTTGGGGCTATGCATATGGAAATTCAGAACCTACGAAAGGAGCGCGGAAAGGATGGCCATGCATATCTATGGTGTATACGATGTCAAGTATCTGGCCACATGAAGGATCAATGTCCTTTGCTAGAAGATTACATGCAGGTAGGAGGACCTAGTCTAGTGCGCCCAAGAGTAAGTGGGGAACCCATCCTAGCATGACCAGGCTCGATCAGACCGGTGCTATGGTGTGACGACTATGTGTAGCCGGACTGCATGATACTAACCATTTCCCTCAGCTAGGTGCGTATGTCCCAGAGTTGAAGCAAAAATGGTGCAGGTTCTGTCGGTCGGTAGGACACGATGAGAAAAAATGTCGTACTTATGACTTGATGATAGATCGTGGTAACTTATATAGGGTACAATCAGACCCTGCATCGCCAAGACCATCTACGCACCTGGGAGGATCCCCAGCCCGAGGCAGAGGAGGTCGAGGAGGAAGCGTAGGACAGGGACGTGGGCAGCTAGTTCTGTTATAACTATGGAGAGATAGGAAATTTCACTAGAGAATGTCCAAATCCCACCTGGCCATCATGCAATTATTATAGACAGCTGGACCATGTGGTGGAGTATTTCCCGATTTCAATAGCCAAAATGTAGGAAAAACAACCCACTCCTACGTAGAATGTGAAAAGAGTTAAAACTGAGCTAAGAAATATAGATCCAAGTGTAAAATTCATGATGCATAGCAGGATGATCACCCAGGGAGTAAAGGAGGAGCTTGCCTCTCGGGAAGGAGTGAACTTCAACGAACATGAATCACTAGCAGCCAACACACAGCTGCCGAAGAAGATAGGGGAGGGGGTTGAGCACTTCCTGTAGGCATGTCTGAAGCTGCTGCAAAATCCGCAGGCCATAGAGAACCTCTAGGCATTAATGAATTCCTGCGTAGCTAGGCCCAGTTTGATTCCCAGGACCAAGGATGTACACAAACTGTACAATTATAAAAAATGCATTGGAAGAGAAATGCGGTTGACTGCGCAGATTGGCGACTACGAGATGGATCAAGTTATTCTCGATCTAGGGTCAGATGCGAATGTGTTACCAAAACAAACATGGCAACGAATAGGAGAGCCTAAATTGGAATGTTCCACCATCCAACTGCGTATGGAAAATCAACAGAAGATAATCCCTCTAGGAAGGTTTCCAAAGGTCATGGTAGATATCGTAGGAGTAAAAGTCCTAGCTGACTTTGAAGTCATAGAAATTGTGGAATATGCGGATCCGTACCCTGTGTGTAGTCAATTTAGCGTCCTAAATTGCTAACATAAATTATCAACCAGGGCTAGTAAACTGATGAAGTGTGGTGCACTATATGTGCTTAAGTGACCTCTTCCTTACTTCGTTGTATGTGTTTTTCGTATTGTTTTTATGTAATCTACCTCCGGAGTGCTCTAACTGAATTAACATGCAACTAGTCTATGGAATTATATAGTCTGTTTGTCCATCATGATTGGTATTTTGGAAGAGTTCCTTCTTTTGGAAGAGTTTTTAGAACAATCCTGACTGTGTAATTGAGTGCAAATGCAAGCATAAAGACTGAAAGCAATGAAAAACTAAGATATCATAGCCATCTCCCACTCGTCATTATGATATTTTGGACAAACGTTTAAAAGCAAGAACATCGATGGTACTTAGTGAAAACACACAACTAAAACGTTCAAGATCACAGTCATGCCTTGGACATCATAAGGATCTTTTGGAAGAGTTTCTTCTTTTGGAAGAGTGTTTAGAACAAGTGTAACTGTGATAGTGAACAAAAAGAAATTACAATTAAATCCTACAACACTATAGCCATTTTCATTCATCATTATAATCTTTTGGAAGAATTTCTTCTTGTGGAAGAGTTAGAATGAATATAACTACAGTAGCTAATTAAAAACAACTATGAATTCAATTCCTAATCCTACAATACTATAGTCATTTCCCATTCATCATTATAGTCTTTTGGAAGAGCTTCTTCTTGTGGAAGAGTTAGAATGAGTACAACTACAGTAGCTAATAAAAGCAACTACGAATTCAACTTCTAATCCTACAATACTATGGTCATTTCCCATTCATCATTATAGTCTTTTGGAAGAGCTTCTTCTTGTGGAAGAGTTAGAATGAGTATAACTACAGTAGTTAATAAAAACAACTACAAATTCAACTTCAGAAACGTAAAGGCAACTAAGATACTCAACATGATACAACCAAATCTTTTTCATCTAATAATGATATTTTGGAAGAGCATTTTAAGAAAAAGAATTGATTGTAAGATAATGAGGATCTTTTAGTTAAACAAACAATGCAAGACATGAATTAAAAGCTACTTATCTAGAAAGCATGTAGAAGCCTCCTTGGATAGCAGGGGCCCTCTGCTACCAATTTGGTGAAGTCCTTCAGCTCCTTAAAGTTGTAATCAAAACATCATCAAAGAACTGAATTTCTTTATTGAAAATCTCACAAATCTACATCCCATTCCATCTTGAGCTTTGTTACAAAATACTCCTATTTTCTCCTACTTCTTCATTACTTCTTTATTAAAACAAATGATAGGAGAAAGCTTCTCCTATTTATACAAAATATGAGAAGTCATCTCATTAATGAGAGTCCATGAATCTCTCCCTCCAACTCTAGAGTTACAATCAAAATAGGAAATGATAAGACACATGTCTTTCTAAAATTTCAACACAACTTAAGAAAGGAGACACATATCCTCTTAGAGTTTCAATACAACAAGGAAGTGAGACACATATTCTCTTAGAGTTTCAATACAACAAGGAAGTGAGACACATGTTCTCATGATCCCATGATCTTCTCCAACCAAATTCGAATTTGGCCTTAGAGTGCCACATAAGGGTCTTCTAGAAGTCTCCTTTTTGACCTACACATGTCACAAAACTCACAACACATATATAGATATATGAAACTATGTTAATTTTCTAGTTTCTAATCATAAATTCACTTTAAATACATAAAATAAATAACTTTGGAAAACAAGTATCCTAACCCATATATTTATGAAAAATGGTTATTTGATGTAGGGCTTTAGGTCAGATGGCTATGAAATAAGGGCTAGATGGTTATGACATAATGGAAATATGTATGAATATAGAAAACACTTTTGAGACTAAACATACCCCCCAACTGAAGTTGTTGCATGTCCTCATGCAACTATTGCAATGATTCATTTGTCTATGAGTTGATCTTTGACTCATATAAATTCGTTCCAAACTTTGCTTCTTGATATTTTCTTTTTGGCAAAGTATAATACATTTGATTGCAACATTTTTTTTTTCAATGGTTGGTTCTTGTGTGACAACAAATTTTTTTATTTTTATTTTTTTTTGAGCATTGGTTCTTGTGTAACAATGCTTTATTTTCTTTGTTGCATCAAAGTTCTTGAAAACATTTAGAATCAACTACTTCATCAATGAATTGATCATTTGCAAGGCATATAATCTTTTGGATCATGTTGCAACAATAGTTGGTTGGGAAGTATATGTGGGTGGAAATGAAATGAAAATGTGTGATAGTGTATGACATGTGTATATGAAATGATGTCCCTTCCCCCCAACTAAAGACATGACAATGTGAAAAAGGGAGTGAGAAATTTTTCCAAAGTTACAATTTTAGCATTCTAATGAATTACATGACTAAAAATTAGAAAACAACATACTTTCACTTACCTTAAATGTGGATGAGTTGTGTATGTGTGGTGGCTGCAAAATTCTGATCATATTCTTCTTCAAGTGGTTGAACAAGAGGAGTCATGGATAAAGAGATGAGATAACTTTTTATTGCTTCTACTAAAACTTGCTGAATCTGCTCCAAAATGCTGAAAATAATAGTCTTCATGTCTTCAAAACTCATTGGCACAATTCTTACTATGTGAAAGATGTTCTGATGTCGAACATAGTAGGAAATTGTTGAATTAGTGGCCATTAATGGATGCCACTAGTCAACACGAGAACTCTCACCATTGATGACAATGAGAGTCAAGATGCCCAAACACATCTTGCTAGGAACGAATGATTTTGTTGATGTCGAGTCACCTAGAAGATCTGACGAACAAGAGACATTAATGTATTCCCATTGTTTGTCAGCATGAGAACTTGCCATTAAGGCATGCAAGCCTCAAGGTGTTTTACAAAGAACTTAGACTCAAAGGACTATAGACTCAATAGTTTGCATTGAAGCAGGGCTTATTTGCGGAATGAAAATGACAAGAAATGGAAAATGAAAATGGAAGATGGCAATGGAGAGTAGAAATGGAAAATGGGCAATAAGCATGTGAATGAGAAATGGCAATGGGCAATAAGCATGTGAATGAGAAATGGAAATGGGCAATAAGCATGTGAATGAGCCTTTTGCCTTTATTTGTGGTTATGAATGGACAAAAAGAAATGGAAAGTGGATGTGAATGTAAATGGAAAATATGAAGTGAAATGAGGTGAATAGTTTATTATGAGGTATGGATGTGATGGAGACAATAGTATCTGAAAGTTTTTCAAGTGTTTGGATCTGATTTTGCATCAGCATATTTCCTCCTCTTTGTTGATGATCATCCTCTTATGAAACAAATTGGTCTCTTAGAGAGACACCATTCTCTTGTAGTCATTTGTCCTTCCTCCTGGAACCTGCAAAAAACTAATACTTCTTCTGCAATGGAATGTAAGATTATCAAAGGAGAGAGGTGATCAATCTCTCTAGTTATGATATTTATACACAAAACTAAGAATTTGTATTAATGAAACAAGTTCTCAAAGGAAAAATCAAAAGAATTTATACATGTTTTGGAATTAGTGCCTCAAGTTGAATGTTACTTCTTTTCAGCAATTTATTTCATTATTTACCATTTCAAACTCTAATTATGGATTTCTCATTATGTAGATCTTATTAAGACCTTTCCAATGATACTTAAATCATCAAAATCTGATTTTGTATGAGAAAGTTAGGCTGATTTGAACAATGAGGTTTTTCAGCTGCTAAAAAAAAATCTTGAATAAAAAATTAGTCATTCATCTTTCATCATCAGTCCAAAATTAATCAATACCTTCAGAAAAGTGAGCAAATAACTTATTCATTTCATTGATTCAATTTTTTTTTTTTTTTTAATAATAATTTTTCTTTTGAATTTTTTTGAATTTTTTTTTTATAAATGAAATAAAGCATGGATGAAATAATTGTCCTTATGAATATTTTTTGAAACAAAGTCATGCCAATGCCTCTTTCATGCAAAATAAAAATAAAAATAAAAAGCTTGAAATTTCTAAAGTCAAATTCCTAACTATGAAGGAGATGAAGGCAGAGTCCTTTTCAATTTCTACAACTTGCATTTGATGCACATGTGATAATGTGTTTGCCTCAAATGATCCATTTGTCATTCATCATGTGCCACCACACATGAATTCTGCCACATTTTCCTTCAAGTAAGGAAATTAGTTCCTTGATTATTTCTCAAAACCGTGACTGTTTTCATAATTAAAAAAAAACATTTTTCTCTCACGCACACTGCAAATTAGTGCTCCGAAGAACCCTGAGTTTCTCCCAAATGGCTGCGAATTTCAGAAAGTTCTTATAAGATTATCTAATTCACCCCGTTCCCGAAAAAACCCATGTTTTATTTTTTTTCTAATTCGACCTGGTTGGCTCAGAAAATTCGTTTTAAAATCAGGTGTTTTTGACAATTACGCATTTCGTTTTCTGACAATTATTTGTGGTTTGATTTGTTTTTATTTTGCAGGTTTTGAAGTGTAATGGCTTGTATCTCACAGAGAAGTTCAGATTGATCTTCCTCATTCCAATTACTTGCAATGGAATCTACAATCTTCTCTTCATCAACAGTCTGAAATCTTCTTTTCATCAACAATTTCTTCATATGATACACTTCCATTGTATGTCCCTACAATTGAATTTGTAATCTTCTCTTAATCAACAATTTACACTCTTCTTCTCATCAACAATTTGTAATCTTTTCCTCATCATCAGTTTCTTCATGTGATATACATTCATTGTGTGAATTTTTTTTTTTTAAATGATTTCTAATAACTGTTGTTTGAGGAAAAATGAATATGAAAAAGACAAGGTTCTTTTTTTTTTCTTTTTCTTTTTTTTTAAATTGCAGTGCATGGATCTTTGTGTGGATTGAAGGTCTGCATATATGCTTAAAGCCAAGCCAAAGGATGGCCTCATGCGTATGCGCGGGTCTTATTTCCATGAGTCATTTTTTTTTTTTTTTAATTGAATTGTTAATAAAATTATGTATGTTATATTTTCAAAAAATTAAAAATACACATATATTTCATTAAACAAAACAATGTATTGGAATTTATTATTATTATTATTATTATTACTTTTTTAATTGAATCAATTGAAATGATGAAGTTTATTTTGTCTCCTCTTTTTTTTTCCACATAACAATTCTTTTTCTGATCCTCCAGATCACACAAAGTGCAGGAGGAGAGCATACTCAAGAATTATTAAAAAAAAAATTTAGATGTAAGAAATAAGGTCTCCTAATTACACTTCCCCGGCAACGGCGCCAAAATATGTAGTCAATTTAGCGTCCTAAATTGCTAACATAAATTATCAACCAGAGCTAGTAAACTGATGAAGTGTGGTGCACTATATGTGCTTAAGTGACCTCTTCCTTACTTCGTTGTATGTGTTTTTCGTATTGTTTTTATGTAATCTACCTCCGGAGTGCTCTAACTGAATTAACATGCAACTAGTCTATGGAATTCTACAGTCTGTTTGTCCATCATGATTGGTATTTTGGAAGAGTTCATTCTTTTGGAAGAGTTTTTAGAACAATCATGACTTTGTAATTGAGTGCAAATGCAAGCATAAAGACTGAAAGCAATGAAAAACTAAGATATCATAGCCATCTCCCACTCGTCATTATGATATTTTGGACAAGCGTTTAAGAGCAAGAACAACGATGGTACTTAGTGAAAACACACAACTAAAATGTTCAAGATCACAGTCATGCCTTGGACATCATAAGGATCTTTTGGAAGAGTTTCTTCTTTTGGAAGAGTGTTTAGAACAAGTGTAACTGTGATAGTGAACAAAAAGAAATTACAATTAAATCCTACAACACTATAGCCATTTCCCATTCATCATTATAATCTTTTGGAGGAGCTTCTTCTTGTGGAAGAGTTAGAATGAGTATAACTACAGTAACTAATAAAAGCAACTACGAATTCAACTTCTAATCCTACAATACTATAGCCATTTCCCATTCATCATTATAATCTTTTGGAAGAGCTTCTTCTTGTGGAAGAGTTAGAATGAGTATAACTATAGTAACTAATAAAAGCAACTACGACTTCAACTTCTAATCCTACAATACTATAGCCATTTCCCATTCATCATTATAATCTTTTGGAAGAGCTTCTTCTTGTGGAAGAGTTAGAATGAGTATAACTACAGTAGTTAATAAAAACAACTACAAATTCAACTTTAGAAACGTAAAGGCAACTAAGGTACTCAACATGATACAACCAAATCTTTTTCATCTAGTAATGATATTTTGGAAGAGCATTTTAAGAAAAAGAATGATTGTAAGATGATGAAGGTCTTTTAGTTAAACAAATAATGCAAGACATGAATTAAAAACTACTTATCTAGAAAGCATGTAGAAGCCTCCTTGGATAGCAGGGGCCCTCTGCTACCAATTTGGTGAAGTCCTTCAGCTCCTTAAATTTGTAATCAAAACATCATCAAAGAACTGAATTTCTTTATTGAAAATCTCACAAATCTACATCCCATTCCATCTTGAACTTTGTTACAAAATACTCCTATTTTCTCCTACTTCTTCATTACTTCTTCATTAAAAAAAATGATAGGAGAAAGCTTCTCCTATTTATACAAAATATGAGGAGTCATCTCATTAATGAGAGTCCATGAATCTCTCCCTCCAACTCTAGAGTTACAATCAAAATAGGAAATTATAAGACACATGTCTTTCTAAAATTTCAACACAACTTAAGAAAGGAGACACATATCCTCTTAGAGTTTCAATACAACAAGGAAGTGAGACACATGTTCTCATGATCCCATGATCTTCTCCAACCAAATTCGAATTTGGCCTTAGAGTGCCACATAAGGGTCTTCTAGAAGTCTCCTTTTTGACCTACACATGTCACAAAACTCACAACACATATATAGATATATGAAACTATGTTAATTTTCTAGTTTCTTATCATAAATTCACTTTAAATACATAAAATAAATAACTTTGGAAAACAAGGATCCTAACCCATATATTTATGAAAAATGGTTATTTGATGTAGGGCTTTAGGGCAGATGGCTATGAAATAAGGGCTAGATGGTTATGACATAATGGAAATATGTATGAATATAGAAAACACTTTTGAGACTCAACACCCTGCACTCCTAGGACTGGACTGGGCTATAGAAATCAGGGGTGTCATCAAACTGAAAAAGCACAACATGGTGTTTGAGAACAATGGTACGCGTGTAATAGTACCACTAGATCTAGCAGAAGGTGCACGGTATTCCAAGCCAGCCTATGAGGAGGAGGAAATAGATCACATTTACAAACTGCCTGTGCGAGATGAAGATTGGGTTAACCCTATGGCCGAAGGAGTACTCTGCTGGGAAAAGTACAGTGGGTGTTTCTCTGACTCTGATGAGGAACTGGAAAATTGGCAAGGATAATTGCACGAGGTGTCATCGCTGCTATGTCTTCGGAGCACCAGGACTTTCCGCCACATCTCTACAAAGGTAAGAGTCCTACCCTACCATGATAACGTAGGTAATACCATGACATTGGTTGAAACCCAAATTCCCAAGGAACACAAGCTAGGTGCACTGTCGCTAACCTTATGCGAAGCACCTACACATTGGTGGGGTACGCAAGAGAAGCACTGGAGTAGGATGATCCTGCGCTTAAGAACACCAGCTGATAGATGGGCCCCAAGGTCAGTAGACCCTTGCAGATACTTGCTAGCATATAACACTCAAGGGTGCGATAGGACCCCGCCCAAACAGGCTCCCCTGGTTATCAATGACCTATTTTTGCGTTCGACTATAAAGGTACACAAACCCACGCGCATTTGGGAGAATTGGCGAACACTTCAAATGACAAATGGCACACGGATTCTTGACGCAGCCTTTCCATAAAAGAACATCCCATCCAAGGGAGAGGCATTCTAATCGAGAATTTTGGTGGCCAGGTTACTACCTGAATCATGTTACGAACACCTGGTGCCAGCCATAATTCGAGGTACGCGAACAGCATGCAGGCGTCATCCGAGGTTTTCCGACTCATGGGAGAGTCCTCAAGTATGGCTAACGACTGTCAGCCAGCCCCACATTGATAGGAAAGGAACCTTGTAGTTATGAAAAAGGGGCAGAAACCCATCAATGTGGGCATTTATGGTAAGCCGGATTCGAACGAACGATGGTAAGTTTCGCGTACGGGCTACTCTGCCATTAACTAGATCCAGAAAAGGTGTAGATAGTAGGATAACTTTGCAATAGGCTACATATTGTCTCTACACCATGCCCCTATTATCTGACGATTGGCTTGCTGGGATCATTGACATTTCCTGGGACGTAGGCCTTTTTGTTGCTATGGCAAATCCTAACCTGCCGAACGTTTCGGTCTCTTGCTGTTCAACACCCACAGACATCAGATTAAGGGGGCATGGGGATGCCGAGCTAGATAAAATGATTGGGTGTTGGCCTTCTGCAGAGGGAATTTCCTGTGAACCATGCACGAAGAGGCACCATGGCTGCGCGATAGGAGTACCCAACCTTCTCACCTCGGGACGACCGCAGGACCTAGCCGGATGGCATTGGCTGATACAACAGAGGAGGACATGCTATTATCATGATCCCCCACTCACGGTGTCACAATTAGGGCATGCCTAATCCTGTGCCAGGAAGGAACGCTGAGATACAGGGATATGCTGCGACTACTCTGCAGCCCCAGATTACCGACCAGTAGAAGCCATATTTTCTCACTCCCTCGCACTGACCTAGTTCACTATCATGCTCTAACCGTGGAAGACATACAAATAGATTTTGTGTAGCTATCCTGTGAAGTGCTACAAGAATTACACACCATGGTGTTGCAAGATATTTTCCACCTTGATCGGACTGCGCGACAGCAATATGAAATATCTTCGGAAGTTCGGGCACAACAGGTCACTTTGGTCACAGAAGCAACAAATATTATTTAGGAGCAGCTTACATAGGGCATGAAATTGGTCGAAAGCACTATGCAGCTCTAGACAAACGTCTAGTACCATCTTAAGCTTCAGCGTATACAGGACGACTTACAGCAGGCAGAAGCTTCTCTCAATCAAATCAGATCTCCCTTGCCCTCTAGCAGTTATACACAACGTCTAGATGTCATGGACATGACTGAGAATATTTTCCATGCCAAGCATGTCGTCAGGAGACGGTTGAAACCATGGGGTGATACCTCCCTCCAACTCTCCCAGGATGCTCATACTGTTGTTGCGCACCTCCACCGAATGATAGAACAGGTTACCGCGGCTCCAAATGGCCCTGCCTCCCTAACCCTTGTTAACATTGCACAGTGAGCTATTGTCCAAAGTCAGGAAGTGCTCCCTCTACTTTCCCATACTCTTGATACCTTGCATGTGCATATCGAGGCCACACCACCACAGTGACTTGGGATGAGTCATAAGATTGTATTGGGGGACTGTTGGAACAGGGTCTCCTACGAGCTACGAAACTGGTCCATTTTGGATACTTTTGATTATATTTAATGTAGAAGAGGGGTTTTGGGGTGGGTCAAAGCCCCGAAAGCATTGTAATGGGTTAAAGGGTAAATTAGGGGTCCAAAAACCACGGTTTTCTAACCATAGGAACGTCTAGGCTATATTATTATAAATAGAGGAACATTTTTGTATTGTAAGGTAGGAATGATGAGCTATTGATGCAAATTGTGGTTTAAGCTATCTGTTTGGGTTTTGGGGAAAGGACTCCTGCTGGTTGTGTGCGCAAAGATCCAAGTCCAGCTGTGTGTGGACCCTACTGTTGTGTGCATAGGCTGAGAAGGGAATTGTAAGGAGGATTTGATGAATGAATGAATAAGAAAGGTTGATAGAGAACTGAATCTGTGATTACCCTTTGTGTGAATCATTGGTAATTACTGCATTGTGTATTTTCTGTATTTGAGCTGCAAAGATCTGTGTAAGTGTGTTTTCTGTATCTGGATCTGTTCTGTTCTGTTATGCAATATTGTGCTACTGTCATAAAAACATATAATTATAGATCTAGTGCACATGGATGCGGATCGAGACCTGAGTAACCCTACACGGAACAAGGTAATCTGGGAATCAGAGGGTCTAACACAACTCTGCTTGCCTTACCTATCCTTTCTCAGGGTGCGGAAACCTGGTTTCAACACCCACCCATACTACTTCGGGTGAGACTTTGACTTGCGAAAGCAGGTCACTGATGAAAGGGCCAGTAGTATAAGGGTTTGTTGGAAAGCCTTAAGCTCTGAACCTGGGTCAGGTCCCCTCGAGCCAACAATGTTTGTCAACCCTGATTGCACCAGTATTTTTCATCGTTGTTCGCCACCCTGAGCTGTATCATGGTGAAACGTTCATCTCTTTCTGGCTCATCCAGTCATATTCCTCCCATGGACACCGAGAGGGATATTCGAGTTACAATTTTCTCTCTAGAACACCACCCATTCTATGAGCAGGTCTGTTTAAATAACAAAGCTTGTCCTATTTTCTCCACCATGGCCAATTCAGGTGTACTATCTGCATGCATCCCTAAAACTCATCTTTTTCCTAAGTTTGTGCACTAGCTGGTATCTGTTATGTATCCTGGTAAATTTTTTGTAATGAATTGCCTAGGACAAAATGTTCTACAAGTATCGTTCCAATTAATTCGTCAAGCCTTATGTTACCCAAAGTCTAAATCTTATATTCAATTCACTGACAAACCATTGGTAGTGTATTATGATAATCTTGCACGACAAGAATTCACCCAGTTCACCTTCTTCCTAAGGCCAGACACGAAGCAATTTGTACCAGATAGTAAAGAGTTCTCCATAGAATTTGTTGATGCAGAAGTTTGGCTAGTGTTAAGGTGTATATTAAAGATACTGGGAAAGGAGGATGATAGCTTAATTGATAAATTAGTACTGGGACTATTTGCATTGATGATGAAGCCGGGAGTAGTGCTAGACATCCCTTCTTACTGGCAGGAGTTCGTCAATAATCAACTCATGAGTTTGTCAATCATTGGGTCATTCAGGTTCCCTTCTCTTATCACTTATCTCTTTTAATATCAATATGTGGAAGAATTCTTAAATTTGGGGTTGAACATCATGGATACAAATAAAAAGAGGTAGTAAGTTGTGTTTTGGACTGGTGTAGTAAGAGAGGAACAAAATGAGGAGTGGGTGTTTGATTTTGCAAATAATTTCATGTCTACTGCCTATAATATTTTGAATGGGGTTTTTCCCATGTTTCTTGCCAAAGGCTCAAGAATTGCTTCAGTTGGGTACTAATTGTAAATTGGAGATTGATATGTGTATGAATATTACTGAGAAATTAGACTTTATGGAGCTGGGATAGAACCATATAGACTTCCCACATTTGTTCCTATGAGATTATTCGCCTTAGAATTATTTAGGTAGAGTTTCAATGTAGACCATGTACATTTTTTCCCAATGAAAAAGGGTCACATGTTTAAATTACCTATGTCTATGGATTCATTTATAGTCAACATGAGGCAGGTGTTGAGCCTCAAAATTGTGCTTTCTTTCATTCCATTTTACCTCATTTTCCTTTGTCCATTGCTATCCTAGACCCAATTGATCAATGAATATAGTTAAAATTACTTCTAGAATGATTTACATGACTGAATTGCTAAGTTTTGTGATTTTTGCCATTGTAAAGCATTTTGACCGAAACTAGCTGCAGAATGCAGACATTCCGTAGCTAACCAGCGATTCTGCAGCTATCTTCACGTTTGAATATGTTCCAGGTGGCCTCTCAAGAAAAACCGCATATGGGCATAATCCACGTCATGTCTACATGGTTCGTTGCTCATCATGGAGGAAGAAACGAATTCTGGGTATGGTTTTGGAACGTGGGAACACATTTAGAAAGGAAGACTTCTATTAGGACTGTCTCAGTCCAGATGTCTTTTCCTTTTCACGCAGCCACTTCAAGAGTCCTAATGTGATTCCGATAAGGAAAGACAATGTTCCTGAATTGTTGCAAATCTTGTTATTTACATTTGTTATATAAACACTTGGGAAACCAAGAGCTAGGTTAGATTTTATGCTAGATTTCATTCCAGATTTTGCTTAGATTCTGTGCTACATTTCTGAAGACGCAGAGTGTTATGTTCAAGTTATTTCATCTTTAATGAAGCAGACAGTGTTGTTTTGAAAGCGTTGATTTAATTTGGAGTTGAATTTCGTCAGGTGGTAGAGGGCCCCTGCCTCTTGCACGGATTTATTTGCGTAAATTAGATAAGTATTCTAGCTGCCTTTACGTTTTTGAATTTGAATTAGTAGTTGTTTTAATTAGCTATTGTAGTTGTACTCATTCTAACTCTTCCACAAGAAGAAGCTCTTCCAAAAGATTATAATGATGAATGGGAAATAGCTATAGTATTGTAGGATTTGAAGTTGAATTCATAGTTGTTTTAATTAGCTACTGTAGTTGTACTCATTCTAACTCTTCCACAAGAAGAAGCTCTTCCAAAAGATTATAATGATGAATGGGAAAAGGCTATAGTATTGTAGGATTTAGTTGTAGTTTTTTTTGTTCACTATCACAGTTACACTTGTTCTAATCACTCTTCCACAAGAAAAAACTCTTCCAAGAAACTATTAAGATGTTTAAGACATGACCGTGATAATGAATGATTTAGTTGTGTGTTTGCACTAAGTACCATCTCTGTTCTTGCTCTTAAACGCTTGTCCAAAACATCATAATGACGAGTAGGATATGGATATGATATCTTAGTTTTTCATTGCTTTCCATCCTTTATGTTTGCATTTGCACTCAATTACACAGTCAGAATTGTTCTAACTCTTCCAAAAGAAGGAACTCTCCCAAAATATCAACAATGATGGACAAACAGACTGTATAATTTCATAGAATAATGCATGATAGTATAGTTAGGATACTCCGGAGTTTAATTGCACTTAACTCATATTCAATTACTTTGTTTTGAGTTTGATGATGACTTGTAGTTCAACATTGTTCTAGATTAGTGGCATCTTAAGTTCATTCTTAGATTAACTCATTGCACTTGCACTTCACATTCAGATTGTCATCCACTGCACAATAGATTACTTCAGTTGTTAAGATTAACAAGACAACCTTCATTATTTACAAACATCTTCTTGTTCTAAAATCTACAATTGATCCATAACCATATGAACAGAAGACAACATCACTATAAGGCTTGAAGTATCTCTGCAATTTCCTTATCATTTCATAAACAGAGCCCTCCCTCAAAAGATTACCTTGAAAATAAATCAATAACTCTTGAGTAAGGTCTTGTGACATTCAATTAAATTGCAGAATAGAGTTAGGAACTAGTCCTAGAACAAAAGATCTTAGGATGGTATCAATGTTTTTCCTCCAAATCTGTTTCAAATCTCTAGTCAAGGAAAAAATGTTGCATCATTGTAAGATTAGTTGTTTAACTGTTTAGTTAGAGGATTTGCATACTTAGTGATCATTTCTCAAGTTTAGTTTGTGTTTTGAATCATTTTCTTAAAAGTCATTATCAAGCTTTGCTTTTACTTAGTCATAGTTTAGATTTGATTCTGCTTCAGTGTTTCAAATTGCATTTACCATTTGACATCAACCAATTAGGCTTAACTCTGTTTTTAACCACCAGCTCCTTTCCATTAGCTTTCTAGGCATTTTCCTTGTGAACATAAAACCACCAAAAGACCAAAAACATCATAAATCATCACAAAAGACCAAAAACATCACAAAACACTACACACAACGCATTAGGAAACAAGCACCTAGGTATATATGGTACACTTCACTTCAGCAGTTTACAAATCCTGGTTGACAATTAAATGAGCTCAGTTTAGGAGACTAGATTGAGACCAAACATTTTGGCGCCATTGCCGGGGAAGTGAAAACTAGGTAACCTTTGTTTCTTAGCATCCAAAAACAATTTTATGCGTAGAGAGAGAGATTCAAGGGGAAGATTTATAAGCAGCAGAGGCAGAAGTTTTATTTCTAGAACACCACTTGTTTCATCTAGATCCATAGCTAGTATACCTTCAACTCATACCCATATTCCATCCTCCCTTGATACTTGACTTCTAGAAGATCTAAGGTCAACTATTCCATTAGAGAAACCTTCCACTTCATCCATTGAACCTGCCATAGAAGAAGATCTAAAGATTCCTAGTAGGGATACAAACATTTCCACTTCTACAAGAGAGTCAACTATGGCAGAAGAAGGAGGAGGAGGAGTTTTTAATGGAGAAAACACACTATTTGGAGGTAGAGGTAGAGGTAGAGGAGAAGGAGGTAGAGGTGCAAATGGAGGAAGAGGTAGAATAGGAAGTGTTATCACTCAGGTTTTCTTTGAAGTTGTGGAAAAGGAAAGTATACTCGAGGTAACCACAAACCAACCTTCAGATGCAGAATCTAGCCAATCTGCATCCAGAGAGGGCTCTCTCTTTATAATTTATCTTTGTTCTTAGAAAGTTTTAGGCTAGTTATAAGTCTAAGAGTTTTGATTTTGAA
This sequence comes from Pinus albicaulis, assembly GCA_034641835.2. Classification (NCBI taxonomy): domain Eukaryota; kingdom Viridiplantae; phylum Streptophyta; class Pinopsida; order Pinales; family Pinaceae; genus Pinus; species Pinus albicaulis. The sequence continues at coordinate 1,655,754,570 of CM076579.1, forward strand.
TGGTGGAATTCGCCAACTAAGGGCAAGGTTGAATATTTTCAGGCCATTGGGCTATGGAGTCAAAGGATGGCTTTACTGGATTAATCTTCTACACACAAGATGGCTTTGCAGGGTAAGATAGCCAAACAGAACAACTTTAAAATTTAAAGTGGATGGAATGGGTTTGAAGGGGATGAAAGGCAAATTAAGAATTCACCATGTTCAAAAAGAAAGAAATGAAATGATTACAAACAAAGAGTAGTGAAGAATTCTTTATTATAGTAATCAAGAATGTTTAAATTAGCAAAGCAAGAGCATTTAAGAATTCATGCTTATAACCAATTTAGAGGAAAATATTAAGAATAATCACATCTGAAACCAGAGTACAATTAAGTAAATTCTGATTCAATCCTTTATGTAAATTATTCAGAAATGGACACAATGATATTATAAACAAATATAACACTTAAGACATAGGATAGAAAGACTTATTGAACTGCAGTCCAACACATGAATCCTGCAAAAAGTCCTGAGCTTCAAATTGTCATCCAGAAACCCACGAATAAATTTCTCCAAAACTCTTTTATTCCAAAAACTTCAATGTTACAGCAAAGTAATAGAATCCACCCAAAATACTTCCAAGAGTGAAGTATTTATACAAATTCTAAACTAAAATATCTTGAAAAAATATCAAAATTGGTTCACAAATCTCTCCAACCATTTTACATTAATAGAACTTAAGTAAATGAAACTCAAACTAATGCATCTATTTGGCACTATTTTTGATGGATAGGTGATGACAAAGAGGAGAATTGGAATTTGATCCAACTCTTAGTTGATGATGAGGCATCCAAGTCACTAACTGCTTCCTTTTTTTGTGAATTCTGCTCCAACAATTCTGCAAACTTGCGGTCCAATGATACCTTTGTATTTCTCAATCCGTAATAGATATGTAAAAAGTGAAAGAGGTTATTGTGGATAAATATGTTGGTGAGCTAAACCTCTTTCAATTTCCTAAAATTTCTCTCCAGCTGTGAACAATAGGCTCTGCAAAAAGATGTGTAAAACAGAGTTTACAGAGTCTGAAACATAGCTTGTAAATATGTGCATGTATCTCTCATTCTGAAATCACTATGAAAAATGTGAGATAGGTTTTTGTAGATATGTCTCTTAGGAACAAAAACCTCCTTCAGTGTTGTGAAATGTATTTCTAATTGGCCACAATATTCTCTGCAAAAAGTGCTTTTCAACATTGTTTAATATTTCCAAAACCATAATAGCTGTTAGGAAAGTGAGAGAGGTTTTTGTAGATGGTACTCTTAAGAACATAAACCTCCTTCAGTTTTTAAAAATTCATCTTGTATTGATCATAATAGTTTCTGAAAAACTATGACTAAAACATGCAATTTCTACAAAAATATTACTTCTTGTTGTGTTTTTCATCTTTTCACTTTTTTGTTCTTTTGACTGTTTTACTTTCACTTTAGACAAACTTGAATGTTGGTGAAAGTATTTTCATCTATTTTTACCATTTTACTGCCTTCTGTATTTACTTTTACTGTTTACCTTTGACTGCTCTGTAACTTCATTTTAACTTTCACTGACTTTTACCTGATACACTTTAACCACTGATACTCTTTAACTGTTATGCTTTCTAACCTCTGTTTGAATAGATTTGATAAAAATCTTGGAGTAAACAAGTCTTATGACTAGTATTAAGATTTTTTATCCAAGGATATGGTCTTCTGATCACCTGTAAAACAAAACAAATTGTTAAGAAAGCATTGGTTTGCAAGGGAGGTCGAAAAGGTTTCATTTGATTTTGAGAGGTCTGTGGAGTGAATCTATAATGATTTTTGGGAGGTAAACCATGATCGAATTGGTTAAAAGAGGCTTCAGGTGGCACAGCAGGGTTACAAATGGTTTTACTGCATGGGAGTCTGGTCGTTCACTATGAATGAGAAAAATGAAAAACGCGGGCTTATTTTGTTTCATTCACAAAGTCAATGGGTGGCAGAATTTTTTATTATTTTATTAGATGACGTCAGCATGGTACAGTGGACACGTCACGGGGAATGGGCGGCAAGCGGTAAATTCCGCACCACTTTTGGGGGCAGGTGGTTTTGGACGGGGAGGCAGCGATTCCATTGAACAATCAACACGTGGCCCGGGTACTGTTTCAAAACTGCTTTGATTTCGCGCATTAAGTTTCAGATGGAGGATGGGTAGCGGAATGTTTGGGTGCCGTAGATCTTGAATGGAACGATCCAATGGTGATCCGGACAGGAAATTAGCGGGGAATTTAATGGGCGGGCCCGATGCATTGTTTTATCGTTTTAATCATTTCGGGACACTATTGATTGGCGGAGGGATGTGATTATTAATTAATCCAAGTGATTAATTAATATCAATGGTTTATGAAGGGTCGGGGTTACGGATGGATTTCAGATTTTATTTGTTTTTTCATTTAAAACATAAAAAACCTATGTTTTAAACTTTTTTTTCCTGTATATATTTTTTTATTATATAGAAATAAATCAATATGATTTATTTACTATAGGGGGCGGGGATAGTTGATAATGATAAGTCTTAACCAAAGGGAGTATGTATTGAGTTTTTTGTTTAAACAAAATAGGGAATAAATACTTTGGTTAAAAATCATAATAAGTGGGTTTTTTGGGATATTATAAAAGGGAATTATATATGTAGGAGAAGGTATTTTGACTAAGGATTTATTAAATAAAATCAATTTGTTAATATGACAAGGGAACAAGGAAAACTCAAAATACTTTACACAACTAAGAGAGTGAAGATCTCTGAAGCATATTGCATTATATCAACTTCAACACTTTAGAATAGCAAGTAATTTTGAGGGACTTTTATGAAATATGGCATGATTTTCCTAAGTAAAATGGGATTTTACTTAGGAAAAGATTAAGAGTGAATAAGTATAATGATGAATAACTTCAAGTACTAAGGTTTTATTCAATTATTGGGCCTAGGGTCCGGTCCCTCCAAAAGTCAAGGAAATGCCTTGAGCCCCTTTAATCTTCAAATTCCTTAGCACTTTGGGGAAATTAGTGAAAATTGTTAGGGAGAAAGTGAGAGGGGGGAGTTAATGATTTTTACTTTGCTTTACTCTGTAATTCTGCCAATGTATTGTTCTGTCTTTGCACTTGGTAAAGGATTAAACACATTTAGCACCATCATTCATCATATGAAACTTTGCAACACCATCTACCTACCCTATCTACTTTACACTACCATTTTCTCTTCTTTATTAGGGTGCACTTAGACTGGCAAACCCTTATCAATCTTCGTTTCTTTTACAAGGAAAATCTATCTAATTCTACCCTTATTACATCCAAGGGCTCAGATTAAACTGTTGAGCACCTTTTATTAACTCTACCTATCTACTTATCCGCCAAGATTAAACTGTTTGGTCAGATATTTATTCTCTATTCTACAACATGAAATTGAAACATGAATGAGTCAAGTTTAAACAGTTTGACTCTTCATAAATTGTGGCAAAGTTTGACAAGCTGCACACAATTGCTTTATTACAAAAATGAAATAGTAGTGGCATTTGGATTTGCACACTTTCCTTGGTCTATTTTTTGCTTGGGGTTCATTTCTTTCATTTTCTTGACCAATTTATTTTTCTTACCCTTTGATTTTTCTTTTAGGGTATACCCTCTTTACATTTTTTAATTTTTTTGATTTTTTGATTTTTCAAGAATATGGAACACCTTTGCACAAGAAAAAGGTTTGAACATATTGCATAGTTCAATCAAGACAATCATGAAAAATGACACTTATTGGTATAGGAGTCTAACACTGGCTCCACTTGGGGATGGCTTTTCCTTGTGAAAAGTCAAGAACAGCAGGTCAGTTGCCTCAAAATGTCTTCAAACTAAACTATGTAATCTCCTTCTTCTGGTAGCTTTATTGTACATATGATAGTAAAACTTCTAAAGCTTAGGGCCTTCACTTCGGGCTTCAACTCCAGTAAGTTACTATCCACTCAAAACTTAAAACTTTGTTGCCCAGTTAGGAATTTTCTGCCTTGTTCCAATCCCAAACATGAATTTGTTGTGGTTGAAAATCTTGAATTGAATATAGTCCTTTTTCTGCAACCTGAAATCTGATCTAAAACTAAAACAACACACAAAATTTTTCAAACCAACTTAATGAAAAACTAGCTGAAATTTGAAAAACTAAAAAAAATGCTTGAAATTCTGAGCTTATTAGCACTCATCTACCTACTCAATCTACTGTTCAACTACTAGTTAGGTAAAATGAAATAGCCAATGCAACCACTCAAGCATTATGTAATTTGATAGATTTTGTTGCATTTTCTTGTTGATTATCAAAATTGCACTTCTGCAACCTATTAGAAACTTGTCAACAAATGAGAGGATAAGGAAATACTTGATTTCCTTTGTTGACTCTAAAAAATGTACAAAAGGATCTTCCAAAATATATACACTAATGTTTAACTGATCTGAACAACTGTACATCTATTCTGGATGGCCTCCATACCATGAATATGAAATGCTATTTTCATCTTTATCTCCCTGTAAACTTTCAGATAAGATTTGTGATGATATTCCTACTGACTGTAATGTTTGAGTGTTGAATCCTTTATCATCTTAATTCTGAAAATCATAGTTAGTTAATAGAGGAATGCTTTGAATGCCTTCAATATTCAACATATCTGCTATTGGATCCTGAAAATCTTGGGAAAATTGCTGGAACCTATGACATATAAAATTCCACGGGACTTCATAAACTTCAACAAGTTTCCCATTCTTTTCTTTAAATATGTTATACCACATTTCCTTTAAAAGCTGAAATGGTTCAAAAAATAGTGGTATGGAACTTTATTGTGTCATTTGATCATTTATTTCAATGGGAACTGATAACTGCAATTGTGAAACTGAAAAATCTTGATCAATAGTTTCATTATCTTCTTTGTTGTCAATCACAATTCATAAAGATTGTTGATTATTGATGGCATGATAGTTTTCTCTAATGAACTGAAATGAAGCAAAACAAAGAGGTAAAGAATCTTCACTTATTTCCACATTTTCTGCTCTTCCTTCCTCACTCTCATGGCTGATCTATATTGGCTGAGCACTGTCTTCAATCTACTGAAACTGCATTTCTTCATCCTCCAAACTAGCTTCTGATATCTCTGTAAAGTTAGCTTGACTTTGGAGAACATAACTATCATCATAATGATCATACTTAGGCAAATCATCAAAATAAGGAATGTCATCAAACATACACATTAGAACAACAGATTCATCTTCCTCATATTGATTTGTAAATTCATTTTCTGATTTATGATAATTTTAATTAAGAAGAATTTGTTCATGGCTATCAACCTCTTCTATTTCTTCATGGTGATTTTGAATAAAAAAATATTCTTTCATAGTGATCTCCTGTGTTATTTCATCTAGTTTTCTTACCAAAAGGTTGAGTTTTACCTCTGCAATGTTTTTCCTTTCCTCTTCTTCTACTTTCAACTTTTCCTGTTTGATTTGGAGATTAACTTCCACATCAACTGCAATATTTTGCATCTGTACAAGTGTTTTTGGATCTCTTTCTCTTAACTGAAATTCTATTTGTGAATCAAAGGCACTTGGATAATGCAAGAGAGCTGAATCATGAGGAGGTCTAATATTTTCTGGCATTGAATAATAAAATTGATTAAATCTGTCAGAAAATTGTTGTATCGTTTCATTTGAATGTCTTTTTAATTGATTATATTCTTCCATGATCACAAAATTATTAACTTTTATTATCCATCTTTCAAGGAAGAGTTTGATAAACTGTTGGAAATTTGAGATGCTAGCATTAGGCAGATTTTTGAACCAACTCTTTATTCTATTTTGCAAAGAAAGAGAAAAAAGTCTGATTTTAACATCATCTTCATCAATCTCAAATAAATCCAAATAATTCTCAAAACCTTGAATATGTTTTTCGGCAGTGATACCATTCTCTCCATCAAATCTAGGAAGATACTTGTAGTATTTTTTAGGAAAATCATGGAGTATAGGAGGTAAAATAAGGGGATTATATCTATCTGGAACTTTATATGGAACATGGATATGTACAGGGATTGCAAGATGAGTCTTGATTATTTGAGGCTTCTTAATTGGAAAATGATCATCATTAAATTCATAAGAAAGCTGCTCAAAGAGATTAGGAGAATTATTACTTACAAACTTCAAAGGAAAATAACTAAAAACTAATCTAAGATCTTCTATAAAATACAATATACATTGAAAAAATTTCTTAATGAGAAATAACATAATGTCTTGGATTAAGATCCAAGTTGAAAGCCTGATCTTTCCATTTTGTCCTTTGAGGTTCATTCCTCCAGTGGAGTCTTAATTCTGAAATTGATTTGGAGTCGCTAGGTGGATGATTTTAACCTTTGTGTGTCTGATCCCTGTCCACCATCACAGATCAGATCTAAACCTGTAAAACAATTCTGAAGAAAAAGTTAGTTCTTCAGGAAACCAAATTTTGAATATTTTATGATTATTTTATTTTTTTATGAATTTTCAAAACAACTTCTATGATTTCTTTAAGAAATTTAAGATTTTTAATTAAAATTTTCTCAAATATTTATTAAACTAGAGAGTCTGATTGAATGTTTTGAATCCAAAGTTCAGTTTATAAGCTAAACCAGAGATAGACTGAAGCAGCATTTATTTACTTTTGCAATTGCAGAGCAAAAGCAATTTCAAAGGCTACCTGGCTGATCTTCAGACTCTGTCTATAGCTTATAAGCAAACAATAGTATCAATAAAAATGATTTAGATCCCCAGTATGGTCGCCACTATGTTATCACTCAGGTTTTCCTTGAAGTTGTGGAAAAGGAAAGTATACCCGAGGTAACCACAAACCAACCTTCAGATGCAGAATCTAGCCAATCTGCATCCAGAGAGGGCTCTCTCTTTATAATTTATCTTTGTTGTTAGAAAGTTTTAGGCTAGTTATAAGTCCAAGAGTTTTGATTTTGTTTGAATGGTGGAATCCGTCAACTAGGGCAAGGTTGAAGATTTTCAGTCCATTGGGCTATGGAGTCAAAGGATGGATTTACTGGATTACTATTCTATACACAAGATGGCTTTGCAGGGCAAGATAGCCAAACAGAGAACAATCCTTAAAATTTAAAGTGGATGGAATGGGTTTGAAGGGATGAAAGGCAGCTAATAATCTTTCACCATGTTCAAAAAGAAAGAAATGAAATGATTACAAACAAAGAGCAGTGAAGAATTCTTTATTATAGTAATCAAGAATGTTTAAATTAGCAAAGCAAGAGCATTTAAGAATTCATGCTTATAACCAATTTAGAGGAAAACATTAAGAATAATCACATCTGAAACCAGAGTACAATTAAGTAAATTATGATTCAATCATTTATGTAAATTATTCAGAAATGGACACAATGATATTATAAACAGATATAACACTTAAGACATAGGATAGAAACACTTATTGAACTGCAGTCCGACACATGAATCCTGCAAAAAGTCCTGAGCTTCAAATTGTCATCCAGCAACCCACGAATAAATTTCTCAAAAACGCTTTTATTCCAAAAACTTCAATGTCACAACAAAGTAATAGAATCCACCCAAAATACTTCCAAGAGTGAAGTATTTATACAAATTCTAAACTAAAATATCTTGAAAAAATATCAAAATTGGTTCACAAATCTCTTCAACCATTTTACATAAATAGAACTTAAGTAAATGAAACTCAAACTAATGCATCTATTTGGCACTATTTTTGATGTATAGGTGATGACAAAGAGGAGAATTTGAATTTGATCCAACTCTTAGTTGATGATGAGGCATCCAAGTCACTAACTGCTTCCTTTTTTTGTGAATTCTGCTCCAACAATTCTGCAAACTTGCGGTCCAATGATACCTTTTTATTTCTCAATCCATAATAGATGTGTAAAAATTGAAAGAGGTTATTGTGGATAAATATGGTGGTGAGATAAACCTCTTTCAATTTCCTAAAATTCCTCTCCAGCTGTGAACAATAGGCTCTGCAAAAATATGTGTAAAACAGAGTTTACAGAGTCTGAAACATAGCTTGTAAATATGTGCATGTATCTCTCATTCTGAAATCACTATGAAAAACGTCAGAGGTTTTTGTAGATATTTCTCTTAGGAACAAAAACCTCCTTCAGTGTTGTGAAATGTATTTCTAATTGGCCACAATATTCTCCGCAAAAAGTGCTTTTCAACATTGTTTAATATTTCCAAAACCATAATAGTTGTTAGGAAAGTGAGAGAGGTTTTTGTAGATGGTACTCTTAAGAACATAAACCTCATTCAGTTTTTTAAAATTCATCTTGTATTGATCATAATAGTTTCTGCAAAACTATGACTAAAACATGCAATTTCTGCAAAAATATTACTTCTTGTTGTGTTTTTTATCTTTTCACTTTTTTGTTTTTTTGATTGTTTTACTTTCACTTTAGACAAAATTGAATGTTGGTGAAAGTATTTTCATCTCTTTTTACCATTTTACTGCCTTCTGTATTTATTTTTATCACATTTGATCGCCTTGAATTTTCCATTTAACTTTTTGTCGGTTTTTTTACCTGATAATACCTTAACCACTGAGCATTTTTTGACCCAAGAAAGCTTTCTAACCTCTTATTAATAGATTTGATAACACTCTTAGAGTAAACAAGTCTTATGACTAGTATTAAGACTGTTTATCCAAGGATGTGGTCTTCTGATCACCTGTAAAACAAAATAAATTGTTAAGAAAGCATTGGTTTGCAGGGGAGGTCGAAAATGTTTCATTTGATTTTGAGAGGTCTGTGGAGTGAATCTAGAATGATTTTTGGGAGGTAAACCATGATTGAATTGGTTAACAGAGGCTTTAGGTGGCGCAGTAGGGTTACAAATGGTTTTACTGCATGGGAGTCTGGTCGTTCACTATGAATGAGAAAAATGAAAAACGCGGGCGTATTTTGTTTCATTCACAAAGTCAATGGGTGGCGGAATTTTTTATTATTTTATTAGATGACGTCAGCATGGTACAGTGGACATGTCACGGGGAATGGGCGGTAAGCGGTAAATTCCGCACCGCTTTTGGGGGCAGGTGGTTTTGGACGGGGAGGCAGCGATTCCATTGAACAATCAACACGTGGCCCGGGTACTGTTTCAAAACTGCTTTGATTTCGCGCATTAAGTTTCAGATGGAGGATGGGTAGCGGAATGTTTGAGAGTCGTAGATCTTGAATGGAACGATCCAACGGTGATCCGGACAGAAAATTAGCGGGGAATTTAATGGGCGGGCCTGACGCATTATTTTATCGTTTTAATCATTTCGGGACACTATTGATTGGCGGAGGGATGTGATTATTAATTAATCCAAGTGATTAATTAATCTCAATGGTTTATGAAGGGCTCAACATGATGGATTTTCAGATTTTGTTTGTTCTTTCATTTTTTTAAAACATAAAACCTATGCTTTAAACTTTTTTCCCCGTATATAGTTTTTATTATTATATAGAAATAAATATGATTTATTAACTATAGGGGTTGTGATAGTATCTATTGATAAGTCTTAAACGAAATATATATATATACTAATATTTTTTGTTTAAACAAAATAGGAATAAATACTTTCGTTAAAACTTATAGTAAGGGGGTTTTGGGGATATTATTGTAAAATGGAATTATATATAATAGGACAAGGTATTTTCACTAGGGATTTAATAAATAAATCAGATGTTAATATGACAAAGGGACAAGGAAAACTCAAAAATACTTTACAAATCTATGAAAGTGAAGATTTCTAAAGCAAATTGCATTATATCAACTTCAACATTTAGATTTAGAATAGCAAGTAATTTTGAGGGTTTATTGTGAAATATGGCATGATTTTCCTAAGTAAAATGGGATTTTACTTAGGAAATGATTAAAATGAATGTGTGCAATGATGGATAACTTCAAGTACTAGGGGCTTTTCAATTATTAGGCCGAGGGTCCGGTCCCTCCAAAAGTCAAGGAAATGCCTTGAGCCCCTTTAATCTTCAAACTCCTTAGTACTTAAGGGAAATTAGTAAAATAAAGTGGATCTGGTGAGAGAGGGGAGTTAATGTAGATAGACTTTGCTTTACTCGTAATTCTCGCCAATGTATTGTTCGTCTTTAAACAAGGATGAAAGTAAAGGATTAAACACATTTAGCACCATCATTCATCACATGAAACTTTGCAACACCATCTACCTACCCTATCTACTTTACTCTACCATTTTCTCTTCTTTATTAGGGTGCACTTAGACTGGCAAACCCTTATCAATCTTCTTTTCTTTTACAAGGCAAATCTATCTAATTCTACTCTTATTACATCCAAGGGCTCAGATTAAACTGTTGAGCACCTTTTATTAACTCTACCTATCTACTTATCTGCCAAGATTAAACTGTTTGGTCAGATATTTATTCTCTATTCTACAACATGAAATGGAAACATGAATGAGTCAAGTTTAAACAGTTTGACTCTTCATAAATTGTGGCAAAAGTTTGACAAGCTGCACACAATTGCTTTATTACAAAAATGAAATAGTAGTGGCATTTGGATTTGCACACTTTCCTTTGTCTATTTTTTGCTTGGGGTTCATTTCTTTCATTTTCTTGACCAATTTATTTTTCTTACTCTTTGATTTTTCTTTTAGGGTATACCCTCTTTACATTTTTTAAATTTTTTTATTTTTTGGTTTTTCAAGAATATGGAACACCTTTGCTAAAGAAAAAGTTTTGAACATATTCCATAGTTCAATCAGGACAATCATGAAAAATGACACCTATTGGTATAGCAGTCTAACACTGGCTCCACTTGGGGATGGCTTTTTCCTTGTGAAAAGTCAAGAACAGCAGGTCAGTTGCCTCAAAATGTCTCGAAACTAAACCATGTAATCTCCTTCTTCTGGTAGCTTTATTATATATATGATAGTAAAACTTCTGAATCTTAGGGCCTTCACTTCGGGCTTCAACTCCAGTAAGTTACTATCCACTCAAAACTTAAAACTTTGTTGCCCAGTTAGGAATTTTCTGCCTTGTTCAAATCCCAAACATGAATTTGTTGTGGTTGAAAATCTTGAATTGAATATAGTCCTTTTTCTGCAACCTGAAATCTGATCTAAAACTAAAACAACACACAAAATTTTTCAAACCAACTTAATGAAAAACTAGCTGAAAATTGAAAAACTAAAAAAATTGCTCAAAATTCTGAGCTTATTAGCACTCATCTACCTACTCAATCTACTGTTCAACTGCTAGTTAGGTAAAATGAAATAGCCAATGCAACCATTCAAGCATTATATACTTTGATAGATTTTGTTGCATTTTCTTGTTGATTATCAAAATTGTACTTCTGCAACTTATTAGAAACTTGTCAACAAATGAGAGGATAAGGAAACACTTGATTTCCTTTGTTGACTCTAGAAACTGTACAAAAGGATCTTCCAAAATATATACACTGATGTTTAACTGATCTGAAAAACTGTACATCTGTTCTGGATGGCCTTCATACCATGAATATGAAATGCTATTTTCATCTTTATCTCCCTGTAAACTTTCAGATAAGATTTGTGATGATATTCCTACTGATTGTAATGTTTGAGTGTTGAATCCTTTATCATCTTGATTCTGAAAATCATAGTTAGTTAATATAGGAATGCTTTGAATGCCTTCAATATTCAACATATCTGCTATTGGATCCTGAAAATCTTGGGAAAATTGTTGGAACCTATGACATATAAAATTCCATGGGACTTCATAAACTTCAAAAAGTTTCTCATTCTTTTCATTAAACATGTTATACCACATTTCCTTTAAACACTGAAATGATTCAAAAAATAGTGGTATGGAACTTTCTTGTGTTATTTGATCATTTATTTCAATGGGAACTGATAACTGCAATTGTGAAACTGAAAAATCTTGATCAATAGTTTCATTATCTTCTTTGTTGTCAATCACAATTCCTAAAGATTGCTGATTATTGATGGCATGATAGTTTTCTCTAATGAACTGAAATGAAGCAAAACAAAGAGGTAAAGAATCTTCAATTATTTCCACATTTTCTGCTCTTCCTTCCTCACTCTCATGGCTGATCTGTATTGGCTGATCACTGTCTTCAATCTGCTGAAACTGCATTTCTTCATCCCACAAACTAGCTTCTGATTGCTCTGTAAAGTTAGCTTGAGTTTGGAGAACATAACTATCATCATAATGATCATACTTAGGCAAATCATCAAAATAAGGAATGTCATCAAACATACACATTAGAACAACAGATTCCTCTCCCTCATATTGATTTGTAAATTCATTTTCTGATTTATGATAATTTGAATTAAGAGGAATTTGTTCATGGCTATAAACATCTTCTAATTCTTCATGGTGATTTTGAATAAAAAATTCTTCTTTCATAGTGATCTCCTGTGTTATTTCATGTAGTTTTATTACCAAAAGGCTGAGTTTTACCTCTGCAATGTTTTTCCTTTCCTCTTCTTCTACTTTCAACTTTTCCTGTTTGATTTGGAGATTAACTTCCACATCAACTACAATGTTCTGCATCTGTACAAGTGTTTTTGGATCTCTTTCTCTTAATCGAAATTCTATTTCTGGATCAAAGGCACTTGGATAATGCAAGAGAGCTGAATCATGAGGAGGTCTAATATTTTTTGGCAATGAATAATAAACTTGATTAAATCTGTCAGAAAATTGTTGTATTGTTTCATTTGGATGTCTTTTTAATTGATTATATTCTTCCATGATCACAAAATGATTAACTTTTATTATCCATCTTTCAAGGAAAAGTTTGATAAACTGTTGAAAATTTGAGATGCTAGCATTAGGCAGATTTTTGAACCAACTCTTTATTCTATTTTGCAAAGAAAGAGCAAAAAGTCTGATTTTAACATCATCTTCATCAATCTCAAATAAATCCAAATAATTCTCAAAACCTTGAATATGTTTTTTGGAAGTGATACCATTCTCTCCATCAAATCTAGGAAGATACTTGTAGTATTTTTTAGGAAAATCATGGAGTATAGGAGGTAAAATAAGGGGCTTATATCTATCTGGAACTTTATATGGCACAGGGATATGTACATGGATTGTAAGATCAGTCTTGATTATTTGAGGCTTCTTAATTGGAAAATGATCATCATTAGATTCATAAGAAAGTTGCTCAAAGAGATTAGGAGAATTATTACTTACAATATTCAAAGGAAAATAACTAAAAACTAATCTAAGATCTTCTATAAAATACAATATACATTGAAAAAATTTCTTAATGAGAAAGAACAGAATGTCTTGGATTAAGATCCAAGTTGAAAGCCTGATCTTTCCATATTGTCCTTTGAGGTTCATTCCTCCAGTGGAGTCTTGATTCTGAAATTGATTTGTAGTCGCCAGGTGGATGATTTTAACCTTTGTGTGTCTGATCCCTGTCCACCATCATAGATCAGATCTAAACCTGTAAAACAATTTTGAAGAAAAAGTTAGTTCTTCAGGAAACCAAATTTTGAATATTTTATGATTATTTTATTTTATTTTTATGAATTTTCAAAACAACTTCTATGATTTCTTTAAGAAATTTAAGATTTTTAATAAAAATTTTCTCAAAGATTTATTGAACTAGAGAGTCTGATTGAATGTTTTGAATCCAAAGTTTAGTTTATAAGCTAAACCAGAGATAGACTGAAGCAGCATTTGTTTACTATGCAGTTGCAGAGCAAAAGCATTTCAAAGGCTACCTGGCTGATCTTCAGACTCTGTCTATAGCTTATAAATCAAACAATAATATCAATAAAATGATTCAGATCCCCAGTATGGTCGCCACTATGTTATCACTCAGGTTTTCCTAGAAGTTGTGTAAGAGGAAAGTATACCCGAGGTAACCACAAACCAACCTTTAGATGCAGAATCTAGCCAATCTGCATCCAGAGAGGGCTCTCTCTTTATAATTTATCTTTGTTCTTAGAAGGTTTTAGGCTAGTTATAAGTCCAAGAGTTTTGATTTTGTTTGAATGGTGGAATCCGTCAACTAAGGGCAAGGTTGAAGACTTTCAGTCCATTTGGCTACGGAGTCAAATGATGGCTTTACTGGATTTCTATTCTACACGCAAGATGGCTTTGCAGGGCAAGATAGCCAAACAAAGAACAATCCTTGAAATTTAAAGTGGATGGAATGGGTTTGAAGGGATGAAAGGCAGCTAAGAATCTTTCACCATGTTCAAAAAGAAAGAAATGAAATGATTACAAACAAAGAGCAGTGAAGAATTATTTATTATAGTAATCAAGAATGTTTAAATTAGCAAAGCAATAGCATTTAAGAATTCATGCTTATAACCAATTTAGAGGAAAACATTAAGAATAATCACATCTGAAACCAGAGTACAATTAAGTAAATTCTGATTCAATCCTTTATGTAAATTATTCATAAATGGACACAATGATATTATAAACAGATATAACACTTAATACATAGGATAGAAAGACTTATTGAACTGCAGTCCGACACATGAATCCTGCAAAAAGTCCTGAGTTTCAAATTGTCATCCAGCAACCCACGAATAAATTTCTCCAAAACGCTTTTATTCCAAAAACTTCAATTTCACAGCAAAGTAATAGAATCCACCCAAAATACTTCCAAGAGTGAAGTATTTATACAAATTCTAAACTAAAATATCTTGAAAAAATATCAAAATTGGTTCACAAATCTCTCCAACCATTTTACATAAATAGAACTTAAGTAAATGAAACTCAAACTAATGCATCTATTTAGCACTATTTTTGATGGATAGGTGATGAAAAAGAGGAGAATTCGAATTTGATCCAACTCTTAGTTGATGATGAGGCATCCAAGTCACTAACTGCTTCCTTTTTTTGTGAATTCTGCTCCAACAATTCTGCAAACTTGGGGTCCAATGATACATTTTTATTTCTCAATCCGTAATAGATATGTAAAACGTGAAAGAGGTTATTGTGGAAAAAGATGTTGGTGAGATAAACCTCTTTCAATTTCCTAAAATTCCTCTCCAGCTGTGAACAATAGGCTCTGCAAAAAGATGTGTAAAACAGAGTTTACAGAGTCTGAAACATAGCTTGTAAATATGTGCATGTATCTCTCATTCTGAAATCACTGTGAAAAAAGTGAGATAGTTTTTTGTATATATTTCTGTTAGGAACAAAAACCTCTTTCAGTTTTTTGAAATGTATTTCTAATTGGCCACAATATTCTCTGCAAAATGATGACTTGACTATAATTTTCTGCAAAAAGTGCTTTTCAACATTGTTTAATATTTCCAAAACCATAATAGATGTTAGGAAAGTGAGAGAGGTTTTTGTAGATGGTACTCTTAAGAACATAAACCTCCTTCAATTTTTTAAAATTCATCTTGGATTGATCACAATAGTTTCTACACAACTATGACTAAAACATGCAATTTCTGCAAAAATATTACTTCTTGTTGTGTTTTTCATCTTTTCACTTTTTTGTTCTTTTGACTGTTTTACTTTCACTTTAGACAAACTTGAATGTTGGTGAAAGTATTTTCATCTCTTTTTACCATTTTACTGCCTTTTGTATTTACTTTTACTGTTTACCTTTGACTGCTCTGTAACTTCATTTTAACTTTCACTGACTTTTACCTGATACACTTTAACCACTGATACTCTTTAACTGTTATGCTTTCTAACCTCTGTTTGAATAGATTTGATAAAAATCTTGGAGTAAACAAGTCTTATGACTAGTATTAAGACTGTTTATCCAAGGATGTGGTCTTCTGATCACCTGTAAAACAAAACAAATTGTTAAGAAAGCATTGGTTTGCAGGAGAGGTCGAAAAGGTTTCATTTGATTTTGAGAGGTCTGTGGAGTGAATCTAGAATGATTTTTGGGAGGTAAACCATGATCGAATTGATTAACAGAGGCTTCAAGTGGCGCAGCAGGGTTACAAATGATTTTACTGCATGGGAGTCTGGTCGTTCACTATGAATGAGAAAAATGAAAAACGCGGGCTTATTTTGTTTCATTCACAAAGTCAATGGGTGGCGGAATTTTTTATTATTTTATTAGATGACGTCAGCATGGTACAGTGGACACGTCACGGGGAATGGGCGGTAAGCGGTAAATTCCACACCGCTTTTGGGGGCAGGTGGTTTTGGACGGGGAGGCAGTGATTCCATTAAACAATTAACACGTGGCCCGGGTACTGTTTCAAAACTGCTTTGATTTCGCGCATTAAGTTTTAGATGGAGGATGGGTAGCGGAATGTTTGAGTGCTGTAGATCTTGAATGGAATGATCCAACGGTGATCCGGATAGGAAATTAGCGGGGAATTTAATGGGCGGGCCCGACGCATTGTTTTATCGTTTTAATCATTTCGGGACACTATTGATTGGCGGAGGGATGTGATTATTAATTAATCCAAGTGATTAATTAATCTCAATGGTTTATGAAGGGTCGGGGTTACGGATGGATTTCAGATTTTATTTGTTTTTTCATTTAAAACATAAAAAACCTATGTTTTAAACTTTTTTCCTGTATATATTTTTTATTATATAGAAATAAATCAATATGATTTATTTACTATAGGGGGCGGGGATAGTTGATAATGATAAGTCTTAACCAAAGGGATTATGTATTGGGTTTTTTGTTTAAACAAAATAGGGAATAAATACTTTGGTTAAAAATCTATAATAAGAGGGTTTTGGGGATATTACATAGGAGGAGTTAAATACAATAGGATAAAGTATTTTTATTAAGGATTTAATAAATAAATCAGATGTTAATATGACAAAGGGACAAGGGAAACTCAAAATACTTTACACAACTAGGAAAGTGGAGATTTCTGAAGTAAATTGCATCATCTCAATTTCAACACTTAAACATAGAATAGCAAGTAATTTTGAGGGATTATTATGGAAAATTGCATGATTTTCCTAAGTAAAATAGAATTTTACTTAGGAAAAGATTAAAAGTGAATGATTATAATGATAAATAACTTCAATTACTTAGGTCTTTTTGATCATTAGGCCGAGGGTCCGATCCCTCCAAAAGTCAAGGAAATTCCTTGAGCCCCTTTAATCTTCAAATACCTTAGCACTTTGGGGAAATTGGTAAAACTCTTAGGGAGAAAGTGATGCGGGAAGTTAATGATTTTGACTTTGCTTTTTGTGAATTTTCCAATGTATTTTCTGCTTCAGTACTTGTGATGAAAGTAAAGGATTAAACACATTTAGCAGCATCATTCATCACATGAAACTTTGCAACACCATCTACCTACCCTATCTACTTTACACTACCATTTTCTCTTCTTTATTAGGGTGCACTTAGACTGGCAAACCCTTATCAATCTTCTTTTCTTTTACAAGACAAATCTATCTAATTCTACCCTTATTACATCCAAGGGCTCAGATTAAACTGTTGAGCACCTTTTATTAACTCTACCTATCTACTTATCTGCCAAGATTAAACTGTTTGGTCATATATTTATTCTCTATTCTACAACATGAAATTGAAACATGAATGAGTCAAGTTTAAACAGTTTGACTCTTCATAAATTGTGGCAAAAGTTTGACAAGCTGCACACATTTGCTTTATTACAAAAATGAAATAGTAGTGGCATTTGGATTTGCACACTTTCCTTGGTCTATTTTTTGCTTGGGGTTCATTTCTTTCATTTTCTTGACCAATTTATTTTTCTTACCCTTTGATTTTTCTTTTAGGGTATACTCTCTTTACATTTTTTAAATTTTTTGATTTTTTGGTTTTTCAAGAATATGGAACACCTTTGCTAAAGAAAAAGGTTTGAACATATTCCATAGTTCAATCAAGACAATCATGAAAAATGACACCTATTGGTATAGGAGTCTAACATGAAGCTCTTTTGGGTTCCCTATACTTGATGAAGAAACCAATACAACCATGAAAAACATTTCACCCTCTGTCCTTCCAAACTTCTATGGACTTAAAACTGAAGATCCTGAAACTTTCTTATTCGAATTTGAAGTGCTGTGTAGGACTTATGACTACTTACAAGATGCTCAAAAAATGAAATTATTTCCTTCAACTTTGAAGGGAGCAGCATTGAAGTGGTTTATGAGTCTAATCAGTAGTTCTATTAGAACATGGGAAGATATGAAACAAGCATTTCTAGAGAGATATTTGGATTATTGTCTGCCGGTTAATCATAAGGAAGAAGTGTTCAAGATGTTACAAAAAGAAGATGAAAACTTAGAAGATTTGTTGGAAAGATTTAATTACAACATCAAAAGGGCAAAAATGGAAAATCTAGATCAAGACACCTTAAAAGCTCTTTTGTTGAAAACAATTATGGATGAATGGTTGGATATCCTTAACATGATGGGAAAAGGGGATATATCACAACTCACATTACCTGAAATATCTGAGTTATGTATCAACCTTTTCAGAGGGAAATCTAAAACTGTCAAAGGTCCAAGAGATCCTGCTCTTGCAAGGGCAAGTAAATCTGCTTCTGGGACAGTAAGTAGATCAGAAATAGGACACATGCTTGATGATTTTAAATCTGACATCTTAGGGAGTCTTAGTGAACAAATATACACCCTTAAGATACAAAACAAGCAAAAGGCTGAATCTGATGCTTTGGCAATCTTTTGTCCCAAATGTAGAAAGAAACATGCCTTGAGAGAGTGTCCTTTAGATGTAAAAGTTGTAGAGACCTGTGTCATTTGTTCTGAAAAACATGAAACCAAGAATTGTCCTTCTCTTCCTGGTCTCAAAGCTGTCTTTCAAGAAGAAACTCCTACAGACTCCACAGAATCTCTTAACTTTGTATCTAGAAGACCTTAGCAGGGACCTCAGACACAAGGATTCCATGATCAAATGTATAATCAACCTCCACCTTGGAATTCTTGGCAGCAACCTTGGCCCCAATTTCAAAATCAATCTCAATCTTGGGCACAAGGTACACAAAGTCCCTATGGAAGATACTCTCCATACTATCAGTATCCACCATCCTATCCACCATATCCACATTTTTATCCTCAAAATCCTCAACAAAATTTTCCTCAAAATCTTCAACAAAATTTTCAACAAAATCCTCAACAACATCATCAGAACCAACCACATCAAAATAAACCACTTCCATTACCATTCCCTCAAAAATTCAATCAATTGCCAGCTCAACCCATACCAAACCCCAATAATAAAAACCCTCAGAATACATACATGATAGAAGGTCAACAGTTTCCAACTTATTTAATTACTCCTCTAGACCTTAGTGATGTTCAACTTAGGTCTGGAAAGATACTTGAAAGGAGGAAACCTTCTGTGATCATACAAGAACAAGATAATTTTGAGGAAGACTCTCTACGGGTGAATAAAAGTCTTGAGGAAGACACATCCTTTCAAGACCCAAACACTAAAAAACTGAAACAAAAAGATCCAATAAATCCAACTCCTGTATTAGAGCAACCATCCACATCTACTTCTATACCTCCCTTTCCGGAAAGATTACAAATTGATAGAGGTGTAGAAAAACAGATCATGGTACCTAATTATGATTTCTTAGATGAATTGAGAAATGTTTGCATTAAAATTCCATTATTGCAAGCCATCAAGGAAATCCCAATTTTAGCCAAAACAATAAAGGAGTTGAGTATGAAGACAAGAAGAAAAAGAATAAGAGAAACCAAGAAAATTCAACTGGTAGGACAAATAGCAGACATTATGATGGGCAAGATTGCTATTCCAAAGTATCTTGACCCAGGAAATTCAGTTGTCAAAATTCACATCAATGGAATTGAAATTCAAAACACACTCATTGACTTAGGAGCAGCAATAAATATCATGAGTAGACAAATCATGGACAAACTGAAACTTCCTAATCTTCTCTTTACACCCACACTATTACAACTAGCGGATAGATCTGTGATCAGACCAGATGGGGTAATAGAAGATATTCTAGTGTCCCTAGATTCTTGGGAGTACCCTGTGGATTTCATGATCCTGACACCCAAGAATAATCTAGGAGGCCATCCTGTTATACTAGGAAGACCTTGGTTGGCTACAGCTGATGCTTTTATTAGTTGTAGGTCCGGTGATATGTATATTTCTGATGGTAGTTCAACTAAGAAATTCACTTTATATCCTCCAGCTAGGACAATTATAGATCTAGATGACACTCAATGGATAGAGGATGAAGAAGATTTACAACCTCTCTTCACAATTTCAGAAATTGGTGAAGATAATCAAATTCTGAATACTCTAGAAAATTTTGAATCCTCTCCAGAACACAAATATGAATCATTTCAAGAGGGATCCAATATTGAGTTTTTTTCATCAAGGTAGATGTCTCTTCATTCTATGGACAAATTTGGCAGCTCTACAAGTGATATTTTTCTAGGCAAAACTTTGAACATAAACAAGAACCTAGAAAAATCTCAACAAGAAGAGTTAGTCAAAGTATTACAGAGACATTCTTCTGCATATGCATGGGAATACACTGACATGAAAGGGATAAGTCCCAAGACTTGTACTCATCACATCTATATATTTGCAAATTGCAAACCAATCAGACAGCCTCAAAGACGGATGAATCCAAATCTTAGGGAAATTGTTAAGGAAGAATTGCAAAAATTGTTAAATGTTAATTTCATCTATCCTATTTCAGATACTCAGTGGGTTTCTCCTTTGGTAATTGTGCCAAAGAAAAATGGAAAATGGAGGGTGTGTGTTGACTACCGAGAATTGAATAAAGCTACTCTTAAAGACAATTTTCCTTTACCTTTCATAGATCAAGTATTAGATACATTAGCTGGCAAAAAGTACTTTTCATTCCTAGATGGGTTTAGTGGTTACAATCAAATCCAAGTAGCACTTGAAGACCAAGACAAAACCACATTCACCTATCCTTGGGGTACCTATGCCTACCGAGTATTGCCATTTGGATTATGCAATGCACCTGCAACATTCCAAAGGGCAGTATTAAGAATTTTTTCGGATCTAATACATGACTGTGTAGAGGTGTACATGGATGATTTCACGGTTTATGGGGACACATTTGAAGAGGCTTTAGAAAACTTGGAAAAAGTCTTAAAAAGATGTCAAGAAGCAAACCTTTCACTTAGTCATGAAAAATGTTTTATGATGTTTATTGAAGGTATTGTTTTAGGGCACCACATTTCATGGGATGGGATTAGAGTTGATGAGGCAAAAGTTGAAGTCATTTCTAACCTATCCATTCCAAGTTGTCAAAGAGATGTTAGAATTTTTCTATGATTTACAGGGTATTATCGGAGATTTATAGAAAACTTCACCAAAATAGCATCTCCACTCTTCAAATTACTCACCAAAGATTGTGAATTTAAGTGGACTTCTGATTGCCAGTTAGCTTTTGAAACCCTAAAAACCAAAATTTCTGAAGCACCTATATTAAGGGGACCTAACTGGAAATTACCTTTTCATATCTTGACAGATGCTTTCGATACAGCTCTAGGAGCAGTATTGGGACAGAAAGATTTGATTCCCTATGCCATCTATTATACTAGTAAAAATTTGACTCCTGCAAAGTTAAACTATACTGTAACTGAAAAAGATTTTTTAGCTGTTGTTCATGCCATAAACAAATTTAGACACTATATAACAGGCTATGAAACTTTTTTTCACACTGATCATTCTGCAATTAGATATTTAATGAAAAAATCAATCACTAATGGCAGAGTTATAAGATGGTTGTTACTCTTACAAGAATTCAACATTACTATTCTAGATAGGCCTGGAAAACAAAACACAGTGGCTGATTTCCTATCTAGACTCCAAAATATCAAAGATGACACTCCGGTTGAAGATCAATTTTCTGATGAATATCTTTTTGCAATCTCTACTCAAACTCCATGGTTTGCCGATATTGCTAATTATTTAGTTTCAGGAAAATTTCCTTCAATTATGAATGCAAGGGATAAAAGAAAAATCATTAATGATAGTGAAAATTATTCATGGGTCACTAATGAGTTGTACAAGACAGGTCCAGATTTGATCATTAGAAGGTGTGTTCGTGAAGATGAGATGCCTGAGATTCTCAAGGCATGTCATGACGAACCTTGTGGCGGACACTTTGCAGATAAGAGGACAACCTATAAGATCCTTAACTTAGGATATTATTGGCCATCCTTGTTTAAAGATGCTAAGGAGTATGTCAAAAGGTGTGACAGTTGCCAAAGGGTAGGGAAACCTTCTCCTTCAGGTGAGATGCCATTACAGCCTCAGGTACACATTGAACCTTTTGAAAAATGGGCTTTGGATTTTGTAGGACCTATTAGTCCTCCATCAAGACAAAAGAAATATATATTAGTTTGCACTGATTATGTTACTAAATGGGTAGAAGCTAAACCATTACTTGTTGCTAATGAATCATCTGTAGTTAATTTTCTTTTTGAGGATAATTTTACTCGTTTTGGTGTCCCAAGGGAAATTGTTACAGATCAAGGAGCTCAATTTACATCAAGGCTAGTGGAGCAAATGATGGAGAAGTGCAAAATCAGACATATAAAAACTACTCCTTATCATCCACAAGCAAATGGTCAAGTGGAATCTACCAACAAAGTCATTGAAGGAATCCTAACAAAGATTGTTCATTTACATAGAAGAGATTGGGTAGATAGGCTTCCTGAAGCCTTGTGGGCCTATAGAACTACATGGAGAAACACAACAGGCCATACTCCTTATGAGCTTGTTTATGGAAAGAAAGTTTTGTTTCCCATAGAGTTCCAAATTCAAACCTTCAAGATGGCAGTTCAGCTAGGACTTGATTTAACGGAGGCACAGAAGTATAGACTGGAGCAAATTAATGAATTGGATGAGATCAGACAAGATGCAATTCAGAAAACAAGTCTAGTCCAACATCAAAGGGCTAGATGGCACGAAAAGTACATCAAAGAGAAGAAATTCAAAGAGGGTGACTGGGCTCTCTTGTTTGATTCAAAATTCAAGGATTTTCAAGGGAAATTTTAGACACATTGTCTTGGGCCATATGAAATTGTTCGAATTTTTGATAATGGGGCAGTAAAAATCAGAACTATAGATGAATAAGAGGTCACTTTTGTTGTGAATGGTCATAGACTGAAGCTATACCACAAGCCACTCTCAAGAGAAGAGTTTGTCAAGAAGTTCCAAGAAAGCAATGATGTGAAGTTAATGAAGAAGAGTCTCTCTTCTTCATCAACTTGATTAAATTTTCTGAAGCATTTCTTTTTGAAAAAATTAAAAAAAAATAAAAATAAATAAAAATAAAGGTATAAACATGAAAACCAATCATTGATTGGCATGTTTATACAGAAAAGATAGGGTGAAAATCAGAGTCTCTCTGACACTCTAACTTTTCCCATTTTTGTTTTTACAAGCAGTTGTTACAAAAATCATAAGTTCAGATCCATAGTGCTTATGATTCATTTCATTTTATTTCACTCCATTCACTTATTCATCCATACTCCATTTCATTCCATCATTCATATTTCACTCCATTCCACATATCATTCATCTCATTCCATCCTCCATCCATCTCATTTTCATGTCAAAACACAAAATTTGATGTCTTGCTGTAAGTGAATAAAACATGTCATGAATTGCAGTACAGTTCTTATGTCCTTTCTCTCCATTTCATAAACTGAATCCATTCCATTTCATCATTCACTTCATACATATCATAATCCATCATCCATCTTCATTCATACCATAAAAAATTTCACCTATATTCCAAAAATATTCCATTCCATGATTAAAATGCTCTACAGGAACATTCTGCAGCTGATCAGCCTTTCTGCAGCCAGACAGTCTTTCCGTAGCTACAAATCCTGAAGGCATCAATCAGCAGACATTAGAATTGCAACAAAATGACCCAGTGTATCCATGAATCAAAAGCATCAAGAAAATTATGAAGACTCTTCCAAAGGTGAACAAAGAAGACAAAGACTACAAAAATCAAATGAAAGGCAGAGGTAACAAGTTTAAATTATAATGGCATTTCATTAAATTTTAGCATATTTTTAGTTATGGATTGTTCTAAAAGGTTGTTTTAATTATTTTTATTTATCAAGACCAATAAACCCTCCACAGACTTTGGATTAAAATCTCTCAATTCAAATTCCATATCCGACATCATTTAAGCGGTTAAAATGGTCGAGGTATTTGAATTCTTCACGTCTCTTAACCAAATCATTCAATGATGATTCTCTTTGCCGTCGTAAAAATCTCCGCCGTCTCTTCAATAATTAATTCATTCCCTCCACCTCACTCCACTAATTCATTCTGTGACCACTGCCATCATTCCATTCTGTAGCCGGCATTTCATTCCGTAGACAGAGATATTCTTATCACCAAGAGAAGAGCAAAAGGATATCAGTTTGAATAGCATTGAGCATTATCATTGTAAACGCAGAGCAGAGCAAAAGGGTAAATTCAGAGGTATAGCAGCGTGAGAATTTGAAGCCATTTGATTCTGTGGGCAGACAAAGTATCACTGTGGGCAGAGAATGAGCATTATCACTATAAACACAGAGGTATAGCAGAAAAGAATTTGAAGTCATTTGTCACCGGGAGACAGAGGTGTAGCATTGAAGAATTTGAAGCCATTTGTTACCAAGAGACATAGATATAGTAGTATGGGAATTTGAAACTATTTTCCACCGAGAGACAGAGGTATAGTAGTGTGGGAAACTTGAAGCCATTTGTCACTGTCAAACGGAGGCATATCAGTCCAAAGTTCAATTGTCAACAGAGGTATATCAGCTCGAAGTTTGAAGACATTTTTCATTGTCAACCAGAGGTATGTCATTCCGAAGTTTGAAGCCATTTTCATTAAGAACTTGAAGCCATTTCAATTCGAAGGTGAAAGTCATTGTTTTTGTGGGTAGAAGAGTGTTAATTTGAACATTGAAGAAGAAATCATGGGTTTCATTGTAAGAACTGAACCAGTGGATTCAAAATATTTAGAAGGCTACCCTCAATGCAAAGAAATGTTACAACAAAAAGGATGGCTTCAATTTTTGGAGAAATTTAATGGCTTCCACAAGGAAGTCACTAAAACATTTGCAAGATCATTTCAAGGAACTGAATTTGAAGTGGGAGATGTCAAATTTACTGTCACTGAAGTTTTCATTGCAGAGGCTACAGGGTTGCTCAGAACTGGAGAGAGATGGTTCAAAAATAGAGAATTCCACAATGAATCCTGGAAGCAAATTTTAAAATCACCAGGTATGGATGTCACTGTATTTAAGAAAGGAATTCCCAGTTTTGCATTGAAAAACAAATGGAGAAACATACTACTTCTTCTGCAAAAATTTATTACATGTGAGGGTAGATATGGAACATTTTATGTCTACCACATTAGACTAATGATGCATTTTCTGGGGGAAGACTTAAACCTACCATATTTCTTGCTTCAAAGTCTGAAGAAGATGGCTTCCTGTGTTCAAAGAAGGGTTCAATTTTTAGAGACAACTTTATATCATCATGGGTTGGTTAAAATTTTGATTGAACATCATTTAACCAAAAAAAATGATACATGGGATGATTTCTTGATAAGAAATCATTTTGAAGAGCCAAAAGAACCCTCACCGGAACCACAGCCTACAAGGAGAAGTAGAAAATGGAGGGCTTCAAAAGTTGAAATTGACAAAACAGTCCAAGAGAGCAGTGAAGAAATCATTTTAGAGAAGTTGACCTAAATCAAGAGGCAACTTAAGAAAGAGAAGGTAATCAAGAAATCTGCCACAGAGAAAGGAGAGGGATCCTCTTAGCCAAGGAGAAGCCACAGACTAAAGGGAAAACTAAAGAAAACTCAAATCAAACAAACAGGGGTGATTGATATAGAAGATGAGGAAACATCCATGGAAGAAGATGTTGAAGAGGATTTTTATGAAGGAACCCCTGAAATTGACCCTGCTCAACAAGAAATTTATGACTATGTGGAAACTTTGGAGAGGAGAGCTTCAGAAAGCAGAGAGAGAACCCCCAGTCCTCCACTGTCAGAAATAGATGTATTAAGAAGGGATAGGTATGAGTTGGAATTACTTAATAGACACATCAAAAATGAGAATGAAATTCTCAAGGATCAAGTCAAGCTCAAAACTGATATGAACTCAACCTTATCCCTCCATATAAACAAAGCAGAAAAGACCAATGAGAAGTTGAAGAAAAGGAACAAGAAGCTAATCAGGTCACTCACCAACCTAAGGTTCAAACTTGTTATCAGAAAACCCAGAAGATCTCTAGCCTCCAGACAAAGGAGAAGGAGAGGATTAGATGTCCTTGCAGAAGCCTCTGAGTTCATAGGATAATTTGCATGAGGACATGCAAAGAGACAACAGTGGGGGTATGTTGAGCCTCAAAATTGTGCTTTCTTTCATTCCATTTTACCTCATTTTCCTTTGTCCATTGCTATCCTAGACCCAATTGATCAATGAATATAGTTAAAATTACTTCTAGAATGATTTACATGACTGACTTGCTAAATTTTGTGATTTTTGCCATTGTAAAGCATTTTGACTGGAACTAGCTGCAGAATGCAGACATTCCGTAGCTAACCGGCGATTCTGCAGCTGCCTTCACGTTTGAGTATGTTCCAGGTGGCCTCTCAAGAAAAACCACATATGGGCATAATCCACGTCATGTCTACATGGTTTGTTGCTCATCATGGAGGAAGAAACGAATTCTGGGTATGGTTTTGGAACGTGGGAACACATTTAGGAAGGAAGACTTCTATTAGGACTGTCTCAGTCCAGATGTATTTTCCTTTTCACGCAGCCACTTCAAGAGTCCTAATGTGATTCCGATAAGGAAAGACGGTGTTCCTGAATTGTTGCAAATCTTGTTATGTGCATTTGCTATATAAACACTTTGGAAACCGAGAGATATGTTAGATTTTATGCTAGATTTCATTCCAGATTTTGCTTAGATTCTGTGCTACATTTCTGAAGACGCAGAGTGTTATGTTCAAGTTATTTCATCTTTAATGAAGCAGACAGTGTTGTTTTGAAAACGTTGATTTAATTTGGAGTTGAATTCCGTCAGGTGGTAGAGGGCCCCTGCCTCTTGCACTGATTTATTTGCGTAAATTAGATAAGTATTCTAGCTGCCTTTACGTTTTTGAATTTGAATTAGTAGTTGTTTTAATTAGATACTGTAGTTGTACTCATTCTAACTCTTCCACAAGAATAAGCTCTTCCAAAAGATTATAATGATGAATGGGAAATAGCTATAGTATTGTAGGATTTGAAGTTGAATTCATAGTTGTTTTAATTAGATACTGTAGTTGTACTCATTCTAACTCTTCCACAAGAAGAAGCTCTTCCAAAAGATTATAATGATGAATGGGAAAAGGCTATAGTATTGTAGGATTTAGTTGTAGTTTTTGTTGTTCACTATCACAGTTACACTTGTTCTAATCACTCTTCCACAAGAAGAAACTCTTCCAAGAAACTATTAAGATGTTCAAGACATGACCGTGATAATGAATGATTTAGTTGTGTGTTTGCACTAAGTACCATCTCTGTTCTTGCTCTTAAATGCTTGTCCAAAACATCATAATGACGAGTAGGATATGGATATGATATCTTAGTTTTTCATTGCTTTCCATCCTTTATGTTTGCATTTGCACTCAATTACACAGTCAGAATTGTTCTAACTCTTCCAAAAGAAAGAACTCTCCCAAAATATCAACAATGATGGACAAACAGACTGTATAATTTCATAGAATAATGCATGATAGTATAGTTAGGATACTCCGGATTTTAATTGCACTTAACTCATATTCAGTTACTTTGTTTTGAGTTTGATGATGACTTGTAGTTCAGCATTGTTCTAGATTAGTGGCATCTTAAGTTCATTATTAGATTAACTCATTGCACTTGCACTTCACATTCAGATTGTCATCCACTGCACAATAGATTACTTCAGTTGTTAAGATTAACAAGACAACCTTCATTATTTACAAACATCTTCTTGTTCTAAAATCTACAATTGATCCATAACCATATGAACAGAAGACAACATCACTATAAGGCCTGAAGTATCTCTGCAATTTCCTTATCATTTCATAAACAGAGCCCTCCCTCAAAAGATTACCTTGAAAAGAAATCAATAACTCTTGAGTAAGGTCTTGTGACATTCAATTAAATTGCAGAATAGAGTTAGGAACTAGTCCTAGAATAGAAGATCTTAGGATGGTATCAATGTTTTTCCTCCAAATCTGTTTCAAATCTATAATCCAGGACAAAATGTTGCATCATTGTAAGATTAGTTGTTTAACTGTTTAGTTAGAGGATTTGCATACTTAGTGATCATTTCTCAAGTTTAGTTTGTGTTTTGAATCATTTTCTTAAAAGTCATTATCAAGCTTTGCTTTTACTTAGTCATAGTTTAGATTTGATTCTGCTTCAGTGTTTCAAATTGCATTTACCATTTGACATCAACCAATTAGGCTTAACTCTATTTTTAATCACTAGCTCCTTTCCATTAGCTTTCTAGGCGTTTTCCTTGTGAACATAAAACCACCAAAAGACCAAAAACATCATAAATCATCACAAAAGACCAAAAACATCACAAAACACTACACACAACGCATTAGGAAACAAGCACCTAGGTACATACAGTACACTTCACTTCAGCAGTTTACCAACCATGGTTGACAATTAAATGAGCTCAGTTTAGGAGACTAGATTGAGACCAAACAGTAGGCAGCTGATGAGGTTAACAAGATATTAGATGGTATGCACTTGTTATTAGGTGATAAATGGGATTATGATCCTCATAAAGTAATAACAGGAGAGTTGAAAATGGTTACTCAAAATTTGTTCATGATAGTAGACCTGACATAGAGAAGTTAGAAAATAAAAGTTTTGCAGGTTTTGCTAGTTCTAACATTCAAACTCCTCTCATATCTGAAAAATCAAGCAAGAGGATTAAAGAGGCAGTTGTAGATTCTGAAGATGAAGAGTAAAGAGCTGTAAAGAGAAAAAAATTCACTGAAGACATAGCAGGTGCTCATCCTGGTTTTCTGCTTCAACTAGGAGATGAACATAATGTTCCATTCACACCAAGAAGACATGGAGATGTTTAGGATCAAATACCTTTGATTAAACAAGTGTTTGCTCAAATTGCTGAAAGGAATCAAAAGATGAAGGCTAGCATGGAGGCACAGGCTGAATATCAAGTAACTCCGAACCAAACAAGATTGTTGACTACCATGGATCTAGAAAAAGATCAGTTTTAAATTGATCTGTCTCACCCTTCTGATTTGACTATAGGGTCATCAAGTAATTTCAATACTGTAAATTTAACTGTTGATGTGAGAAAGATTCCTTTGCTTGATAAAGTCAATTTACACATGCAAACAGCTCAATTAATAGTGAATGATCTAACCAAGACTAATGCAATGGCTCTGAAGGCAGAGAATATGCTAGGGAATGTGATCAAGCAACTGAAATTGGAGAAATACAACTCCAGGGCCTTAACAACCCAAAATGAAGAACTAAAGAAGATAATTGTGCAGATTGGAGTAGATTCAAATAATAGGTCTGTTGTGCAGAAATTACTACAAAGTGCTAAATTAGAGATTTCTATGTGAAAGAAAAAGTTAAAATTACCTACAAGGGAGCATTCAATGGTAGCAGAGGTGGTAGAAGTGTAAAGTGAAAAGGAAACTATTATTCAACAACTCTTACAGAAAGAAGAAGAAATTTTTAAGTTGAAAGAAATTGTACTGAAATTGCAAAGCCAGATTGATTCCCATTCCTGTACTATCATTATGCCATCTGGAAATGATGATCGAGCAACACAATTATCTCAATTAAGCACTAAATTGAAAATGGTAGAAAATGATCTTAGAAAGGCATATAATGATCTGGAAATAGTAACAAAAATAATGCAGGCCAAGGATGGAGAAATTGATAATTATAGGACAGATTGTCAAAGAGCTAATGCCGAAATCAAGAGTCTAAAGGAGAAATTGAAGGGAAATATAACTTTGATACCCACTAAAAATATCATCTAGAATGAGATCATTGGAGAGATGAAAGTAGCCTAGGAATCTTTGACTATTGTATCAGAAGAGAAAAGCATTGTCAGAGATTTTGAGGAGCAAGTTATGGCATATAAGAAGAAGACTATTAACAAATCCATATGGGAAAAGAATTTTATTTATTTCATTGATTCAAATATTGATAAAGAGTTAGAGGAAAATTATATTAAAGATAGGATCATCTATGTTGTAGAGATTACGAAGTTGATTTTTAAAAATACTTGCAGGAAGCCCACTAAAAAGAAGTTGATAGAGATTAAAGAAGCGATGAACAGATTTGACAACCTATATGACAAAAGAGCCATAGTAGGATTTCCATCATGTTGGGACCTTAAAGGTAGTCTCTTATAATAGAATTCCTATGAACCATTATTGGTATTGGAAAACATTAAGGTGGATAACGCTCATGAGAAAACTCAGATCCTGAAAGGAACACCAATTACTAACTTTCTTCAGAGGCATTTTTAGTTATTATGGATGGTGAATAATTTATTTACAGAGTGACCAACATTTAAGAGTATCACCCCCTTTTGGCTGGAGTACCACAATCTGATCAACTCTCATAAGACAAGTATTGAAGTGTGGAAGAAATGAAGAGCTTGGATGGTTTTTCTACCTAATGATCCCTCATCTTCTAAAAAGGACAAGTCAAACAATCAGGGGAATGTAGCAGCAGTGGAGAAATTCCTATTCAGTAGATAGATTAGAATTTTAGTTTTATTTTATATTTATTAAGAGATTTAAAGTGTAATGAGATAATTTGATGATATGTAATAGGTAGTTTAAACAGTTTCAAGTAGTTTGAGCAGTTAAGATTAGTTTTAGCAGTTACAAACTGCTTTACATTGTCTTTAAAGAGAAAGAGAAGAAATGAAAAGGTTCTGAGTTCTGGACCTTTGGACTACTACAAATTTTGTACTCAATTTTCTGATGATTAATGAATGAAGATCAATATTCTTGCATCTATTGTTGTTGATATGTTTTCCAGTTTCCATTCGATCTTTTTCCTTCTATGAATAAAATGAAGTAATGTAGTTGCAGGTCTCTTTTTACATATGTAAATAAGATTTAAACATCCTTAATGGGCCCTCCTTAATTTTAAATATTTCACTCACATAAAATTATTCTGAAGTTTAAAGTGATAGATCCTATTTATCAGCATATCAGTTTGAGCTTCCTTCATGTTCTTCCTATCACTTCAATTAATAAGCAGATAATGGCATTGTGAAGCATTTATTATATCAGATTCTTGAGGGTTTTAATAATTAGTTTCTAAAGGTGATTAAGCCAAGACTATTTGATATCTATTTTTGTGATATATGTGTGTGTGTGTCTTGAGCACTGATTCCTTACCACAAGCAAGGGATTCTTTCTTGAGATACAACATTTTTTGGCACTGTTTTCGGGGATGAAGAAGTGAAGTTCATTCCCTAGGTTCTTGTTATATTTCATCTAGTTGTTCAGAGAGGATGAAATATAAGGTTGTTCTTTTATTCCATAATTTTGGTGTATAAAAGACCTCATACAACATCAAATACCTCGCAACAGAAAGTGCCTATTCTATTAGACCTCGAAAAATTGGTTTCTAAAGAGGTTCAGAAACGAAAAAACTACTTCTACACCTAATCCTACACTGCCTGCACCTGGAAGTAGTTCATATAACTTTTCATCTAAGGATATGTCCTGGAAAATCACTTTCTTGGAACAATAATCCTTTTCCTCACCTGTCCATTTTCAAGAAACAAGGTCAGAAGAACAATTCATTGAGTCTATTTCATTTTCCTTCATGCAAGATCAATCAAATACATTTGCTTGTTCTTCTGTCGTCGTTCATCAACCCCTTCCTATATCATTCATTTCACCCCCTTCATTCACATTCACAACTGGTTCACTAACCCCACCTACTCAAGGAGAGATCAACCAATGCATGAACATGGTGGCCCTTGCTTTCTTAATGAACAGGTATGCACCGTTAAATCTTCCACAACATATCAATGCCATGCCCCAAGAATACCTCAAGTTACTTCCCCGTTTTACTGGTGAAGATGAGGTTACTGTAGAACAACACTTGCTATTGTTTTTCACTTTTGCTGAGAATATAAGTGTAGAACATCTGGATCTAGTGATGAGACCTTTTTTACAGGATCTAAATGGAGAGGCAAGAAAATGGTTTAAATTTTTACCAAATTCCTCAACTAATAATTGGGAGGAAGTAGAAACACAATTCACCTGAGGATGGGGTGAAAAAAGAGATCATGGTTAATCATTGAAAAAGTTTAATGAAATCAAGAAAAATTCCAATAAAAACATGATTGATTTTATTAAAAGATTCAATAATTGTATAATAGTTTACCCATAGATATGAAACCCCTTCATAGTGGAGCAAGGGTAGTTTTTGCTGGAGCCTTCGAGTCAGAATTTAGTTTCACTTTAGGTTAAAGGAGATCTCCTACTCTTGAAAAAATCCAAACTGATGCTTTGGAAATTGAAGCATACATTACTGTTGTTGGGAAAACACAAGAAAAGTAGTTAGTTTAAGAGAAAGGCAAGGCCAAAGAAGAATCACCGCAGGATTAGAGGATTGATGACATGAAAAAGGTTATCAAGAATTTGTCGAATAAGTTAGTTAGAGAATAAAAACTCCCAAAGGCCTGCATAGAAAAACAGAGGAGTTTTCGATCTTGAATTTAGAAAGTAGCCCTTGCAAATTTTGCAGAGGGAGAGGAAATATCAAGACTAAGTTCAGGAACCACGTTATATAGAAGCAACACCTTCAAAATCTGCCAAATATGATCAAAGGGAAGTTGAAGATCAGATATCTGCCAAGTACATGAAAGAATATGAGGAAGAGGAATAATGTGAAGAAGAATATACCGAAGTTGAGGTGTCTTTTGACCAAAAAGATATGGATGACTATTGTAGGCAATTTACAAATTTTATGCAAGCATAGTTGCATAAGAAATGTGATTTAAGATCAAGAAAGAGATCAAGGACACACGATGATGAAGACCAAAAGTAAGAGTCAATATATTCTCCAATGGCGACTCCACAATCAAAGAACTCAGTAAAACAATCAGATAAGGGAAAACAACCTATGAATCTAGTAAGTGGAACATAAATACAATAGGCTGAGACTTCCTGAAACAAGTATATTAATACTAGTAATTTGGAGAAGGTTGTTACTGTGCCTGAATAGTTTTCTAATCCTAGTGGAAATCAAGAAGAACCTGAGAAAATTGTCAAAGAAAATCAAGCTTTCAGTTTATCGAAGGAGCTAGAAAAGGTCAAAATCCAAGTACCCCTGCTTGAGCTAGCTAAGACACCAGGTTACAAGAAAGAGATTGTAGAATGCATCAATATTTCTCAGTTTGATGACATTGGTGATACTGTGAATTTGCAAGAAGAAAATCTAGTGGTCACTTTTGGTCCACATGTGGAGGAGGTAGATTCTTCTATTCCCCCATTTTATATATGACTGCCTCTTCATGATTTTAATCTTCATAATTGTATGTTAGATTCAGGTGCTTCACATAATCTCATGCCATTATTTGTAATGAAAGAATTGAATTTACAAATTACTAAACCCTATAGAGACCTATATTCATTTGATTAAAAAAGGGTGAAGTGTGTTGGGCTTATCAAAGACATGGTGGTATCCTTGGCCCAAATTCCAGCCAAAAGTATCATGATGGATGTACTGTTCACAGATATTCCGGCTAGGTTTGTTATGCTTTTGTCCAGATCTTGCGAAGCGAAGCTTAGAGGAGTTTTAAAATTGGACTTCACATATGATTTTATTCCTGTTTTTAATGGGGAAGAAAGAAGGTTATATAGAGAAACAAGATATGTTAAAACTACCACAAAGAAAGATGCAGGAAATTTCCCTATTTATGGTCAAGAAAAATAAGATCTTTCTTGTTTTATGTTGCATGAAGATGCAGAGTTTGCTGAAGACTGATAGAAGCAGCTCTCTTCAGCAATTGTACATAATGAGTTGTGTTCAAAAAAAATTTGGATGTGTTATTTTGATGGTGCCTATTCAAAAGATGGCATAGGAGCTAGATTTTTACAGATATATCTAGAAGGTAATATTTTACCTTTTTATTTAAGCTTGAATTTGAATCAAAAAATAATGTATTTGAGTATGAGGCATTAATTTTAAGTCTTCAAAGTGCTAAACAAATGGGAATCTAGTATATTTCCATTTTTGGTGATTCTGAGTTGATTATAAGACATATTAAAAACCTTTGTCAAACCAAGCATCCAAGGCTAAGATCATATAGGAATGAAGTATGGGACTTTATTGAGAATTATTTTGAAGCTTTGAATCTTCAATTCATTCCAAGAGAAGAAAATAGAATGGAATATTCACTGGCAGTTGCAGCTAGTACTTTCAAGCCACCTATAAATATGAAACTAAGGTATGAAATTGAAATGAGGCACACACCCTCTATTCCTGACAATGTTAAGAACTGGTAGGTATTTGAAGATGATGAGAAGATAAATAATTTTCTGACAATGATTGAAAATTTTGAAGATATTGAAATAGCCCAAGAAAGTGAACAGATTGATCAGAATGAAGACTTGAAAAATATTAAGCAATCAATAGGTGATAAAAAAATAATCTAGTTTAAAGATAACATATTTCCCAGAGGATTAGTTCCTCTTGAAATATTATTTTATTCAAATGATGTAGCACTCGATCCAAAGAAGGTACCTAAAGAGGGTGAGATGGAATATTGTAATCTTGGAACTCAACAAGAGCCCAAGGTTGTCAAGTTATTCAAGGGTGTCCCTAAGAATTATAAAGAAAGGTACCTTAACCTTTTAAAAAAATATATGGATGTGTTTGCATGGTCCTATGAGGATTTGAAAACATATGACCTAGACATAAATCAGCATAAGATACCATTGAAGGATGGGATCAAGCCTCACAGGCAGAAACTTAGATAGAAAAATCCATTGCTCCTTGCTCCAATTGAAAAAGAAGTGAAGAAATTGTTGCAGGAAAAAATTATAGTCCCACTTATATATTCAGACTGGGTTTCTAATCTATTTCCTGTGAGGAAAATGAATGGAGAAATAAGGTTATGTGTTGACTTCAGGAATTTAAATAGGGCATCACTTAAAGATAATTATCCTTTTCCTAAGATGGACTATGTCTTACAGAAAGTGACAGGAGCATGTATATTGTCTATGGTTGATGGTTTCTCTAGATACAATCAGGTAGCAGTTGAAAGATAAGGTCAAAAGAAAATAGGTTTTACCATGCCCGAGAATGTTCATGTATGCAAGAATTCAAATTTTCCTTATGAATGCTAGTGCCACTTTTCAAAGAGAAATGGACATAGAGTTTATGGTTAATAAGTTTGTACTTATATATTTGGATGATGTGACCATTTTTCAGGTTTAGATGATGAACACTTGGAGGATTTACAGAAGGCTTTCCAGAATTGCTAAAAATTTGGGCTGCCATTGAATCCCAAAAAATCTTTATTTTCTTTGGAGGAAGGAAAGTTATTAAGACATATAGTTTCGAACCAGGGAGTAAAAATTGATCCAAGAAGAGTAGAAGCTATTCAGAAAAATCTCTTTCCTAGGAGTAAAAAAGATATTTAGAGGTTTCTGGGAAAAATAAATTTCCTGAGAAGATTTGTCTTGAACTATGTTGAAATTGTCAGAAACATAATAGATATGACGAAGAAGAATGCAGAAGTAAAGTGGGATAAGGATGCTAGAGAATCCTTTTCTAGGATTAAAGAAGCCCTTCAGGAAGCTCCAGTTCTAATCAATCTAGACTATCAAAAGGCTTTTCAAATATTTTCATTTGCATCACCTACTACCATTGTTGTTGTGCTATTGTAGAAGAATGAAGATGGTAAAGATCAAACTGTGGCATTTTTCATTAAAGTTATTAGGGACGTTGAACTTAAATATAAATTTTTGTAAAAATAGGTGTATGCTTTAGTTAAAGAATTAAAAGCATTTAGGACTTATGTGTTGCAGTCTCAGATAGTTTCTTATGTTCCTAATTCTGTTGTGAAAGATGTGTTATCTCAAAGTGATGTTTAAGGTAAAAGAGGAAAGTGGATAGCTAAAATCCAAGACTATGACTTAGACATCAAGCCCACTAAATTGGTCAAAGGTTAGGTTTTGGAAAAACTGTTGATGGAGTAAAATTTTCAAGCTTTGGGGATTAATTTTGCTAGCACCCTTAGATGAAGCTATTGGTGAAAGTAGTTAGAGCAGTATAAAGACAAAAATTAAATACAAATTTCTATGCTCTGATTGGTATAAGGATATTGTTCATTACTTATGTTTTTTCTCTTTTCCAACCTCACTAAACAGAACAAAATATAGAGATCTTAAGCTCAAATCCCAACCATATGTCATAATTGATGCTAAGTTATATTGGAAGGATCCCACTGGCATCTTGTTGTTATTTTTGATAGAAGGTGAATCAATGGAAGTTGTAAAAGAATATCATGAGAGTCTATGTGGAAAGTTGGAAGGTTATAGCTCATAAAATCCTCAAATCAGGTTTTTACTGGCCCCTCTTGTTTTCTGATATATACAGACTAGTTAGAAGCTGCCATAAATGTTATTTATTTGTAGAAAAGAAAAGGTTAGCTCCTCTACCTCTTCGTCTAGTGTACATTGAAGAACCCTTTAGGCAATGGGGATTAATTTTTATTGGGGAAATTAATCCACCATCAAGTGGATAGTTCAAGTGGATTCTGATTCACAAACTGGGTGGAGGCAATACCTACCAGAAAGGCTAATGAAAAGGTAGTAATGAAGTTTCTGGAAGAAAACATTTTTCAGCAGGTTTGGGTATCCAATCAAGAATGTGTTGGGTGTGGAGCCTGATTATCTTGTTTATTTTGTATCATAGCATTGGACCCCTATACCTTAATGGGGTGGGAACGATGCCCATAATTAAACGTTTCCTGGGGGGTCTAGGGGGGGGCAGCTACGACTTTATGGAGCCCTCCCCCCCCCCAGGCAGGGGGTTTCGGGGGCAGTGCCCCTGAAACTAAGAACATATGTAAAATTGCCTTGTAAATGTATAGTAATTTCTAGTCAATATGGGCCATTCATTAGGCAGATGATCTGACGGTAGAAGTTATGTTTAGTTTAGGTTTTTCTGCCTTAGAAGGCAACCCCTCGCTTTTATAAGGGTATTGTATTGCGACTATTTATTGTGTGTGTATTCTTAGAGCGAGAAACAGAGAGGGAGACTGTGAGAGAGAACAAAGGATATTACATCGGATCTGATGTCTGTTATAGGTTGTGTCTCTTCATTTTTGCTGGATAATAGAAAGGAAGGACTGGCTGTTCGGGGTGGATGTAGCCCAAATTGGGTGAGCCACATATATCTGTGTCTCTCTGGTTTTATGTGTTTTGTGTGCTTGTGTTTTCCGCATATTTTATATGTTGCATTGCTCTGTAATATTTAATTTTCTAACAACTGGCATCAGAGCCGAAGGTCTATTTGGCTGATAAACTCATAGGAAAGAAGGGTTCCTGGTTCGCGTGGGAGAAATGGCAGAAGATGGTAATTTTATGGTCTAGAAATTTAAAGGCCAAAACTTCCCGCTGTGGAAGATGCAGATGGAAGATTATCTGTATCAGAAAGATCTGTACCTACCATTGAATGAAAACACAAAGAAGCCGACGACTATGACAAATGCAGAATGGGATATTCTCGATATAAAGGCTCTCGAAACAATACGGTTGTGCCTCGCAACATCGGTAGCCTTCAATATTTCGAAGGAAACAAAAACAGAGGGTTTGATTAAGGCATTGGCGAAACTATATGAAAAACCCTCGACCTCAAACAAGGTATTTCTTATGAAACTTTTATTTAATATGAAGATGTCGGAAGGTGGATTTGTTGTAGACCATTTAAATAATTTTAATACAGTTACCAGTCAGTTAAGTTCTGTAGGGGTAAACTTTGATGATGAAGTTAGGGCTATTTTATTTCTGTGCTCATTTCTAGAAAGCTGGAATGGTTTAGTTATGGCCATTAGTAACTTTGTCTCTGGATCTAGTACTTTAAAGTTTGATGATGTTGTCGGTGCTATCCTTAGCGAGGAAATGCGATGGAAAAGCTTCGGTGAGACATCAGGTAATTCTTTGAGTGCAGAGTCTAGGGGAAGAAGAATGGAAAGAGGAAAGAGCTCAAGATATCATAGTAAATCAAGGAAAGGTGGATCCAAGTCAGATTGGGGATAATGTGCTAGAAATGCGGAAAGAAAGGACACCTAAAGGAATACTGTAGATCTAGGAAGGGAAAATAAGGAGATTCACAACAAGAAAACAATCATGAAGCAAATGTGACAGGTGATGTGTTACAATATGCTTTGATTCTCTCTTTCGAAAATGTTATTGATTCTTGGGTTTTAGATTCAGGGGCCTCATTCCATGCCACACCTGATAAGAAATATTTTCATGACTATGTTCAAGGAGATTTTGGACAAGTCCGTTTGGGTGATGATAAACCCTGAAAAATTGTTGGAATGGGTAAAGTTCTTGTAAAACAACAAAATGGAAACCAATGGTTATTAAAGGAGGTAAGGCATGTTTCATATCTGAAGAAAAATATGATTTCAACAGGGCAGTTAGGGAGTGAAGGTTGCGTGACAAATTTCATAAATAAACTTGGAAGGTCACCAAAGGAGCCCTAGTAATAGCAAAAGGCGAAAAGGTTGGTACATTGTATTTATGCAATGGTATTTCTAACTCTGTTAATGCTTTAACTTCCAAAGGAGTAGATGCAACATTATGGCATCATAGGCTCAGACACATGAGTGAGAAGGGGATGAATATTCTTCACTCAAGAAATTTGTTGCCGGGTTTGAAGAATGTTGATTTGGATTTCTGTGAGGACTGCATTTATGGAAAACAGAAGAGAGTCAGATTTCTAAGAGTTGGTAAAGAAAATAAGAGCGAAAAATTAGAGCTTGTGTATACAGATGTATGGGGACCTGCTCAGGTATCATCTCTTGGTGGCTCTCGTTATTATGTTACTTTTATTGATGATGCAACTATAAAAACATGGATTTATTGTATTCAGAATAAATCTGATGTATTTGATATTTTCAAGAAATGGAAAGCTTTGGTTGAGATTGAGACAGGAAAGAAGTAGAAGTGTCTCAGATCAAACAATGGAGGTGAATATTGCAGCAAAGATTTTGATAGGTACTATTCAGAGCATGGAATTCGTAGAGAGAAGACAGTTCCAAGAACACCACAAGAAAATGGTGTGTCAGAAAGAATGAACATAACAATCATGGAGCGTGCAAGGTGCATGAGATTGCATGTAGGATTTCCTTTACACTTTTTGGAATATGTTGTAGATATGGTTGTTCATCTAATAAACAGAGGGCCTTCAAGTTCCTTGGATGGTGGTATTCCAGAGGAAGCATGGACAGGTAAAAAGGTAAACTACTCTTTTTTAAAGCCTTTTGGCTATGAGGCCTTTGTCCATATTAATAAATAAAACAAAACAAAGCTTGAGGAAAAATCAAAGAAAGGTACCTTTATTGGATATGGTGTTAATGATTTTGGTTATCGCTTATATGATTATGAAAATCACAAAATCATTAGGAGTAGAGATGTAATATTAAATGAAAAGGTCTTGTATAAGAATCAGTTGCAGGAAAAGAAACGGGAAAAAGAAAACAAAGAATACACAGTTCTTGATGAGATCACAGAAAAAGTAAAGGTGCCTGAAAATAATAATAATCAACAACAACAGCAACCACCACAACAACAATAGGAACCTAAAACACCTGAAAGTGGTGTTACAAGATCTAATAGGATAAGTAAACCCCCTGAACGATACTCTCCGTCATTATATTATTTATTGTTGACTGATTCTGGTGAACCTGAATGTTATGAAGAAGCAATGCAGGTTGAAAGCAGGAAGAAGTAGGAGCTAGCCATGGAAGAAGAGATGGACTCCTTAATGCATAACCAGACTTGGGACTCAGTCAGGTTGCCTGCAGGTAAAACTACATTGCAGAATAAATGGGTTTACAGGCTGAAGGAAGAAGATGGAGGAAAACAGAGGTACAAAGCTAGACTTGTGGTGAAGGGGTTTGCACAAAATAAAGGTATTGATTTTGATGAAATATTTTCTCCTGTTGTTAAGATGACTTCAATCAGAAATATTTTAAGTCTTGTAGTAGCGAAAGATTTACATCTTGAACATTTAGATGTAAAGACAACATTTCTCCATGGAGATTTGGAAGAAGAGATCTATATGGAGCAACCAGAAGGATATGAGGTCAAAGGGAAAGAAAAATTAGTGTGCAGGCTAAAGAAGAGCTTGTATGGCCTAAAACAGGCTCCAAGGCAGTGGTATCTAAAATTTGACAAGTTTATGTCTGAATAAGGTTATACTAGATGTCACTCTGATCATTATGTTTATCTGAAAAGGAAAAATGATGGCAGCTATATTATATTGTTATTGTATGTAGATTACATGCTTGTTGCAAGGTCTAACATGCAAGAAATAAATGTGCTCAAAATAAAATTGGCAAATTCATTTGCAATGAAGGATTTGGGAGCTGCAAAAAAAATCCTTGGTATGAGAATAACTAGAGACAGGAAAAATTGCAAATAAACACTGTCTCAGAATGAGTACATACAAAAGGTGTTGAAAATATTTAATATGCAGAATGCAAAACCAGTTAGTACACCTTTTGCTAGCCATTTCAAACTTAGTAAGCAGATGTGCCCCAAGAGCCAAGAAGGAATGGATTATATGTCTAAAGTTCCATATGCGTCAGCAGTTGGAAGCTTAATGTATGCAATGGTTTGCACAAGGCCTAATATTGAACATGTAGTGGGAGTTGTAAGCAGGTACATGAACAATCTAGGAAAAGAACATTGGATGGCAGTGAAATCGATTCTCATATATTTGAGAGGTACCATAAATCAAGCATTATGCTTTGGTGGTTCAAACATTGCTCTACAGGGATATGTTGATGCCGATATGGCAGGTGACAGAGATAATAGGAGAAGCACTATAGGATATGTATTTACTATAGGTGGAACAAATATCAGTTGGATTTCAAAAATCCAAAGTGTTGTTGCACTTTCAACAACATAAGCAGAGTATGTTGCTGCTACAGAGGCTAGTAAAGAAATTATTTGGTTACAAAGGTTTATGGTTGAATTGGGTAAGAAGCATGATATGGGCACATTATACAGTGATAGCCAAAGTGCCATTCATCTTGCAAAGAACTCAACATTTCATTCCAGGACTAAACACATACATCTCAAGTACCATTTCATACGATCAGTATTGGAAGATGGACAATTGAAGCTGGAAAAGATACACACTAGCCAGAATCCTGCAGATATGCTAACAAAAGTTGTAACCAGGGAGAAACTGAGATTATGCTCAATTTCAATTGGTCTTCAAGGATGACAATGAATATGAGAAACAACCAGGTCCAAAGAGGAGTTATTTTCCAGCAAATGAAGCAGTGGTGCAGTTTCTACAATCAGTCTCCAAGTGGGAGATTGTTGGGTGTGGAGCCTGATTATCTTGTTTATTTTGTATCATAGTGTTGGACCCCTGTACCTTAATGGGGCGACAATGCCGCTCGTAATTAAACGCTGCCTGGGTGATCTAGATTTATGCAGGAACGCAAAAAAATATAGAGATAACCATAAACATATAGATGCAGTGGAAATAATGTGTCATTCCATTAATATCAAATAATAGAAATATGCTTACAGACATAATGGAAATAAAATAGCTAGGGTGCTGGTAGCGAATATTTGAGAAGAGATGTTGTGGATACCGACCTCTGAACTGTGTTACAATGAGGCTCGAGGGCCTATTTATTATTTAGAAACAATGGAAAAACTGAAAAGTCCCAAAAACCTAACTCTAGGAGATGAAGCGCCAAAATTGTGGGCCCCCGTTTGGGTAAGTTGGTGTTTCAACTTCCCGGGGACGTAAGTTTGGCATTCGATCTCCGTTTTACGCACTCAATATCTCATTAGAAATATCTATCCGAGGATTACAATTTTCGATGTGAGAAACATTTGTCTATGGACCCATGTTGCTCCCGGCTTTGCCAAAAAACATCGTTTAGAGCCTCAAAATGGCTCCGAAAGTTCTGGACCCGAAAAACTACTAAAAATAGTAAGTTGTGCTGCA
This sequence comes from Pinus albicaulis, assembly GCA_034641835.2. Lineage (NCBI taxonomy): Eukaryota > Viridiplantae > Streptophyta > Pinopsida > Pinales > Pinaceae > Pinus > Pinus albicaulis. The sequence continues at coordinate 1,655,796,844 of CM076579.1, forward strand.
AATTAAAAACTGAACGAACTGATGGTGGGGGTTCAAATGGAATAGGTGGCTGGCCACCAATATCCACCTAGATAATTAAGGCCCCAAAATGGCTCCGGGAGTGCAGGACCTGAAAACCTGCTAAAAATAGTAAGTGGTGTTGAATGGGAAAAGCTACAAGAATTGATGGTGTGGGTCCAAATGGAATAGGTGGGTGGCAATCGATATCCACCTGGATCATTCCTCCCTCCTTAGGAAGAAATGGTCCTCATTGCATTGAGATCCTCCCTGAGAGGAAGAAAATTATGTTGAACTGGGTATTAGATTTGTTGAAGATGTCCTGGACCTGTGGGCAGACATGCTGGATGCATTTAGTAAATTTGGTTTCTTTATCAGCCTCAAACAGTACATGTGTGGATTCTATATGTGTATTTGAAGGAGGAATGGTAACATCAGGTGGCAGTGCGTTGGGGGTCAGATCAATGGAGTACTTGTCCTGACAGTGTAGAGGAACCTCTGTGAGTGAGGAGAAAATGTCCTCGTATTCCTCCATGAATTTGTCCATTTGCTGCAGCCGTACAGGGGAGTCCTGTTTCGAGGTTGTGGCCCCAATATTCTTCTTTCCCTGTGAGCGAGTTGTAAGGAAAATGAATTTCCTCATTTGGGAAACAATCTTACTGTGTTGTTTTGTAGTATTCAAAGAGATGACAGGATGCAGTACTACCTCTGGTATCCTGTACAAGTTATTTCCCAAAGTAATAATAACAGCACGAGGCCTAGACTCATACACAACATGTCGCCTCCACAAGTATGGTTGGCCCAATAATACATCAATTACATCAAGAGGAGCAACATCACATAATACCTCATCCGTGAATGGCTTGATGCTGTACAGAAGGTGACACTGTTGGCGGATGCGGATATCTCTCCCTGGGTGAAGCCACCCGATGGTATATGGCTGTGGGTGTGCTATGGTCAGTAGGCCAAGCTGCTTCATGACCTCTGCTGAAACAAGGTTATTTTGGCTTCCACTATCGACAAGGAATTGCAGTGGAGAACCCTTCACCCACATTTGCGAATGGAAGAGGCGCTCCCCCTCCTCTGGATCCTCTGGGTCCTCCCTCTAGATCTTGGTGGTGGAAATAATGGCACTGGGATCTGAATCAATGATCTGCTTCCCTTTTTCATTGCCTTTGTCTGGTTCTGAATCAGGATCAGAAAATGCATCTGATTTGGGTGCCTTTAGTTCGGCCACCAATGACTGTTTGGCCCGACACTCGTTTGTGCTGTGAGAGGGGCTGTTATGAAATTCACACCACTTCCCTGTGTCCTTATTTTGATTTGTGGTGTTGTTCCGAGTAGCACTGCTTTGGCCTTGCCCCTTTTTCTTTGGTTCGGGGGAACCTTTCGTATTCGCAGATCCAAAGTCTCGCTTCTTCTGCTTAAATTTCTGCTCGATCTTGGCAACATAGCGATATGCTGTGCCAAGCGATGTAATGTCGAGGAACTCCATTTCCTCCTAAATGTGTTTGTGTAGACAGCCATGATACTTGAGCACCAAATGTCTCTCTGAATCTTTAATACCCAACTTTGTGCGTAGGGTATGGAACATATTCATTAGTTCGTGCACATCTTGATCCCTTTGTTGCCGCAGCGTGGTACATTGGATGTATTTGCCCTCATAGCTCCCCACAGGGTAATATTGTTCCTTGATGCCATCTCGGAATGAATTCCAAGTGGGTGTGGTCAAGAACAGAGAGGGTTCCCCTTCGTCCTCTTGCTCACGGTAGGTTTCCCACCAGCTTTTGACATGGGGGGTGGCTTTGAGGAGTGAAAAAGTAATCTTTTCTTGGTCAGAGAAATCATGGACCGAGAAATACCCTTCCAGAAAATTCAACCATCTATCTACAACGTCTACATCTATTTTTCCTTCAAATACAGGAATATCAAAGTTTACATGTACCTTGAAGGGAGTGGTGCCTCCAGAGTGGCTATTGGATGCAGATGCACCATAGGTGGGCAGTCGTTGAAGGATCTAAGAAAAGTTATCCATCATCGCATTCCTTTGTTTCTCAAGGGCCTCCTCGAGCAATATTTTGATAGGATCTGTTGCTCCCTCATCTTTCTTTCCTTCTGCCATGGGAGGTCATCAGGGTTTGTGAGGCTGACCTTTCAAGGGTTCAACTAGATCGAACCCTAACTCCTTATACCCTAACCGCGTTGGGGACATGCAAAGAAAAACAAAGAAAGAGTAGACCGCTCTGATACCACTGATCCAGATTTATGCAGGAACGCAACAAAATACAGAAATAACCATAAACATAGAGATGCAGTGGAAATAATTCGCCATTTCATTAATATCAAATAACAGAAATATGCTTACAGACATAATGGAAATAAAATAGCTAGGGTGCTGGTAGCGAATCTCTGAGAAGAGATTTGGTGGCTACCGACCTTTGAACTGTGTTACAATGAGGCTCAAGGGCCTATTTATTATTGAGAAACAATGGAAAAACTGAAAAGTCCCAAAAACCTAACTCTAGGAGATGAAGCGCCAAAATTGTGGGCCCCCGTTTGGGTAAGTTGGTGTTTCAACTTCCCGAGGATGTAACTTTGGCATCCGATCTCTATTTGACGCGCTCAATAGCTCATTAGAAATATCTATCCGAGGAGTAAAATTTTAGATGTGAGCAACATTCATCGATGGAGCCATGTTGCTCCCTGTTTTCCCAAAAAACATCGTTTAGGGCCTCAAAATAGCTCCGGAAGTTCGGGACTCGAAAAACTGCTAAAAATAGTAAGTTGTGCTGCAACTTAAAAACTAAAAAAATTGATGGTGGCCATTCAAATGGAATAGGTGGGTGGCCACCAATATCCACCTGGATCATTAACGCCCCAAAATGACTTCAGGAGTGCAGAACTCGAAAACTTGCTAAAAATAGTAAGTGGTGATGAATGTGAAAAGTTGCAAGAATTGATGGTGTGGGTCCAAATGGAATAGGTGGGTGGCCACTGATATCCACCTGGATCACTGGGGGGTCCAAGGGGAAGCTAAGAACAGATGTAAAATTGCGTTGTAAAAGTATAGTAATTTCTAGTCAATCTGGGCCATTCATTAGGCGGATGATCTGACAGTAGAAGTTAAGTTTAGTTTAGGGTTTTTTTCCCTAGAAGGCAACCCCTCACTTTTATGAGGGTATTGTATTGCGGCTATGTATTTTGTGTGTATTCTCAAAGTGAGAAACAGAGAGGAAGACTGTGAGAGAGAACAGAGGATATTACAGTGGATCTGTTGTCTACTATATGTTGTGTCTCTTCATTTTTGCTGGATAATAGAAAGGAAGGACTGACTGTTCGGGGTGGACGTAGCCTAAAATGGGTAAATCACGTATATATGTGTCTCTCTGGTTTTATGTGTTTTGTGTGCTTTTTTTTTCCACATATTTTATATGTTTCATTCCTCTGTAATATTTAATTTTCTAACAGATTGTAACTGACAATGCCCAGGTATTTAATCAGTTCGATTCATTAATTTTTTCCAAACATATAATGTCATTTTATCTCATTCTACAACATATCATCCTCAAGGGAATGGGCTAGCTGAATATTCTAACAAGGCATTGGTCAAGATTTTGAAGAAGACAATTAATGAAAATTAGAAAAACTGGGATTCAAAATTGACATTTTCTCTTTGGGCAATATGAGTAACTACTAGAAGATCTACAGGAAAGTCCCCTTATGAACTAGTTTATGGAACTCAAGCTTTATTTCCTACTCAATTGGCTAGAAAAGTGATTTCCTTTCTTCAAGAAGCATAAGATGAACCTAATGCATTGGTGAGAAGGTTGAACAAGGTTATAGAATCAAGTGAGAGTAGGAACAAAGTCAGAGAAAATTTGATCACTTATCAATAAAATATGAAGTCTATTTTTGATAGAAAAGAAAAAGAGATTATTTTTCAAACTAGAGATTTGGTATTAATATGGGATACCAGAAGATAAGAGAAGGGAAAACACAGTAATTTTATTCACTATGGTATGGCCCATACAAGATTGTAGAGGTAATATCAAATAACAAATTTATTCTGGAGAATCTTGATGGAGAGACAGTACACCTTCCTATGAATGGCTAGTATCTTAAGAATTATTTCCAACATTGAGATTTTATGGTCCACCATTGTACATATTCATATTTCTCATTGTTCATATTTCGTCAAACAACATTTGACTCCATGCCCGAAGTGAAGGCACTAATCTGCAGTTCTTAGTGTTTCGTGGCAAAAAACACTACCCCCAGGTGGAGCCAGATGTTGTGGCTCATTTTAAATATCCTTTATTTTAATTTTTTGAAAATACAAAAAAAATGGAAAAATATATGAAATATGTGTTAAAGTAGAGCTTCCTCATACTTTAACTAAAATTGTAATGTTTTTGTAAATTTAAAGTTAAATACTTTGAAGGATATGCAAAGGTGGGTCCTAATGCTTCAGTTAATGTTCGAGAAAGTAATCGAGTGGGATCCGAGGATTTTCTTGTCAGAGGATAAAGATGGCAACCCGTGGGCACATTATATGCATGGGTTAATGGGGAAGGTGCCTCCACAGTTGACCCCGCTGATTGACCAGATGATCTTAATTGATGATCTGGATTCACTGCGGGGGCAAGGCCCTGATGAGTGCTTTGTACCCCAAGGGCCTCCCGCAGTGACGTAAGTTGCTAGTTGGTGACAGCTTTTAGCCACGTCACGGTATCATTTAACAGTTTCTTCTGAGTCAAATCAACATTTAATTTCAAGACCACATGCCATATATTTAAGCCTATTTTTCTTTTCAAAAGATAAATGTTATTCCTTTGTATTTGTCAACCCTAAATGAATCCATCGTTGTTCGCCACCCTGAGTTGTATCATGGCGAAAAATTCATCTCTTTCCGTCTTATCCAGTCATATTCCTCTCATGGACACCGAGAGGGATATTCGAGATACCATTTTCCCTCTAGAACACCTCCCATTCTATCAGCAGGTCTGTTTAAATGACAAAGCTTGTTGTATTTTCTTCGCCATGGAGAAGTCAGGCGTATTGTCTACATGTATCCCTAAAACGCATATTTTTCCTAAGTTTTTGCATTGGATGGTATCTATTATGTATCCTGGTAAATATTTTGTAATGAATTTCCTAGGAGAGAATGTTCTACAAGTCTCAGCCCAATTAATTCGTCAAGCCTTATGTTACCCAAAATCTGAATCCTATGTTCAATTCACTGATGAATCATTGGCAATGTATTATGATAATCTTGCATGACAAGAATTCACCCAGTTTTCCTTCTTCCAAAGGCCAGACACGAAGCAGTTTGCACCAGATCATAAAGAGTTCTCCATAGAAGTTTTTGATGCAGAATTTCGTCCAGTGCTGAGGTGTATATTAAAGATACTGGGAACGAAGGATGACAACTTAATTGATAAATCAGTACTGGGACTATTTGCATTGATGATGAAGCCAAGAGTATTGCTAGGCGTCCCTTCTTACTGGCAAGAGGTCGTCAATACTAAAATAATGAGTTTATCGATCACTAGGTCATTCAGGTTCCCTTCTCTTATCACTTATCTCTTTTTATATCAAAATGTGGAATAATTCTTGCATTTGGGGTTGAACATCATGGATATAAATAAAAAGAGGCAGCCAGTAGTATTTTTGACTGATGTAGTAAGAGAGGAACAAAATGAGGGAGGGGGTGTTTGATTTTTCAAATCATTTCATGTATACTGCCTGTAAAAATTTTAATGGGGGTTTTCCCCCATGTTTCTTGCCAAAGACTCAAGAATTTCTTCAGTTGGGTATTAATTGTCAATTTAGAGACTGGTATGTGTATGAACATTACTCAGAAATTAGATTTTATGGATCTGGGATAGACCCATATAGAGTTCCCACATTTTTTCTTATGAGATTATTCACCTTAGAATTCATTAGGTGGAGTTTGAATGTAGACCAAATACATTTTGTCCCAATGAAAAAGGGTCACATGTTTAGATTACCTATGTTTGTGGGTTCATTTATAGTCAACATGAGGCAGGCAGCTAACAACTTTAACAAATATTAGATGGTATACACTTGTTATTAGGAGATAAATGGGCTTATGATCCTCATAAAGTAATTTCAAACATGAGAGTTGAAAATGGTTACTCAATATTTGTGCATCATAGTAGAACTAACATAGAGAAGTTAGCCACTAAGATTTTGCAGGTTCTGCTAGTTCTAGCATTCAGACTCCTATCATATCTAAAAAATCAAGCAAGAGGAGTAAAGAGGCAGTCGTATATTCTAAATATGAGGAGCAAATAGATGAAAAGAGAACAAAATTCACTAAAGACATAGCAGGTGCTCAGCCTGGTTTTCTGCTTCAACTAGGAGATGAACATAATGTTCCAGCCTCACCAAGAAGACATGGAGATGCTTAGGACCAAATACCTTTGATTAAACAATTTTTTTCTCAAATTTCTTAAAGGAATCAAAAGATGAAGGCTAGCATGGAGGCACAGGATGAATATCAAGTAACTTTGGACCAGACAAGAATGTTGATTGCCATGGAAATAGAAAAATATCAGTTTAAAATTTCTATTTCTCACCCTTTTGAGACTATAGGGTCATCAAGTAATTTCAATACTGTAAATTTAATTGTTGATGTGAGAAAGATTCCTTTGCTTGATAAAGTAAATTTACACATGAAAACAAGTCAATTAATAGTGAATGATATGAAAAAGACTAATGTAATGGCTCTTAAGGTAGAGAATATGCTAGGGAAGATGATCAAGCAACTGAAATTGGAGAAAGAAAATTCCAGGGCCTTAACAAATCAAAATGAAGAACTAAAAAAGATAATTGTGAATATTGGAGTAGATCCAAATGATAGGTCTATTGTGCATAAATTACTACAAAGTGCAGAATCAGAGATTTCTGTGTTAAAGAAAAATTTGAAATTACCTACAGGGGAGCATTCAATGGCAGAAAAGGTGGTAGAAGTGGAAAGTGAAAAAGAAAACCTTCTTCAACAACTCTTACAAAAAGAAGAAGAAATTTCTAAGTTGAAAGAAACTGTACTGAAATTGCAAATCCAGATTGATTCCCATTCCTGTACTATCATTTTCCATCTGGAAATGATGATCCAGCAGCACAGTGTTGAGGCCTCAGAATTTTGTGGCAACAACAACGGGGATAACCACCCAGTCCGGACCTTAAAGAAGTTCCTTTTTCGTTTGGGATAGTGGCTCCAACTGGGTGTAATGGGACCAGTTTCCCAGATTTGGGTTTTGTATGATTGTTGGGTTTCTCTCATATTATTTGCATGAAGAATCACTAAAAACTAAAACAAATTTATTCTAAAATGCAAAACTTTGAATTAAGTCTAATCTAATATAACCCGGTATAATGCTAATTTTATGCGATCTAGAATGATATCTATTCAGTTTGTGATGATTTAGATCAATCATAGACTTAATAGAATTAATACTTTTGTAAGATAATTATTTTGAAAAAATAGTTAATCAAAAGAAGGCATTAAACAAATCGCATATATTCTGATGATCATATATAAAACAAATCAATTTCTATTCTTATATTGTACAATAATGCAACTGATATTTCAAACAAAAATAATTGATTTCATACATAATTCATGAAAGCTGGATTGATCACTAATATTTCAAACAAAATTTAGCATACATGATAATAGTACTAGATGTGTGTTGTCTTGTTCATCTGATCAATGATAATAGGCCACAATCAACTCTTCTATCAATAAGTCATTCAAATAATACAAAAGTGCATCAACAATGTTCAACAAAATGATATGTAATTGAAAAGACCGTGTTCCATCATTTTACCAAGGCATCCACAAACTTACAATAAAGCATTCTTTGTAAGTGTTCTTAATAAAAATTCCGGACCCTTCTCTAAATGCATGAGAAGGGTTTAAATACTACATTAACTACTTACAAAAATAGATTATAAGAAATACCTTATGAGGTGGTTTCAAACAACCTTCCTCATTCCTAGTATCTATTTGCTAAAATTGAAATTATTAAAAACAAACTAACTCATGATCATGCTCAATGATAGGTTATTGCCAGCTCTACTTTTCAGCTCACAAGTATCAGACATTGGTTGAACTTCTGGAGGCTTCCCGAACTGTGTCTTCATCTATCCAGTAAATATAGCATCAAGTAAAAGTGGCTGCATTTTCTGTATAGAATCCAGAGAACAATTCAATGTCATTATTTGACTATGAGGCTTAACCAATAGCTTCCAATATGCTTCCCAATCAGTCTTTCTCAGTTGTGCAAGTGTTTCTTCTCAGAGTTGATCTGTATTTTTCCAATTTTGCTCTAAATTTCTGAGATTAGGAATAGATTTTTGATTTGTTTCTTTAATCAAACCAGAGGTATGCATCACGTGGTTAATAATTCTGACCAAACTCTTTGATATACCTACTACTCTAGCTATGGCCAATTCTGCCTATTTTACCTGTGCATCCCAATTAGTAAAGAGAATATTTTTAAAAGTTTCTTTGATCTTTGGGAGACTTGCCTTTCTCCCTTCCTTTGAATCCTTCCATTCAATATAATCAGAAATTTTGGTATTGAGTTCATTAAACTCAATTCTCTGGTCAATGACTGTATTAGTCAATTTTTCACTGATTTCGAAGTGTGAGATTATGTATGACATTTTTAAGACAAACAAGTTTTGTTGTTTTGAGAGTAAGGCATTTAATGCCAATGCTTCTTTTATGAATTCCTCTGCGGTAGGAATACCTTCATTTTTTGTAAGATCTTCTCTCAATTCTTTAATCAGTGTCTTTGCTGGATAAGTCATTTTCATGACTTATCTTAAGCACTTCCATATCTTGCTGAAATTTGAAGAGTTGTTGCTCGACCTTTTGATTTAGACTATTCCTTTATTCGTCTAGTTGCTGCTATAGCTTCATGATTTTGTCATCCTTTTCTTGAATCAATATGGATACTTCAGCTGCCTTATCCATTGTTGCAGTATTATATGCTCCAAAAAATTGTGATAGCCGAGTTAGATTTTCAATTGGATTTGAAGGAGTGTCTTTCCATACAACTTCCATAGCTTCATTTTCTGAGGATGTTTCAATCCTTCTTCTTTTTCTTTGTTTCCTTACTACAACTTTATGAAGAGAGTTGTATAATACATCTAGTGGAGGGATATCAGTTACCTTTATAACATTCTCATCAGTAGGAAACACAGGGATGAGTTATGTATCTTGGGAGGTTATCCCAGGACTTTCAATGATTTCTTTTGTTGAAACTATTTGTCCTTGTGGAGTCTGAAATTCTACATTTTTCTGTGAAGATGATACCTCTGGGACATTTATCAATGTGTTTCTAACTGAAGTCCATAATTTATCTAGTTCACTTTGATTTTGTGAATCTGATTGTTTTGTTATGATTTCTTTGCTTGCTTCAGTTCTATAACTAGTAATCAAACCATTCTGAGGGATACGTTTGAGTCTTTATTCTCTGTACTCATTGAATCTCTATAATTCTTCTGGATTTAAGTTCAATTTGACAAAATTTTGGACTTCTTCAAAAGTTCCAACAGATTGCAAAATGTCTTCAAATCTATCATCGAAGTGTATGATAGGTTTGATTTTGACTGATTGAGTAAATTTGTTAGAAAAATTTTCTGGATCGAATTGCCTTGAGGGTAAAACAGGGAGCTTCAAAAGTTCAATCTTCTGACATTATTTCAATGCATGATTGAAATTTTTGAGGGTGAATGTACCACATTGAATTGGAAAACTTGGCCATAAAGATTTTTTACTATTTTTTACCAAACTTGGCCAACAGTTTGGTAAGCGACTTATCTCACCATTAATTTATCAGAAACATACAAAGGAAGAACATGTGGAGGAGTGGAGCTTCCAAATACTCTGATGTCTGAAAATGATTCTTCAATAAAACATCTCCCTATCATTTGAGGGTCTGCAATGGCTTCCTTAGTGAACCTAGGGCTCACTCTCTCAAACATTAATTGATGCAATGGTAATACGACTCCATAACATAGCCTATGGAAATGTGGTTCATAATTATGTTCCCATATCTCTTTATGACTCAAATGAATAGGGTTAGGATCCTTGGGAGTCCATTTCCAACCCATAACTAGAAAACTGGTAGAAAAACATATAGCATCAAAAACATATGTACTCATTAAAAATTGGGGGACGGGTTTGGAGGAAGAAGCTCTTATCTAGCGATATTCATTAATCACTTTAGCTATATTTTCATAAATAATGGTTTTCCAATTCATGATGTGTGAATTAACACATGAGGCAATCAGGGGAAGCCAATTTATAGAGAACTTGGTATTATCAAGGAGACCATATAATCTACATAGCATCGCTGCTGAAAAATTGTAGGGATTGCAAGTGAAGAAATAGGATACATACCTGATTTCTCATGTTTAAAATTATTATCCAGTTTCCTCCAACCTTTAATTGTCTTGAAAGGGTCCTCATTGTTCTTTGAAAATTTCTCAACAAATCTATTATCATAGATGTCTTGTTGGTCGGGTAGCTTGTACATGTCTTTCAAATCTTCAGCTCTGAAAGAACCTAAGATCCCATTCTTAGTGGTTCTTAATTTTCTGTCCTTAATTGTTGAATTGTTAAGAACCCACCTAATCATGTCAGTATATGGTAAAAGAGTGGCCCTTGCTGCTATCCTATGAAGGAAGGAGCATGCAATATCTTTAAACTGTAAATTTGAGGGTGTTGCATCATCAACAGTTGCCTTGACCTCCACTACTTTAGGTTCTTCATCTTCTAGGATAGTATAGATAGCTTGCCACTTTGTAGCACCTCCATCTGCAGTGCAGACAGTATCTGATACTATGGGTGACATTTCTGTGTATTCCAATTCTGCAACAATCTGTTTGTTGTGCTTTTGCATTACTTTGCGGATGGACATAACTTTAAGGAAAATCCCTATTAAAGATAGAGTAATGATCAAATGATGGAAGATGTATTGAAATGACCAATTTTGAAAGAAAATATCCGAGAAACAACTATATCATTAATTAATCACAACGACTCAGTAACGGTTTGCATTGGGATGATAAAACACATTTAATCGTTTACGACATGATTGATTTTCACATAGAAACCTTTATTAAACTTGTCAAATTGGTCACAACGTGTCTTTTGAAACTATATTTATGAAGCACATTATCTTTTGTTTATGCAATTTCGCGATATCGAAAAATCGCAAAATCAGAGTATCGAAATATCGCAAAATCGGAGTGTTGCAATATCAGAGCTTTGGTAAACTCTGCTTAAAGTTTCAAACAATTATCCACGATATGCGATTTGTGCTATCATTTGCGAAACTCAGATCGTTGATCGCAAAATCAGGATTTCGTCATTTTGTTACTTAACTTTCAATGAGAAAATATTATGTAGGATGTGATTTGCGATAGGGTAATCACAAGGATGTTTTATTAATTTCTTTTTTGTTTTTTATGTTTTTATTTAATAAAAGCAATAATTTTTTTGGAGTTTGATTTTTTTTTCTAAAATGAAAAATACATTTTTAATAAGGGTCCCTATTTCTATTTATCAAAGTTCTAGGTTATTTTGAAAAATAAAAATGGGGGGGAGTTGTTGCATAGAAAAACAATTGGCGATTCACTTGGGAGAACTAGATATATTCGATTGGTTTATTTTGATATTTCTAAACTTTCAAAACAAGAAAAATATATAAGAATAAAAATAATATGATTCATGAATTAAACAATTTTTTTTAAGAATATAATCTATTTACCTATCTCATTTCTTCTTAATTAACTCCTTCAGTGATAATACACAGGTATCTGTATCAGTTAGTACTCAGATTTAAAAATATAAAGTAGGTATTCTCTAAAATTAGTTTCATAGATTTTTACTCATTTATCACAAATAGAGCCACTACTACCAGCAGGCGTTTATAGCCTTGATAGGGTTATATTTTAACCAATAATGATTCATGTTCCCATCTGAATTTGATTTCTTATTTCAAAATATAATTTGACATATAATTGAATTTCTTTTCCTTGACACATTTTCAAAATCATTGTCTATGTTTGTTGGCCTGCTAGTGACAATGTCATTCACTAATAGTAATTTATACTGAATAAGCTGGCTCGTAATGAGACCCCTTATCTATTGATTTTTTATAATCATTTAGCTATTACCCTATTGTAGTATGCAGTATTGGTAATACCAGTCTAGATTATTTCTCTATGATCATGATAAACAAGCTCGTGATGAGACTTATTTTTGAATTTGTACATCGTATATATTCTTTTTTATTTTTTGAATTATAGTTTGAAGAAGAGATTTTATCAGATGGGATGAATCATTAGCTCGTTTAAGAGTTATCGATGATAATTATAGATTTGGTAGATACCTTTTTATAGAGAATCCTTGCTAAGTTAAAAGTTTCCTTTTTTGACTGATACATAACAACTATATTTTATGATATCAAGAGTCTTTTTCAGAAAATAAATGCCTTTAGTAAATTTCAAATTATTTCAAAAAAATAAAGTTTATTCAATTCTCATAGTTATAATTATCTTTTTACTTCACTTATTTATAGAAGCAAAAGATCAAAATAATTTATTAGAGATTTTGAAAATTTGAATCAACCAAAAATGATGCTATTTTCAACTTTTATTTTCCTAAAGCAAAATAAAATTTAAAGCTTGATTTCTAAGAGAAATATTTTTTGAGAATTTGACGATTCGCAGGCAAGGAATATTTCTTACCTAATAAATCTTGTAACAAAAAGGTAAATAAGCCTATTTTTTCTATGATTTGAAATGGACCAAGCCATAATCTTCGGAATCTGGTATGTTTACCTTTTTCCTCACGTGCCTTATCCCATTTCAAAACAAGGTCTCCAATATCAAAAGCTTTTGAATTGGTAGATGCTGTGTCAAATGAGGCTTTCACTATTTGTTGATGATGAGCATGTATAGCTTTGGCTTTTTCTCTCCGTTGATCCATTTTAAGAATTTGATCTTGTCTAATTTTAAGGGAAGACGAAGGATTTTCATCAATAAATTGCACTAAAGAAAATGATGGTATTGTTTTATTTGTGGCTAGAACTGATTCTTTCCCATAAACTAACACAAATGGAGAAGTACCTATTGAAGCTTTCTGGGTGATTCTATCTGCCCAAAGAGCAAATAATAGTGCTTTGTGCCAATTTTTATGATTTTTCCCTATAGTCCATTTGATGATTCTGATAAGATTTTTATTTGTAGATTCAGCTAACCCATTACCCTTGTTGGGTATGTGTTATATTCTTTCCACGACTAAGCACGCACGGGGGGGTAAGAGGGGGGGCAATAGCCCCCCCTTTGCGCTGGGCTCAACGGGGGGGTCACAGGGGGGGCAGTAGCCCCCCCTGTTGGGGTCCGGGGCAGCACCCCAGCAAAAAAATTTTGGTCCTTAATTTCCAGTGGGTAGTCCGCGTCCATGGTTTTGTGAATGGTTTTGCACATGGTTTTGGGGTACGATGGTTTTCGGCCCCTTGTATTTTTGTAGATCCGGTCAAGGGAACTACGGTTATGTTCTAATCCAGGGTTTATGGATTTGGGTTTATGTATGCTTCGGCATGTATATATATGTGTTTTAACACTAAAAGTAATATAATGAAAAATCAAGCTGGTCGTTCCAATTTGGGATCCAGGGGAAAATATCTGTGTTTATCTGTTTTATGTTTTATGCTCTTGCTATTGTTTACTTTCTGTTATAAAATTCATGTGTAGATAATTTTTGTTCAGGGTTAAAACCTACATTTGGTATTAGAGCTGTTTCGGCTTCAAGGGGATGCCTTTGCTGCTGAGGGTTTTTAGTTCGGGCCTGTGGTAGACCCTGTTCAGTGGGATATCTGCGGGATTGATTCTTGCGGTGAAAGAAGATGGCAAGCAGTGGGAAGATAGAGATCGAGAAGTTTACTGGTCAGATTTTTGAGTTGTGGAAGCTCAAGATGGAGGATCTACTAGTGGATAAAGATCAGTGGATCGCGGTAGATCTAGGTACTAAACCAACGGGAATGTTAGATGAAGACTAGAAGAAACTGGATCGAAAGGCTAAGAGCACAATACGGTTGTGTGTCTTGGATTCAGTATTGTTGAATGTATCTAGGGAAGCTACGGCGAAGAATTTGTGGGAAAAACTTGGGACTTTGTACCAATCTAAGTCTCTGGTGAATAAGTTGTTCCTGCGGAAAAATATGTATGACCTGAGGATGAAGGATGGAGACTCGGTGATAGAGCATCTGAACGCCTTCAATACTGTGGTAAGTCAGCTGTCATCTGTTGATATTAAAATCTCAGATGAAGATAAGTGCATCAGTTTGTTGTGTTCTCTACCAGACTCGTGGGACACCGTTATTGCAATAAGTACCAATACAACTACCTTGAATTCTGATGATATTGTCTCATTGATGACATTGTCTTAGCCTTGCTGTCGGAGGAAATGAGACAGAGAAATATGGAGGGCCAGAATGGAGATGCCTTATCTGTACGAGGAAGGTCCCAAAACAGAAACAAGAATAAGGTTTTGAGTGGGAGAGCCAAATCTAGAGGGAGATCTAAATCTCCCGGAAAGTTTGTAAAGGTATGCTTGAAATGCGGAAAGGAAGGGCACTACAAAAAGGAGTGTAGATCTAAAGCTCCTGAGAAAGGAAAGGGATCTGATGATGCTCCTTCTGCAGAGGAAACAACCACCTCGGATGAAGGTGGGGATGTGTATTTAGCTTCTTCTTCAAATACACATGTAGATCATGAGTCATGGTTGATTGACTCAGGTGAATCTTTTCACTTCACTCCCCATAGGGAGTGGTTCTGCGAGTATGAAAAATATGATGGTGATGTCTTCCTAGGGGATGATAGGAAGGCCAGAATCGTCGTAAATGGTGCTGCAGTTGAAGCTACAAGATGGAAGGATTAGAACACTTCTGGTGTTCTGCATATTCTCGCATTGGCCAGAAATTTGATTTATGTAAGCAATATGGATGATGGTGTAAAAATAATATTTCGAGAAAGATGCCCGTAAGATGGTTCCTGGAGCATTGGTATTAATGTGGGGAGTTCGGACCGGAACTCCGTACAAGCCACAAGGTAGCACCGTTATTGATGGGTGTACGCTTTGTGGTTCCCGAAAGTGACTGAAAGCCTAGCCGTCTTTGGAGAAAGACGCTATGTGATCAAAGGCTTGGACATATTGGAGAGAAGGGCCTTCGCATATCGTATAGAAATGGTATGGTAGAAGGTATGTCTAATTTTTCTCTGGATTTCAATTTCTGTGAACATTTTGTATATGGGAAGCATAATCAGGTGAGTTTTCGTTCTGGTGCTAAGAGGGCAGACAAGATATTAGAACTTGTGCACAGTGATGTGTTTGGGCCTATGTCAGTTCCATCACTGGGGAAGTCTGTGTACTATGTTTCATTCATAGATGACTTCTCAAGGAATACATGGATATATTTCTTGAGGAAGAAATCTGAAGTCTTTGACAAATTTAAAGAATTTAAGTCTCTGGTGGAAAACCAGACAAAGAAGAAGATAAAGGTGTTGAGGAAAGATAATGGTGGGGAGTTATGCAAGAAGGAATTTGAAGAGTTCTGTAAGAAGTGTGGTATAGCACGACAGCAGAATACTCCATACACACCTCAGCAAAATGGAGTTGCAGAAAGAATGAATTTTACATTGATGTAAAAGGAAAGAAGCATGCTCAGTGGTACCAGGTTAGGACAAGAATTCTGGGCAGAGGCAGTGGAGACTGCATGTTACTTAGTTAACAGATCACCTTCATCAGCGTTGGAGGATAAGACCCCACATCTAATGGTAAGAAAACCTCTCTTTCACCCTCTAATGGTATTTGGATGCGATGCATATGTACATGTTCCAAAGGAGAAAAGTACCAAGTTGGATAATAAATCTGAAAGGTGCATCTTTATTGGGTATAAGGATGGTTTAAAGGGTTACAAGCTTTGGAACCCAGAAACAAGGAAGGTTGTGTAAAGCTGAGATGTGGTGTTTAGAGAAGTGAAAGATGTTGTTAAACATGAAGTCCTATCAAAGGAACCTAAGAAGATAGAGTTTAAGCTAAAGGAGGATGAATCAGACTCTACAACAGAAGAAGACTCGGAAGATGAAGAGCCACAAACTCCAGCTTTGAGAAGATCAGCTAGGGAAAGAAGGCAACCAGAAAGGTATATTCCATCTGCTTTCTGTTCAGGTTTTTCCTTAACTATAATTGATGATGAACCCAGAACTGTCAGGGAGGCAGTAGATTCAAAGGATGGAAAACTCTGGAAGGAGGCCATGGTTGATGAAATGTCATCCTTGCACAAAAGTAATGCATGGGATCTGGTGGAGTTGCCGACTGGAAGGAAGCCCATTGGGAGAAAATGGGTGTTTAAGAAGAAGATGAATGTAGAAGGCAAGGTGGAGAAATATAAAGCTCGGTTGGTAGCAAAAGGTTATTCCCAGGTGCCTGGAATTGATTTTGGTGATATTTTTTCTCTTGTTGCCAAAGTTACTTCTATTAGATTACTTTTATCTGTTGCTGCTGCATTTGATTTTGAGATAGAACAGATGGATGTGAAGACAACATTTCTTCATGAGGATCTAGAAGAGGAGATCTACATGAAGCAACCTGAAGGCTTTATGGTGAAGGGTAAGAAAGAACTAGTATGCAGGTTGAAGAAGTCTCTGTATGGGTTAAAACAATCACCAAGGATGTGGTATCAGAAATTTGATACCTATATACTGGGACTTGGCTTCACCAGAAGAAAGGAGGATCACTGTGTTTATTTTAAATTAATTGGTGACCGTGTTATTTATTTGGTCTTGTATGTGGATGATATGTTGTTGATTGGAAATGACAAAGAAATTATCCAAGATTTGAAGACCCAACTGTTCTCCAAATTCGACATGAAGGATCTGGGTGCTGCAAACTATATTTTGGGCATGGAAATTAAGAGAGATCGGGCAAAGAGGAAGCTCTGGTTAAACCAGAGGAAGTATGTCGAGACTATATTGCAGAGGTTCAATATGTAGGATAGTAAACCAGTGAATGTTCCTATTCCTGTAGGTGTAAAGCTGTCTGCTGAACAGTGTCCCAAGACACAAGAAGAAGAGGAGTATATGTCCCATGTTCCATATGCAAGTGCAATGGGTAGCCTGATGTATGCAATGGTCTGTACTAGACCAGACATTGCACATGCAGTGGGAGTATTGAGCAGGTTTATGTCAAACCCAGGGAAGGAGCATTGGACAACAGTGAAGCGGGTTTTCAGATATTTACGTGGCACTAGTGATTATGGCTTGTGCTACTAGGGAAGACCAAGATTGGAAAGAATGTTGGACATTCGTGGTTTTGTTGATGCAGACTGGGCTGGAGATCTGGACCAAAGAAGATCTACAAGTGGGTATGTGTTTAGCCTATTTGGAGGCGCAATCAGTTGGATGAGTAAAAGACAGTCTGTAGTGGCTCTTTCAACTACAGAGGCAGAATACATAGCAGCCACTCATGCAAGAAAGGAAGAAATTTGGTTGCAGAGATTGTGTTCAAGTATGGGGTTGGTACAACAAGCTATAAGGATAGACTGTGATAGCCAAAGTGAAATTTTCGCTAAGAACCCTGCTTATAATTCAAAGACAAAACACATTGATGTTCAATATCACTTTGTTAGAGATATGGTTGAGGCTAAAAGGGTGTTGTTGGTAAAGGTGGACACTTTGAAGAATGTTGCAGACGCATTGAAAAAGTTTGTGAGCACTCAGAAGTTCTCTTGGTGTAGAGAAACAATGGGTGTTGAAGAATTGGGCCAATGACTAAGCTCTCCTATGGCCCCCCGTGGAAATAAAACAACAAGTGGGAGAATGTTGGGTATGTGTTATATTATTTCCTTAATTTTCGGTGGGTAGTCTGTGTCCATGGTTTTGCTCATGGTTTTGGGGTACGATGGTTTTCGGCCCCTGGTATTTTTGTAGATCCGGTCAAGGGAACTACGGTTATGTTCTAATCTAGGGTTTATGGATTGGGGTTTATGTATGATTCAACATGTATATATATGTGTTGTAACACTAAAAGGAATATAATGAAAAATCAAGCTGGTCGTCCTGATTTGGGATCCAGGGGAAAATCTCTGTGTTTATCTGTTTTATGTTTTATGCTCTTGCTATTGTTTATTTTATGTTATAAGATTCGTGTGTAGATAATTTCTGTTCAGGGTTAAAACCTACAACCCTGTGAAGAATAGTTAGTTTAGTATTTTAATTTAAAACCTCTTTTCAAAGTGAATTATATCATAGTGTTTCCATAAAAGTAAGATGCATTGTCAAATATCAAAGCTGATGGGAGGCTAAACCTGGTGATTATGAACTAATCAATAAAATATGTAACACTTTGTGTATTAACCACCTTTAATGGGATAGATTCTACCCATTTTTTGAAACAATATGTTGTAGTTAAAATATACTTATGCTATTTAGAATAGTTTGGAGCTATTTCACCTATGATATCTAACCCCCATTGTTCAAATGGTTATTGGATATTTACTGGTTGTAATAGAAATGTTTCTTTCCTTTCTCTTCCTGCTGCAGTTTGACATACTTTGCATTTTCTCACATATTCATGTGCATCTTTAAATAGATTTGGACAATAGTAACTGGCATGTAGTATTTTGTGAGCTGTGGTGTTTCCTCCGAAATGACCTCCAGTTGGTCCATCATGTAATTCCTGCATTACTTTTTCAACTTTAGTTTTCTCTAAACATTTCAGTAATACAGAATCATAATTCTTCCTAAATATCACATCAACTATGAGTTGATATTAATTTTCTTTAAGCCTCAGAGCATGTTTTGCTGTATAATTGAGATATAATAGAGCATATCCATTTTTCAAGAAAAAATTCAAATTAGCATATTATGACTGAGAATCGTTTAGGCTTACCTCAGACAGTTGTGTTTCATTTTATTTATTTTCTTGTGTGGGTAAATGAAAGGTTCCAGTTAACATCCTCAAAAGACCTTGACCTTTAACAATTTTAGCAGGATGTATCTCTACATCATATTCTTGAAGTGCAGTAACCCAATTTGCTCTCTTCTCCCCTACTTCCCGTTGGATTAATAATTGCCTTATTGTTGAGTAAGGTATTGTTAACATCCTCAAAAGACCTTGACCTTTAACAATTTTAGCAGGATGTATCTCTACATCATATTCTTGAAGTGCAGTAACCCAATTTGCTCTCTTCTCCCCTACTTCCCGTTGGATTAATAATTACCTTATTGCTGAAAAGGTCTAAAATGTTTCAAAGCTTTAAACACAGAAAAAGCCTATTTTTCTACAGTTGAATAATTGAACTCAGCACCTTGAAGGTTAGAACTAAAAAATGAAATCGGTGCTTCAATGTTTTGATCATTTAACTGTGTCAAAAATGATGTGTATGATGTATCAGAAGAAAATGTGTATAATACAAATGGCTTAAGAAAATCGGAAGTTATTAAAGAATGAGCTTCAATGATAGCTTTCTTAATCAACTCAAAATAATTTCTCTCATCTTTTCCCCATTTAAAAATTGATTTTTTCTCGATCATTGATTGCAAGGGTAAGATGATTTGGTAAAAATCAGGAACAAATCGTTTTACAAAATTAATTGTCCTAAAAATGATTGCATCATTTTTTTATTGTGTGCTAGAGGAATGTTTTTTATTTCCTGGATCCTATCAGAGTCAATATGGATTCCTTTTTTGGAGACAATGAACCCTAATAATTTACCTTTTGATAAGGCGAAATAATTTTTTTTAGGATTCAAGGAAATGCCGAATTTTCTACATCTTTCAAAAATGTGTTTTAGGTGATTAACATGATTGTTTCTATGCTTAGAGTAAATAGTAATTTCATCTAAGTATATAAAAACTGAGCTATTGATTAGTCCTCTGAAAGCTATATCCATAGCATGTTGAAATGTAGAACCAAAATTAATCAACCAAAATGGCATTTTTTGGTATGGGTATGTTCCCCACTTTGTTTTGAATGCTGTCTTTAATCTATCATCCGGATGTACCATAATTTGATTGTATCCTAAAAATCCATCGAGAAGATACATCAATTCAGATCCTACAACTGACTGTAATATTTGTTCCATGGTAGGAAAGGGAAAATTATCCTTTTGGAAAGCTTCATTCAAATTTCTAAATTCTATGCAAATCCTAATGTCTCCATTCTTCATTCTAACTAGGACCATGTTTGACACCCATTTCGAATGTCTCACAGGAAAAATAACTTTGGCTTTAAGCATTTTGTTTAATTCAGATTTAATTTGAATTTCTAAGTTTCAATGGATCTTTCTAAGTTTTTTTTTAATAGGTTTTTCATCTGAGATCATAGGTATAGTATGTTGAATTATAGAAGTATCATATGTTTTGAGATATGAATAATCCCATGCAAAGTGTAACATTCCTTTTTGGGGATTATCAAGATTCTATTTTAGAGATGGAATATAGTGGCATTTAATAGTTACATCACCTCTAAAAAGAGGGTGAGAACCAGAGGCTACCTAGCCAACTGTATACTCTACCTATAGAACTTGGATTAATCCCTTTCAGGAATCTCAACAAGGTCTTCAATGAAAACACTGTATAAGAAAATCTAAGCAAGAAGAACGTAGATCAGGGCTAGGATCCCCTAATTTATGTTGTATGTGACTTATATATATAAATTCAGCTGAAAAAAATCATTTTAAGTACATTAAATAGATCTCCCACAGTCAAGACTAGCTAGAAATCAACCAAAGAGAAGAGTTGTTACAACATGAAAAACCCCAACTAGTAGAATTGCGCAGTTTTGACTGAAAATCAAAGGAGGACAAAAAAAGATCTGATAATTCAAATATGTAACAGTAAATCAGATTTATATTCAAGCTTATTTCCTCTACAACATATTACAAAGAGAACTAGGGCAAAATCCCTTCAGAAATTAGAGCTGCAACTAGGAATAAACTGCAGAAATACATAGACAGCGTTATTTTTCAAATGATTCAGTTGTTGTAAATTACATTTCATATCTACGAAATTTTTATGGATGAAACATTAGATATAATACATATCTAGAAACTATAATACATTAAGAACAAGATCCAATTGGAATTACATCAAAATATTGCATAATAAGTTGTAGATCTGAATTACAATATGCAGTGCTATAGAAAACCCAGAAATTTCTGAAGATAACTTTTATTGCTGAAAGAGATCAGATCTATAGAGACATGGATCAGTAACCCAATCCATGGATCACCAAGGGAAGGCAAGCCTAACGCCAAGATATCTTCCTCCAAATCGATAGTAAACTGAAATGAGAAAGCCCTCTCACAAAATAACGCAGTATTGAGTAGAAACTGCACAGAGGGTGAAGGAGACTGAATAAACTTGAATGCAATTACAGATATGATACAAAATATGGATAAGCTATCTCTTTGGAGGATGAAGAACACACTCCAATAGAGAAATCCTCTCAAAAAAAGCTAGATCTAAGCAGATCTAGAACAACACTTGCTACAAAAGATAGCAGCTGCAAAACCCTCAATGGGCCAACGTTGCTTATGAAACTAGAGCTTGGCCTCAAACCAGATAGTGGCTCACTTCAACAAATAACTTCTCCAATGATCCTCAAGGGAAGATATGAAACCCCTAAACAGGAATTCCAATCAAAATCCTCAACTAAACAGCTGAGAATGGTATTTTTCTAAGAAAACAAATACTTCAGAAATATGATCTATCAACAACCTCTTCATGTGCCTTCTCCTCCTTTTTATAACATGAGGAAGCTCTTGCAAACCCTAAACCACTTTGATAAGTTAGCCCTTTTCACATTAGAGGCTCCCTTTTAGAACTGCGTAGTCCCTTTTGGAGGTGCAATGAATCTAGACAGCACAGTTGATTTGGTCAAGGTGGACCCAATCTTGGCTCAAACCTCTTTCACACCTGCAAGTGATTATTTACATAGCCTGATTTGTCTTTGTTCACATGGGAATTGATTTATTTAGACTTTTTAGGAGTTTTACATGTCCTCCTTTATTCATTTATTCATAAAACATAAATTAAATCAAAATTGAATGTCTCCTCTTAGCTAAGGCTAAGTAGGAACATTACAGTCCTCCCCCTCAAAATGTTGCTTGTCCTCAAGCAACTGACAAGGTAAGAGCTATAGTTCTTCTCCTTCACCATTGATGGCACCATCAAGAATCAAGATTTCATCATGGATTAAGTTCTCACCAGACCAATACATCAGAAACTGCTCGTCCAATGCTAACATGACAGGTGCATAGTCTGCCCCTTCAAGAGTGTAAACTCAATAGAAATAAACATGGTTGAACCAATGTCACATCTGAAACATGTATCATGAAGTACAGGATAAAGTTCCATCCCATGTCGTACGTGTACACTACTTAATTTTCTCCCATACATACTGATAAACAATACCAATATGTCATCCGTGTATGGAAGAAAAATCACATATAAGAAAACAGAAAAATGCACTTAAGGAGGTGGGTCACAATCCCACATAAGGTACCAGCACAATGCACTCCTTGTTTTGAGAACATCTGAGTGTGATAGGTGGTATTAACACCAGATATTTGCTGCATGGGCCACTTTTACATGGCTAAAAGTGAAGCCCTCATTAGGTGCCTTTGGGAAGCACCCATCATGATAGATAATCTCCCCTTGCACCTCAAGGGAGTGGCTAGCTTTGGAGTTTTTATTGGCCTCATCAATGCCATGAGATCTGAATGTAATATTACTCCTTGTAGGAGCCATGGCCTACATACATATGGTAAGAGAATGTGCCAAATCATAAAAATAAACTTGCTCCATAAGATCAAATTCCTTACCATACAAGTCTCCCATACACATAGAGTTAGGCATGGGTTTTTCTCCTCTTTGAAGAGAAGGAAGAGATGGCTGGAATGTATCTTGCATAGGATCCCTTGGCTGCCCCATCTCCACAAAAATATTACACTCTTGTAAGTGCTGATAAAGTTCCTCCCTATCATAATGCTGATGTAGTTCTTCCTCCCTACCCTCCCAATCAAAACGTTTCAAGATTAGGGAGTAGATTTTTGTTGACTGCATGTAGCTGGAAAGGAACTCTTTGTGTGCTCTTTGTAGTATCTCTTGCTTAAGCTTGGAGGCTTGAGATAAGAATACTTTACCAAGATGATAGATGACCCCTTCATGGACCAAATAGCCTCCTTTCTTTATGCCACCTAAGATCATCTCGGTGTGCAGATCTTTGGAGTATTCCACAAAGAGTTGTGACCTCCAATATGGATCTACACTTCTCAACAAGGACAGTGTTGTTGATGCTGTTATCACTCAGGTTTTCCTTGAAGTTGTGGAAAAGGAAAGTATACCCGAGGTAACCACAAACCAACCTTCAGATGCAGAATCTAGCCAATCTGCATCCAGAGAGGGCTCTCTCTTTATGATTTATCTTTGTTCTTAGAAGGTTTTAGGCTAGTTATAGATCCAAGAGTTTGTTTTAAAATGGTGGAATCTACAAACTAAGGGCAAGGTTGAAAGTTTTCAGTCCATTGGGCTATGGAGTCAAAGGATGGCTTTACTAGATTTCTATTCTACACACAAGATGGCTTTACAGGGCAAGGTAGCTAGACAGAGAACAATCCTTAAAATTTAAAGTGGATGGGATGATTTTGAAGGGATGAAAGGCAGCTAAGAATCTTTCACCATGTTCAAAAGAAAGAAATGAGATGAATACAAACAAAGAGCAATGAAAAATTCTTTATTATAGTAATCAACAATGTTTAAATTAGCAAAGCAAGAGCATTTAATAATTCATGCTTATAGCCAATTTAGAGGAAAAAATTAAGAACAATCACATCTAAAATCAGAGTACAATTAAGTAAATTCTGATTCAATCCTTTATGTAAATTATTCAGAAATGGACATAATGATATTATAAACTGATATAAAACTTAAGACAAAGGGTAGAAAGACTTATTGAACTGCAGTCCAACACATGAATCCTGCAAAAAGTCCTGAGCTTCAAATCGTCATCCAGTAAGCCACGAATAAATTTCTCCAAAATTCTTTTATTCCGAAAATCTCAATGTTACAGCAAAGTAATAGAATCCACCCTCAATACTCTCTTTGAGGGTTTATTTATACAAGAAATACTTGAAAAAATCTCACACTAACCTAGCCAATAATCTAGGGTGACTAAGGAGTAATTTACAAATAAACAAGAGAAAAATGGTCTCGTGGATAGAATAATAGGTAACTGTTGATGTGCTGTTCCCTCATTTTGTCGATGTGCTGGAGGTAAGTGCTGAAATAGGGCTCGGTGCTGTCCCTTGGAGTAATTTCTTTGCTTGTTTGATACTCTTTGTCTTTACGGATACTCTTTAACCTATTCAACTGATACTCTTTCATCTGTGCTCCTTTTTATCTTTCACATAATAGTAAAAAGATAAAATTATCATACTGAAGATAATTTTCATAGAATTTCCAATAGGTCATTCCACCATTGATCTTCTG
This sequence comes from Pinus albicaulis, assembly GCA_034641835.2. Lineage (NCBI taxonomy): Eukaryota > Viridiplantae > Streptophyta > Pinopsida > Pinales > Pinaceae > Pinus > Pinus albicaulis. The sequence goes on from CM076579.1 coordinate 1,655,821,444, forward strand.
GTATCATATTCCTTTTAAGTTTCCTCAATGTCTCATCAGCCTCTGTGAGTTTGTAAAAAGTGGGCTCATTAGGAAACAAATACTTTATTTCATGTTCAAGATGAAATAAATTCTTCAACCTGTCATAGATATTTCTCCCTGTTGGCAATGTTGTTTCTGTCAAACTGGTAGAACTAGCAGTTGTATTTTGAGCATGGATATCTATTTTCTTGACATAGGTTTCTAATTCCATTATTTGGTCCTGTGAGAGCATTGGACTGGGTAACCCACTGTCTAAAAAAACTTGAAATTTTTGTCTGAAAGCATTAATATCCTCCAAAATATCTGAACACTTCCTTTCTAAATTCTGCATAAAAGTTCTTTTGATGAAAACTCTTTTTATCATCAAAATAGTGTCGGTCCTGTCTTCAATTCCTAGTCTTGCAAGCTGTTGTTTTGTTCGGGTGTTCAAAAATTGAATAAGTTGATTGGCCTGCTCAGGTCTACCTCTTAGTTCATCTCTTGTTCTGTTTATTTCTTCCTGAGCTACTTTAATCAGGTCATTTTGTTCAAAAATTGCTTGAATAGAGGGCCAAATACTTTTTATTAACTCAATTATATTACCCCAAAGAATTTCATTTATTTCCTTCATAGGATTTTCTATTGAAAGATCTTTTTCCAAAGCCTTAACTAATCTGTCCAATCTTTTGATTTCCCTGGTATTATCAGCAACTGTCTTCTTAGATGTATCATACTTCTGCTCCAAATCTTTTAATTGTAACTTTGTGGTTTGAAGTTCTGTGACTCTTAATTGTAAACTTTCCATTTGTTTTATTAACTCATCAGAACTCAAACCAGAAGTGTTTACCTGTTCTGGCTCTGTTTGTTGCTTTGCTGTTGTAGTACCTGTGGTTGTAGTAGCTTCTGTGGTGGGTGTCTGCTTGATAGCTTCATTTTCATGTAAAGCTTGTTCCAATTCCTTCTCTGTTTCACTTAGTCGCTCAGTTACTTTTAAGAGCAACTCCATTACCTCTTCTTGTGAACTCTCCTTCAAAACTTCTTGGGTCTGAGGGTGCCTTGAGGCTCGCAATTTTAGCTGCTTTCTCAGTGCAGCTATGTCATCATCTTTCTTCTTTATTAGTGTTTCTTCAACCCATTCATCTTGGTTGGCATATTGTTCTAGTTCAGGAATCTTGTGGTGTATGTAAGGGGATGATTTATTCTTTATTCTCTTTTCACAAATAAAACCAAATGGGTCATAAGGAACCCAACGAAAAGTTTTTTGGAACTTGCAATGGCCTTGTAGTATATTTTCTGCCTCTCGCTCGGCCTCCCTAGAGTTGCAGATGAAAGGACCTAATTGACTTTTGATCCTTAGTTGGGCTTTCTTCTTCACACTACAAAAATGGATCACATTTGAATTATTCATTTGCCTGAAATATTTTAAGGCAAAAATTCTCATGGGCACATATCTTGGCAACTTGAATGGATGTAATTCACATCCATAGATTCTGATGACTGTATGGTTTTGATATAAATACCAATCTCCAACTTTATAAGTCCTTGAAAGTTGCAAGGTCTTCTTGATTTCATTACTGAGCCTTGGAGGAGGGATTCCTGTCAACAAGGTAGTTGCGGGATATACAAAAAGATCTATGAACTCAGTATAAGAATATGGAGACTTATAGGAAGAATGAATTATGGGAGACCAAAATATGACTGACCTAGGGTTTCCCTTGGCATCAAGCTTTTTAACAGGGAAAGGGAATTTTTCTGATTGATAGAAGATAATGAGATGATAAATAACTGAGGAATATTTGAAAACTTTCTCATCGTCTAGCCTCATGAACTGATCATGGATCTTATTGGCTATGAAGGAGGCAAAGTCATATTTGACTTCAGGAGGTTGCCCAGGAGTAAAAATAGACAGCAAAGCCAGTGTTATCTCATCAACATATTCACTGGTATTGAAACCCAAGACAAAAGATATCATATTTAGGATGAGCCTTCCCAACTTAGTGAAATAATAAAAACCATAGGGAGGAAGTCCCTTAGGTTGATGTTCAGGAAACATGAAATTCTGGCAAATGGACTTCAATTTTTCTGGGGTCAATTGATTAGACTTTTCAATCAGTGCTTCTATAGACAAAGGTGCTAGTTCTTGACCTGGTTCAAAATGTAGCATTGCATTGATAGCCTGGGGAGTAATGTGGAAAAGAACACTCTGGTCAGGGGATATTATAGCTCTCTGAGTGGGATCATAGTTAGAATGGAAATAGTGGATGATTTCTGGGAAAGAAATGACTGAGGGGATGAGATATCTCAGGAGATTGGATTCCCACAACCCAATGAGATCTTGCCCCTTCAAGTACTCGTCTCTGCAGCAACAATAACTCAGAAGGGGACTTTCATCAAAATGCAAGTCTTTAATCTGGAAATATTTATCTACTAAAGGTAAATATTCTAACTCTCGGTGAGGGGCATTCAGTGGAGTTACATTCAAAGCTGCTGGGGCCTCCATTTTGGTTCTTGTGGATTCAAAACGGAGGTTTTTGGTTTTTCTTCACAGGCCAGGTGCAATTTCAATTTAAATGAAGGAAATTAACACAATTGCAGTTTATGGGGAACAATTCATAGTTTTAAAACCTTAGGGAATGATCTCAGTGATAAGATTTAATCACTAATCCAGTGGAAAACAAGGAAAACCGACTTTCTTTTGAAGTTCGAAGCGCTATAGGATAAATACATGTTCTTTGAGGAAAGCTGACTTTTAACAGGTATCAGGCGATAGCAGGAGGACGATTGAACACAGGTCTAGCGGAAATCTGGAGCGAAATCGAATTGAACAGTGGATTTCAGTGGAAATTTGAAATTCGTAGCAGAAAGTGCAGTCGTTTTCAAATAATGAAAATAACACAAAAACACGCGAATTTTTTTTATTTCCAAAGTTAAAAAAGGGTTTTTAGTTTTTCGAGGAGTGACGTCACTTTGGTACAGGCTGACGTGGGGCAAGGGCCGGGCGGTAAGCGGTTAGTCCCCGCACCGCTTATGGACAAAGGTGGCATTAGATGAGCGGGCAGCGATTCCATTAGAGTATCGACACGTGGACGGGTGACTAGTCAAATACCACCAATCCCTCGCGCGTTAAAACTCTGACAAAGGATGGGTAGCGGAATTGCTGAGGAGCGTTGATCTTTGGAAGAGCGATCGGACGGTTGCAATGATGGGGAGATCGTGGGAAGTTAAATGGTGCGGGCCCAATATATTTATCGTTAATTAATCACCCCGGGCGGGAGTTGATTGGTGGAGGTAAGGTTATTAATTAGTTCTGATAACTAATTAATCCCGTAATTATAATGGAAAAAGGAGTCGTGGCGGGGTTTTGTTGGGTGCGGGTATTAAAGTTAAAGTGTCGGGTGGGATGCCAGGTGGATGAGCCACATTGGCATGGGATTTTTCCAAAGTTTGGTTTAAAAAGTAGAACTTCGGGTTTGATCCTTTTTGTATTAAACATATAGAATTACATGTTTAAACGTTATTTCGATATTTCTATTTATATGGTAGTAAATAAACATTATTTAATTACCATAGGGGCGGGACTATGATATAAGGATATATTTAACCAAAGGGCTTTTATAGTGGGTTTTTAATGAATATTTGGGAAGTAATTACTTTGGTTAAAACATAATAGAGGGGTTTTTGGGATATTAATTTAAAAGGAATTATATACTTAGGATAAGGCATTTTCACTAGGGATTTAGTAACTAGAGTTAAACATTAATATGACCAAGGGACAAGGGAACTCAAAACACTTTGCTCATCTAAGAAAGTGATAATTTCTGAAGTAAATTGCAATATCTCATCTTCAACACTTAAACTTAGAATAGTAAGTTATTTTGAGGGATTTTTATGGAATTTTGCATAATTTTCCTAAGCAAAATGAGATTTTACTTAGGAAAAGGTTAAATATGAATGATTATAATGATGAATTATCTCAAGTACTTAGGTATTTTTGATCATTAGGCCGAGGGTCCGGTCCCTCCAAAAGTCAAGGAAATGCCTTGAGCCCTTTTGATCTCCAAATACCTTAGTACTTTGGGGGAAATTAGTAAAACTTTTAAGGGGAAAGTGATGAGGGAGGTTAATGATTTTGACTTTGCTTGCTGTGATTTTCCAGTGTATTTCCTGCTTGCAGTATTTGTGATAAAAGTAAAGGATCAAAAACATTTAGCAGCATCATTCATCAGATAAAACTTTGCAACACCATCTACCTACCCTATCTACTACTACCATTTTCTCTTCTTTATTAGGGTGCATTTGGACTTGCAAACCCTTTTCAACCTTTTCTTTTTACATGATAAATCTATCTATTTCTACCCTTATTACATCCAAGGGCTCAGATTAAACTGTTGAGCACCTTTTATTAACTCTACCTATCTACTTATCTGCCAAGATTAAACTATTTGGTCAGATATTTATTCTCTAATCTACAACATGAAATTGAAAAATGAATGAGTCAAGTTTAAACAGTTTGACCCTTCATAAATTGTGGCAAAAGTTTGACAAGCTGCACACAATTGCTTTATTACAAAAATGAAATAGTAGTGGCATTTGGATTTGCACACTTTCCTTGGTCTATTTTTTGTTTGGGGCTCATTTCTTTCATTTTTTTGATCAATTTATTTTTCTTACCCCTTTGATTTTTCTTTTAGGGTATACCCTCTTTACATCTTTTAAATTTTTTTGATTTTTTGGTTTTTCAAGAATATGGAACACCTTTGCTCAAGAAAAAGGTTTGAACATATTCCATAGTTCAATCAAGACAATCATGAAAAATGACACCTATTGGTATAGGGGTCTAACACTGGCTCCACTTGGGGATGGCTTTTCCTTGTGAAAAGTCAAGAACAGCAGGTCAGATGCCTCAAAATGTCTTCAACTGAACCATGTAATCTTCTTTTTCTGGTGGCTTTATTGTATACATGATAGTAAAACTTCTGAAGCTTAGGGCCTTCACTTCGGGCTTCAACTCTAGTAAGTTACTATCCACTCAAAACTTAAAACTTTGTTGCCCAGTTAGGAATTTTCTGCCTTGTTCCAATCCCAAACATGCATTTGCTGTGGTTGAAAATCTTGAATTGAATATAGTCCTTTTTCTCCAACCTGAAATCTGATCTGAAACTAAAACAACACACAAAAAATTTCAAACCAACTTAATGAAAAACTAGCTGAAAATTGAAAACTAAAAAAAAATGCTCAAAATTATGAAATTATTAGCACTCATTTGCCTACTCTAATCTACTAAAAATCTTATTAAATCAGGTAATACAAAAATGCCAATGAAGCCAATCAAGTAGCTGTAAAAATAAATGGATAACTTGATTGCTTGTGATCAAAATTGGAAGTATATTATGATCATGTGCTTTTATAATAAATGATATGATGTGTAAAGGCCAGTTTTGATGTATTTTATCCTTATAGAGAAAACATGTTTGCAGATTTGGGCTCAAAAGATTCTCCATATAATCTGATATAGGATCAATAAAAACATGATGTATGTTATTTACTTCTAGGCCTTCAATGACTAATTGTTCAATTGAATTATGAATATTAGACCATAAACTTATTTCTTCAGTCTTTTGTTTGAAAGAATAATCATTTTCAATATGTAAGTCGAAAGATAGTACAATTTCCTCTTGCTTTGGAGAAGGAAGATTTTCAAAGAATTCTTTAGGATTTCGGAAATTGTATGACTGAATTTGAGAATGCAAAAGTTTGATTTCATTTTCATAATTTTTAGAAATTATATCAAGAAGCCATTTTTTAACTTGAGGAGAACATTTTCTTGATTTAAAAAGAAGAAAGAAAGCTCTTAGAAAATCCTCATCAAACTGAAGTTTTGATAACTCATCCCTAAATTCATTTAAAATTTCATCAAATGAAAGATTTTCCACAAACCCTGTCATCCAGTATCACTATTAATGCTTTGGAATATGGATTATTTGGTTGTGGAATTGCTCTAAAACTTTAAGCTCTGGATCTCTGATCAACAGTGTCTTGATTGGAAAATGATATCAAAAGAGTCAGAATAATGATGCTCAAATGTGCATGGTGATTTTATATTTACAATTTTCAAAAGAGATAAATTAAAAACTACTCTAAGATCTTCTCTAAAATACAATATACATTGGAAAACCATATCAATTTAGAAAGAACATAATGTCTTGGATTAAGATCCAAGTTGAAAGCCTGATCTTTCCATATTGTCCTTTGAGGTTCATTCCTCCAGTGGAGTCTTGATTCTGAAATTGATTTGGAGTCGCCAGGTGGATGATTTTAACCTTTGTGTGTCTGATCCCTATCCACCATCATAGATCATATCTAAACCTGTAAAACAATTCTGAAGAAAAAGTTAGTTCTTCAGGAAACCAAATTTTGAATATTTTATGATTATTTTATTTTTTTATGAATTTTCAAAACAACTTCTATGATTTCTTTAAGAGGCTTTAGATATGAGATTTAAATTTTCTTAAAGATTTATTGAACTAGAGAAACTGATTGAAAGTTTGAAACCAAAGTTCAGTTTATAAGCTAAACCAGAGATAGACTGAAGCAGCATTTGTTTACTATGCAGTTGCAGAGAAAAAGCATTTCAAAGGCTACCTGGCTGATCTTCAGACTCTGTCTATAGCTTATAAATCAAAAAATAGTATCAATAAAATGATTCAGATCCCCAGTATGGTCGCCACTATGTTATCACTCAGGTTTTCCTTGAAGTTGTGGAAAAGGAAAGTATACCCGAGGTAACCACAAACCAACCTTCGGATGCAGAATCTAGCCAATCTGCATCCAGAGAGGGCTCTCTCTTTATGATTTATCTTTGTTCTTAGAAGGTTTTAGGCTAGTTATAGATCCAAGAGTTTGTTTTGAAAAATGGTGGAATCCACAAACTAAGGGCAAGGTTGAAATTTTTCAGTCCATTGGGCTATGGAGTCAAAGGATGGCTTTATTGGATTTCTATTCTACACACAAGATGGCTTTACAGGGCAAGGTAGCTAGACAGAGAACAATCCTTAAAATTTAAAGTGGATGGGATGATTTTGAAGGGATGAAAGGCAGCTAAGAATCTTTCACCATGTTCAAAAGAAAGAAATGAGATGACTACAAACAAAGAGCAATGAAGAATTTTTTATTATAGTAATCAAGAATGTTTAAATTAGCAAAGCAAGAGCATTTAAGAATTCGTGCTTATAACCAATTTAGAGGAAAACATTAAGAACAATCACATCTGAAATCAGAGTACAATTAAGTAAATTCTGATTCAATCCTTTATGTAAATTATTCATAAATGGACATAATGATATTATAAACTGATATAAAACTTAAGACAAAGGGTAGAAAGACTTATTGAACTGCAGTCCAACACATGAATCCTGCAAAAAGTCCCGAGCTTCAAATCGTCATCCAGTAAGCCACGAATAAATTTCTCCAAAATGCTTTTATTCCGAAAATCTCAATGTTACAGCAGAGTAATAGAATCCACCCTCAATACTCTCTTTGAGGGTTTATTTATACAAAAAATACTTGAAAAAATCTCACACTAACCTAGCCAATAATCTAGGGTGACTAAGGAGTAATTTACAAATAAACAGGAGACAAATGGTCTCGTGGATAGAATAATAGGTAACTGCTGATGTGCTGTTTCCTTATTTTGCTGATGTGCTAGAGGTAAGTGCTGAGATAGGGCTCGGTACTGTCCCTTGGAGTAAATTCTTTGCTTGTTTGATACTCTTTGTCTTTACGGATACTCTTTAACCTGTTCAACTGATACTCTTTCATTTGTGCTCATTTTTATCTTTCACATAATAGTAAAAAGATAAAATTCTCATACTGAAGATAATTTTCATAGAATTTCCAATAGGTCATTCCACCATTGATCTTCTGGTATCATAGTCCTTTTAAGTTTCCTCAATGTCTCATCAGCCTCTGTGAGTTTGTAAAAAGCGGGCTCATTAGGAAACAAATACTTTATTTCATGCTCAAGATGAAATAAGTTCTTCAACCTGTCATAAATATTTTTCCCTGTTGGCATCGTTGTTTCTGTCAAAAAACTAGAACTAGCAGTTGTATTTTGAGCATGGATATCTATTTTCTTGACATAAGTTTCCAATTCCATTATTTGGTCCTGTGAGAGCATTGGACTGGGTAACCCACTGTCTAACAAAACTTGAAATTTTTCTCTGAAAGCATTAATATCATCCAAAATATCTGCACACTTCCTTTCTAAATTCTGCATAAAAGTTCTTTTGATGAAAACTCTTTTTATCATCAAAATAGTGTCGGTCCTGTCTTCAATTCCTAGTCTTGCAAGCTATTGTTTTGTTCGGGTGTTCAAAAATTGAATAAGTTGATTGGCCTGCTCAGGTCTACCTCTTAGTTCATCTCTTGTTCTGTTTATTTCTTCCTGAGCTACTTTAATCAGGTCATTTTGTTCAAAAATTGCTTGAATAGAGGGCCAAATACTTTTTATTAACTCAATTATATTACCCCAAAGAATTTCATTTATTTCCTTCATAGGATTTTCTAGTGAAAGATCTTTTTCCAAAGCCTTAACTAATCTGTCCAATATTTTGATTTCCCTGGTATTATCAGCAACTTTCTTCTTAGATGTATCATACTTCTGCTCCAAATCTTTTAATTGTAACTTTGTGGTTTGAAGTTCTGTGACTCTTAATTGTAAACTTTCCATTTGTTTTATTAACTCATCAGAACTCAAACCAGAAGTGTTTACCCTCGTTCGGCTCGTTTGTTGCTTTGCCGTTGGTAGTACCCGTGGTTGTAGTAGCTTCGTGGTGGGTGTCCGCTTGATAGCTACCTTTTCATGTAAATCTTGTTCCACCTTCTCGTTTCACTTTAGTCGCTCGCCATTTTTAAGAGAAAACTCCATTACCTCTTCTTGTGAACTCTCCTTCAAAACTTTTGGGTCCGAGGGTGCCTTGAGGCTAGAGTAAATTTTAGCCGCTTTCTCGTCATGTGCCTATGTCATCATCTTTCTTCTTCAACTAGTGTTTCTGCCACCCATTCATCTTGATTGGCATACTGTTCTATTTCAGGAATCTTGTGGTGTATGTAGGGGGATGATTTGTTCTTTATTCTCTTTTCACAAATAAAACCAAATGGGTCATAAGGAACCCAACGGAAAGTTTTTTGGAAATTGCAATGGCTTTGTAATATATTTTCTTCTTCTCGTTCAGCATCCCTAGAGTTGCAGATGAAAGGACCTAATTGGCTTTTGATCCTCAGTTGGGCTTTCTTTTTCACACTACAAAAATGAATCATATCTGAATTATTCATTTGCCTGAAATATTCTAAGGCAAATAGTCTCATGGGCACATATCTTGGTAACTTGAATGGATGTAATTCACATCCATAGATTCTGATGACTGAATGGTTTTGATATAGATACCAGTCTCCAACTTTATAGGTCCTTGAAAGCTGCAAGGTCTTCTTGATTTCATTACTGAGTCTTGGGGGAGGAATTCCTGTCAACAAGGTAGTTGCAGGATATACAAAAAGGTCGATGAACTCAGCATAGGAATAGGGAGACTCATAAGAAGAATGAATTATGGGAGACAAAAATATAACTAACCTTGGGTTTCCCTTGGCATCAAGCTTTTTAACGGGGAAAGGGAACTTCTTTGATTGATAGTAGATAATGAGATGATAAATAACTGAGGAATATTTAAAAACTTTCTCATCATCTAACCTCATGAACTGGTCATGGATCTTATTGGCTATGAAAGAGGCATAGTCATATTTAATCTCAGGAGGTTGCCCAGGAGTAAAAATGGACAGCAAAACCAGAGTTATCTCATCAACATATTCACTGGTGTTGAAACCTAAGACAAAAGATATCATATTTAGGATGAGCCTCCCCAACTTGTTGAAATAATAAAAACCATAGGGAGGAGGGCCCTGAGGTTGGTGTTCAGGCAACATGAAATTCTGGGAAATGGACTTCAATTTTTCTCAAATAATTCGATTAGACTTTTCAATCGTTAAGCCGACAGACAAAGGTGCTAGTTCTTGACCTGTCTAAATTTTAGCATTGCATTGATAGCCGGGGAGTAATGTGGAAAATAACACTCGGTCGTGGACACATGTACCTCTCCTCGAGGGGATCATAGTTATGATGGCAATAGTGGATGATTGGAAAGAAATGACCGAGGGGATGAGATATCTCTGGAGATTGGATTCCCACAGCCCCAATGAGATCTTGCCCTTCGAGTACTCGTTCGACGCGACAATAACTCTCGAAGGGGACTTTCATCAAAATGCAAGTCTTTAATCCGGAAATCTTTACTACTAAAGGTAAATGAACTAACTCCTCATGAGGGCATTCAGTGGAGTTACATTCAAAGCTGCTGGGGCCTCCATTTTGGTTCTTGTGGATTCAAAACGGAGGTTTCTGGTTTTTCTTTACAAGCCGAGTGCAATTTCAATTTAAATGAAGGAAATTAACACAATTGTAGTTTCAGGGAAACAATTCACAGTTTTAAAACTTCAGGGAATGATCTCAGTGATAAGATTTAATCACTAATCCAGTGGAAAACAAGGAAAACAGACTTTCTTTTGCAGTTTCGAAGCGCTATAGGATAAATACATGTTCTTGGAGGAAAGCTGGCTTTTAACAGGTAACAGGCGGTCGCAGGAAGATGCTTGAACATATGTCTGGCGGAATTCTGGAGCGAAATCGAATGGAACAGTGGATTTTAGTGAAAATTCGAATTCTTTAGCGGAAAGCACAGTCGCGTTCAAATGACGAAAATGACATAAAAACGCGAAAATTCGTTTTATTTCCAAAGTCAAAAGAGGGGTTTTTAGTTTTTCGAGGAGTGACGTCACTTTGGTACGGGCTGACGTGGGGCAGGGGGGTCGGGCGGTAAGCGGTTAATCCCCGCACCGCTTATGGACAAAGGTGGTATTAGATGAGCGAGCAGCGATTCCATTCGAGTATCGACACGTGGACGGGTGACTAGTCAAATACCACCAATCCCCCGCGCGTTAAAACTCTGACAAAGGATGGGTAGCGGAATTGCCGAGGAGCGTTGATCTTTGGAAGAGCGATCGGACGGTTGCAATGACGGGGAGATCGTGGGAAGTTAAATGGTGCGGGCCCAATATATTTAGCATTAATTAATCACCCCGGGCGGGAGTTGATTGGTGGAGGTAAGGTTATTAATTAGTTCTGATAACTAATTAATCCTGTAATTATAATGTACAAAGGAGTCGTGGCGGGGTTTTGTTGGGCGCAGGTATTAAAATTAAAGTGTCGGGTGGGATGCCAGGTGGATGAGCCACGTTGGCATGGGATTTTTCCAAAATTTGGTTTAAAAAGTAAAACTTCGGGTTTGATCCTTTTTGTATTAAACATATAGAATTACATGTTTAAACGTTATTTCGATATTTATATTTATATGGTAGTAAATAAACATTATTTAATTACCATAGGGGCGGGACTATGCTATAAGGATATATTTAACCAAAGGGCTTGTATAGCGGGTTTTTAATGAATATTTGGGAAGTAATTACTTTGGTTAAAACATAATAGAGGGGTTTTTGGGATATTAATTTAAAATGAATTATATACTTAGGATAAGGCATTTTCACTAGGGATTTAGTAACTAGAGTTAAACATTAATATGACCAAGGGACAAGGGAACTCAAAACACTTTTCTCATCTAAGAAAGTGATAATTTCTGAAGTAAATTTCAATATCTCATCTTCAACACTTAAACTTAGAATAGTAAGTTATTTTGAGGGATTTTTATGGAATTTTGTATAATTTTCCTAAGAAAAATGAGATTTTACTTAGGGAAAGGTTAAAGATGAATGATTATAATGATGAATTATCTCAAGTACTTAGGTCTTTTTTAATCATTAGGCCGAGGGTCCGGTCCCTCCAAAAGTCAAGGAAATGCCTTGAGCCCTTTTGATCTCCAAATACCTTAGTACTTTTGGGGGGAATTAGTAAAACTTTTAAGGGGAAAGTGATGAGGGAGGTTAATGATTTTTTGACTTTGCTTGCTGTGATTTTCCAGTGTATTTCCTGCTTCAGTATTTGTGATGAAAGTTAAAGGATCAAAAACATGTAGCATCATCATTCATCAGATAAAACTTTGTAACACCATCTACCTACCCTATCTACTACTACCATTTTCTCTTCTTTATTAGGGTGCATTTGGACTTGCAAACCCTTTTCAACCTTTTCTTTTTACATGATAAATCTATCTATTTCTACCCTTATTACATCCAAGGGCTCAGATTAAACTGTTGAGCACCTTTTAATAACTCTACCTATCTACTTATTTGCCAAGATTAAACTGTTTGGTCAGATATTTATTCTCTATTCTATAACATGAAATTGAAATATGAATAAGTCAAGTTTAAACAATTTGACCCTTCATAAATTGTGGCAAAAGTTTGATAAGATGCACACAATTGCTTATTTACAAAAATGAAATAGTAGTGGCATTTGGATTTGCACACTTTCCTTGGTCTATTTTTTGCTTGGGGTTCATTTCTTTCATTTTCTTGACCAATTTATTTTTCTTACCCTTTGATTTTTCTTTTAGGGTATACCCTCTTTACATTTTTTAAATTTTTTGATTTTTTTTGGTTTTTCAAGAATATGGAACACCTTTGCTCAAGAAAAAGGTTTGAACATATTCCATAGTTCAATCAAGACAATCATGAAAAATGACACCTATTGGTATAGGAGTCTAACAGATGCATCTATGGTGGTGCTTGCCTTGTTGCTGCTTATTTCTTTAGCACTATGCATGCCAAAATTGTTTGTGGGAAGGCTGATCCTCCCCCTTGCTTCCTCCCACAGAGTTGTGATTCTCTCTTCCATTGTTTCAGCACTTGGTGAGGCTTGCCCTACAGAATCTAATGGCACCCCAAATGGCTTGCCATGCTGTATGAATGTTCCTTGTAGCATTCTCATAAACATGAGAGAATGAACTGTGAGGTCCCTGCCCCCACTGTGCAATTCCATATTTGTTGTGTGGGTGGAAACATCAAGTGAGGGGTAGGTGTGCTTGCCTTGAATAATTTGTTGTTTCCCACTCTTCAAATCCACCCATTCCATCTGCAAGGCCTTCCAATCAGTGGTGAATTTTCCCAAAGTAATCAACCATTGGACACCCAAGATGATGTTGGTGTCTGGTATGTCCACTACAAAGAAGTGGTCCTTCAAAGTGTAGGTTCCCATAGTCATAGAAAGTGATGGAACATACTGCATGCACTGCATAGTTCTATCCTCCAGAACCAAAACAAAGAACCCATCAAAAGTATAAGTAGGGATCCCTCTCCTCTGCACAAATTGAGCATCAATAAAGTTGTGGGTTGCCCGACTGTCAATCAGAATAGATACTCTTTGGTCCATAACTGAACCTTGCGCTCTATGAGTCAAATACTTGGGCACTCCTCTCAAAGAAGCAAGAGTCCCACTGGTTGGAGAAAATGCTCCTTCTTCCTCTTTGGATGATGATGGATCCTCCTCCTCCTCATCACCAGTGTTGTGACCTCTCCTAGGTCCATCATTTCCCTCTTCCTCCTCACAATCAGAGAAGACTTCAATATAGTGTGCTCTTCTAGTAGCACATCTATGTCCCGATACCCATGGCTCTTGACAAGTGAAACATAATTTATTTTTCCTCAACTCCCTCTGGTGATCATTGTCAAAAAGCTTCTTCAGTGAGCTCTCCTTGGGTGGAGCAGCTTTCCCTTCCTTCCCCTTGGAAGAGTAAGTGGCTTTGCTTGGAAAGGCATCTTGGAGATCTCTAGTTCTTTCAATGGCATCACATAGAGTGATGGGCTTGGTAGACTTAACCAACCCATGCAAAGGTTCTTCCAGGCCATCAATGAACATATAGACTCTCCTTGCTACTGAAAGATAAGGAACCATTTTAGACAACCTCAGGAATTCAGAGATATAGGCCTCAACATCTCTTATCTGTTTAAGCTTTGCCAAGCTTATGAAAGAGGCCTCTGGATATTTCTGATCAAATATCTCCACTAGTCTCCTAGTGAACTCATCATAAGTGGACACATTGTTGTGCCCCAATGTAGAAAGTCCATGAAACCACTAGTTGTGGGCTTCTCCCTCAAAATGCAGCGCATCAATCTTGATGGCTTTTGCTTCAGGCATTTTATTCAGCTGGAAATAGATGTCCAAATTCTCCACCCATGCTTTATCAGAACAAGAGGGTGATCCATCGGACTTAGGCAAGAAGAACCTACCCATGGTGTGGTGCCTCCCATGAAGGAACCCTCCATCTCTATACTATTGCAATGGCCTCCTCTGATCCTTCAGATGGCAGAAGTCTTGAAAGCTCAAGTTATCCTTGAACCTTTGACTTTGTGAATCATATTCTACAAATTAGCCTTCCAAAGAGGTTGGTTCTTGAAACCATTCATTCTCTATAGCCAAGAAGGTAGGCATTGTAGAGCGTTGTGAGATCTGTGGAACTTGTGGCAAGCTCACAGGTTGACTAGTCCCAAACTGAGACATTTCAGAAATTTCTCCTTGATGGAGTCTTCCAAGGGACTCCCTTATTATATCTATTCTCATCTCCTTTATTTCCTTGTATATATCTTGCATAGCTTCCAAGAGATTTTTTGCAAACTCTTCTGCCTTCCTTATCTTTATCATTCAATCCAGGGGCTTTCCCCTTATCTTGACCCTTGTCAAGGTCAAAATTAATATAGTCATAATTTCTATGACTTCTATTTTGGTATCTCCTCTACCTCTTAGAAAGAGGATCTTCATCTTTGGAATGCATCATGACTGAGGCTCCAATGTTAGCACAGGTTGTGCCAAGAGTGGAGCTCCGATACCACTATAATATTCCTTTTTGGGGATTCTCAAGATTCTATTTCAGAGATGGAATACAGTATAATTTACTGGTTATGTCACCTCTAAAAATAGGGTGAGAACTAGAGGCTACCTAGCCAACTATAGACTCTGCCAATAGGACTTGGATTAATCCCTTTCAGGAATCTCAACAAGGTCTTCAATGAAAACGTTGTATAAGAAAATCTGAGCAAGAATAACGTAGATCAGGGTTGGGATCCCATCATTTATGTTGTATGTCACTTATATATAAAATTTCAACTGAAAAAAATCATTTTAAGTACATTAAACAGATCTCCCACAGTCAAGACTAGCTAGAAATCAGCCAAAGAGAAGAGCTGTTACAACATGAAAAACCCCAGCCACTAGAATTGCGCAGTTTTGACTGAAACTCAAAGGAGGACAGCAAAATATCTGATACTTCAGAGATATAACAGTAATTAAGATTTATATTTGAGCTTATTTCCTCTACAATAGATTACAAAGAGAACTAGAGAAAAATCCCTTCAAAAATTAGAGCTGCAACTAGGAATAAATTGTAGAAATACATAGACAGCGTTATTTTTCAGATGATTCAGCTGTTGTACATTACATTTCATATCTCTGAAATATTTATGGATGAAACATCAGATTGAATACATATCTGGAAACTATAATACTTTAAGAACAAGATCCAATTGGAATTACATCAAAATATTGCATAATAAGTTGTAGATCTGAATTACAATATGCAGTGCTGCAGGAAACCCAAAAATTTCTGAAGATAAATTTTATTGTTGAAAGAGATCATATCTATAGATACATGTATCATCAACCCAATCCATGGATCACCAAGGGAAGGCAAGCCTAACACCAAGAGATCTTCCTCCAAACTAATAGTAAACTGAAATGTGAAAGCCCTCTCACAAAATAACACAGTATTGAGCAAAAATTGTACAGAGGGTGAAGGAGACTGAATAAAATTTAATGAAATTATAGATATGATACAAAATATGGATATATATCTCTTTTGAGGCTGAATAACACACTCCAACAGAGAAAGCCTCTCAAAATAAGCTAGGTCTAAGCAGATCTAGAACACCACTTGCTACAAAAGATAGATAGCAGCTGCAAAACCCTCAATGGGCCAGCGCTGCTCATGAAAATAGAGCTTGGCCTCAAACCAGATAGTGGCTCAATTCATAAAAGAACTCCTCCAATGATCCTTAAGGGAAGATATAAAACCCCTAAATAGGAATTCCAATCACAATCCTCCACTAAACAACACAAAATGGTATTTGTCTAAGCAGACAAATACTTCAGAAATATGATCTATCAACAACCTCTTCATGTGCCTTCTCCTCCTTTTTATAACATGAGGAATATCTTGCAAACCTTAAACCACTTTTACGAGCTAGCCCTTATCACATGAGAGGCTACCTTTTAGAACTACGCAATCCCTTTTGGAGGTGCAATGAATCTAGACAGTGCAGTTGATTTGGTCAAGGTGGACCCAATCTTGGCTCAAACCTCTTTCACACCTGCAAGTGATTATTTACATAGTCCTGATTTGTCTTTGTTCACATGGGAATTGATTTATTCAGACTTTTTAGGAGTTTTACATGTCCTCCTTTATTCATTTATTCATAAAACATAAATTAAATCAAAATTGAATGTCTCCTCTTAGCTAAGGCTAAGTAGGAACATTACACAAAGATATTTTTATATGTTTTCAACAACTTAATGAATGACATCCTTTCTTTAGGTTTTAAACCAATACCTAGGTTGATATTTTGAGGTTTTTATGGTGTACCAAGATTAATCAATTCAAATTTTAGAGTAGAACTCTGGGTTTTCGAATTGGTAATCTTTTTAAACTTGTCTTTCAAATCATAAAGATCTTCCATTTTGACTATAGATTTGGGAATTAGATTAGTATTTTGTTTATCTTCAATCTGTAAGTCATGATCATTTTCATCTATGAGTTGACCTTCATAAGATCCATCTGATGTAAGAAAGTCTACTATATTTGCATCATTGTTAAATACTCTCCAATTTGTTACATTGTTAGGAATGGAAGGCCTAAAAATCAACTCAATTGAAAATTTGTCTAGGCTAAATTCTTCAAATGGTATAAGTTTGGATGCTACATTAGCAAGTAAATCAACACTTGAATTTTGTAACCTAGGAACTGTGGAGATACTGAATGCAGAAAAATGGGATGTAAGGCTTTGAGTTAACGCTTGATAGTGTTTCAAATGTCCAGAAATACAATGAATTGTGTTTTTGACTTGTCTAACAATTATTTCAGAATCTCCATATACCTGCAAATATTCAACATTCAAACTAATATATTTGTACAGACCTTGTATCAATGATTCATATTCATCGGTATTATTCATGCATTGGAATTTGAGTCTGCAAGCTAGCATTGTTTTCTCTCCTAGTGGATTGATTAAAACACAGCCTGCTCCTACACCATCTTCTTATTTTGAACCATCAAAGTATAAAGTCCAAAACAAAGATTGTTTTGAAATTTTACTACTAATATTAACACACTTAGAAGTGTTTGTTTGAGAAAAGTTTTCAATTTGAGAAATAGCAGTATTTGTTGAAAAAGGTGAAGTTTGAGTTTTGAATTATCCAAGAAATGATTCAACTGAGTAATTTCCAATAATATTGTTAGTGAAAGCTACAGGTTCATTTGTTTCTTCAAGTTCAGTAACTGTATGTTTCATAAATTTCTCGCGATCAAATTTGATTTGATTTGGTTTACCATTATATGGTAACAATATGTGTGACCAATCGGTAGAAAAATATCCATGTAACTTTTCAGACCAATCCCTGCTTAAAATAATACCATAAAATTCAGGGATGTCTGTGACCAAAATATCGATTACTTGCAGTACCTTTGGATTGGATGATAATCTAATGGATACTGACAACATTTCTCCAATGATCTCTACTTTTGCTCTATCTAATTGAACTATACGTACAACATATTTTTGAGGAGTGATGTTCAATTTAGTACACACCATTCTTGGTATAAAGTTTGAAGAAGCTCCTGAATCAATAAGACAGTTATGAAAATTTTTATTGAAAATCTCATAAGTCAAAAGTAAAGGAGGAGTGTGAGAAATAGATCTATCACCAATTAAAACAAGATCATTGGGATTTACTTTATTTTAAGATGATGGAGGTTTTCCCATATCTTTAGAAGCTTGGGCTATAACTGGTGGTTGTATAGGATCTACAGGAATTTCCTTGAGTTCTCTAAGTAAAATTTTATGCTATTGTTTGAGTTTAGACATTTTATGTAATGAAATATTTGCTTTGTTCTTTTTCATATCTTCAACTATATTGTATTCCACTGTATCCGAAACTATTAAAGCTTTGGAAGTTGTAGTAGGATCTAGTGAAATAGGATCTGTCTTAACAGTTTTAGATTTTTTGACTATTGTTTTCTCCTTTTTGGGGAGAGATTTTTGTTTCTAATTTGATATAGTTGAATCATAAGAAGATTTACTTCTTGTAGACACAAGAATAGATTCTCTTTCTTCTTTTGTATGGAGGATGAAATCCCATAAGCCACTTAGTTCAACTTCTTCCTCAGACTCTAGTTCCTGTTCAGATGGTGAGGGATATTCAATATCTTGATCAGATTCAACATTTGAAATCACATTTGGAGGCTGACATGTTGAAGAGGGATTTTTCTTAAATGGGAAATATGATTTCTTAGGTAATGATGATTCAATAACTTGTTTCTTTATATCAATCATGTCATTTGACATAGTACCTTCGAGATAGAATGGATCTTTCAAGAATTTTTTTTTGGAATCTTGACTAAATTTCACTTTATTTGATTTCCTATGTTCTATCTTTGATCATTTTTCTAATGCTAAGATTATTTTCTCTACATCAAGAGCTTCTTTCATGTTTTCTAAAAGGGTAGCTTTACTAGCTCTGTCTAAAATAATAGCTATAATATAAGGTAAAGAAGAAATATACCATTCTATTTGTACATCAACAACAGGCTTGGAAGCAGTTGGGATTTTTTTTAATAACTTGTTAAATCTGGAGTTGAAATATTTGATCCTTTCACCTAAATTTGTTTTTATATTGGAAATAGAATTTATTAAAGATGCAACGGTTCTATCATCTCCAAATTTTGCGAGAAAAACTTGTTCAAAAGTTGTCCAATCGGAAATAGATCCTACTGGAAGTGAAAAGTACCAGGATCCTGCAGATCCATGTAAAGTATAAGGAAACAATCTTACTACAATATCTTCACGAGCAACTCCATTAAGATTCATGGCTAACCTAAAATTATTGATATGTTCTTCAGTGGGAAAACCATCGTCTGGATTATATTTAGGTAGTCATTTTTCTGGATGATCTAGAAGAGGATTTGGATTTGCAATCAATACAACACCAGGATTCGTCCAAGTTCGATTGGCCATAATTGGATTTGAATTTTGTGAAGATGCATAAGTAGATCCAGAAGTAGCGAGAATGGATGTAGAAATTACAACTGGAATAGTACTACTTGTGATAGCACTGATTGTTTGAGTAGTGGAAATGGAAGAATAAGAAGATGTAGATTGAGTAAGAGGATGTGAAGAAGTAAATAAAGGAAAATTTGATGTGACTTCACCTGTATCTGACTTATATCTAGATACATAAAATTTTTTGCGATGTGATTCTATTAGAAATTCAAAAGGAGGAATTATGAGTCTTTCACTTTTGGATCGGGTTAATATACTAGTTTCTTTAAATAGAAAAGTAACGCTTTCTTCAGAAGCTTCTAGATTAACAGGATTTTCCACATAAATAGATATTCCTTCTAATTTCTGAATTAAATACTGAATTTCAGGAGACTCGGGAATAAATTTTAAAGCAGATGACTGTCGAGATATTTCAGGAGATGAGGGGAAAGTTTCTACAATTTCTGATTTCTAAGTTGGTGATTTAGAGTTTGATCGGGAAGTTGTAGGTTGCTTTTGGGGACATTGTCTCTTATGAGGGCTTCTAGTTTTAGGTTTAGATTTATATGCCATTCATATTTAGGCCCTCCTTCTAGCACCAAAAATGTTGAGGCCTCAGAAATCTCTGGCAACAACAAGGGGGATAACCACCCAGTCTGAACCTTAAAGCAGTTCCTTCTCCGTTTGGGATAGTGGCTCCGACTAGGTGTAATGGGACCAGTTTCCCAGATTTGGGTTTTGTATGATTGTTGGGTTTCTCTCAAATTATTTTCATGAAGAATCACTAAAAACTAAAAAAAAAAAATATTCTAAAATGAAAAACTTTGAATTAAGTCTAATCTAATCTAACCCGGGATAATGCTAATTTTATGCGATCTAGAATGATATCTATTCAGTCTGTGATGATTTAGATCAATCATAGACTTAATAGAATTAATACTTTTGTAAGATAATTCTTTTGAAAAAATAGTTAACCAAAAGAAGGTGTTAAATATATCACATATATTCTGATGATCATATATAAAACAAATCAGTTTCTATTCTTATATCGTACAATAGTGCAAATGATATTTCAAAAAGAAATAATTGATTTCATACATAATTCATGAAAGCTAGATTCATCACTAATATTTAAAACATAATTTAGAATACATGATAATAGTACCCGATGTATGTTGTCATATTCATCTGATCAGTGATAATAGGCCACAATCAACTCTTCTATCAATAAGTCATTCAGAGAATACAAAAGTGCATCAACAGTGATCAACAAAATGATATGTAATTGAAAATACCATGTTCCATCATTTTATCAAGGCATCCACAAACATACAATAAAGCATTCTTTGTAAATGTTCTTAATAAAATTTCTGGACCCTTCTCTAAATGCATGAGAAGGGTTTAAATACTACATTAACTACTTACAAAAATATATTATACAAAATATCTTATGAGGTGGTTTCAAACAACCTTCCTCATTCCTAGTATCTATTTTCTAAAATTGACATTATTAAAAACAACTAAATCATGATCATGCCTGATGATAGGTTACTGACAACTCTACTTTTCTGCTCACAAATATCAGACATTGGTTGAACTTGTTGAGGATTCCTGAACTGTGTCTTCATCTGTCTAGTAAATATAGCATCAAGTAAAAGTGGCTGCATTTTCTGTATAGAATCCAGGGAAAAATTCAATGTCATTATTTGACTATGAGGCTTAACTAGTAGTTGCCAGTATGCTTCCCAATTAGTCTTTCTCAGTTGTGCAAGTCTTTCTTCTCGGAGTTGACCTGTATTTTTCCAATTTTGATCTAAATTTTTGAGATCAGGAATCGATTTGTGATTTCCTTCTTTAATCAAACCAAAGGTATGCAACATGTGGTTAATCATTTTAACCATACTCTGTGATATACCTATTGCTCTGGTTATGGTCAATTATGCCTGTTTTACATATGCATCCCAATTAGTAAAGAGAATATCTTAAAAAGTTTCTTTGATCTTTGGGAGACTTGAATTTCTCCCTTCCTCTAAATCCTTCCATTCAATATAATTAGAAATTTTGGTATTGAGTTCATTAAACTCAATTCTCTGGTCAATGACTGTATTAGTCAATTTTTCACTAATTTCCAAGTGTGAGATTATGTCTGACATTTGTAAGGCAAACAAGTGTTGGTATTTTTAGAGTAAGGAATTTAATGTCAATGCTTATTTTATGAATTCCTTTGCAGTAGGAATACCTTCATATTTTGTAATATCATCTCTCAATTCTTTAATCATTGTGTCTTTTTTGGATAAGTCATTTTCATGACTTATCTTAAGCACTTCCATATCTTGCTGAAATTTGAAGAGTTGTTGCTTGACCTTTTGATATAGACCATTCCTTTCTTCATCCAGTTGTTGTTGTAGCTGCATGATTTTATCATCCTTTTCTTGAACCAAAATGGATACTTTGACTGCCTTATCCATTATTGTAGTAGTATATGCTCCAACAAATTGTGACAACCGAGTTAGATTTTCAATTGGATTTGAAGAAGTGTCTTTCCATACAACTTCCATAAATTCATTTCCTGGGGGTGTTTCAATTCTTCTTCTTTCTCTTTGTTTCCTTACTACAGCTTTATGAAGAGGGTTGTAGAATAAATCCAGTGGAGAGATATCAGTTACCTTCCGAACAATCTTATCAGTAGGAAACACAAGAATGACTTCTGTATCTTGGAAGGTTATCCCAAGACTTTCAATGATTTCTTTTGCTGAAACTATTTGTCCCTATGGAGTCTGAAATTATCTATTTTTTTTTTAAGATGATACCTTTGGGGTATTTATCAATGTGTTTCTAACTGAAGTCCATAATTTATCTAGTTCACTTTGATTTTGTGAATCTGATTGTTCTGTTCTGATTTTTTTTCTTGCTTCAATTATGTAATGAGTAATCAAAAAATTCTGAGGGATACTTTTGAGTATTTGTTCTCTGTACTCATTGAATCTCTGTAGTTCTTCTAGATTTAGGTTCAATTTGACAAAATTTTGGACTTCTTCAAAAGTTCCAATAGATTGCAAAATTTCTTCAAATGTATCATCAGTGTGTATGATAGGTTTGATTTTGACTCACTGAGTAAATTTGTTAGCAATATTTTCTGGATCGAATTTCCTTGAGGGTAAAATGGGGAGCTTCAAAAGCTCAATCTTCTGACATTATTTCAATGCATGATTGAAATTGTTGAGGGTGAATGTAGCACACTGAATTGGAAAACTTGGCCATAAATATTTTTTACTATCTTTCAAAGATTTAGTAAGCCCATTACCAACAGTTTGGTAAGCGACTTCTCTCGCCATTAATTTATTAGAATCATACAAAGGAAGAACATGTGGAGGAGTGAAGCTTCCAAATACTCTGATGTATGAAAATTATTCTTTAATAAAAAATCTCCCTATCATTTGAAGGTCTGTAATGGATTCCTTAGTGAACCCAGGGCTCACTCTGTCAAACATTAATTGATGTAATGGTAATACGACTCCATAACATAGCCTGTGGAAATGTGGTGCATAATTATGTTCCCATATATATTTATGACTCAAATGAATAGGGTTAGGATCCTCGAGAGTCCATTTCCAACCCATAACTAGAAAACTGGTAGAAAAACAGATAGCATAAAAAACATATGCACTCATGAAAAATTGGGAGATGGGTTTGGAGGAAGAAGCTCTTGTATGTCGATATTCATTAATCACTTTTGCTACGTTTTCAGAAATAATGGTTACCCAATTCATGATGTGTGAATTAACATAGGAGGCAATTAGGGGAAGCCAATTTATAGAGAACTTGGTATTATCAGGGAGACCATATAATTTGCATAGCATCGCTGTTGTAAAATTGTAGGGATTTGCAAGTGAAGTGATAGCATACATACTTTATTTCTCATGTTTAAACTTGTTATCTAGTTTCCTCCAACCTTGAACTGTCTTAAAAGAGTCCTCACTGTTATTTGCAGATTCCTCAACAAATCTATTATCATAGATGTCTTGTTGGTCGGGTAGCTTGTACATGACTTTCAAATATTTAGCTCTGAAATAACCTAATATCTCATTATTAGTGCTTCTTAATTGTCTGTCCTTAATTGTTGAATTTTCGAGCACCCACCTAATCATTTCGGTATATGGTAAAAGAGTGGCCCTTGTTGCTATCATATGAAGGAAGGAGCATGCAATATCTTTAAACTGTAAATTTGAGGGTGTTGCATCATCAGCAGTTGCCTTGACCTCCACTACTTCAGGATCTTCATCTTTGAGGATAGTATAGATATCTTGCCACTTTGTAGCACCTCCATCTACAGTGCAGACAATATCCAAGACTACAGGCGACATTTTTGTGTATTCCAATTCTACAACAGTCTGTTTGCGGTGCTTTTGCATTACTTTGCAGATGGACATATCTTGAAGGAAAGTCCCTATTAAAGACAGATTAATGATAAAATGATGGAAGATATATTGAAATTACCAATTGTGAAAGAAAAGATTCGAGAAACAACTATATCATTGATTAATCACAATGAATCAATAATTGTTTGCATTAGGATGATAAAACACATTTAATCATTTCTGACATGATTTATTTTCACGTAAAAACCTTTATTAAACTTTTCAAATCAGTCGCATCATGCCTTTTGAAACTATATTTATGAAGCACATTACTTTTTGTTTATGCGATATGCGATTTCGCGATATCACGAAATCGCAAAATCGCAGTATCGGAGTATCAAAAAATCGAAGTGTCACAATATCGGAGCTTTGTAAAATCTGCTTAAAGTTTCAAATAAGTATCTGTGATGTGCAATTTGTGCTATCATTTGCGAAAATCAAATCACTGATTGCAAAATTGGGATTTCATTGTTTTGTTACTTAACTTTCAATGAGAAAATATTATGTAGGATGCGATTTGCGATAGGGTAATCACAAGGATGTTTTATTAATTTCTTTTTTCTTTTTTATGTTTTTATTTAATAAAAGAAATAAATTTTTTGGAGTTCGATTTTTATTCTAAAATGAAAAATATATTTTTAAGAAGGGTCCCTATTTCTATTTATCAAAGGTCTAGGTTATTCTGAAAAATAAAAATGGGGGGAAGTTGTTGCGTAGAACAACACACAGTTATCTCAATTAAGCCCTGAACTGAAAATGGAAGAAAATGATCTCAGAAAGGCATAGAATCATCTGGAAACAGTAAAAAAAATAATGCAGGCCAAGGATGGAGAAATTGATAAGTACAAGATAGATTGTCAAACAGCTAATGCCGAAATCAAGAGTATAAAGGAGAAATTGAAGGGAATTATAACTTTGATACAGGCTAAAGATATCATCTGGAATGAGATCATTAGAGAGATGAAAGAAGCTTGGGGATCTTTGACTATTGTATCAGAAGAGAAAAGCATTGTCAGATATTTTGAGGAGCAAGTTATGGCAGATAACCATAAGACTATTAACATAGCCATATGGGAAAACACGTTTATTGATTTCATTGATTCAAATACTGATAAGGAGTTACACGAAAATGATATTAAAGATAGGATTCTATATGCTGTAGCGATTAACATGTTGATTGTTACAAATACTTACAAGAATACCGCTGAAAAGAAGTTGACAAATAATAAAGAAGCAATGAACAGATTTGATAATTTGTATGACAAAAGAGCCAGAGTAGGATTTCCATCATGTTGGGACCTTAAAGGCAGTCTCTTATCATGGGATTCCTATGAACCATTATTGGTATTGGAAAAAACAAAGGTGGATAACTCTCATGAGAAAACTTAGATCCGAAAGGAACAATAGTTATTAACTTTCTTCAGAGGCATTTTTAGTTATTATGGATGGTGAAGACTTTATTTACGGAGCGACCAACATTTAACAGGATCACCACCTTTAGGCTGGAGTACCACAAGCTGATCAAATCTCCTAAGACAAATATTGAAGTGTGGAAAAAATGCAGAGCTTGGATGGTTGTTCTACCTAATGATCCCTCATCTTCTAAAAAGGACAAGTCAGACAATCAGGGGAATGTAGCAGCAGTGGAGCAAATTCCTATTCAGCAGATAGATTAGACTTTTAGTTTTATTTTATTTTTACTAAGAGAGTTCAATTGTAATGAGATACTCTGATGATATGTAATAGGTAGTATAAAAAATTTCAATTAGTTTGAGAAATTAAGAGTAGATTTAGCAATTACAAAATGCTTTACATTGTATTTAAAGAGAAAGAGAAGAAAGGAAAATGTTCCGAGTTTTGGACCTTTGGACTACTGCAAATTTTGTGCTCAATTTTCTGATGATTAATGAATGAAGATCAAGATTCTTGCATTTGTTGTTGTTGATATGTTTTCCAGTTTCCATTCTGTCTTTTTCATTCTATGAATAAAATGAAGTAATGTAGCTTCAGGTCTATTTCTACATATATAAATAAGATTTAAACATCCTTAATGGGTGCTCCTTCATTTTAACTATTTCACTCACCTAAAATTCTTTTGAAGTTTAAAGTGATAGATCCTATTTATCAGCATATCAGTTTGAGCTTCCTTCATGTTTTTCCTATCACTCCAATTAATATCAGTAGATAATGGCATTATGAAGCATTTATTGTATTAGATTCTTGAGGGTTTTAATAATTAATTTCTAAAGGTGATTAAGTGAAGACTATTTGATATCATTTTTTTTGTGGCATATATATGTGTGTGTGTGTGTGTGTGTGTGTGTGTGTGTCTCGAGCACTGATTCCTTACCATAGCCAAGGGATTGTTTCTTGAGATACAACAAACCCTGTAGGGAAAACTTAGTGAGTTTTGTTAAGTTAGTTTTAGGTGTCTTTTCTTTACTTGGGGTGTGGATGTGTGTGAAAAAAAGGTGAAAAAGAACGTAGTTTTAATGTGTGAATATGCGATGATCATTTTCAAAATCCCCTATTTAAACTATGTTCTTTTGTTCCTTGCTCAAAAGAAAAACATGCGCGGATATGGGCCGCTTTCAATTTTTCCTAGTTAATCTATATGATCAACTATAGGGATATGGTGCATTGAAAATAGGGAGTGTTCATATGCTTTCCTAGGATCACCCGAGGGTGCAAAGGCAGAAGAGATTACTTGCTCTTCTACCAAAAATTCGATCTTGGTCCCGAAATCCTAGTGCAAAAATTGAACTAAACTACTAACTTTTAAACTAGAAAAATGAAAGAGAAATAGCTAAGCATGCATGGACTTGGGCCATTTAAATTTGGCTAATTAACTAGGTGTTTTGGTACCTAAATTTACAAAAAATAAATTATTTCAGAATGCAAGTTGATTTTCCTCCTACTTAAATTATGTGTTAACTTTGCGAAAACCAACTTGAAATCAAACTACCATCTAAACTACTAAGAGCACCTAAAAGTGAGCTTTTACAAGTTGTAGGGCACCTCAAACATTGATGGCAGATGTATTACGGGCTTCCAGTCACTTTTTACAAGAAGGAAAATATGGAAATA
The DNA here is from genome assembly GCA_034641835.2 of Pinus albicaulis. Lineage (NCBI taxonomy): Eukaryota > Viridiplantae > Streptophyta > Pinopsida > Pinales > Pinaceae > Pinus > Pinus albicaulis. The sequence goes on from CM076579.1 coordinate 1,655,848,311, forward strand.
GTGGAAAAAATCCAGCTTTTGGTTTCCGCGCATAAAATTTTGAAACAGACGCGAAGGCCGCGCGCAGGTCACCTTTGAACACATGCACTGGGGAGCGTCTGTTTGTAATAAAGTCACACAATTTTCCTGCAAAGTAAATTTTTGGGAGCTCTTCAACTTCAGGCTGTCGCTAGGGATGAACCAAGAACTGAAGGAGAGAAAGGGGATTGTTCCAGCCGAACTCCATATAAAGACGAAGGTCTCTGCAAAAAGGCACAACCATATAAACTTGGAAATAAAAGTTAGTGGATTTTCCAATCCTGTGTTAGTGTGTTTGGTGCACGAATGTACCAAATCACACTTGCTTAAGAGGGGTGGTTTTTCCCTCTTCATTTATTGGTCACAAGGAGAAAATAGATGGAGTCAAGGAAGTTAGTGGAACATGCTAAAACATAAACATAATAGATAGAGAAATAGCATGCATATTCAAACATAAAAAATGAACTAAAACTAAAACAAATAAAACAAAAGCTCTAAATAGAGTAAAAAAACTTCAATAATCCAAACAACGACACTTACGCCCCCCTCTTATTGAGTGCTAGTAGGAAATGAGGATAAAAATTTAACCCACTTGCCAAGGGGCCTTTGGAACTATGGAGCTCCAAGTCCTGATGCAAGGATGTCTTTACTTTCGAGCTAGCTTGGTGAAAATTATCCCTCTCTCTACTATGGTGGACTGGAGTTGTTGGATGGCCAACAACTGAGTCCCCTTTATCTCTGCCCCGGATCACACACTACTGGTATTGCTTAGGGAAATTTTGGCGAGAATAAAAATGTGTTCTCATATTGTTCATCTCTTGGTGGCTTTTTATAGGAGAATTCAAATCCTCCTTCCCTCTCTTGGTACATTGTGGATGGTGACCCAAGACAAGAGGGTGATTCCATTGTGTGTCACATTTATTCCATTTTGTGCTCCCTTGAGGTCCTAAAAAGGCTTGGGCGACTGTCCTTAGGTAGCCTCAAGTGTGGGATATATTTCCTGGAGTGTGCCTTATGATCTTGGAAAGTGACTTCCACCACTTTCAAGGCCGTGTGGCTTTTTAAGGAAAAGTCGCACAAGGTGCGCTTATTGAATAATTATGTGCACAAAGGTGCATTTAACTGGTTCCTTCTGTGCGCAATTTTATTTTTCCTTTTAGACCTTAGATATTTTTAAATACTTCATATTCTCTAATGTATTTTAGCCCTGTAAATCCTTCTACCTAACATTAAATAATGTCACCTTTGCTCGTCCTATTCTCCAGTGATAACACTCATCCATCAACAGTTGCTTGATTTCTGCAACTTAGTTTTCAATGGAAATCATTGAAATGGTTGGTGATCAGTGTGGATGATGGTTTCCTGTCCCACCAAGTAGTGTTTCCACTTTTTCAAAATTTGAACCAATGTATAAAGCTCCTTGTCATAAGTAGGATAGTTAATCATTGCATCATTGAAATTTTCTGAATGAAATGAAATGAGCTTACCATGTTGCATAAGGACTGCTCCCATGGCATAGTCACTTGCACTAGTTTGTATCTAAAAGGGTTGTATAAAGTCCAGTATTGCAAGTACAAGGGCTGAACTAAAATTATATTTCAAAGAATCGAATGCTTTTTGCTGCTTGCCTCCCCACTAGAAGACCTTTTTTCACACTACTCAATGCATGTAAAGGAGATACGATAGAATATAAGTTAGTAATAAACTTCCACTAATATTGGGTTGCTCCCAAAAAATTTCTTACCTCAGAGACTATCTTGGGCATTGGCCAATTCACAATGACCTCAGCCTTAGAGGGGTTCATCCTCAACTCACCTCCTCCAACTATATGCCCCAAATACACCAAAGAATTTTTACCAAAATCACATTTTGACATCTTCAAAAACAAATGTTCTTTCCTTAAGACATCAAGTACTTTTCTTACATGCATGACATGCTCATCAAGTGATTTTTTGAAAATTAAGATATGATCTAAGTAGATGATGACAAACTCATCAATAAATGGCCTCAAAACATCATTCATCACACGGATAAAGGTAGTAGGAGCATTACATAAACCAAAAGACATAACAATCCAGTCAAAAAAACCTTGCTTTGTTTTTAATGTCATTTTCCAAATGTCACCTTCAGCAATTCTAATTTGATGGTAGCCTCTCCTTAAGTCCAACTTAGTAAAATAATTTTCATTTTTCAATTGATCAAGTAAATCATGTATTCTAGGGAATGGATAACAATTCTTTGCTGCGGTAATATTGTTCAATGCATGGAAATATACACACATGCGCCATGTTCCATCCTTCTTTGGCACCAACACAATAGGTGACACACATGGCGAAGTACTTGGTCAGATGATCCATTTATCCAACAACTCTTGAATTTTATATTTTACTTCATCACTCTCCATCACTGACATCCTCTATATGTCAACGTTAAGAAGAGGACAATCTTAATGCAACTATATTTCATGATGGATTCCCCTCTTGGGAGGTAACATGTTTGGCTCTTGAAACATCTCATTATTTTGATTATACAACTCAATAAAATCAGATTTCAACTTCGGATCACAACCTTGAAATTCTTCATAATTGTTATCACTTGAAAATTGGACAAGAAAATATGAAATTATTAAATGTCAGACAGAAGGATTTACAGGGCTGAGGCACATTAGAGAATCTGAAGAATTTAAAAAATCTCTAAGGTCCAGGAGAAAAATCAAATTGTGCACTCAAGACCATAGCAGAATGCGCCTCCACACACATTTTTCTTCAATAGGCACACCTTTGTGTGACTTTCCCTTAAAAGTCTGCAGGGACCTGAGAGTGGCGAAAGTCACTTTCCAGGACTAAAAGGCACACTCCAAGAATTTGATCCCACACTTGAGGCCACCTAAGGACAGCCACCCAAGCCTCCTTAGGACCTCAAGGGAGCACATAATGGAATCACCCTCCTCTCTTGGGTCACAATCCATCAATGTACCAAGAGAGGGAAGGAGAGTTTGAATTATTCTATAAAAGGCCACCAAGAGATAAATAAAGGGAGAACACATTGTTATGATGGCCAAAATTTCCCTAAGAAATCCAGAAGTGTGTGATCCAGAGTAGAGATAGAGGGGATTCAATTGTTGGCCATCCAACAACTCCAATCCTTCGGAGTAGAGAGAGAGAGAATTTGCGGCAAGGTAGCTTAGAGGTAAAGAAATCCTTGCATCGGGTCTTAGAACTCCCTAGTTCTAAGGGCCCCTTGGAAAGTGGGTAAATGTTTCATCCTTTATTCCTACTAGCACTCAATAAGAGGGGACGTAAGTGCCACTATTTGGATTATTGAAGTTGTTTGACTTTATTTAGAGCTTTTGTGCTATTTTTTTTGTTTATTTTTTTTTTCTCTCTATGTATGCATGTTATTTTATTATCTAGTATGTTTTATGTTTTGGCATGTTCGCTAGCTTTTTTACTCACTTAATTATATGCCTATTACCAAGAGCTTAAGAGGCAATAGCCACTCCTCTTAAGCAAGTGTGTTTTGGTACACTTGTGCACCAAATCCACCTACGCATGATTGACGACTCCAATAATTTCACTTCTTAGTTTATGTGCTTATGCCTTTTGCAGAGACCTCTTTCTTTGCTCTTGAGTTTGGCTTGAACAACCCATTTTCTCTTCTTCTCTGCCTATTCACCCTCAATGAGAGGTTGAACCTCAGAAGCTCCAAAAAAAAATTGTCGAAAAATCGCGTGGCTTTTTCACAGATACATGCACCTGACCTCGCACATTCAACAGTGACCTACACACAGACTTCACGCCTGTGTGAGCCTTTTTCACATGGAAACCATAGGGAAAAATTTTATGTTATTCCCCTTAATTTCATGTTTGTATAGTGACTATCAGCCCATAAGAAAATTGCAAGCACTGCTTGAGGTGTCCCATGACTTGTTAAAAGTCACTCTTGGCTGCATTTTAGTAATTTATGTGTTAGTTTTAAAAATTTCAAGTTTATTTTCGCAAAGTGAACACATAGTTTAAATAGGGGGAAAGTAAATTGCATTCTGAAATAATTATGTTTTGCGAATTTAGACACCAAAAAACACATAGGTAATTAGCCAAAGTAAGTGGCCCTGGTCCACACATGCTTAGATAAATATTTTTTATTTTCTTAGTTTAAAAGTAATTAATTTTAGTTGAATTTTTTGCACTAGGATTCAGGACTAGGATCTAATTATCCTTAGAGAGCAAGTAATCTCTGCTACCTTTGCACCTTTGGGTGATCCTAGGCAATCATATGAACACTCTCTACTAATAATTCACAATCTCCCTATAGTTGATCATTTAGATTAACTAGGAAATATTGTAAGCGGCCCATATCCGCACATGTTTTTCTTTTGAGAAATGAACAACCAAACATAGTTTAATAGGGGATTTTGAAAAGGATCACCAGATATCCATATGTTAAAACTATGTGATTTTTCACCTATTTCTCACACACACACACACCCTAAGTGAATCAAAACCACCTAAAACTAACTTAACTAAACTCATTAAAATCTCCCCATGGGGCCATAAGAGAATTTATAGTTTAAGTTAGGACCAAGGGGGTAGGCATCTAATAAGCCGCCTTGTTTAGTTTACCTCTTGAAACATAGAAGTTGACTTTTTAGGGAACCTTTAAAAATCTGTCTATCTACCCACGTCAAAGAAAACCAGAGAGCCATAAAGACTCGATTCAGAGGGGGTTAAGCTTAGGCCCAGTGTGTGCAGTATCATTCGGGGCTACCTAACCCATCTAATACTCTGTTGGAATAGGGTCTCCTACAAAAGCTGAAAATCCAGTCCATTTTTGTATATTTTTGGTTATATTTAGTCTAACACAGGGGTTTTGGGGTGGGTCAAAGCCCCTAATGCATTGTAAGTGGGTCAAGGGTAGACCAAGAGTCTGAAAATAATGGTTTTCAGACCATTGGATGCGTGAGCTAAAGTAGTATAAGTAATTCAACCTTTTTTGGAGTTGAAAGGGGAGACATTAAACTAATATTGGTGAGAATTGCAACTTAGTAGATCTATTTTGGGTTTTTGGGGAAAGGACTCTTGATGGCTGTGTGCACGAAGATCCTCTGTCCTACTATGTGCGGACCCTACTGCTGTGTGTGTAGGTTGCATTTTGGGTATTGTAAAAGGATCTGAAGGATTAATGAAAGCGGAAGGTTGTTGAACTTTGTGATATCTATTATGTTATGCATGATTCTATGTGAGCTCTGCAAGTGACTATGTTAAGTACTTATGTTGCGTTGACAATTGATTTGAATCTACTTGTTAGACTTTATGCAAAAATAGCTGCGATAGTTACTTTATTGTCATGTATCTGTTAATTATTCTGATTATATGTGGTATTGTGTATGTGGATGCGAAGGGACTGATAGATATGGGTTCTGTAATATGTGATCTGATATTTTCGAAGTCGAATGCAGCTCTTCTTGACTTACCTAACCTCTCCTGGGGTGTGGAAACCTAGTTCTAGCACCCTCCCATACTACTTGGGTGAGACTTTGGCCTGCGCAAGCAGGCCACTGCTGAAAGGGCCAGTAGTATAGGGGTTTTTTGGAAAACCTTAACCTCCGAACCTCGGTCAGGACCCTCGAGCCAAAAAATTGTTCCGTTTCTGGGACTGCAAGCATTTTGAGAGAGGGATCGGGTAATGCCAAGGCCGTACTGGAAACCTAAGAAAAAATAAATTGATGAATGGTTCGAACAATAAGTTCAGGAATTCACAGCAAAAGAAAACTGCAGTAAGAGGTTGACCACCGAAAAGTGGAAAAATAAGTATATTTTCATGTAGACCTACGAGAGCTTCTTTGTAACCATTGTGATCAAGCTTCGTGAGTGGTTCACAAGGTTGGTCAACTTTCAGAAGTGTTGGAAGGATGAGCGGGTCACACAGTGGACCCATGAATTGATCCAGCAATTAGAGAAGGCTAATAACACGATCACTCGCACAGTAGACCATCGGGTGGACAACGTGCTAGGAGGATTCATGACATAATTTTCCATCAATCATTTTGTCTCCTAATCTGAAGTAGAGCGAAGATTATTCAAAGGATTTAGGGGTAAGTTTCGGAATACTTTACCATTGTTAATTAAGATATTATTGTGCGAAAAAAATATTTTGTGTAGCCACACCAAATGAATGACCTCTGATATAGACGAAAGTACGACGTGAAGTGGAAAATACTATCGGACCAACCAAAAAGGAGGTAGATCTGTCTACAGCCTAGTAAGAGAAGCAGTTGCGCAAAGTCCTCCAGCCACACCACTTTCGAACCAGCGTAGGGGTAAGAATTCACCTACACCTCCATCACCAGAAGACAACATGGCTGCTCACATGAAGTTTTCTACCTTTAAGAGTGTGGGAGATGAAGATATGGATCAGTTTTGGTTTGTCGCAGAATCGGTTGGACTGCGCAGAACGTAGCTAGTGATGCGGTGAAGAGGGCACAACTGTCCCTTGCCTTCAAAGGAAGAGCTCTGGATTGGTACATGGGACACATCGGACATCATGCAAACTCAACCATTGAAGAGATCAAGAATGCCTTGAAACAACAGTTCAAGAATCCTAAGTCCTATTCTCAGTCAATCTAAAGGATTTCAAGAAAGGGCCTTCTGAGTCAGTGTTGGAGGTTGATCAATGACTAGAGAAGGTGATCAGAGAAGGAGGATTTTAGTACGATGGCAGACTACACACGGAATGGTTCATTGCTATGCTGCTACCTCACTTGCGTGTACCTATTGGTCACCAAACTTTCAAATCATCGAAAAAAAACCCTGAAGGTCACTATGAAGTTAGAAGTTTTGCCCAAAGATGATACCTAGCTAGGCATCTAGCAGATCCAAGGACAACTGGAGGCGATGCACATGGAGATCTAGAACCTGCAAAAGGAGCCAGGAGTAGAGGCTAGTCTTGAAATATGGTGCATACGATGCAGGACGAATGGTCACATCAAGGATAACTGCCCTCTATTAAAAAACTACATGCAGGTCGAGGGACCTAGTCCATTGTGCCATAGGGAAGTCGCAGGACCAAGTGGGTCAGCACTATGGTGCGATGATTGCTGCGTTGTAGGGGTACATGAAAAAAAAAATTGTCCTCGCCTTGCTGCGCATGTCCTAGAGTAAAATAGCAAAGGTGCAGGTTCTGCAGGTCGGTAGGACATGATGAACAGAACTGTCGAACGTATGATTTGATGATCGATTGAGGGAATATCTATAGGGTGCAGTCGGATCCATCCTCACTAAGATCCCTCTCAAGAGGAGGGGGCTCCCCAACAAGGGGCAGGGGAGGTGGAAGAGGTGGAAGCGCAAGTCGGGGACGAGGGAAACTAATATGTCACAATTGTGGGGAGGTAGGGCACTTTTCCAGGGACTGCCCAAACCCTACAAGACAGTCTTTTCAGTATTTCAGACAGCTGGACCATGCAATTGAATATTGTCCAGTCTTGATAGTGAAGATGCAGGAAAAGCAACCAACACCTACGCAAAATGTGCAGAGGGTTAAGGCCAAAATACGAGACAAAGATCCAAGCGTGAATGTCGTAAGATGCAAAGGGATGGCCACCAGGGGAGCCTAGGGGAAAACTACAACCGAGCCTCTGATCCAACCAGTAGCTATCAAATAGGAAGGTTTGGATCTAAAAAATGAGAAAGAAACATTTGCTGGAGCTCGCAAAGACTTTACTGAGGCAGAGGCATCTACTTCGCAGTTGCCTGAATACCTCAAGGTAGATGAGGAGGTCAAACCCTTTTTACAAGCATGTATGAAGCTGCTGCGCAACCCAAGGGTTGTGGAAAATCTTTAGGCATTGATAGATAACTGCGCAACATGACCTATCCTCCCTCTGGAAGTCAAGGATGTACACAAAATATATAGGTATAAGAAACACACTTGTAGGGAGATGTGGTTGACTGCACAGATCGGTGATTACGAGATGGATTAGGCTATTTTTGACCTAGGGTCAGAAGTGAATGTATTACCTAAATAGACTTAGCAATGAATAGGGGAACCTAAGTTGGAATGGTCCACTATCCCGCTATGTATGGATGCTCAACAGAAGATCATACCCTTGGGAAGACTATCAAAGATTGTGGTGGATATCGAAGGGGTTAAGGTCTAGGCTGAATTTGAAATAATTTAGATTTTCAACGATGCAGACCCCTACCTTGCGCTCTTGGGCTTAGATTGGGCCATCGATATGGGGGGCATCATTAAACTAAAGAAGAGAAGCATGGTATTAGAGAATAATGGTAAAAGGGTAATAGTACCAATAGATCCTGCGGAAGGCGAACAATACATAGAACCAATGTGTGATGAAGAGGAGGTGGATCACATGTATAAGTTAACTACGTGAGATGAATATTGGATCAACCCCACGGCAGAGGGGGCACTCTTCTGGGAAAAGGACAGTGAATGTTTCTTCGACTCCGATGGGGAGATAGAGAATTGGCAAAACCGGTTACATGATGTCTCTGCGCTGCGATGTCTTCGGAATACGAAGAACTTTCGCTGCGTCTCCTCAGAGGTGAGAGATATACCTTATTTTGATGGTTCTAATAATTTTAGGGACTTTTTGCAGGCATTTGAAGCTGAGGCACCCCAAGAACGACGACTATAGGCCTGTAAGCTAGCCATGCGTAGATCACTTGCACACTGGTGGGTGACGCATGGGGAGGTGTTCCAGGATTGGGAGGAGTGTCAGAATATGATGATCCTATGATTTGAGGCCCCAAATAACATGCGAATCAAAACATTACTTGGACCCAAATATCCATGTGAATATCTTTTCACTTGGATAGAACAATGGTGCGACAGAACTGCCCAGGAGTTGGTTCATCTCCTTTGTAATATCCCAAAATGGGAATCACATAGAAATCCTACTGGAATAACGCAATCCTGGGAGATTGATGCACAAAAATGAGTTTATATCCCTTTTATCCCTTAGATCAGCAAATCTGGGGTCTAGATCCAAAAGGGGAGCAAAAACAAATCAAACTAGTTGTGGTAAACAGATCTCCCACCACCTTGTCTAGCTGAAAAACACCCTACAAGAGGGCTTGTAGCTATGCACAAAAAATTTATTCAGAAATAACGCAGTCTTGGAAATCATGAGTAGGAGGCCATAAAATAAGGTCAAATTATGAACATACAGTAGCAAATCAGAATTACAACAAAGCTCTTTCAATATTCAGTAGAATACAAGAGACAATAGAGGAAGAAATCTTCAGAAAGGAAGGTTGCAACACATATATATAAATTGCAAAATGGCTCAACAACGTTATTTTAAGGAGCTATAGCAGTTGAATGTTACATCTCAGATCTAGGATAGATCTATGGACAAAACTTCAGATCCATTTCAGATCTGGAAACTAGAAATACTTATTTACAATATCCCCTTGGGGTTTTGACCAAATCATGCATTATAAAGAGTAGATTTGAGTTTTAAGTTGCAGATCTGCAAAATTCTTCAGAAATTTTTGAAGATGACTTTACATTAAAATAGATCAGATATAAAAATAACATGGATTATCAAGCTAATCCATGGATCACCAAAGTGAAAGGCAAAGCCCAACACCAGAGATCTCTCATAAAAAATGGGGTCAAAACACCCTGCAAAACCTCTACTGCAAATAACGCAGTTCCTCAATGAAAACTGCTTTGTATCTTGAATAACATAGATGGTATGATTCCAAGATACAAATATGAAGCTCAAATAGTGGATGCACTCTTCCAGGAGGTTAAAAGACACACTCACTAAGAAGAGGCTCCAATACAAGCTAGATCTTTGTAGATCTAGAGTTCCACTTACTGCAGCCTACAAAAGAAAACAAACCCTCACTGGATATACATTGCAGTTGGAAGTAGAGCTTGGCCCCAAGCCTAATAGTGGCTCAAATTAGCAAAAAATCCCCCAAGAATCCTCAATGGAAGAGGTGAAATCCCTGCATAGGAATTCCAAGTGCTAAGCAGCACAATTCTCCACTAAACAACAAAGAATAGTATGTGTCTAAACAGACAAGATATTTAGAAATATAAACAATCAACAACATTCTCTTGTTGCCCTCCCCTTCCTTTTATAATATGAGAGTGTTTTAAAACCATAAACCACCTTGATGATTTAGCTTATTTCATATGAGGGGCCTCCTTCTAGAGCTGTGATGTCTCTTCATGAGGTACATTGAATCTAGACAGCATTGTAGATTAGGTCAAGGTTGACCCAGTCTCATAGCTCAAACCCCTTTCACACCTGCAAGTGATTTATTTACATGTCCCTGATTTATCCTTGTTCATATGGGCATTGATTTATTCATTCTTTTCAGGAGTTTTACATGTCCTACTTTATTCATTTATTCATTCAACAAAAAGTAAAACAAAAATGCTTATTCCCCTTAGCTCGGGCTAAGTAGGAATATTAAAATCCTCCCCCTCCAAAATGTTACTTGTCCTTAAGCAACTGATAAGGTGAGAGCTATAGTCCTTCCCCTCCTCCATTGATGACATCATCAATGATCAAGTCCTCATCATAATCTAAGTGCTCATCAAGCCAATACATCAGGAATTGTTCCTCCAAGGTCAACATAAGATGTGCATAGTCCATCCCACCAAGAGTGAAAAATTCAACAGAAATAAACATGGTTGGAGTAATGCTTTCTCTAAAACATGTAGCATGAGGCTCATAGAGAAGTTCCAATACATGTGGTACATACAAACTATCCATACTTCCTCCATAAAACCCCAAAAATAGTACAACTATATCATCCAAGTATGGAAGCAAAACTACATATATGCAAACATAAATTTGACCTTGAAGAGGGGTGTCAAGTTCCCACATGTGTTGCCAACGTAGTTCACCTCTTGCCTGCATTAGATCAAGGTGTGGCAAGTGGAATTCCCCCCACACATTTTTTACATAAGTCATCTCAACATAGCTTGAGATATTAGATATGTTTGGTGCTTTTGGGAAGCACCCATCATGAAAAGGGATCTCCCTTTGCACAACAAGGGAGTGGCCAAGTTCAGAATTTCTATTGGCCCTCAAAAAACTATGAGATCCACATAATCTCTCACCACCTTTAGGAATCATAGCCTACAAAAACATGGTAAAAGAATGTGATAAATCAGAAAATAGATCTTGCTTAGCATGATCAGATCCTTTACCATCATAGTTCTTCATACACATGGAGTTGTGCATGAGAATTTCCCTCCTCTCAAGAAAAGGAAGAACTGCATGAAATTACTCTTGCAAAGAGTCCATTGTCTGCCCCAATGCTCCATAGTTAATGAACTCTTGAAAGTGCTGATGTAAGTCCTCTCTCATCCCCTACCAATCAAAGCTCCTCATGATCAGGGTGTAGATCTTCATGGACTGCATATGGCTAAGAAGGAATTCTTTGTGTGCCCTTTGGAGTATCTTCTGCTTGAGCTTAGAAGCTCTAGATAGGAAGATCCTACCATGAAAATAGATGAATCCCCCTTGGAATAAATAGCCCTCTTCTTGCTGCAGGTCATCTAGTATCATATCGGTGTGGAAATATTTGGAATACTCTATAAGCAGTTGATATTTCCAGTACAGATCCACATTTCTCAACAGAGACAGTGCTGATGATACCTTCATGGGAGTGTCTGTCATGCTACCGATCTCTTCTATGACATTTCCAGTGCCAAAGGTGTGTGTTGGAAGGTTGATCCTCCCATTCTCCTCCTCCCACAGTGCAAATCTAGAAAATAGAGAAGGTGATAGTGATTCAGTGAGAGGATCCCCCTCACTCTTGAGCTATCCCAAGCCCTCCAGTGCTATAGCTTGGTCCCCCATTGCTCCAATCCCTCTTGGATCTAGATTTTGAGCAGCAGTGTGTGAGGCTTCCCCCACAAGACCTGAATTTGGTGGCCTCCCAGGTGGTTTTCCACTAGATAGGAATTTTCCATGCAAAAATCTCATGAACATTAGTGAAGGGACTGTGAGATCCTTCCTTCCACTACACAAATCCATCTCTGTTGTTTGTGTGGAAGTGCTAGGTGAAGGATAATTATGCATGCCTTGGATAATTTGGGGCTTACCACTCTTCATGTCCACCCACTCCATCTGCAAAGCCTTCTAATCAGTGGTGACCTTCCCCAAGGAAAACAACCATTGGACACCCAAAATGATATTGGTGTCTGGTATGTCAACTAAAAAATAGTGATCCACCAAAGTGTAGGACCCAATAATAACTGAGAGTGATGGGAAATATTGCATGCATTTCATTTTCCTATCTCCTGGGACCAAAATAGAGAATCCCTCAAAAGTATCAGTGGGGATTTCTCTCCTCTGCACAAGATGAGCATCAATAAAGTTGTGGGTTTCCCCACTGTCAATCAGTACAGATACCCTCTGATTCGTGATTGAAACTTGTACTCTTAGGGTAAAGTACTTAGGCACTCCTCTCAAATATGCAAGAGTTCCACCTATTGGAGCAAATGCTCCTTCCCCATCCCCATATGGTGTTGGATCTCCCTCAGCATTATCAGTGCTGTGACTCCTCCTTGGTTCATCATCTTCATCTTCCTCCTCAAAATCTGAGAAGACTTCTATGTAGTGTGCTTTCCTAGCAGCACATCTATGTCCAGGTGCCCATGACTCTTGGCAAGTGAAACATAGTCTCTTATTTCTCATATCTCTCCTGATTTCAATATCAAGAGTCTTCTTGAATGATATCTCCTTGGAAGGAGCAGCTTTTTATTCCTTCCCTTTAGAAAAGTGAGGGGCCTTGCTCTGGAAAGTTGCCTTTTCTTTTGGAAAGGCATCTTGGAGGTCTCTATCCCTCTCAATGGCATCATGCAATGTGATGGGCTTGGTAGATTTAACCAACCCATGCAAAGGTTCATCCAAGCCATCGATGAACATCTACACCCTTCTTGCTGCAGACGGATCAAGAACCATAACTGATAATCTCAGAAACTCAAAGATATAAATTTTTGCATTTCCCGATTGCTTTAACTTTGTAAGGCTCATGAAAGGTGATTCTGGATCCTTTCTGTCAAACCTCTCCACCAGTATTCTAGTGAATTTAGAGTAGGCAGTCACATTGGCATGGCCCAATGTAGACAACCCATGGAACCACCAATTCTGTGCTTCACCTTCAAAGTACAGCACTACAAGCTTGATAGCTTCAACCTCAGGGACTTTGTTCAACTGAAAGTAGATATCCAACTTTTCTACCCATGCCTTGGTAGAACTGGAGGATGAACCATCAAACTTGGGCAAACATAATCTTCCCATAGAGTGGTTTTTATCATGATTATGAAAGAACCCACCATCTCTATACTGCTACCTTGGTCTTCTTTTGTCCTTGAGGTGAAAAAAATCTTGGAAACTCAAGTGGTATTTGAATGTTTGATTCTAGGATTCATATTCCACAAAGTAGTCTTCAAGGGATGCTTGCTCTTGTGGTCCTTCATTCTCCACAGCCAATAAGGTAGGCATAGTGGAGCTTGTGGGGCTTGTGGCTGGTTCACTGGTTGACCAGTCCAGTGATGAGACATGTCAGAGATTTCCTCCAGATGAAATCTCCTAGTATATTCCCTCATTCTGTCCATCCTTATCTCTTTGATCTCCTTGGCAAGATCTTGCATTCCCACCAAAAGAGTTCTTGCAAACTCTTCTGCTTCTTTATCACTTGCAGTCTCAGGGGCTTTACACTTGTCTTGATCATCAGTAGTGTAATAAAACTTATTGTGACTTATGTTCTGATACCTCTTCTCCCTCTCAATAAGAGTTTCATCTTCTTCTAAATGCAACATGGCTATGGTGCTCCAAGGAAAGCACAGGATGTGCCAAGAAAGGAGCTTTGATACCACTGTAATATCCCAAAATGGGAATCACACAGCAAGCCTGCTGGAATAACGCACTCCTGGGAGATTGATGCATAGAAATGAGTTTACAACACTTATATCCCTTATATCAGCATATCTGGGGTCTAGATCCAAAAGGGGAGCAAAAAAAAATCAAACTGGGTGTGGTAAACATATCTCTCACCACCTAGTCTAGCAGAAAAACACCCTACAAGAGGGGCTGCAGTTATGCACAACAAACTGCTTTAGAAATAACGCAGTCTTGGAAAGCATGAGTAGGAGGCCATAAAATAATTTAAACTTATGAATGTACAACAAAAAATCAGAATTACAATGAAGCTCTTTCAATATAGAGTAGAATACAAGACACAATCGAGCAAGAAATATTCAGAAAGGAAGGCTGCAACACATATATATAGATTGCAAAATGGCTCAACAACGTTATTTTAAGGAGCTGCAACAGCTAAATGTTAAATATTAGATCTAGGATAGATCTGTGGACAAAACTTCAAATCCATTTTAGATTTGGAAACTAGAAAGACTTATTTACAAGATCCCCTTGGGGTTTTGACCAAATCATGCATTACAAAGAGTAGATCCGAGTTTTAAGTTGCAGATCTGCAAAATGCTTCAGAAATTTCTGAATATGAATTTACATTAAAATATATAAAATATAAACAGAACATGGATTAGAAAGCTAATCCATGGATCACCAAAGTGAAATGCAAAGCCTAGCACCAGAGATCTCTCATAAAAAATGGGGTCAAAACACCCTGCAAAACCTCTACTACAAATAACACAGTTCCTCAATGAAAATTGTGTTGTAGATTGAATAACATAGATGGCCTGATGCCAAGATACAAATCTGAAGCTCAAACAGTGAATTCACTCTTCCAAGAGGTTAAAAGACACACTCACTGAGAAGAGGCTCCAATACAAGCTAGATCTTTGCAGATCTAGAGTTCCACTTGCTGCAGCCTAGAAAAGAAAACAAACCCTCACTGGATCTACGTTGCAGTTGGAAGTAGAGCTTGGACCCAAGCCTAATATTGGATCAAATCAGAAAAACCTCCCCCAAGAATCCTCAATGGAAGAGGTGAAATCCCTGCATAGGAATTCCAAGTGCTAAGAAGCACAATTCTCCACTAAACAATAGAGAATAGTATTTTTCTAAACAAAAAAGATACTCAGAAATATAAAAAATCAACAACCTTCTCTTGCTTCCCTCCCCTTCCTTTTATAAGATGAGAGCCTTTGCAAACCCTAAACCACCTTGATGAGTTCGCTTCTTTCCCATGAGGGGCCTCCTTCTAGAACTGTGATGCCCCTTCATAAGGTACATTGAATCTTGACAACGTTGTCGATTTGGTCAAGGTTGACCCAGTCTCATAGTTCAAACCCCTTTGACACTTGCAAGTGATTTATTTACATGGCCCTGATTTATCCTTGTTCATATGGGCATTGATTTATTCATTATTTTCAGGAGTTTTACATGTCCTCCTTTATTCATTTATTCATGCAACAGAAAGTAAAACAAAAATGCATATTCTCCTTAGCTCAGGCTAAGTAGGAATAGTACATCCTTATTCATGCCCTGGGACCACTTCCCACTACATGGTACTTAGATGCGGAACTCCTTCAACGCACCCACCATTGGGAGACTTTGAAGGATGAATTTATGGGAACATTTGGATTAATAAGCGGGACATAGGCGCTTGACGTAGCTCTGCAAGACATTGACACTATAGCATGGAGTGAATCACACCTATGTGTCACACCTGGCATAACTGTTTGGGAACCGCGGACACCAAGCAAGATCAAATATTGCGGCCTAGCCCCAAAAGAAGGTAAGAATGACCCACGAGAAGGTCCTGACTCAGAATTGAATAAGGTGTGCATAGTTATCAGACCACTTGGTCTGCAAATGGATAGCATTGAGACACAACCCACGTTGGCTAAAATTGGGGATGTGAATATTATATATCTGGAAGCTCACGCAACAAGGGGACAACTGCGCTCACTTCTCAGCCATGCAGGTTATTACAGAAAGTTTTTTTGGAGGTATGCAGTGGTCATAGCACCTCTGAAAGATTTTCTTACGAAGGCGATCGGGCTTTGTTCAGATGACACATGTCGGGTAAACATACCTTTGGGTTTGAATTACTTAGGGATTAAGCCTATGTTGGGGGAAGATGCACAGGAGGTGCAAGTGTTTGATCCAAGTGTAGTAGGTATGTCAAGCACACAAGAGGTGTGAAAACTAGCTATTGGCACAATAACATCTGGTAAAAAGAAAAAGTTACCGTTAAAAGGAGCTAACCGCTAACATTTAATGGGGCAGATTTGGAGGATTGTTTACCATTTACCTCGTGTTAAGTTCCAAGTCAATTTTACCCTACCGTTGGATTCTCGCAGGCAGTATAAAAAGGGCTAGATAGCTCAAACAAGGGTTCCATCCTACTTGCATAACTTGTACTTATCCTCTTTATCTCGCGCGAGCTTGAGGTGTAAGATTTTTTGGGTCTGCACTATTCCCCTCGTGTCGAATCAATCTCCCCCTTCTAATAGCAGCCACCTAGAGTCGGGATTCATTTTCCATGCTAGGATGACAACCACTAACCTAGCTGAGCCCTCGACACCTACTACCCCAGCAGTTGAGGAAGTAATGGAGATCGGGTCCGCAGATGAAGAAGTGTTGTCAATGCCTGTCACAAGGAAGGGAAAAGAGCAGGCACAGGGCTTAGGGAAGCCCCCCAAAGCTGCAAAATGGGCTTCAGGGGAGCCTAGGACCTCCCTAAGGCATGTCAAGTCCCTACGATCAATGCCTCAGGCTCAGGTTGCTCAGGAAGAAGCCCTGCCTACCAACCCGATCAACTGGTTACCTCCCTTCATCCGCCTGCGCAGACCCTCGACGTGCACACCAAAGAAAATTGATGGCTTGGTTACCTATCTTCAGACGCCACTAACCCCGAGAGAAGTCCCTATCTTGAGTGACCCCTGCGGGAAGCTCCATGAGGTTAAATTTGATGATCACGACTTGGAGAATTACGAAGCCTTCCCCGAGTAACCCCCACACTATACTTCGACACAAATTATGCAGACGATGGGGTCACAGTCATTCCTCAGCGCTGGGTAAGTGGACTGGCCAGATCCGGGCTCTTGAACCTGCTGTGTATGCCCCACTTTGGCCATTACAACATCATGGATCGGCTGGCCTAACAATTGCTCACCCTAATTCACAATGGTTGCCTATGGATTCAAGATAGAGTCCCCATAGATGCTGCATTGGTTCATAGAATTACGAGCCTTCTCATGAATGGGCCACACCCTCTAGAGAATGTGGGCAAGAAATATGAAGGAGACACTGCTGAATATGTGCATAAGACCTACCATGTGGAAAGGAATACACGAGGCTTTGTCATAAAATCCATCAGTGACCTAGCTACGCAGATGGGGACCATACTACTAGCTTGCAAGGTAATGCAAAAGTGCTAGGTCACAACCATCCCTGCCTATGTCATTCAGCTAGCCGGTCAATGTGCGAAGGGGGTCTGCCTCAATTGGGCCCAATAATTATGCGAAAAATTCTTAACCAACTTCCGCAAATCGCAGGAGTAGGTAAAAGCCTTTTTCTATGCCTAGCTATTGTTTCTTATAGCCCTTGTTGACTGGGAAACCCCTACAAAAAGAGTCCTCCCCGAGCTCCCTCCAGATATGTGCGAAGGGGCTCGGTATGCCCATTTGTGGGATTCCAAGGATGCGCAGTGCATAGAAGATAACCAAGTCTTCTGGGTCCTCTTCCAGAGTAGTGTGACCATAGCCATCAATTCTCGACCTCGGCTATCCCCCACAGTTTATGAAAAATACAAAAGTATCACAACATTCTAGGTTACCACAAATAACATTTAGCTCCACAGCCACAAGGATAAAACTTGGACATTACTTCCTTATATGGTAGCAGACGAGGAAATTGATAATGTGATTTCACTATGGCCTCCCTCCTAGAAGATAGGCTTCAAAACCAGTGCAAGGGGCACCACTAGTACTAGCACGGCATAGGTAATCCCACCTGTTATCACCAAGGAGACTGGAAGCACAGGGAGCAACTCAAGCGTAACACCGAAAAAGGACACGCAGCTAAAGCAGACCACCACAAAGAACATCGAGGCTAAAACCAAGGTCAATTAAGAGCTGGGCACGGAGGAAGTAAACATCGGAGGTACGAAGCAGATAGGAGAGCCTGTCAAGGGACCCCGAAAGAAGCAGCATGCTCAGCGAAATGAACAAGATGAGATAGTTACATTGATGGACTAAGATCTCAAACAAATCATAGATGTCGTCACACTAGCCACCAAAGAAAAATGGGTAGCTTTAGAGGAACACTAGAAGGTTGCGATCAACACCATCCAAGAAGAGCTTCGAACCTTGCAGCTAAAGACAAACATAATACAAACCAGCGTGGTTCAGCGAATAATTACCTTGGCATCTAGCAGTAAAAATCTAGCCATGGAAGAAAGCCATCTCTGTCCCTTACCTAGCGTCGCCCTTGTGATAAGGTCACCGGACCAGGAGATCCAACTCCAAGTAGGTGTAGGGGTGCAGTTGAATCTCGTCAAGCTACCCCATGGAGCATTATAGGGTTTCCACACCACGGTGTTTCAGGAGATTCACCATCGGGACCAACAAGTACACCAACAACTTGGCATGGCCGAACAAACCATCACATAGAATAACGCAGAAGTACTCTTTGCTGTCACACAACAAGTAGAGCTCGAAACTTTGATCCACTAGCTCTGAACAGAGGTTACAGAAGAAATCCTAGATGCAACCACCCCCCAGGATAAAGTGGAAGGATTGGTTGCAACATTGAAGGATTCTGGGATGGAAATGAAGGTCATTAAGACACAGTTGGAGTAGCAAATCTCTGACTTACAGGCCAAACTGCAGCCCAAGACACTCTTGGAGGTATGAGCCCAGTGCACTGCGCTAGTAACCATGGCTACAAACACCATTACAGGACAGATTGCTCAGGGAGCCCAGTTAGTCGAAGACGTCATGCAGCTCTAGACCAAGGTCTGGTGCAAACTGGTCCTCTCGAAAATAAATCAGGACTTGCGACAGAAGGAGGAAGATTTCGATCAGATCGAGACTACATTACCTACCTTGGTCCCTACACAGTGTTTTGCATGATTAAGGACCAACAACACCCTCCAAGATGAGATCAATGGACTCCACCATAAGAAACATGTTATCGGATAACGATTGAGGCCTTGGGCTACCACAACCCTCCAACTCTCACACGATGTTGATGGTGTTGTGAAACAACTAACCGAGACATTGGAGAGTGTCACTGCTATGACAGAGGGTCCAACATCATAGAAGGTTATAGATATTGTGCAGAGTGTTGCTACTCAGAGTCAGGAAGTGATTCCCTTGTTGGTCGCAGATGTCAATGCACTACGCACACAGGTGGATACCCCACCACCACAGTGACTCGAGACATGTCACAAGATTGCGTTGGGGGACTGTTGGAACAAGGTCTCCTACAAAAGCTACGAATTTGGTCCATTGTTGTATATTTTTGGTTATATTTAGTCTAACATAGGGGTTTTGGGGTGGTTCCAAGCCCCTAATGCATTGTAAGTGGGTTAAGGGTAGACAAAGAGTCCACAAACCATGGTTTGTGAACCATTAGATGCATAGGCTAAAGTAGTATAAGTAATTGAACCTTTTTGGAGTTGAAAGGGGAGACATTGAACTAAGATTCATGTGAATTGCGACTTAGTAGATCTATTTTGGGTTTTTGGGGTTTGGGTTTTTGGGGAAAGGACTCCTGCTGGCTGTGTGTGCAGAGATCCTCAGTCCTGCTGTGTGTGGACCCTACTATTGTGTGCATAGGTTTGGTTTTGGGTATTGTAAAAGGATCTGAAGGATTAATGAAAGCGAAAGGTTGTTGAACTCTGTGATATCTATTATGTTATGCATGATTCTATGTGAGCTCCGCAAGTGACCATGTTAAGTACTTATGTTGCATTGACAATTGATCTAAATCTCCTTGTTAGGCTTTATGCAAAAATAGTTGCGATAGTTGCTTTATTGTTCTGTATCTGTTAATTATTGTGATTGTATGTGGTATTTCGCACGTGGATGCGAAGGGACTAATAGATCTAGGTTTTGTAATATGCAATCTAATATTTCTGAAGTCAAACGCAGCTCTGCCTGACTTACTTGCCCTCTCCCAGGGTGCGAAAATCTGGTTCTAGCACCCTCCCATAGTGCTTCAGGTGAGACTTTGGCTTGCGCAAGCAGGTCACTGCTAAAAGGGCTAGTAGTATAGGGGTTTGTTGGCAAACCTTAACCTCTTAACCTAGGCCAGGACCCTTCGAGCCAACATACTTGGTACTAGTAGCTGAATTACCAAGAATCTCAAGACTCGAATGCTCACGTGGGATGAGAGTTCTTAGTGGAAAAAACTAGGGCACTCTTCCATATAGGTGACGGTGCAGGAAGCACTAGATCCTCTACTCTTACCTTGGTTGATTTTCTTTGGTTGACTAAGGGTGTTGCCAGTTCTTGCAGAAAGTTGTGCCAACATTCACAAGATATCTTCTCAAGGCCCAGTTACATTTTAGCATGTGAGAACAATTAGGTCTTCTAGGATTTGAGTAACATAAGAAAAAAAAACAAAAAACCATATTTTTTGATTGACTGGTGTTGTGAAATCAGCTCCAAAAAGAGAAGAAAAGAGATATCAACGTCTTAGGAATAAACCACTTCAAGGGGGCAACCTCCAATCCATTACATGAATGAAAAATTCTTGGATGATACAAATGAAAAAACCTCCTTTCTATATATAGGAATCCATGGTGCCATATAATAACTAGCCGACCTAACAATAATAATGTAAGGGCACAATAATAACAATATGGGGGTTACAAGGGTACAAAAATAACAATAATGGGGGCTACACTAACACAATAAGGGAATACACTTTTAATATAGGGACTTAACTAGGGCATCCTTCCATATAGGTGACGTTGCAAGCAGCACTAGATCCTCTACCCTTACCTTGGTCGATTTTCTTCGGTTGACTAAGGGTGTCACCAGTTCTTTCAGGAAGTTGTGCCAACATTCGCAAGATATATTCTCAAGGCCCAATTACATTTGAGCATGTGAGGATGATTAGGTCTTCTAGGATTTGAGTATCATACGGAAAAACAACAAAAAACCATATTTTTTGATTGACTGGTCACATTGGATTAATCTGCGCAAGCATGTCACCGCCGAAAGGGCCAGTAGAATAGGGTTTGTTGGCAAACCTTAACCTCTGAACCTAGGTCAGGACCCCTAGAGCCAACATACTCGATACTGGTAGTTGAATTACCAAGAATCTCAATACTCAAATTCTCACGAGGGACGACAGTACTTGTGGAAAAAACTAGGGCATCCTTCCATATAGGTGACAGTGCAGGAAGCACTAGATCCTCTACCCTTACCTTAGTCGATTTTCTTAGGTTGACTAAGGGTTTTTCTAGTTCTTTCAAGAAGTTGTGCCAGCATTCGCAAGATATCTTCTCAAGGTCCAGTTACATTTGAGCTTGTGAGGATGATTAGATCTTCTAGGATTTGAGTATCATACGTAAAAATGACAAAAAAACCATATTTTTTGATTGACTGGTCACATAGGATTAATATAAAGGGAAAATTTATCTTTTATTTTCACCTTGTTTTATGTATGCGATTTCACTTTTGATTTTATTTTAATCTATATCCTCTCAAATATTTCCAAAACCATTCCTAGTCGATGCTAGATAGACCCAATGGGACCCCGTCGATCTATACATATTTTGGACCTCCCCGCATTACCGGGAGGGGTTCTAGTTCTTTCTCCATTTAGGCGTCAAAGACAAAACACTGCCACCCTTATTGGTTCATCCTTTATTGGGGAATCATTATTTGGGAATCCTCGTCGGTCACCCAACGCTACACCACTAAACACCCCCACAGGGTCACCACATACCACTCCTCCCACAACCCCAAGGGGACATAGGAGTGCTACCCTTTCGGGAAGCCAAGTGAACTCATAGTAGGGTATGTCACAGACAAACCCTATACCTAACCAGAACACTTTGTTTTCATAGGGTGCAATGGCTACCAAGTCATAATCACCTTTCTTAGCTTCATTAAATCTACAATATTTAACCAAGTTAACAAAGACCCCATTACACACAACACTACATGGAAACCCATGCCCATGAAGATTCCTTCAGACATTCCAAAGTTCGAAGGGAAGGAAGCAGAAGACCCCATAAATCATGTTATGACTTTCCACCTGTGGTGTTCGTCGAACAACATCGTTGATGATACTATTCGATTGGGACTATTTCAATGCACCCTAACCAGAATAGACACGAAATGGTATGTGGAGCAACCATCTGCTACACATGGAACATTTAGCACCCTCGCTATGCATTCCTGACCTATTTTCAGTTACCCATCCAACATGATTCTGGAATGGAATTACTGACCTACTTTAGGCAGACACCCGCCATCCATATCTCAGACCATAACCACGAATGGCGGCGGTGTCGTAGTTTGTGCAAAGCCAAACTCGACGATCGAGTATTGTTAGACCTATTCCTGGAAAATCTCACCATATATATTTCAAAGGATCTGGCACAATAAAATCCCATATTCAAAGAGGATGCCATCAGTAAGGCCCAACATCTCTAATTGATATATACGCAGTCAGGATATATTTACAATATCCTGCATAACTCCCCACGCCTGCAAACATACAAAGAATTGTCGGGCGCATCAAACTCCATAGAAATTTTGATTGGGTCATTGACCCAAAATTTCCTAAGAATCAGTGTTCCATACCCTATTTACATATATGATTCTAACCAGAACATCCCGCAACCCAGCTACCAAAGTCATCATGCACCTCCACAAAATTTGACCAATAGGGCGTTGTCGTACCACTATCAGCAGGGAGGACCATATCCTCCGGCTCAAGGGACCCAATACATAGCTAGACATGCTAATAGAAGAGCTCCCCCCCAACAACCATTCATAAACTAGGGACAGGGGAACCTGGTTGCCTCACTTTCTTGAGTTGTCGAACTTTCCACCCAAGGAGTTTTCAGCAGACAGTTTGATCAGGTCCTTGAACGAAGGTCACCTAAGTAGCAATAATAAGTACTTATGAGACTTATGGAGTAATATGTGTGACTAATAATGTAGATGGTTTGATATGGTTCTTTGGCCCAAGATTTCCTAGGAAGTAGTAGTACCCATGATACTCCGGGAGTTACCAGGTAGGTCAAATACTTCAGATGGTTTGATCTGGTCTTTGGCCCAAGATTACCTAGGCAGTAGTAGTACCATGTGCGTCGATACTGCATACGGTTTGATCTAGTCTTTGGCCCAAGATCACCTAGGAAGAATTAGTACCATGCATATCGATACTGTAGGAAGTTTGATAAGGTCTTTGGCAACAGTAATCAGAACCCTGGATACTCATACAATTTTACTCAGAACGTATCACAACTCGTCTATCATGAAAGTCACCCCCACACTCAGATACCAACTAGGACAAGGGAACCAATATCCCCCATCCCCCACATAGAATGGACCACTACTACAGCGTAATGCGTCAGTCAATCTAGTGAAATCTTCCCAGGCTCATCAGCAACCATGCAACCAGGATAATTATGAAAATCCTCCAAATGCTTCAAAAAAAAGCTAAGGAACATAAACAAGGGAGATCCTAGACGGGGGGCAGTAACCAGCAATGCCCCTCACGATATCAATCTGGGAGCAACCCCAACCAAAATCAAAACTAGGAGCCAAGTAACAACTCCCAAAGGAAAATAGGAGCTGAGATTATCTAATCATAGAACTAAAAGGAGCACTGTAATCAACACTCCATAATTCCCAAAGCTGGTACCACACATTTTCACCTCCGAAAAAGATAAATTTTCAATGTCGATAGGTATTCCCTCTCTCATATTCTTTTTTAGCACATGTCTTTCAATAATATTTGAATAAAGAAGATTCTTTCACTTGAGGTATCTTTTGCAGGTATTGTGAAAATAATCCATCACTCCATCCATTGAAAGTTCCAGAGTAGGTATTATTCTACCCTCAGCATGATAGAGTCCCAGAAAAAATATGCATATCCTAACATCATTTCTCCATAAGAAATTAACCATAGGTTCTAAGCACCTGACCATGTTTATCATCACCCCACCTTTCACATGATAAACATCCTCTTTGGTCTATAAAGCCTCCCCTCCATGGCACCCGTCACCCAAATTAGACCATATGTCACAAAATTCATGATGCCATGGCCACAACACTTTAGTCTAGGAAGCACCTCATGCCCATTTCAATCACCATGCATCAGGTCAAATTCTACCATATCAAAATAAAACCCCTTTCCCAGACTACCAAGTTTTGCAAGTAGATCGAAAGCACACTAACGTGCCTCGTATTTGGCCTACCATACCTCCATTAGCATAGCAAATCTGTGACATTTTCCATCCTCTTCATTAACCCCAAACATGACACCAACCAACGGGTCCCCCACCCTCAACAAAACACCTTCCTCACATCATTAGTGAGCGAACACTTTCATTTTTTTGGGTACCTGTATTTGTTTTTTGTACAAGCCAAACCCTGTTATTTCATTTTTTTGGTAAGTGTACAAAGACCGCAAATGGTTCACTATGTCCCCCATTCATCCATCCATATTTTCTCCCATGGCAGTAGTCCCTAGTCACCCTTGATTGGAGTATCAAACCCTTCACGCATAAGCCAACATTACATTCATAACCAATATATACCCACCCTGGACGTCCTACCGACTCCAAGGATTTCCCCATCAGAAATAGTTATGATTGCCGCTAATCTAATTTTTATACTCCGGCCTTGGGCCAATCAATCCCCATCATTATTTTTCAGTCACCCTTTTCCATCATGCCCATGTTAAACCTATCACATTCAGGATCCTAATCCCTTGCATCAGTGACTCTCTCATTCGGTTGAGGCTTCCTTTTTGTTGACATCAACACCTATTTTCAAAAAAGGAAGCAACACCTTGGATCACCCCTCACCACAAAAGGGACATCCTCGAGTGGAATTGTGAGAGAAATCATTGCCCAGAGATTTCATCGATACTCTTGACATTCGAATACAACACAAGCTTTCATGTCAATATGGTATCGTACCTTACAACCATTGCACATTGATCAAATTCATTGAAGACCCATGCCTTTATAAGCATCACTTTCACGGGAAGGTACCAGTCATACACCCATGCATACAATACGAATTTATATTCCATACTAAGCTTACACATGTGGTTACCAAATTCCACCTATTGTCAAATAAAAATTCCCTGAAGGCGTTAGAAATTTTCGTCATCAACCAGTAGATCACTACCATTCTAGTGACACATACAAAATCTTTATCTATCAAATAGATTTTTTTAGCTAGCCAAAGCATGACGAGCATGGGACATGCCCGCCTCGTAGGAAAATCATTTTTATTGTATTATACCATTTCTTGTATGGTTACCATAGGACATGGTTGCTCTTCGACCCGGTGTAAGGTGTTTCAAACTCAGTGTTACACGCAAGTCTGTCTCTCACTCCGCACAATACACAGAAAAGAAACTATAATGTATTTCGGCTATACGATTCTTCCTAGACCTCACTGATTAGGGGGGAATTTTTATCACTAGAAATTCTTACAAGAAAATATGAAATTATTAAATGTCATGCAGAAGGATTTACAGGGCAGAGGCACATTAGAGAATCCATAGAATTTTAAAATATCTAGGTTCCTAGAGAAAAATCAAATTGCACACTCAATAACATAGTAGAATGTGCCTCCACGCGCATTTTTCTTCAATAGGCACGCCTTTGTGAAGCTTTCCATCAAAAAGTCACGTGGACCTAATAGTGGTGGAATTCACTTTCCAGGACCACAAGGTACACTCCAGGAAATTGATCCCACACTTGATACCGCCTAAGGATAGCCGCCCAAGCCTCCTTAGGACCTCAAGGGAGCACACAATGGAATAATGTGGAACACAATGGAATCACACTCCTCTCTTGGGTCACCATTCACTAATGTACCAAGAGAGGGAAGGAGAGCTTGAATTCTTCTATAAAAGGCCACCAAGAAATAAAAAAAGGGAGAACACATTTTTATGCTGGCCAAAATTTCCTTAAGAAATCCAACAGTGTGTGATCTGGAGCAGACATAGAGGGGATTAATTTGTTGGCCATCTAGCAACTCCAATACTTCAGAGTAGAGAGAGAGACTTTGTTCCAAGGTACCTCAGAGGTAAATACATCCTTGCATTGGGTCATAGAACTCCCTAGTTCTAAGGGCCCCTTGGTAAGTGGGTAAACATTTCATCCTTTATTCCTACTAACACTCAATAAGAGGGTACGTAAGTGCCACCGTTTGTATTATTGAAGTTGTTTGACTCTATTTAGAGCTTTTGTGTTGTGTGTTTTAGTTTATTTTTTATTTTCTCTCTATGTATGCATGTTATTTTCTTATATAGTATGTTTTATGTTTTGGAATGTTCACTAACTTGTTGAGTACCTTATTTATCTGCCTATGAGCAGGAACTTAAGAGGAAACAACCACTCCTGTTAAGCAGGTGTGGTCTGGTACACTTGTGCACCAAATTTGCCTACACAACAATCAAAATCATTCTTTGGTTTAATCAAAGAAGCACAAAATTCTTTCTTGAATTCACTAGTATTTTAATTTTACGTACATTAACTAATGAAAGATTTAGTTTCTTGCGATGAGCTCTCATAATATACTCCACACCATCTTTGAAAAATTGGTGCTTTTTTTCATGGTGATAAAAGATGTATTTTCTAACATAGAGGTAAGGACTACCCAAAACAATTCCTGAAACATCAAGCGGTACAACATCTAATTCAACTTTGTCAATGAAGTTTGTTGTGATTGCAAATCGAAGAATTCACTTTCTTATAACTTGTAAATTTGTGTTCTTGCATATCCAAACCATGGTTATGGTTTGTGATGTGGAATGGTTTCAAGATTAATTTTCTTGACTAAGTCCTCAAACATAAAATTGGCTGGAGACCCACTATCAAATAGTGTGTCGAGTTTTGTATGTTTTGGAATAACCCTCACATGAAATAATTCAATCCTTGTTTCTTCATTTGGAGTACTAGTGTGGCAATTTGACAAACCAGTGCTAGCAATGAATTCTTTTCCTTTCATACCCATGGCTATAATTTTAGTTTCATCACCCGTGTCAGATCCTAAATATTTTTGAGTTGTTGTAGCTATTTTTTGTTTTCCCTTACTCTTGAATTTCTTGGGCCTCATCTCTGGATGAAGTTTCCAACAAAGGTCTTCATCATTCCCTTCTTTGGAACAATGTTTAAATGCCATTTTATATCCTTCCCTTTTAATAGATGCATTTTAATTTCCATTTCCTTTTTCTCCACCCTTAAATGGTTTCTTTTTACCCTCTTCTATAATATTTTTCCCTCTTGGCTCAAGGTGAGTGGATTGCACACAAAACTCATCTAGACTAGTGGAATTGAACATAAGGATAGTATGCCTTAGGTAGCTCTGTAAACCCCTTATATACTTCAGTGACGTGTCTTTTGAATGGAAATAAACACCTAACATAAGAGATATTTTTCTAAATCTTGGGTGTAATATTGCACACTTTAACCTTTAAGTTGTCTAAAGTTCTGCTAATTCATGATGGAATTTTGCATATACGCTAGAGGGTAAAATTGTATTTTAATTAAAAAATGTAATTATACCAAGAGAGTGAGATCTTACCATGTTTTTTAATCTTATATTGTGTCTTGGATTCCCACCATACTAGTGTTTCACTCTCTACTCTCAAGGAATATAATTGAATCTTTGTATCATCATCTTGAAGGTTTTGAATTCTACAGTAAAACTCCAACTGTTGAACCCAATTTTCAAGCTTCTCTGCATTCACTTCACCATTATACATAGGCAACTCAAATTTATGTCAATTTTTAACAACGGTTATTTACCAATTCCTTTTTAGGCAGGTTGAAGAGTATGAGTAAGGATTTTAGTAGTGGAAAAGGATGAAGATGAAGGCGAAGATGGTGGTGAGGATGATGGTGGAGTAGATTATGGCTTATCACTATTTCCATTACCTCCTCATTTGGATATTTCACCATGTAACCTTGTGCTCCTCTCTTTACAGAGGACCTTCACCATCTATGTCATGTAAAAGAAATCATTCCCAAACACCTTCTCATCCTCTGACATGTTATCATTTCCTCCTTCATGAAACATGCTTACTAAAGCCTCAGGTACAATAGGAGGTGAATCTTGTAGTGGAAATTGTGGCAATTGTTTCCTCCTTCTCATTTCTCCAACTGAAGCACCTGCACCCACAAACTTACCTTCTCCTCTCTTGAGCTTCAACCTTGTAAGCATTTAAACACTTGCAAAAAAATTAAATCCTATTTTCACAAGTAAACCTAGTGCTCTGATACCAACTTGATATGAATGAGAATATTAGTGTTTTCTATGCTACGATCCAATTTAGAATACAAATAAAGTTCTTGAGAATTATGAGATAAATTGCAAGTTTTTCATGAGTTTTAATGTGTTTTGATGTGAATTAATTGAGAAAATTAATATAAAAAAAACAATGAAAAACATCATCTAATAGACATGAACATCACCATAAATAGTAACACAATTGCACATGATGATGGATTTCACCCTGCCTAGGCTACGTCTCCTTGGTCCAGCTTCCAATGGCTTAGTCCTCTTTTATTATGCTCAAAAGTGTGATTACATATGTTTACAATGCTCAAACCACTCTGAAAATTATTCCATTAGCTCCAAAATTCCAAAAACTGCCTATGTAGCCTCTTTCTGCCTCGAATTTGGTAAAATTTTATGCACTATTCGCTCCACATTTTCCCCAAAATCTGGCACCATCCTTCAAATATGCCCAGAATTCAACTAACTGGGTGCAAATTTTCCCAAAGATCAGGGGAAATGTCACCGCACTGATTTTCCCAATAAGGCCTTAATGTCAAATTTCTAACCATATCATATTGTTAATAACACATTTTTATATAAAAAATAACGTTGTTGTTTTTGTGCCAACTGTCAGAATTAACCATTAGGGTGGACACATGACAGGTTGGAATTTATTGCTAACGGTTAATGGTTAATGACCATTGGGGCGGGGGTGCGAGGTTAGCCTCCCACCCATGTTCCCACCTTTGGCGGTGACTAGAGCTGGGGCTAGACCCCAGCCCCCTCCCCCATAGTGAAACTAATATGAAAACAAAACTAACCCGAAACCAATGTATAGTAAGGAACACATATGTGGTGTAGTGGTAAAGCTCTTCGCTCGTCACTTCAAGTTTGCAGTTTTGTCCAATGCCTACTCCGCTCAAACTTGAACCAATTTTGGTGGCCCTGGGGCTGCCATGTGGCGGCCCCGGGCTGGTCCATATGGCAGCATGTGGTTGGCCACCAAAACAACCAATTGAAACACGCCATTGAAAACCAATAAGAATGTGCCACTTGGTATCATTCCATTTTCAAATGAAAACCATTGACCATGTAAACCTACATAGTCACCTTGCCACATAGGCATGCCCAGTCAGCTGTGCATACTGCTGACTAGGTTTTCCTGCATTTTTTAAAAATAAATTTTAATGTTTGACAAAGTGGAAAGAACGCATTTCTGGGAGCATAGGATGTTGGTTTTCCACGAAACGATTTGCGCCAGATTTATAACAACGAGATATACATGGGAATTCAAGTTTCACACCATTATGACAACTTTAAAATTTTAGCATAATTTTGAGCACCTGATGACACAACCTCTAGGGACCCAAAATTTTATAGGGCTCCATATACCTCTCATCTCAACCCACAACATCCAAGGACCCAATATATTATAGGGCTCTAGGACTCCTATCGGAACCCACAACCTTGAGGGAACCCAAGTCATTACAAGGCTCCAAAGACTAGAACTAACCATAGCCTCCAAGGATGGAGAAAGAATCCCCTTCACTTCTCTTCCCTATTGGGAAAAATACATAAAGGGGGGGTGAATCAATATTTAAAACTCATAATAATCTTTCCTTAATTTTACTGATATCTATACGCGACTTTAATTAATCCAACTTGCGTATTCCAGTGAACTTATTAGAGAGATAAATCTTCAAAAACTTTACTTAGCCCAATGCATCATTTATTCATCAGACAATTAGTAAGAATTAACTATGTGCAGTAAGAAAAGAATAAATCGTCTTACATAAGCAACACACATCAACACCACGATTTAAGGTGGAAACCCAAGTCGGGAGAAAACCACTGTTGTTGTCGTCTTTGTCTTCAATATTTATTATAAAGAAAACTACTTACAATGTTGTACTAGTTTATACTCTTACAAACACATAGGCACCCACCTGCATAAGTCTGCAACCTTCTTTCGTTCTTCAGCTACTACTGGAAGGGAGCTTCAACTCCCTGATCGCATTTACCAGCTACTACTGGAAGGGAGCTACAACCCCATGAACTAATCACCAACTTCTACTGGCAGGAATATTCGACTTCAATATTGAAGGCATCGGCTCTCAGAGTGACTACAGACCATGTTTCATAAATTTTCACACTAGATCCAACAACTTTAATGCAACAAAATTTGTAGATCAACACTAATAGTCATCAACCAATATTGAAATATAATAGTGAGATCATTGTAACCAGATCCCATCATTAAAACCTAACTTTTGTATTAACACGCATAATCAAATTCAACCCTAATCATTCACAAAACAAATTGTATATGCTACTTCACTTAAATAACCTGTGTGTATATGCGCTTTTCAGTGGAGCAACCTGCGTATATATATTTATATATTGAAATTAGAGTTCTAAAGAAACTCAGAATAGATCAGATACATTTAGGCACACTTTTCCAGATTTACAGAACCCTTATTTAGTCAGCAACATCCATCATATTCAATCATCGATTCACTAATCATATTTATACATAATCAACTAGCAACATAAACAATATTAAAACAATCCAGATCTAATGAATACTTCATTGAAAGACATAATAAACACAATAGAAATGATCAGACATTTGCTTCAACAATATTTAGAAAAACCCTAACTTCAATATGCGCCTTTGTTGAAATGAACCTACGAGTATACGCGCTTTCACCGTGATGAACCAATGTATAGATCTGTAAGTATTACAGGACTGTGTACCACTTCAAATTTGTAAACTTGCTCAGATCATATCATTTACTTCATCAATTATGCGAGAGACCACAGATCTAAAAAACTCATAAACAGATCATGTAAATACATAGTCATTTCAGGTGTGGAGATTCTGATCCATTATTGTATTCATGAGTGCATTAAAATAACATATATATCTATTGAATATAGCCCTATCCATGTAGATATACTTCAAAATGAATTATTCATTAAATTCTCATACACATGCACTTATTTGCACTATGATCTTCACCTCCTTATATATTTTGAGCCTTAGCCAATACCATGAGCCAAAACCACACAAGTGTCAGTGGTATTCTTGGATGAGATCAAATAGGTGTTATTGCGCTCAATATTGTGGGCTAATACCATGGTAAAGACCCTTGGTATTTTTAAAATTAGTGCGTCGATTCATATACGACTTTGTGTCTTTGTACCCGCATGTACACGTGATTTTTCTTCACAAAAACTGCGTATACACAAAATCTAGATATATACACGACTTTGCTTCATTGAACCTTCGGCTATACAGAAGTTCCCTTCATCAAACCTGCACATATTTCTTGAAACATTCCTCTGTAACTGATTGGTATTGCTTTCTCTGTCACATCTAAACTGGCCTGTAGATACATCAAGTTTACATATTCAACAAATAGGTTTCTATTAAAAGGCAACTCATCGAGTATGTTTTCGTGAAGGAGAATTTATTACATCATAATTCCAATAATCTCCCACTTTAGAATTTCTGGTAACCATGTTGTTGTTTGATCACCACTACTTGTAGATACATGTTAGACACATCAATCATAATCATTATTCAAACAACACGTTATTATCCCCCTTTGATATCAAGGGAAAAGGATGAATCAATACAAGAATGCCAAGATACTCCCCTTGAACACAAGTTGAAGCTTCAAAACATATTTTCCAGACTATATAGCCTTTCC
Source organism: Pinus albicaulis (assembly GCA_034641835.2). Lineage (NCBI taxonomy): Eukaryota > Viridiplantae > Streptophyta > Pinopsida > Pinales > Pinaceae > Pinus > Pinus albicaulis. The sequence goes on from CM076579.1 coordinate 1,655,880,464, forward strand.
TATCACCAAGGATGCATACATACATCAATTACCCAATCAAGTGGGTTTACATATTTGAATCAACTACCCAACCAAGTGGGTTTACATTTTTGCCTCAAGCACCCAACCAAGTGGGTTTACAAATTTTAGAATGTCCCTACATGATTGAATATGACAATATTTACATCATAGGTCTCAACATGACCCTTACATCAAATTACAACTTTGAATTTATAAGCAATACCAAAGGATCTCAATAGAGAGAGATCATTGAACACACTTCAGTAACCAATAGAATGCCAACAATGCATTATATCTAGAAAGACTAATGCTCCCCTAAACTTGTGCATCCTGAACATTTTGAACAACCAATTCATCAAATCATCTTCATCAAGAAAATAGAAAATAAGAAAATGTAGCTTGAAAAACCATAACCGCAAATGTACCCATTAGCGCTAAATCATATCATTCAGCAACATGATGAAGACTAATATTGAAATTTGACCCACCAAATTTTATGACAGAAGGCTCCATACGCAACTGTATAGAAAGAAACTCACGTATATATGCAACTATGCATCACGAAACCTGAATACCAAAATTAATCTTCTAAAATTAAACAGATCAAATAAGTGAGGCAGAGACAACTCCTAGCTTCGGTATGAGATATTCAAATGCTTCTCTGGTAAGAGGTTTAGTAAATATGTCAGCCACTTATTCTTTGGAGGGAAAATACTCCAATTTAACCTTTTTCTCAAGCACTTGTTCTCAGAAAAATTGATACTTGATAGGAATGTTCTTGGTTTTGGAATTCATAACAGGATTTTTCGAGATACTGATGGCACTTGTATTATCAGATAGGATGGATATGGGAGGAGAACATTTAATTTCAATATCTTCTAATGTATACATCATCCAAAGAAGTTGTGTGCAACATGATGCAGCAACCACATATTCTACTTATGTTGTAGATAAGGCAATGGAACTTTGTTTCTTGCTGAACCAAGATACTAATCGAGGCCCCATATAAAATGCACCTCCACTAGCACATTTTTGGTCATCAAAATTTCCAGCACAGTCCGCATCTGTATAAGAATGAAGATTAATATCATGATTCTTGAGATACCATAGACCAAAATCTTAAGTTCCTTGTATATATTTGAATATTATTTTTATGGCCTGAAGATGTGACACCTTTGGATTAGCTTGGAATCATCCAACAATCCCAATTTCATGCATGATATCCAGTCTAGTCCCTATTAGATAAAGTGGACTTCCAAACATAGATATATAATCTAGTTGGTTTAGCAAGGGAGAATTATCATGAGAACTGAGGTTACAATCTCCCCCTTTGGAATTGATGGCAACCATGTTTGTGTTTGATCACCACAACTTGTAGATACATGTTAGACACATCAATCATCATAATTATTCAAACAACAAGTTATTCTCCCCCTTTTATATTAAGGGCAAAGGATGAACCGATACAAGAATACCAAGATACTCCCCTTGAACACATGTTGAAGCTTCAAAACATATTTGCAAAACTATATAGCCTTTCCTATCACCAAGGATGCATACATACGTCAATTACCCAACCAAGTGGGATTACATATTTGACTCAACTACCCAACCAAGTGGGTTTACATATTTGACTCAAGCACCCAACCAAGTGGGTTTACAAATTTGAAAATGTCCCTACATGATTTAATATGACAATATTTACATCATAGGTCTTGTTAGCCATCAGTATTTTTTACATGTTAGTGATGACTATATCTACAGCTGAGTTTTCTATAAACTGATTTCTGTATGTCAATATGTCATCCAGAAAACCCTCCTAAAACTTTTTCACCTTTCTACCTTTTCAGTTCGCCCATGTCGAAATCAAAACCTCATATCACAATCCTATCTAGCTTCAGCCTTATTGGCCTGCCCATCAGCTTTAAAAGGCAAATCCACATCTGTTTCAAAAGTCTCCCCTATGTTAGGAAGTGGCGTTTTAGGACATTTCACCTTTGGCAATCATCGAAAAGCCAAAAATCCTCCATCTGCAAAAGACCTGCCATGACTGATCCCTTACTTTGCAAATGAAATTGACAAGCAGCCTTAATTCGCGCCACTCACATCCCCTAGATCTCAGCACTGCATAAAATCCAATCTCAAGCTAACTACTAGGTTTTTCACAGTGTTCTATGGTTTCTACAAAGGCAGGAAATATAATTTCATCTCATGGAGTAAATGTTTGAGTTTACAGTTAGAGGAACAGCTGCTTCTAAATGTATTATGAGCCTGAGATGAAGTTGCAAAACAAAAGTCACTCATCAGGACCTTACAGCTCTTTCCAGCATGAAAATCACAGTAAGAAAGGGTCACCACTGTCTCAGCAAACTGGTAAATTGTCAAGGCCCAGAACCTCCTTCATTTACAAGCAGAGGGTTAGGGCGCCTCCTTCATCCATAAGTAGAGGGCGCGGGCCAGTATTGACTTAGAAGATTGCAAAAGTCCAGGTTTGCCTTTACTGAAACAATGAAACAATATCTTCAGGTTTTATGAATGTAATTGATGACCATAACAGGAATGGAACTTGAAATATGCTAGCTCAAAGGAAAGGAGAGTCTGGTTTGATAAAAAGGTCATCTAAAGCTTTCAAATCATGTAAATTGTTGAACTTTAGAAAGGCCTGTCATCAGTAAACATCCCAATCATAAGAAGCCTGTTTTGTCCAAGATCAAATGGAATAGATGCTGTCAACCAATGCCATTACACAGGCAGAAGGAAAATCCTTGGTTTTTCAAAAAGCACTGACCATCATAGTCACAAAGATTTTTTGTCAAGTAACAGGTCATGAGATGAACAAGCCAAATGATAAATATCTCAGTCACCCTTAGAACAGTGTCACTGTGGCTAGGGTTTCTTCTGAAATACAGTGATACTTGCAAGTAGTGATGCCAAGATTGATGTTGTTCAAGTGGTTTACTTACCACCACATTCAGAGAAAGGCTGTGTCAAACATAGTGGTCAAAAAGCCTTCGGATACCTTACCTGATGAAGAGCCTCCTCCATGCATGAGTAGATGGCCAAAGCCATTGCAAGTTGTTGAAGCTGATTGATATAAAATACAATGGAAGGATACAAAGAAATTGAATAAAAGTCATTGCACAGGTAAGTGTTATTGTTTATGAGGCAAAGGTACTGTTTTCCCTTTTCAAAGAACTGTCTGTCAGACAGTACCTGTAGTGGAAAAGAGAAAATATTGAACATATTGTATGCTATTGATGCCAAAAGGAGCAGTTGCTTCAAGATGGTTAAAGGCAAGAAATCCCTTCTGAGTAAACAGAGAAGTCTAGTGTGAAAACATGCCATCAAAAGATGGCACTTACAGTCCAGAGGGAAACCTGTAAACCACCTACGAACAGAGATTACTATCACTGTTTAAAACAGCTCGATAACAAACACAGTTTTATATCATTTAGAAGGGCAGAGATATCATCAAGTCCAAATAGGACCGGCAAAGTTTAAATACTTACAGTGATAAAGAAATCAAGAACGCAAGTAAAGACATCAACTCTCAAAGCAAGGAAATGCCACTGTCTGAAAGAAAGACTTCACTGTGTTCAAAAGATAGCCGTGGGTTCTTTATTTATGTATTTCAAATAAACAATGAAAGTATCCGTTGAAGGTATGTTAAAAGAGTGGAATAGGGGAATACGAAGGTCATTGTCGAAATTCAAAACCAAACTTCGCAACCCCCGAGTATCAAAGCGTTTTTTGAGCAATTTGAATTTTTTCTGCACCGGTTAAGGCCGCGCGACGTGCCTGGATCTGTGCGCGACGTGCCTGGGCGGAAATTTACACAGGGCCCTTTGTCGGCGCGACGTGCCTGTATGTTGGCGCGACGCGCCTGTACAGGCCGCCCGACTGCCCGACAGATCGACCCGATAGGCCCGACAAGGGCTTTTCTGCGCGACGTGTTTTCTTCAAAGAGTGCCGCGCCAGTTTTGGAGAATTCCAGTGCTACTCAAGCATCCTTCCAAAGGTTTTCTCCTCGAAATTCAAAAGGTATTTCGACTCCTACCTCGGAAATCTCGAAAACAAAAGTTAAATTCTGTGTGCCGTGGTTTGAAACTATGCATTGTTGAAAAGGCCTTGACCATTTTAAGAGAAACCCTTGTAGCCTCTGCTCAAGCTTTGAGTTTTTAAAACCCTGTGCCTCCGCTCTAAAACTTGATTTTGACTGTATATCCACAACAAGGGTAACACTAAAAATGAGCATGATTTTGTTTAAAGTGAAATAGCATACACAAAGAACAGTAAATTTTAAAATAGGAAAGAGGATTCTGGGTCAAGCAGAAGTATAAATCAAGCAAAGGTTTTCACAATATCACCAGAAGGCTACACTTATAAGGGACTATTTATTGTTTTAAAAGAGAAAACTCATATAACCCTTGTCTTAAAGCTCTACAGTCTTCTAAAAAACTCTGTCAGGTTTTGCTCCAATACTCTGTATTGACAGTCTAATCATATGTGAGATAGTTTGCTTGAGATACAAATTGTTGAAGGGTGGCACACTTATACAGGGTAAGGTGTTAATGGTTGAAAGCCTCCTTGAGCAAGGAGTTTTGGTATGTTGGTTAACATCAAAGATTTCAAAGAACAGAGTGACTGTTGGCTTTCTCTCACAAGCACACCTTTTAGCAAACTGCCTCCCTGTTTCACTGTATTTTTCACTACTGTAAGTATGTTGGCACAGAGATCTTCAAAGGTGAACAGCATATTGAGAGACAGAGTTGTTGGTGGTTAAATGTAAACATTGGAGGCAGAAGTACACAGGTGATGGTTGATCCGTTAACTTCACAAGAAAAATTGTCCTTCATAAAGCACTGTGTATTGATTTTTCATCTAACCTAGGTCTGCCCTCTTTTTCACCATATTATCATTTTGAAAAGCTGATTGACAAAGAGACTCTAAGGATAAATAGTACACTGAAGGGAAGATTTCATTGATGGGATTCTAACTTTGGAGGCAGAGGTACAAAAGTGGTTTTTGTTTTCTTAAAACTTCACAAATGAAAAGGGCCACTTTCTAAAGAGGCAGAGTTCTTGGTGATTCTGATTATATTGAAAGGCGAGATGTAGCTATGTTTGATTGACCTCCCAACAAACTCACCGGGGTAGAGTTTTCAAAAGCGTGCCTGATAAGTAACACGAGGAGTTTGTCTCATCATCACATGGTACCATTGTTAAAAAGTTTGCCTGGCTGAAGTGCATACAGAGTTGAAGGACTGTTTTTAAGAAGTGCAGAGGTGGCTTATTCAAAGAAACATTGTTGCATTTTATTCAAATCCACAGTGTCCATATCTGTCCAAACAGTATAGTGGCCAGTTTCAATCCAGCAGGGCATTGTTCATACAGTAAAGACAGTTTGCCTTTTCCAAAGTTTGGTCAAAGTCAAAATGCCTCCAAAACGAGATCACAAGAGCGATCCACATAAGAGATATGAGCCTATCTCCATAGAAGAAATCAATGCTCACCCATCAGTGCTTTTCAATTTCCATGAAGTAGGTTGTCTTGATTTCTGCCAGAGGATAGAAGAAGTCAAGAGTTTTTCGCCACTTACACATTTGTGCGCTTTGAGATTCAAGGACAAACACTTCCAGTTAGCGGGTCTTGACTTCAAAATCTCCCCAAGGTATGTATCCAAGGCTACCAAGATCTCGTATCATGGTGAAAAGTGGTTTAAACAAGCTCATCTTGATCTAGAGGATTATAAACCTTTCATCAAACCTGAACATAGGGAAACCATCACTGCTATTTTCCCTTTCTCCTATCTTCTTGACAGTTATGCTCCGTTGATGAAAGCCATAATGAGATATTTCACTTGTGAAGGGAGGTTTAGCCAAATTTTTGCCTATCATGTCCGCTTGTTGATGCATTTTACCAGAAGCAGGCAATTAAACCTTCCATACTTTTTGTCCAAAAGCATAGAGAAAATGGCAGCTACTGTCCAAAAGAAGGCTCCACCTCAGCAAATCCCTTCTCTCTTTCATCATTCCTTGATCGAGATTATCTTCTTACACCAGCTGGAGAAGAAAGGGGTTTCATGGGATTCATTCATTAGCCATGCAGATTTCGCCACTGTCCCTCCTGTTCATGTGTCTCCTACTCAGCCTGTCCATCGCCCAGTGCCTTTGTCTAGTAGGCCCACCCCTAAAAAACTCAAGATGACCACTGGGCAGCCAAGTCAACAGGGAGAAGGAGAGGGCAGTGAACCACAGGGAGGAAAAGAAGGCAGTGAATAGCAGCAGCCAGATTCTGAGGGACAACAGCAGTTGGAAATCAGTGGACAGCAGCAGTTGGAGGTTGATGAACAGCAGCAGGTATAGGAAGAGGGACAGCAGCTAGATATTGATGAACAGCAACAGACAGTAGTTGAGGAGGAGCAAGTTGGGCAAACAATTGAAGCACCTTTTGGGCCACAAACTGGACAGGATGTTGAGGAAGGACAGCAAGCTGAAGCTGCCTCCTTGACAGTGACCAAAACTGTTCCTAGAAAGAGGAAATTGCCCAAAAAGACAAATTCTAGCTTGCCAAGGAGAAAAAGCGCTAGATTGGCATTCAAAGGCAAAAGCATCGTTGGAAAAAGTGCCAAGCATGGAGGTAAATCAGCTGTCATCCCTATCCCAAGCGATGACAGTGATAACGAGGCCCACATCCTTGAAAACCTCCTCATTCACAAAGAGGGGAAAATTGAGGTGTTACAAGAAGATCTTCAAAGGGCGAGGAATTTCAACCATTTCTTGGAGGTTGAAAACAAACAAATGAAGTATCATGCAGCCATTCATGAGGCAAGGGCGATCAAGTATAAAAAGGAGGCAAAAAAGGCGCAAGTAAGAATTGAAGAGCTCATTGGCGAGTTTGATGATGAAGAGGAGGAGGACCAGCCTAGGCGAAAGAGGCCTAGGACCATCGGGCTTAGAAAAGCCTTGGAGAAACAGAGAGCAGAAGAACAAGCTCAATTCGAAGCCTTTCCTCTCACTGCCCTCTTTGAGCAGGAAATTGAGGAAAACAAGGAAGCATGGCTTGAGAGAGCTAACCAACATTTGGAATTAAAGCTTGAGAAGGAAAATAGGGATCTTGAGCTGCAGAGAAAGAGGACTCTTCACTTTCAGAAGCTAAATCAGTTTGCCAGGCGAAAATTAAAGGTAGCACAAGAGAAATTGAAGAAATTGAAGGAGAGGTGCCTAGCACGGAAGGAAGCAAAAAGCATATCAGCCCTTGATATTTTGGCTTCATCTTCGGAGCATGTTTCTATGGACCCTTGAGGGTCATGCATGCCAATTTTGAGCCTGTTTCGGCAACTTTTTGTTTTTTGGCATTTTTTGGGTTTTTGGCCAAAAACTCATAAATTCGCCATGTCAGTTTGATGAGTTGTCAAGGGAGGAGGGTGATAACGATGGATGCCATAATTCCATGAGCAGGTATCCAGCGATTTTCAGGGCATTTGAAGATCATTCTCCCCCTCAAATTGGCGAAAAACAGCCTCATTTTGCACATTCTGCCCGCCATATCAGCAGCCTGCTATTTTCTGGGTTTTTACACACAGGTACAATTTTTAGGGACTTTCAGAGATCAGATTGAGGTGATTCCACTTGCGTCGGAAAGCAGACACAGAGAGCTTTCCAACGAGCCATCATGAGCCTCATTTCGATACCGGGAAGGCTGCCATTTTACATCCAGCAAGTCAGGGGACCTTTTTCAGGCATAAATATGAAGTATTTTTGTAATTTTTGAACTCCAAAAATCTGCTTTTCCCAAATGTGCGTTAAGCTATTTTTATCATGGGGAAATCATGTAAAGTCAATATAATTTCCGTTTTTAGCGGTTTTTTAGATATTTTATGGGATATTTTGTGCCTTGGGCTTTGCAAAGCCTCAAGGACAAGTTTAGATATTTTGACTTGGCCAATGGGATAGCTAGTTGCTCTATGAGGTTTTCCTCCCTCAAGCCTATTTATTCCATGGTTCTCATTGTAAATCAAAGGCTGAACTTGAGAGAAGAATTAATACATTGGTCATATGAGCTTTGAAGAATACATTTGAGTTATGATTTTTGGACTGCCTCTTGGATGCTTTTGAGGAATGATGAAGGATTGTTGATGGATTCCTTGACATGGTAGAATGGTATAGTGCTTCTTAATGTGTTTTGTCTTCTAGTTTTCATTCACACTACATATTTCTTGCTGCTATAGATCAGTAAAGATTGATTTTGAGATATGCCCATGGAGGCACCTCAAAATCCCTGAATCTTCATAGCTTGATGTTTTCCTCTCCCTTAGTTATGCTAAAGAATTCTTAGCTGCTCTTTAGTAACTTAAGGTATTGTTGCTAAGTTTTATTCATAAGTTCTATGTATGTTGAGTAGGATGTATGGTTTTCCCTACCTACCTATCAGCTGCCCATAGTTCTGTCCATAAAACTTTCTCTTTGACTGATTTGTTGATCATCTTGTTGAACCAAGGAGGCCTAGTCCCGATCTAGCCCTTTGCCTAAAACTATGAAATCTGGTTTGTCAAAGTGCCCAATGACTTAGAGACTATGTTTAGGCGTTCCAGCGTAGTTGATGAGTTGTTAGTTTGTCTTGTGTGTTTTCCCCAAAGTCTGATAGCCATTTCCCGAAGTTAGAGGGTCTTATACCTCTATATATGGCTGGAATGTTTGATTTCAATGTTTTAATTAGCTCATAGTTGCATTTAGCATGATTAATGGCTTGCTATAACATGTTTATGTCCGCTATAAACTAGTTACACTTGAAATCCCTTGTCTTTCACCAACTTGTTGTCCATTTAATCCATTTTTCCCAAAGATCCCTTCTACCGTGAATCAAATCGGCCCTACAGCAGCTTTACATCATCACCTCATAGCTTCCTTGACCTGTTTGACCCCATAGCCCAATTTATCTACATCTTGTTATCCAATTTATGTATTTGATCAGTTTCATCCCTCACAAACTTAAAAAACCAAAAAACTAAAAACATACTTCATAACTAGCCTAATATCAGAACACCGCAAGTAAACACACCGACATCTTTTACACATATAGAGAGAGCCCTCTCTAAGTCTAGGAAGGCTAGGTCCTTGGGCTCCAAAGCTTGGTTTGATGTTACATCGTCATTTGGCTAGCCAATCGGCCAAATCACGGGACCCTAACATAATGGCGATCACGGTGGGACCCTGAGTGATTAAAACTTAGTTTCCCTCATTCTTAGAGACCTTTAAGAATACTATCTAATTGACTTATCCCACTGCTCACTAACATAGTGACACTCACAGTAGGACCTTTCGAGTTAGTGACAATCTAAGTACAACTTAGTAACTCCCGAAGTCTCAATCAAGCTTAGTAAACTTAGAGATTGTTTGAAGAGTAGAAAATAGCTCTTTCACCATCTTAGCAAAATGATGAGTCAGTTATAGAAAACTCTTCCAAACCTTGTAGGCACATAAAACTCAAAAAACCCCAAAACACTCCCTTAGATTGGCTTTTGACATTAGTGGTGGTGGACCATACAAGTATATCTCAAACAACTGACAATCCACCTGGCGACTCCACTAAACTTCTAGTAAGCCTTACTACTTTTCAAAACTCTAAGCTACTATCCGATAAACCTCTCCCATCGCTCACTAACATAGCGGGAGATGGTGGGACACTGAGTACATAATAGTCTAGCAAAATCTTATAGACTCTTTAGTCCTTTAGGTACCATAAACAAGCAAGCAGTCCCTAGACCCATTTTTTAGAGTAAACTCTTTTTGTTCTCATCACCCTAGCAAAGTGTTGAAACAAGTCTAGGATACTTTAACAAACCATAGTCTGCACATAAAACTCAGAAAATCCAAAAACATTCTCAGATTAGTTACTGGTGGTGGACCATAGCTATCTTCACAACAGCAACCCATTTCCACCTGGCGACTCCACTAATCCATCCCTTTTATTTTGACCATCCTTCGCCTTAGTAGAAACTTAGAAAAATCACTCATCCAGAACATTCACCAATATCATTCTCTCTAAACTCTGGATCTAAAAATCTGGCTTCACGAAGAATCAATACCAGAGCTCATCCAGATCCAAATCCCCCTATCATAGTAGATGACCCAGAAAAGATTCTGTGGCAAGCTTCCGAAACTGATCATCTAGCTTCTGGTAGATTCACCCGTAGAACAAGATCTGTACCTAAACATCGCACTATCCTACTAGATTCACCTTTTGAATTAGAGTCATCACAAACTCTTCCCAGAAGCAAATCATATAGTAAGATAAAATTCGACAATCTTGAACCCCTAAACCCACCACAGAGTCCTATTAGAGAAGCTTCACCCACCACTCCTCCTGATTTCCAGTTTCTTTATCAATTTGGCTCCTATCATCCCAGATCTTCTCAAAACCAGATCACTAGTCCAAGTTCATCCGCCACACCTGGTCAAACCACCACTGTTCAAACCACTTCATTTCAGCCTACTAGTCCTCATCTTGTACATCATCCATTAGCTCCGGTCATGGCTGCCTGGTACGCACCTTTGGTGTTACCACCACCTTTAGCTCCTCTCCCAAAAAAATATCAAGACAAAATCCCACACTTTACCGGAGAAGACACCACCACAGCTCAACAGCATGTAAGTAGGATTAGCGATGCTTTTGAATACATGGAATTACACGACGAAACCGTCAGAATGAGAATATTCGCCCAAAGCCTGGGTGGAGAACCCAAAACATGGTTTAAAAGCTTGCCTCCAAACAGCATCCGCAACATCCTAGAACTCTGCCAAGTCTTCACGAACAAGTGGGAAGTCCGAAGGAACCCTATTCAAATCCTGTCAGAATATAACAACCTAAAATGGGAAAATGGGGAAAGTGTCCAGGCATACTGCACTAGGTTCAATAGTGTGTATAACGCCCTCCCGCCTCACTTCAAACCCCCACTTGGTTTAATCTTGGCAAAATTCCCCGAAGGTTTTGATCCAGACATGACATATCATCTGAGAGACAAGGATCCCCCTACCCTAGAGGAAATGCAAAAAATAGCCATAAAAACAGAAGCCAACTTAGCAGAAAAAAGAGCCAGGACTAGATTAGAAGGAAAAGTCCCATATAGAGATAAGGTCTCCACTTCATCTCCTTCCCTAGATCCTAGAATAGATGGCCTGATAAAATCCATGACAAAGATGTGGGAAAAAATGACTGAAAAGCGCCTCCTAGGGACAACCAACCAAACCCTCAAAACCAGAAACAAGGCTTTAGAAAAGATCAGTCTCAAAATAAACCAAGAGGAAATGATCAGCAGATCAGACCATCCTTCAGTAAGAATTATGTTGATGAAGAGAATAAGGATACCGCACCCATTGATGAAAATCATTGGAAACTCATAGGTTCTGATAACGAGAGTAAGGTTTACCTCACAGCAGAAGAGCAAGAGTTGTGCTCCCCAAGTCAGGACGAAACCGACTATGAAGATCTCGAAGATCCTGCCATAGATTTTCAGAATGCCATTATAGAAGCTCATAGGCAATATAACCTTAGAAGCAGAAAAAACCAAGACCACTCCAAGAAGGGTAGCCCTGACACTGCTAAAACCTCTGACACCATCCCTAAAAAAGCCATGGATAGCAACAAAATTGTGGCCAAGAAAATTGACCAAAACAAGGATAAAGCTATTCAAACAAGTCTTAGCTCAGATACTCTTAGCACCTCTACAAAAACCCCCGAGGCGACTGTGTCAAACAATGTCTCAAACCAGAGTCAGCAAATTAAGAGCATAGAAAAGGTCATGTCCGAAAAAGCTGAAACAAATCTACCCAAACTACAAACTCCTTTTAGTTTTGAAGGGGAAGTTTCCGAAATAAAAATTACCATACCCCTTACTGAGCTAATAATTGTAGATAGGTATAGATCTCAAATTTTCAAAGTTTTTGACATAGGGAGCGAGGCAGATACTTTAAATCTAACTGAAAACAAACCCGAGCTCTTATTCGGCCCGAAAATAGAAGGTCAATACCGAAAAAGATTTGTTTCTCCTTCCTATGAGAGCCTGAACATACGGGACAAGATATTACATAATGCCATGTTAGATTCTGGTACCTCCCATAACCTCATGCCTAAAGCAATCATGGAAAACCTGGAACTGGAAGTAACTCAACCTCTGGTAACTCAAGCAGTCATGGAAAACAATACTCCCATTTATTCCACTCATTCTAATTTAGATTCTTTTATCTTATACAATGAAAGTGATATAAACAAGCAGATAATGGAAAAGGAAGAAGCTCTCAAACCATCAGAAATGCATTTTCCATTACTAGATGCAGAAACTAATAACCAAAACTTCTATGATCTTTCTCCTGTTAATCCTGCATATCATAAGTCAGAAAATAGATTTATAAATCAAGTTGAAGAAAAGAAATCTGGCAGTCCAATGTACATGGCTGGTGACATTGCTTATGTTAATGATTCTCAAATGCTTGATCAATATGTTGACTTATATGATTTCCAAACAGAAGCTGACTTTGCAGAAGATTCAGTTTTTGATTTTTGGGAGGAAGCTCAGTTTCATAAATTTGAGAAAAGTAAGCAGCCATTACCAGTCATCTATGACACTCATGAGGAGAATCTTAAGAGTTCAGAAGTAAGTGAAGAGTCTCGGACTCTTTGCTCTACTTCACTTCAGCCCGTCAGAGATAACATGCACATGATTGGAAATCAACAGTTTTTCAGCTTTGATGATGAGTTTGAGGAAGATGATGAAATCCTCGAGCAAGTTGTAAATGAGAAGCCTTTTCCTGAAATAGTTGAAGAAATCATTTTGGACATGGAATCTTCCTTAACTCCAGATTTGCAGCCACCAAGTTCCATAGAGTTACAAATTGCAGATGAAGAAGTAGAGGTTAATAAACACATGGGAGTTGTCACATTGTCCTTTCAAGATAATTTATTGTCAAAGTGTATCCTTGTTCATCAACCTGATGACCTTCACACAGTTTTCAGTCCACTTAATCAAAACACATCAGCTTGGAAAGAAAACTACACTGCAATACATGATGAGTCTGACAGTTCGAGTGATCATGAGGAAGAGTTGCTTTACCAGGGGGGTCCCAAATATAGCCAAGTGGAAGAAAGAGTATTCCTGAATGAAGCCTATATCTCAAAACCTCTAGATCAGGTATTATTCCAAGACCCATTTGTTGTTTTCCTTGAGAAGTCTGAAAGAGTAGTCTTGAATAAATCCTATGTATCAAATCCTCTAGATCAGGTATTATTCCAAGATCTATTTGTTGTTTTCCTTGAGAAGTCTGTAGGGGTAGTGGGTTCTATCATAAACAAGTTGCTACCAAGAATGAGAAAAAACTTAAGCTCTACTATCCAGAAACAAACCAAATGGGAGTGGCCTTTTCATTATTTCCGCATCATGAAAGAACTAAACCAGAATCACCCATGTGAGCATCTACTTGACTGGTTGCATTGGAAAACAGAGTTCACCAAACAAATGTCTATTGTGCACAGATTAGATCAGGATAGAAAGACAACAATAGAAAATAAGCTTAGCCTGTGAGCACCTTTTTTCATTTGTAGTTTGTTTGAAGAGAAAGTGAAAAAGCAGAAAATACAAAAAACAGTGAAAAGTAGAAAAAGAGGGCAGTTTCTAAAAAGCAGTGGTAAAGCCCCATGTTCCAAAAAAAAATAAAAAAAAAATAGTCTTTCAGAAAGCGAGCAAGTCTAAATGCCGCTACTAGTGCTTTCAATGTCTTGTTCAGCTATCTAGCCTAATCATAGCTGAGCATGTTTAAATTATTTTCTGATAAGTTAGTGAGTGCAAAGATAGTCAACATTGTGTAAGATTGACTTATCACAGAGCTTAGATTAGGGAGAGATTCTGGTTCCACATGCCTAAAACAGAACCAAAGAGAGAAGCGAGGGATGAAAAACACATTGTACATCTTAGCCCCGCTTATCTAGTTTCCTTTTATTGCAGAATAACATTTGTGTGCAGCTTGTCTTTTATGCCGCAAATGCATGACAAATCAGACTGCTTAATCCTGATTTGATCATTTTTAAATTTCATGTTGTAGATTAGAGAATGAAATCCTGTCAAACTGCTTAATCTTGACAGTCGATCTAGTTTAGGTAGAGAAATGAAGGAGTTCATCAGCTTAATCTGAACTCCCGGCAGATATAAGAGTAGAAATAGATAGGTTCATTTTGCAAAAAGAAAAAATATGCATTGTCAAAAGGCTGCTAGTTCAAATGTGCCAAAGAGAAGAAAAAATGTTAGGAAAGATAGTGGGGTAGGTAGAAGTATCATTGATGTTAACCATGCTGTCACTTTTCAGAAATAACATCAATAGAAAGGTAAATTTTGCACCAATGGATAAGGCACTGGTCTTCATAAGCCAAAAATCTGAATTCTGGACACCTCCTGACAAGGAGTTGCCCTCCCCAAATGGAGCCACTGTTAGCCATCAGTATTTTTTACATGTTAGTGATGACTATATCTACAGCTGAGTTTTCTAGAAACTGATTTCCGTATGTCAATATGTCATCCAGAAAACCCTCCTAAAACTTTTTCACCTTTCTACCTTTTCAGTTCGCCCATGTCGAAATCAAAACCTCATATCACAATCCTATCTAGCTTCAGCCTTCTTGATCTTCCCATCAGCTTTAAAAGGCAAATCCACATCTGTTTCGAAAGTCTCCCCTATGTTAGGAAGTGGCGCTTTAAGACATTTCACCCTCGGCAATCATCAAAAAGCCAAAAAGCCTCCATCCGCAACAGGCCTACCATGACTGACCTCTTACTTTGCAAATGAAATTGACAAGCAGCCCTAAGTCGCGCCACTCACACCCCCTAGATCTCAGCACTGCATAAAACCCAATCGCAAGCTGACTATTAGGTTTTTCACAGTGTTCTATGGTTTCTACAAAGGCAGGAAATATATTTCATCTCATGGAGTAAATGTTTGAGTTTACAGTTAGAGGAACAACTGCTTCTAAATGTAACTTGAGCCTGAGATGAAGCTGCAAAACAAAAGTCACTCATCGGGACCTTACAGCTCTTTCCAGCATGAAAATCACAGTAAGAAAAGGTCACCACTGTCTCAGCAAACTGGTAAATTGTCAAGGCCCAGAACCTCCTTCATTCACAAGCAGAGGGTTAGGGCGCCTCCTTCATCCATAAGCAGAGGGCGCGGGCCAGTATTGACTTAGAAGGTTGCAAAAGTCCAGGTTTGCCTTTACTGAAACAATGAAACAATATCTTCAGGTTTTATGAATGTAATTGATGATCATAACAGGAATGGAACTTGAAATATGCTAGCTCAAAGGAAAGAAGAGTCTGGTTTGATAAAGAAGGTCATCTGAACCTTTCAAATCATGTAAATTGTTGAACTTTAGAAAGGCCTGTCATCAGTAAACATCCCAATCATAAGAAGCCTCGTTTTGGTTCAAGATCAAATGGAAATAGATGTCGTCAACCAATGCCATTACTCAGGCAGGAGGAAAGTTCTTGGTTTTTCAAAAAAACACTGACCTTCATAGTCACAAAGATTTTTTTTCAAGTAACAGGTCATGAAATGAACAAGCCAAATGATAAATATCTCAGTCACCCTTAGAACAGTGTCACTGTGGCTATGGTTTCTTCTGAAATACAGTGATACTTGCAAGTAGTGATGCCAAGATTGATGTTGTTCAAGTGGTTTACTTACCATCTCATTCAGAGAAAGGCTGTGTCAGACATAGTGATCAAAAGCCTTCGGATACCTTACCTGATGGAGAGCCTCCTCCATGCATGAGTAGATGGCCAAAGCCATTGCAAGTTGCTGAAACTGATTGATATAAAATACAATGGAAGGATACAAAGAAATTGAATAGAAGTCATTGCACAGGTAAGTGTTACTGTTTATGAGGCAAAGGTACTGTTTTCCCTTTTCAAAGAACTGTCTGTCAGATAGTACCTGTAGTGGAAAAGAGAAAAATTTGAACATATTGTATGCTATTGATGCCAAAAGGAGCAGTTGCTTCAAGATGGTTAAAGGCAAGAAATCCCTTCTGAGTAAACAGAGAAGTCTAGTGTGAAAACATGCCATCAAAAGATGGCACTTACAAATTCGCAGGGAACCTGTAAACCACCTACGAACAGAGATTACTATCACTGTTTAAAACAGCTCGATAACAAACACAGTTTTATGTCATTTAGAAGGGCAGAGATATCATCAAGTCCAAATAGGACCGGCAAAGTTTAAATACTTACAGTGATAAAGAAATCAAGAACGCAAATAAAAGGTTTCATCAACTCTCAAAACAAGGAAATGCCACTATTTGAAAGGAAGACTTCACTATGATCAAAAGGATAGCCGTGGGTTCTTTATTTATGGATTTCAAATAAACAATGAAAGCAGCCGTTGAAGGTGTGTTAAAAGAGTGGAATAGGAGAGTAAGAAGGTCACTTTCGAAATTCAAAGCCAAATTCCGCAGCCCCCAAGTATCAAAGCGTTTTTCGAGCAATTTGAAGTTTTTTCTGCACCATTTAAGGCCGCGCGACGTGCCTGGGTTTGTGCGCGACGTGCCTGGGCGGAAATTTACACAGGGCCCTTTGTCGGCGCGACGTGCCTGTACGTTGGCGCGATGCGCCTATACAAGGCCGCCCGACCACTAAACCGGCCGACCCGACAAGGGATTTTCTGCGCGACGTGTTTTCTTCAAAGAGTGTCGCGCCAGTTTTGGAGGGTTCCGGTGCTACTCAAGCATCCTCCCAAATAATTTATCCTCAAAATTCAAAAGGTATTCCCACTCCTACCTCGAAAGTCTCGAAAACCAAAGTTAAATTCTGTGTGCCGTGGTTTGAAACTATGCATTGTTGAAAAGGCCTTGACCATTTTAAGAGAAACCCTTGTAGCCTCTGCTCAAGCTTTGAGTTTTTTAAAACCCTGTGCCTCCGCTCTAAAACTTGATTTTGACTGTATATCCACAACAAGGGTAACGCTAAAAATGAGCATGATTTTGTTTAAAGTGAAATAGCATACACAAGAGAACAAATAAATTTTAAAATAGGAAAGAGGATTCCGGGTCAAGCAAGTAACCAAACAAAGGTTTTCACAATATCACCAGAAGGCTGCACTTATAAGGGACTATTTATTGTTTTAAAAGAGAAAAATCATATAACCCTTGTCTTAAAGCTCTACAGTCTTCTAAAAAACTCTGTCAGGTTTTGCTCCAATACTCTGTATTGACAGTCTAATCATATGTGAGATAGTTTGCTTGAGATACAAATTGTTGAAGGGTGGCACACTTATACAGGGTAAGGTGTTAATGTTTGAAAGCCTCCTTGAGCAAGGAGTTTTGGTATGTTGGTTAACATCAAAGATTTCAAAGAACAGATTGACTCAAAGATTTCAAAGAACAGAGTGACTTTTGGCTTTCTCTCACAAGCACACCTTTTAGCAAACTGCCCCCCTGTTTCACTATATTTTTCACTACTGTAAGTATGTTGGCACAGAGATCTTCAAAGGTGAACAGCATATTGAGAGACAGAGTTGTTGGTGGTTAAATGTAAACATTGGAGGCAAAAGTACACAGGTGATGGTTGATCCGTTAACTTCACAAGAAGAAGTGTCCTTCATAAAGCACTGTGTATTGATTTTTCATCTAACCTAGGTCTGCCCTCTTTTTCACCATATTATCATTTTGAAAAGCTGATTGACAAAGAGACTCTAAGGATAATTAGTACACTGAAGGGAAGATTTCATTGATGGGATTCTAACTTTGGAGGCAGAGGTACAAAAGTGGTTTTTGTTTTCTTAAAACCTCACAAATGAAAAGGGCCACTTTCTAAAGGGCAGAGTTCTTGATGATTACAGATTTATATTGAAGACAGAGATGTAGCTATGTTTGATTGACCTCTAACAAACTCACCAGGAGTAGTTTTTCAAAACTGTGCACAGGAAATTAACACAGGAGTTTGTCTCATCATTACACATGGTACCATGTTAAAAAGTTTGCCTGGCTGAAGTGCATCCAGAGTTGGAGGGCTGTTTTTAAGAAGTGCAGAGGTGGTTTATTCAAAGAAACATTGTTGCATTTCATCAAAACCACATTGTCTAAACTGTCCAAACATTCTAGTAACTAGTTTCAATCCAGCAGAACATTTTTCATACAGTGAAGGCAGTTTGCCTCTTCCAAAGTTTGGTCAAAGTCAGAATGCCTCCAAAGCGAGATCACAAGAGCGGTCCACATAAGAGATATGAGCCTATCTCCATAGAAGAAATCAATGCTCACCCATTAGTGCTTTTCAATTTCCATGAAGTAGGCTGTCTTGATTTCTGCCAGAGGATAGAAGAAGTCAAGAGTTTCTCGCCACTTACACATTTGTGCGCTTTGAGATTCAAGGACAAACACTTCCAGTTAGCGGGTCTTGACTTCAAAATCTCCCCAAGGTATGTATCCAAGGCTACCAAGATCCCGTATCATGGTGAAAAGTGGTTTAAACAAGCGCATCTTGATCTGGAGGATTATAAACCTTTCATCAAGCCTGAACATAGGGAAACCATCACCGCTATTTTCCCCTTCTCCTATCTTCTTGACAGTTATGCTCCGCTGATGAAAGCCATAATGAGATATTTCACTTGTGAAGGGAGGTTTAACCAAATTTATGCCTATCATGTCCGCTTGTTGATGCATTTTACCAGAAGCAGGCAATTAAACCTTCCATACTTTTTGTCCAAAAGCATAGAGAAAATGGCAGCTACTGTCCAAAAGAAGGCTCCACCTCAACAAATAACTTCTCTCTTTCATCATTCCTTGATCAAGATTATCTTCTTACACCAGCTGGAGAAGAAAGGGGTTTCATGGGATTCATTCATTAGCCATGCAGATTTCGCCACTGTCCCTCCTGTTCATGTGTCTCCTACTCAGCCTGTCCATCGCCCAGTGCCTTTGTCTAGTAGGCCCACCCCTAAAAAACTCAAGATGACCACTGGGCAGCCAAGTCAACAGGGAGAAGGAGAGGACAGTGAACCACAGGGAGAAGGAGAGGGCAGTGAACCACAGGGAGGAAAAGAAGGCAGTGAACAGCAGCAGCCAGATTTTGAGGGACAGCAGCAGTTGGAAATCAGTGGACAGCAGAAGCTAGAGATTGAGGGACAGCAGTAGCTAGAGGTTGATGAATGCTAATAGGCATGTGAAGAGGGGACAAGAATGAGATATCGATGAACAACAAATGAGCGCAGCTGAGGAGTAAAGAAGCTGGGCAAACAATTGAAGCATCTTTTGAGCCACAAGCCGGACAAGATGTTGAGGAAGGACAGCAAGCTGAAGCTGCCTCCTTGACAGTGACCAAAACTGTTCCTAAAAAGAGGAAATTGCCCAAAAAGGCAACTTCTAGCTTGCCAAGGAGAAAAAGCGCTAGATTGGCCTTCAAAGGCAAAAGTGCAGTTGGAGAAAGTGCCAAGCATGGAGGTAAATCAGCTGTCATCCCTATCCCAAGCGATGACAGTGATAACGAGGCCCGCATCCTTGAAAACCTCCTCATTCACAAAGAAGGGCAAATTGAGGTGTTACAAGAAGATCTTCAAAGGGCGAGGAATTTCAACCACTTCTTGGAGGTTGAAAACAAACAAATGAAGTATCATGCAGCCATTCATGAGGCTAGGGCGATCAAGTATAAGAAAGAGGCAGAAAGGGCACAAGTAAGAATTGAAGAGCTCATAGGCGAGTTTGATGATGAAGAGGATGAAGACCAACCTAGGCAAAAGAGGCCTAGGACCATCGGGCTTAGAAGAGCCTTGGAGAAACAGAGAGCAGAAGAACAAGCTCAATTCGAAGCCTTTCCTCTCACTGCCCTCTTTGAGCAGGAAATTGAGGAAAACAAGGAAGCATGGCTTGAGAGGGCTAACCAGCATTTGGAGACAAAGCTTGAGAGGGCGAATAGGGATCCTGAGCTACAGAGAAAGAGGACTCTTCGCTTTCAGAAGCTAAATCAGTTTGCCAGGCGAAAATTAAAGGTAGCACAAGAGAAATTGAAGAAATTGAAGGAGAGGCGCCTAGCACGGAAGGAAGCAAAAAGCATATCAGCCCTTGATATTTTGGCTTCAGCTTCGGAGCATGTTTCTATGGAACCTTGAGGGTCATGCATGCCAATTTTGAGCCTGTTTCGACAACTTTTTGTTTTTTGGCATTTTTTGGGTTTTTGGCCAAAAACTCATAAATTCGCCATGTCAGTTTGATGAGTTGTCAAGGGAGGAGGGTGATACCGATGGATGCCATAATTCCATGAGCAGGTCTCCAGCGATTTTCAGGGCATTTGAAGATCATTCGCCCCCTCAAATTGGCGAAAAACAGCCCCATTTTGCACATTCTGCCTGCCATATCAGCAGCCTGCTATTTTCTGGGTTTTTGCACACAGGTACAGTTTTGAGGGACTTTCAGAGATCAGATTGAGGTGATTCCACTTGCATCAGAAAGAACACACAAAGAGCTTTCCAACGAGCCATCATAAGCCTCATTTCGACACCGGGAAGGCTGCCATTTGCATCCAGCAAGTGAGGGGACCTTTTTCAGGCATAAATATGAAGTATTTTTGTAATTTTTGAACTCCAAAAATCTGCTTTTCCCAAATGTGCGTTAAGCTATTTTTATCATGGGGAAATCATGTAAAGTCAATATAATTTCCGTTTTTAGCAGTTTTTTAGATATTTTATGGGATATTTTGTGCCTTGGGCTTTGCAAAGCCTCAAGGACAAGTTTAGATATTTTGACTTGGCCAATGGGATAGCTAGTTGCTCCATGAGGTTTTCCTCCTCAAGCCTATTTATTCCATGGTTCTCATTGTAAATCAGAGGCTAAACTTGAGAGAAGAATTAATACATTGGTCATATGAGCTTTGAAGAATACACTTGAGTTATGATTTTTGGACTGCCTCTTGGATGCTTTTGAGGAATGATGAAGGATTGTTGGTGGATTCCTTGACATGGTAGAATGGTATAGTGCTTCTTAATGTGTTTTGTCTTCTAGTTTTCATTCATACTACATATTTCTTGCTGCTATAGATCAGTAAAGATTGATTTTGAGATATGCCCATGGAGGCACCTCAAAATCCCCGAATCTTCATAGCTTGATGTTTTCCTCTCCCTTAGTTATGCTAAAGAATTCTTAGCTGCTCTTTAGTAACTTAAGGTATTGTTGCTAAGTTTTATTCATAAGTTCTATGTATGTTGAGTAGGATGTATGGTTTGCCCTACCTACCTATCAGCTACCCATAGTTTTGTCCATAAAACTTTCTCTTTGACTGATTTGTTGATCATCTTGTTGAACCAAGGAGGCCTAGTCCCGATCTAGCCCTTTGCCTAAAACTATGAAATCTGGTTTGTCAAAGTGCCCAATGACTTAGAGACTATGTTTAGGCGTTCCGGCATAGTTTATGAGTTGTTAGTTTGTCTTGTGCATTTTCCCCAAAGTCTGATAGTCATTTCCTGAAGTTAGAGGGTCTTATACCTCTATGTATGGCTGGAATGTTTGACTTCAATGTTTTAATTACCTCATAGTTGCATTTAGCATGATTAATGGCTTGCTATAACATGTTTATGTCTGCTATAAACTAGTTACACTTGAAATCCCTTGTCTTTCACCAACTTGTTGTCCACTTAATCCATTTTGCCCAGAGATCCCTTCTACCGTGAATCAAATCGGCCCTACAGTAGCTTTACATCATCACTTCATAGCTTCCTTGACCTGTTTGACCCCATAGCCCAATTTATCTACATCTTGTTATCCAGTTTATGTATTTGATCATTTTTATCCCTCACCAACTTAAAAACTAAAAAACCAAAAACACCCTTCATAACTAGCCTAATATCATAACACCGCAAGTAAACACACCGACATCTTTTACACATATAAATCGGCCAAATCACGGGACCCTGCGGTCAAACTTGACCTTGTCCTCATGCATTTGCCCCTTTTCACACTGGAAGGTGAAAAATTAAGCTACTCCATAGATCCCTTTCACACTATGAGGGATTTTATTCCTACTCATGGGCCTTTTACCCATTTTATTCACCTCCTAGCTAATATAGGCAAAAATTAATATTCCAATTTGCTGCTTGCAAACAGTTAAGTAACAATGTGTAGTGCAGTAGGTAAACCTTGTGCATACCGAGGGAGGTCAGGGGGTCGAGCCTTGCGACCTCAATAAAATTTTACAAAAAATTTCAGGGCCACGTGGTGGCCTCGGGGCTTTCCATGTGGCACCTTCTCATTGGCTCCTCCAAACACATTAAGCCACTAAAACCATGACACTTGTCGAAATGATTAGTCTGGTAGAAGGAATATTTTAGAATATTATTTTTTGTTGAGCATACAGCAACGGTCAAACCTGATGGAACTATCACAAATTTACATGTTTTCCATTTGATCGAGAATGCAATATCTTCCTCATCGACATCATTTTTTCAAATCGTTAGCGACAGATCGAGAAGACAAGATCTACGCAACCATCCTTGTTGCAACCCAATTCATTAACTTTCAATTTTGAGAATGATCCGGGTGGATGTTGGTGGTCACCCGCCTATTCCACTTGGGGCTCCACCATTGTCTATTTCAGTTTTTCAGTTTCGGCACAGTTTACTATTTTTAGCAGTTTTTCGGGTCCTAAACTTCCGGAGCCGTTTTGAGGCCCTAAACGACGTTTTTTGGGAAAACGAAGAGCAACATGGGTCCATGGACCGATGTTGCTTGTTCCAAATTTGTAGTCCTCGGATAGATCTTTCTAACAAGGTATGGTACGCGTCAAACGGAGATCGTATGCCAAAGTTATGCCCCTGGGAAGTTGAAACACCAATTTACCCAAACGGGGCCCATAGTTTTGGCGCTTCATCTCCTAGGGTTAGGGTTTTGGCTGTTTAGGATTTCACATTGTTTCTAAATGATAAATAGGCCCTCGAGCCTCATTGTAACTCAGTTCAGAGGCCTGTAGCCGCCACATCTCTTCTCAGAGATAGCTACCAGCGCCCTAGCTAGTTTTATTTCCATTCTGTCTGTAAGCAAATTTCAGTTCTTTGATATTAATGAAATGAAGTGTTATTTACGCTGCATCTCTGTATTTATGGTTATGTGTTTATTCTGTTGCGTTCCTGCATAAATCCGGATCAGTGGTATCAGAGCGGTCTGCTTTTTCTCGATCCTTCTTTGCATGTCCCCAACGAGGTCGGGGTATAAGGAGCTAGGGCTTGATCTGGTGGAACCTTTGCAAGATCAGCCTCGCAAACCTCGGCGGACGCCCATGGGGGACGAAAAGAAAGATGAGGGAGCAGGAGATCCTATCAAAATATTGCTCGAGGAGGCCCTCGAAAAACAAAGGAACGCGATGATGGATAACTTTGCTCAGATCCTTCAACGACTACCCACCGGCGGCGCATCTGCATCCAGCAGCCACTCTGGAGGTGCGACTCCTTTTAAGGTACAAGTAAATTTTGACATTCCCATATTTGAGGGTCAAATAGACGCAGATGCCGTAGATAGATGGTTGAATCTATTAGAAGGATATTTCTCTGTTCATGACTTTTCAGAATGGGAGAAGATTATTTTTGCACTCCTCAAAGCTACCCCCCATGTTAAGGACTGGTGGGAAACCTACTGTGAGAACAAGGACCAGACAGAACCCTCTCTGTTCTCGGCCGTACCAACTTGGAATTCTTTCCGAGACGCCGTCAAGGAACAGTACTATCCGGTGGGGAGCTATGAGGACAAGTACATACAATGGACCACGCTGCGACAACAAAGGGATC
This sequence comes from Pinus albicaulis, assembly GCA_034641835.2. NCBI lineage: Eukaryota > Viridiplantae > Streptophyta > Pinopsida > Pinales > Pinaceae > Pinus > Pinus albicaulis. Next base: position 1,655,904,261 of record CM076579.1, read on the forward strand.
AAGATGTGCATGAGCTGACGAATCTGTTCCATACCCTGCGCACAAAGTTGGGTATCAAAGATTGAGAGAAACATCTGGTGCTAAAGTATCGCAACTGTCTGCACAAATACATTCAGGAGGAAATGGAGTTCCTTGACATCTCCTCGCTTGGTACGACATACCGGTATGCTGCCAAGATTGAGCAGAAATTCAAGTAGAAGAAGCGAGACTTTGGATCTGCGAATCAAAAGCAAGGGAAAGGTGCTTCCAAACCGCAGAACAAAGGACCGAGCCAAGGCATGGCGGCTAAAGACAGCTCATCGAAGCCACAAGAAAAGAACAGCACCGCAAAGCCAAAGAAGGACACGGGAAAGTGGTGTGAGTTCCATAAGAGCTCCACTCACAACACAAGTGAGTGTCGGGCCAAGCAGTCGCTAGTGGCCGAGATGAGGGCTTCTGAGTCAGATGCATGCTCTGACTCTGAATCAGAACTTGAAAAGGGGAATGAAAAAAGGAAACAGATTATTGATGCGGAGCCCAATGCCATTGTTGCCACTACAAAGAAAATGGTTGAAGCCACAAGCAAAGAACAACATCACAAAGCCAAAGAAGGACACGGGAAAATGGTGTGAGTTCCATAAGAGCTCCACTCACAACACAAGTGAGTGTCGGGCCAAGCATTCGTTGGTGGCCGAGATGAGGGCTTCTGAGTCAGATGCATGCTCCGACTCTGAATCAGAACCTGACAAGGGGAATGACAAAGGGAAATAGATTATTGATGCGGAGCCCAACGCCACTGTTACCACTACGAAGATCCAGAAGGAGGAACCGAAAGATCCAAAGGAGGAGGAACGTCTCTTCCACTCCCATATGTGGGTAAAGGGCTCCCCGGTATAATTCATTGTCGACAATGGGAGCCAAAATAACCTCATTTCCGCAGACACCGTGAAGCGGTTGGGCTTGCTAACCACAGCTCACCCACATCCATACACCATCAGGTGGCTTCACCAAGGACGAGATCTCCGCGTCAGCCAGCAGTGTCGCCTTCCTTATAGCATCAACCCCTTCACGGATGAGGTACTATGTGACGTTGCTCCTATTGATGTTTCTGATGTATTATTAGGACAACCATACTTGTGGAAGCGTCATGCTGTGTATGAGTCTCGACCTTGCACTGTTATTGTTACTTTGGGAAATAAGTTGTACAGGATACCAGAGGTACCACCTCCTGCCGCTATCTCTTTGGTTACTGCAAAACAATGCAGTAAGCTCATTTCCCAAACCAGGAAATTCATTTTCCTGATGATCCACCCCTAAGGAAAGAAGAAGATTGTGGCCACGACCTCTAGACATGGCTCCTCTACACGACAACGACAAATGGATAAGGTTGTGGAGGAGTACGGGGACATATTCACCTCACCCACAGGGGTTCCTTTGCACTGTCAGGTCAAGCACCCGATTAATCTGACCCCAGGTGCGCTGCTACCCAATGGAACAATCTATCAGTGCTCTGTTCTGGAGAACGATGAAATGAAGAGGCAGATTCAAGAGCTGCTACAGAAAGGTCACATCTGACCAAGTTCATCGCCCCGTGGGAGCTCGATCGTGTTGGTACAGAAGAAGGATGGGACTTGGAGACTCTGTATTGACTATCGAGCATTGAACAAGATCACTGTCCGAAATAGGTACCCGATCCCACTGATTGATGACCTTTTGGACCAAATTAAAGGTGAAAAATATTTCAACAAGATCGAATTGAAGTCTGGGTATCACTAGGTACCAATTGAACCCTCCGATGTGTGGAAGACTTCCTTCAAAGCCAAGGAAGGCATTTTTGAATGGCTGGTCATGCCTTTCGGGTTGACAAATGCTCTCGCAACCTTCATGAGGTTGATGGACGACATCTTGTGGCCATTCACCAACTCATTTTTAGTGGTGTACTTGGATGACATTATGATCTTCAGCCAGACTTGGGAAGAGCACCTTCACCACATCCGAAAAGTCCTCCAAACACTGCGGCAACACAATTTGTGTGCCAATTTGGAGAAGTGCACTTTTGGCATGACCTAGGTTCAATATCTGGGATACATTATTGATGAAAAGGGTGTGCATGTGGATCCAACCAAGATCCAAGTAATTTGGGATTGGCCAGCCCCAATCATTATAACAAAGCTTCGCAGATTTCTGGGTCTTGCTAATTTCTACCGTAGGTTCATATTGGGATTCTCTCATGTCACTTGGCCCTTGAGTCAAGTCACCAAGGGAGGAGCGAGAGAAAACTTATTTTGGTCGGAACCTCAACAGAAGGCGTTCACAGAATTGAAAAATCACCTATGTTCTGCCCCAGTGCTCACATTACCAGACTTGCAACAGCCATTTGAGATCGAGACAGATGCCTCCGACTATGCTATTGGGGTAGTTCTTACTCAATAGGGACATCCAGTGGCATATCACAGTGAGATATTTTCTGACACGGTTCGCAAGTATCCCACTTATGACAAAGAAATGTATTCCATTGTGCAAGCTTGTCGACAATGGAAGCATTACATTTTGGGTAAGGAAACAATCATCCACATAGACCACCGGCCAGTGCAGTTCATACAGACACAAGGGAAGTTTCAGAATGATCACCATCAGAAGTGGTCCAAATATCTACAATAGTTTCATTTGAACATCAAGTACAAGAAGGGTAGCACCAATAATGTTACAGAATGCCTTAGCCGACCACCGATCATGGCGCTCACCACCGTTCTCAACTCTTGTGGGCACGAGACTTCTGATTGGCCGCTTCTCTACGAGAGCGACCCAGAATTCAGCCACACTTACAAGGCACTCTTAGACGGTATGCAAGTTCCAAATTTTCACCTCCAAGAGCACTTTTATGTCACCTGGGACACCTTTGTGTTCCTTCAAGTGAGCGTGCCAAGATGATCTAGGAAGCACACTACAGTCGATTCACTGGTCATTTCGAGGTCGAGAAAATAGTAGCAGTACTGCAGAAGTATTTCTATTGGCCGAACCTTCGAAAGGATATCGGGAAGCACATTAGATCCTGCACTGCTTGTGCCATTACCAAACTGGCCATCAAGAAGCAAGGCCTATATACTCTGCTACCTACCCCTAATAGGCCTTGGGAATCCATATCCATGGATTACATGTCAGGCCTGCCTTCTACTAAGAATGGAAATGACTGTGTTTTCATGGTCGTCGATAGATTCTCGAAGATGGTCATTATGGCAGCCTGCAAGAAGAATATCACAACAGAAGCCACTGCTAAACTCTTCTTTGAACGAGTGTGGGTGCACTTTGGGATCCCACAGTTTATCATATCAGATCGAGATAGCAATTTCCTCAGCACATTTTGGTCCAGCCTCTGGTCAATGTTGGACACCAAGCTCACCAAGTCCACAACTTTCCATCCCCAAACAGATGGCCAGATAGAGGTCATCAAAAAAATGATTGTACACATTCTGCACATGTACAATTCAAAGCATCCACACACATGGGATGAGAGCCTCCCATATGTACAACATAATAACCGGGCTCTCTACAGTTCAATTGGCCATAGCCCCTTTCAGGTGTGCTTGGGATTCCAGCCACTATGTCCCATTGACGTAGCCATGCCATTTGCGGCTACTCAGGCCAATTCAGCTCATGTACAGTCTGAAGTTGACAAAGAAAATAGCTTCATCGAGTGCATTCAACACATCCGCTAACAGGTTCATGACATATTGGATAGAGCCAATGCTAAGTACAAGCAACGCCATGATCAACACAGGGTGCCACACAACTTCCAGGTAGGCAAAAAAGTATGGCTACATTTGCAGAAGAAGCGCCTCACTGGACCCCACCGCAAGCTTCGCCCACTCCAATACGGACCGTACACCATCACCAAGGCTGTAGGGAACAATGCCTTCGAGTTCAGTATTCCACCATTCCTTGGTCTGCACCCAGTATTTAATGTGGTCCACATTCATCCTTACTTCCCACCTCTACTGGACACCTTTGACATTGCAGAACAAATCACACCCACAGATTTAAACCCAGACTGCATGGAACAGGCCACCATAGATTGTATCATGGACATGCAAATCAAGAACACTCGCCAACAGAAGATCCAACTGTATCGGGTTGTCAAAGCTGGCCAACTCCTGCACTAAGGAAAGTGGTTCACCAGGGACCAAGTTCAGCAGAAATTTCCTCATCTCATGGAGGAACTTAACGCAATGGGGACCATTGCTTCCTAAGGGGGGAGGAATGATCCAGGTGGATATTGGTGGTCATCCGCCTATTCCACTTGGGGCTCCACCATTGTCTATTTCAGTTTTTCAGTTTCGGCACAGTTTACTATTTTTAGCAGTTTTTCGGGTCCTAAACTTCCGGAGCCGTTTTGAGGCCCTAAACGACGTTTTTTGGGAAAACGGAGAGCAACATGGGTCCATGGACCGATGTTGCTCCTTCCAAATTTGCAGTCCTCGGATAGATCTTTCTAACGAGGTATGGTATGCGTCAAACGGAGATCGTATGCCAAAGTTACGCCCCTGGGAAGTTGAAACACCAATTTACCCAAACGGGGCCCATAGTTTTGGCACTTCATCTCCTAGGGTTAGGGTTTTGGTTGTTTAGGATTTCCCATTGTTTCTAAATGATAAATAGGCCCTCGAGCCTCATTGTAACTCAGTTCAGAGGCCTGTAGCTGTCACATCTCTTCTCAGAGATAGCTACCAGTGCCCTAGCTAGTTTTATTTCCATTCTGTCTGTAAGCAAATTTCAGTTCTTTGATATTAATGAAATGAAGTGTTATTTCCACTGCATCTTTGTATTTATGGTTATATTTTTATTCTGTTGCATTCCTGCATAAATCTGGATCATTCTGGGTAGGAGAAACAGTTGCATCGAATATATTTCCAAGCTTTCAATAACTGATTTGAGCATCACGATCCTTCCTCCCACTGAGAGATATCTATTTTTCCAACCCCAAAGTTTTTTTGAAATCTTACAATGAGCCAATCCTAATCTGTGATGTCGCAAGCTGTGGTTTCAACCAAAATCCCAGATATGAAAATCCTTCCTCTATTGCACTTTGCTTCACTCCTAAAAGCACTGAGATCTCCTTATTGTTGTCTGACTCCCCTTTCAGTCCTATTGACAGTGACTTCCCATCGTTCATATGTAGTCCTATCACTTTACCAAATGATGCTAAGATCTTATGTATTTCTTCCCATTCCTTAATGGAAGACTGTCCTCTGATTAACAAATCGTCCACAAACATAAGGTGCGAAACAAACAACTATCTATCCATTCTAACTCCAATGATCAAGCCCTTTTCCCTTGTTGCACTCAGTTTTCTGCTAATGCAGTCTATTATCAATAGGAATAAAAGAGGTGAGAGGGCACAACCCTGTCTCACACCTCTATGTGCCTGGAAAATTTTAGTTGGAAGACCATTGATGATGATTGCGAAGTTGGAGGAGAGAAGACAACCCATTATCCATCTTACGTTTTTGCTGGATAATCGTATTCGGATCAGAGGCAACTTGAGGAAGCCCCAGTCTAGACAGTCATATGTCTTAATAAGGTCAATCTTAAGTAAACAATAAAAGTTTAGGACCAATCATTATTATTTCCTTTAATTAACAAACATCAAAAATCAAAATTAATAATTTTTTAGGAGCATTCTTTAAGTGTGACTTTTTGGAAAGTTTTCATGTTTAATTTTTCTAGAATTCTACAGGGATTCAAAGAAGTAAAGCTAAGAAAACACTAATGCATATGTGATGCGATCAAGACGTTGTTTAGGAGCAATCATGATTCTTTCCTTTAATTAAAAAAAATCAAAAATCAAAATCAATAATTGTTTAGGAGCAATCTTTACTTGTGACTTTTGGAAACTTTTCATGTTTAATTTGTCTAGAATTTTGCATGGATTGAATGAAGTTAAATTAAGCAAACACTAATGCATATGCGATGCAATATGTATAATTATGTCCCTAGATTTCCATATTTAAGAATTAGAAGGAATATGGCTCATTACTTTCCATCATTATTCCTCCCTTTAATTAACAAACATCAATAATTGTTTAAGAGCAGTTTTAAGTGCTATTTTTTTGGAAAGTTTTCCCGTTTATTTCCTGATTTAATTTGTCTGCATGGATTCATTCAAATCACAAATTTTATAGGTTAATTCTTCATAGTTGAAGTACCCAAGGGATTTTTGAGGGCGTTGAATCCATATATGCAATTTAAAAACCTATTTAAACAACACAAATCAAGATTTAACTGGCCAAAGTTAGGTAATCAGGGGAAAACTCCAAAAGTTGCTGATAAATCTATATATTTACTCTTATCTAAATTTATCCAAAGAATAGTAGTGGGCAGTAACTCTCATTAAATATGTTTATTTATCTAAAAATAAAGAAATTTTAAGTAACTATTATGCTTTTAGATGGCTATCAACATTTACCAACCAATTTAATTTATATGGTTGCACTCTTCATTATGATTTTACATGACTATCAACATTTACCAACCAATTTAATTTATATGATTTCACTATCTGCATTTACCCACCATTTAATTTATACACAACATAATCCAACAATACAATATCAACCAAGATTGTGATTTTTTGTTGTTGAAAATACATTTTTGAATGCATAAATGGATTCTGCACCGGAAAAAACTGTAGAAAATCAAATTCTACTCAAAACAATAATTTAGTACTCACTTAAATGATTAATTAGGTGGATAGTTTCTCTCTAGCTTGATTAGGTAAAAATGTTCTAATCTAATATCCTTAAATATTTTAACATTGTCAAAATAAAATAAAAATAAAAATAAAAACAACTCTATGTTAAAATAAAAATAACTTAAATTAAAAAAATAAAATTCTATCTGATTTTGTTTGTTGGTATTTATTTATTGTTTTCTAGAAAATAGTTGTTGGTATTGATCCATGGTATTCATGTGGAATATAGCCTATTTAAAAGGAGAAAATTACACCAACATAGATCCATCTTAACTCCGGATCTACCAAGGGCTTAGAGGGATCAAATCTTTTTTCACTCTAAAAGAGGTTTGCATCTCACTAGACCCGTGGTATTGATCCACGGTATTCTTGTGGAATATAACCTATTTAAAAGGGGAAAAGTACACCATCATAGATCCATATTAACTTCGGATCTACCAAGCCCCTGGAGGGATCAAATCTCTTTTCACTCTAAAAGAGGTTTGTATCTCAAGAGATTGGGTCTCTCTCCTTGGTAGATCCGGAGTTCAGATGGATCTAGGTTGATTTATATGACTTCTCTCTTAAATGCTTACCAACATCTACCAACCATTTAATTTATATGTTTATCAACATTTACCAACCATTTAATTTATATGACTATTCTCTTAAATGCTTATCAACATCTACCAACTATTTAATTTATATGCTTATCAACTTATCAACCATTTTATTTATAAACTTGTTCTCTTAAATATCAATCAATATTTACCAACTATTTAATTTATATACCCATTCTCTTAAATGCCAATCTACAATACCAACTATTTAATTTATATACTTATCAATTTTTACCAATCATTTTTATTTATATAACATTTTTTCTCAAATATTTATTAATATTTACTAATAATTTAATCTATATAACTCCATATTTAACAAGGCTACAAGGTAGCGACTGCCTGCCGCTTAGTTTAAATGTAGTAATGTTGCAATGTGATGTTGGAAATGTCTATGGATAGCTATTACGGCTATTACATGTCGCTTAATGTAATTATAGAGATGTTGCAATTTGTCACGGCAAAGTTTATTTTAAAGGGTTTAATTTCTTTTGTTTTATAAAGCGCCATGATGGACTTTATTCCAAAGTCTTTTGACTTTTTAAATGTATATGTATGGTAAATGCATATATATATATATATATATATTATAATTTTTTTTTAAGTTTATAATATATATAATATGTTATTTTGTTTTATTTTTTTTAAAATAATTTTGTTATGAAAAGTTTTAAAAGGCTCGAAAGCCAAAAACAAAAAGACGGCATGTAATTTTTTTTTACTGTTTATTTTTTTTAAAACAAAAAAAACACAGAGTGTGTATTGTTTTTTTCATTATTTTGTAGTGAGCCTGACAGAAAAATATGGTCATGATCAAGCGTGGTCAAATGTTTTGTTCAGCGTTACTAATTGTTTTCATTAAAAAATAATTGTGATGTAGAAGTTTAAAAAAATCTAAAATTTAAAAAATTTAAAAATATATATTATATTTAAATAATAATTTGATTCAAAAATCCCTCTAAGGTTATAATTAATATTTTTTTAAATATGAATTGTATTAAAATGACTTTCGAAGTTCTGTATTGCATATGTTACAATTTCTGTACTGTAGTAATAACTCAATTATTCAGTTACTTATTGTAAGAGCATATGTAAAAATAAATCAATTAGTCAGTCAATGTCAGAGCAGATTTCAAAAATAACTGAATTTGCTAGTTATTAGAAAGAGCATATTTCAAAAATTCCATCACATAAAATTCCTTGTCAGATTGGATAAAGGTGACATATTAAGAAGAGTTTTAACAAAAAAATTATGGGTGAAACAAAAGGTAAATTATGCCGTCCCGTACCATCTAATTTTACATTTCTCACATGTTTCTCCATTGAATTTGAAAACAATGACAGCAAACAATATGGTAAAATCTCAACTATTTACCAAATGAAAGAGTCACCACATGCCTGAGCACTGATTTTGACATAATGTACCAGGCCAGGCAATTAATCATATATATATAGAAAGATTCTATATCAACATAAGCTGCATACATGTAGAGATATACCCAAAAAAATAGAAGGAACCCATCCCATACACAAAAAGAAATTAATATTGTTCAGAAAGGCATATGTGCGTGCAAGCACACAAAGTACCAGAGTCATAGTGATATCTCAATATAAGTAGAGCACCAACGATCGGAAAGTATCAAAAGAGCAAAAAAAAGTGGAGCACTAGTATGCCAGAATGGCCCAATAACAGAGACCGGAAGTATGATGTAAACCAAAGTCATATTCAGTGAAGTAGAACAAAACCCTGTGCCTGTGGTAGTACATGATGCCAAAATCTTTGTCAACTCCTAGCTTTGACAGTCGATCAGCCACAGAGTTTTTCTTCCTGTAGACATGAAAATGTCAGTCTAGCTAAAAGAGTCACCCAAATCTCTGATCCTGTTCAGCCAATGTATCAGATGTGGAAAATCCAACCAATTTGTTTTATCAAGAACTCAAATGATACGAGTAGTTGATTGTTGGATATGTTTCAACCTACGTTGAACCCTTTGGTTATTAGAGCAATATCGGTTGAGACAGAAACCTTGCTCGCTGAGCGACATCCGTGAAGTGTCCTAGTGGCCATCTAGGCGGAGAAGAGAAGATTGGAGGCTAGACCTTGTGTATGAGCCATTGTATAGTGACTTAACCTCTGCGTAAAAGAAAGCTTACATGTAAGGAAACGTCCGCGACTTGAATCGGTATTTGCGTGAGGTCACATTGCTGTGCAATTGTATGCGAATTAGAGGGGAGCGGAACCCCGAGCGAGGGAGAAAGGCAAAATTGGAAAAAGCATGAATAGTTATGTAGCCAAGCCTGATATGAAGTCCTTTGATTGAGATATTAAAAAATCACAGGTATAGTTAAATTTCCAGTTCAATAAATTAGTGTAGAGTAATTTTGCCAAATACAAAACAATTAAATGCAACAAAAACAAAAACCAGAATTCTACTATTCAAGGAGACTTGTATTCTTGGCTTGAAATATTGTTCAAACCATTTGTGGCATCCGCACTGTAGGTGCATAGTTTATTTATTATATATATTATCTCATGGAATCGAAGATTTAGTGGAAATTCTTAAACAAATACTTATCAAAAGCTAAGACTAGAGTACTTGAATATTAAAGTAGAAAAAGAACTTAACAAAGTAAATATCAATGACCCAATAATGCTTAATATATAAGCTTTCAATCGTAAAGTGTAGGTGAAGAAGAATCATATTGTAAATAAAATTATAACAAAGGTGAAAAGTAGGGAAGATAAGACTAATTTTAGTCTTAGTACAGTGTTTAGACATAGAATTTGGTGCATTACTATTAACAGTGAATATAGGAATCTGCAAGAAAAAAAATATGAACTTATAAGCTAAGGAAGCATAAACTTAGAAATGGCGATTTACTATTTCTGTTACCATAAAAATATTGCCCAAATTGAGAGATGTTGTTCAAAGTTGATACATAAGAATATATGAAAAATTAATGTCCTTGCTTCGTTTGCAGAGGCGGCTACTTGTAGTGCACATCCTATTGACAAATAGTCTTGGTGCCTCTCCGTCTTTTACAGAGATGAATTAATGTTCCAGATGTCAATTACAATTTTTGCAAAACCAATAAACAAGAAGACAGAATACTGGAAGTAGCCCAGGGATCATGTCTCCACAAATATTTTTTCAGGAAATTTTTAAATAGATTTATAACACTTATATATATAATGTCAGATTGGAAAGACATGTTCTATTCATTGAAGATATATGTATGAAATCTGAAAACATTTGTAAATGTCAAGTGGAAAAGCTATATTTCTTAAATATACATATATTAAGTGTGAAATTATCTGTGAATAGGTAGAAGAAACACTATAAGTATAACTAGTGATTTTTGTTTGTAATTTTTCTATGAAAACATTCTTGTTCTGGAAAAATGTTGCAGACATACTGCACTTTGATAAAGGCATATTTGAGCAGTAAAATCTTGTCCAAAAATTGAGAAGAACTTTGCACTGATTTCTAGATTACTATGTGTTTCTGTTGCAGCCAATGTTTGTAGAAGTGTTGGTGCTGCAAAGAAAATGGAAAAATTAGTACAAATCTTGCTATTTTGGATAGCATCATTTAAACTGCATATATCTGATTTTTTGTTGAAATATGAAGAATAATTATAAGTATACCTAGCCTTGGTAGGGCTTCCGTTGCTATCGACAGATTGGATCTCGTTGTCTTCATTGATTTTAAATGTACCATTGATTTTGAAATCGCGTAGCATATACATTGTTGCTTGTTTCCTTTTAACATAGTCTTGAAAAGACATATGCGTTAGGTTGGGAAGTAACTGTTTCAAGAGGAATTTGCTTCGGATGCAACATTGCAAATTGGTGTTGTTGGACTTGATTATGTAATTAAGACACTGTGAATAGGAAAAGGACAAATTTTTATTGCACTTTAGGCAATCAACTGTATTCTTCTCTATCATTGTAGAGGCTGGTATTGGTGAATTTCATTCAGCACAAACTGGTTCAAATGGCGTAGAGTAAATGCTTGCAATTGTCAATGTTCCTTTTATCTGTTCATAGAGGAGGAAAAGTAGTATATGTCAAAATAGAAACAGATGAAGAAACAATTGCATATTGAGTAGTAGAGTTACTGTTTCATTTGTACTTACAAAGAATGTTGGAGGGTTCAATTTTCTGAGTTCTTCTACTGCTTCTGCATTCAATTTTGTGATGAATGTAGCTTGCGTTGTTCGAAGTGTTTTGTCCTTCAGTTCTTTCCCGTTTATTATGTTTTTGAATAACATAATTGGAAGATGGCATTTTTTCAATTCTTGCTCAATTTCATCATAGAGCGGTGCAAATGTTTCAAATAACTGCAACTGCAAAAGAACACAAAAAGTTTTTTTTTTTTTTTTTGAAACTGAATTGAAATGTAGGATGGAACTAGCAATATAAAAACATTGCAAAGTCATTTATGTTACCGTTGCTCTATTGTCATTGAAATTTCCATCTTTAATTTGCAATGTATATTGGAAACCAACTTTCCGTGCAACTGTGACAGCTGCTGCAATTGTTCCAATTGGATATGTTTCTGTATTTGTTGTAAGCTGTTTTACTGTTGTATCTGGAATGAATTTGTATTCTTTTCAAATTGTTGGTATGTTCTGTATGGTGCTTAGTTCAGTTAGCAGCAGAATCCAATCACAATCACCGCGGTCATAATTTGTTTTGGGAAGAACTTTAAAATTTGTAATAGATATTGCTTTTCCTGGTGATATTTTTTGTCCATGTTGTTCAATAAGCTCAGTTGGTATGGACAATGTGATTGTCATGATTCCTTTGGCATCTGTCAAATCTGCACGTAGTATTTGTCATGCTTTGTGGACTTTATCAAGATATGTGATATAGATAACCATAAAATCTCCATTGAACATTTTTCTAGTTTTGCGAATGTTTAGTTCTTCAATGGTAACTGGAACTAAATATGTTGCTTTTGATCTGTTTATTGATGATGTTGATGTGGCAAAAGAAACGATTAGAAGTAAAATATATTGGTGATAAATATGAATGCTATGTGAATGGTACGTATAAGAATTTGTTTCAAATTTACTTACTTGTCTGATTCAGTTGCACTTGATATTTGTTGTTCTTTGTCTATTCTAGCTTGTTGTCCAGAACTGCGAGATGAAAAAATGCAACGTCACTGAATGGTGTGCTTGAATGCAACCATGAAGTGTTTGGTAAATTTTAATAACTAAAAATAAAAATAAAAGTATAAGCTTGTTGTATATTGTACTGGAAACTGAATATTAGTTATTGAAAGAAGTATTAATTGCATTTAAAAACTTCGATAATGGAATACTTATAAACTATACAATATTAAATTCAGAAAATTCTATTGGTGCAATAGAGATATATACTGATCTGAGTTACAAATATTAAAAGTTTTTTTGGGTGAGAGAAAAAATGATTCAATTCCAGTACTATAGAAACATGTAAACGCATCTAGTACAGATGTATGAAAGTTCAGGTACTGCTGATTGGCATGAAAAAATTTACATATGCATCAAAGACTAAGTAAGTTGGGTGTAATAAGCAAATCTGGATGTGTTTCTTGATCAAGCTCACTTTCCAATGTTGTTACTTATTATGGGTGGTTGGAAGTTTACACAATGAATATGTTGATCAAGATATATGTCATTTGAGCTTGTTGTACTACCCAATAAAAAATAACATAGAAACACTATAGGACAAAAGAAACCAAAAAAAAAAGCTACAGATAAAATTTCAAAGATAATAGGGATATTAAGAGAAATAATGATGAGATTGGAAACATTTTTTTCAAATTGCACAATGTGAATTAAGATGCATATGGATTATGAAATAATTTAGTTTTTATTTTTTAAATCTACGTACTCTCAGTCGGAGCTTCAAATACATATAAATCACAGTTCATAAACACATTGGCTCCATTATCGCCATCGGGACTTTTATTGACATGTTCTGCTGTTATGATTTTCTTCGATGCGATTCGTGATGGTCCCACAAAGTTAATAAATTATTCTGTCCATTCGATTTATTATAATCTATGCATTTTCCAATGGTTTAAAAACCAACACCAAACCTGCTTATCAAATCCGCTGAATAATATGCATCGGGTCTGCTTTAAACAATACAGACTACGCATATAATGTGCTCTCATATTCTAACCCCAACGCTAACCTTTGAAAAGTTCGAGCGCCACGGCTTTATAAACCTTTATTTTCTATTTTCCGATGCGATTAATCGCACCTCAATGCTTCCGATTACGATTAATGCATTTTATAGAGGAAGGGTGAGCAAGAGGAATTAAAGGTTGACAAGAAAAGAAGAACAAGAAGACTGGGATTCATAGAATTATGCATGTAATAGTTCTGATGTAAATAAGCAATTGGTGATGATTGTCAAGTTTAAGCATGGAACATTATTGGGATGATGAAAAGGGAAACAAATTGTGTCGTAGTGCTAAAATACTGTAGAGAACAAGATTCAATATTTTGTGGTGTTTATTGTTAGATACAGTTTGCAATTTGCAATGGGGCGTGTCTCATTTGTGCATGAAAATATTACAATGGGTTGAAAGAAAAATTCAAGAATTAAAATGAATTCTGTGATGCTTGAGAAATAAATCATTGATGCATAGTATAATTCTATATGAAGAACAGTGCTATAGAAGTCAGCACTAGTAATATAAGAATAGGTCTTGCAATAGTTTTGTAGAAATAAATAAACAGTTAAACATAGAGATATCTCTATACATATGCATTGAAGGGTAAGTAAGTTTAGTGTAGTAAGCAAACCTGGATGTGTTTATTTCTTTTGGTGACTTGTCTTTGCCTATTTGACTCATTGTAGAAAGCTATAGTAATCTGCAAGACATACAATTAGAAGTCAAAGTCATAGTAGTTAAAAGGCTATTATGCAGCTTTCAAAGAATTTTTTTAGAAACAAATTAAAGCTATGTTTGGTAATAATGCTCACTATTGATTTCATTTGTATAATAAGGACATGAGTATGCAAGTCTGATACTATTGACTAGAAAAAAGAATTAGACTACTTTCATTTGCACTATGTTTGTGTTGCATTTTTGTCTTCAATGATGAGACAAATAGTATCATGGTCGCTCCAATATGTATCTAACCTGAAAGTCTTATAGCTACAAGTTATGTTTGACCATATGTGATCAATGATTGATAATTGTTGATTGTTATTTGTCTCTAAAAGAAAATGAAGGTTGTAATTGTGCATATACGATCTTAGTTTGTATTTTTTGTTGTTGCTTTCAAGCATATTGATGTTGAAATTGCCAACAATTGATATTGTTTGATTTGAATGTATTTTGCATAATGCTTTTGAAACAAGATCCAATGTATTGTTCAATGTTGCATATGGCGCAACATAGACATTCACGACTATAATATCCATGTCATGAAGAAGCATATTTGCTAGTGTGGCTTCAATGTTTTTTTCTTCAAAATGAATATGGTTCAAGATATTTATATGCTTTTTAATACAAATTAGCAAACCATGTTTACTATGATTTGATATGCAATTGAATGTTTCAAGTCTTTTTAGAAGCATTGAATTATTCAAATGTGTTTCTTGTAAACATAGGATGTCAGATTGCATTAGATCATAGTCATTTAAAAAATCATCAATATGTATTTGTAAACTGCGAGTGTTTAGAGAAAGAATTGAAATGTATGCTTTTGTTTTTAATAACGAATAGTTGTAGTCTAGTTGCCACTTTTCATTTCTGTGTAAACGTTCCATTTCAACAGAAATTTTGTGTTGAATTTGGAATTTTTGTTTCTTAAGCGAACTAAGCAAATACAATGATTCTATGTTTCTGACACGAGAAAGAGCTGTATATACTAATCCATGGCATCGTATTCCTAAAGGATCAAATGCAAGATTTTCTAGTGTCAAGCCTTGTGATTTGTCTATTGTACGTGCACATGCTAGTTGGATTGGGAATTGTTTTATGATTTTCAAGTTTCCTGTTTTTGCTAATACAAAAACTGGCTTTGTTGTGCGCAGTATGGGAGTCCAATCACTAGAAATTTCTCCGCTATATAGAAAAGAAAATTTATGTGCTTGTTGACGGCCAACATGTTCATCATAGAATTTGATCCATATTACATCAAAGTTGTCTAACTTTACATATGATTTAATGATAACATCTGCACCGTTGACTAGACCGTCTTGTAAGTCATAGTTTCCTGCATATATTTCAACTAGCATGTTGAGTTTTAGGACAACTTGTGAAGGCAATGTTGCTATTTGTGCATGAGATGGTATGTGTCCATGGTTTTCTTCTTCATAATCAATTGCATTAATTACAATTTCATCACCAGGAACAATAGACAAAATGTTCTTGTTATGTAATGCTACATCTTTATTCCTAAAAGATAGATAGGGGAAAGTAGGATCATTAGGAGCATTTCGAATACAATGTCTATTTAGGTAATTCAAATCATCTTTTGTTTTATTATTTAAACGCATCCTATTCAAAATGCTAATGAATTTTTCATTTGTTTGACGCATTGCAATGTGCAATTCATAGTACTTTACATGTTCTTTCCAATAGTCATATGTTATTGGTTGCCTTCTTATTGTAGGTTGTTCAAATATTAGTGAATCTTGTATAGGTTGTGCTTGGCACAAGTCGCAACAAAATATGATATCAATGTTTCCAAAGTATTTTGTTTGATTGTGCTTAATGTTTCTTAGTCGATCATCAATTTGATATAGAAAACAACTTCCAATTAGAGATACTTCATCAATGAGAACAACTCTTAATTCTTCGTACAGTTATGTTAAGTTGTCTAATACATCGTTGCTAAGTGGAATAAAACTAGATTTGTTGAAAGGCATTAGCAATGCAGAATGAATTGTAACTCCACCTGCATTATATGCAGCTTTACCTGTATATGCTAATATCAAACCTTTTGGTTTCAAAGGGTTTGTATTGTAATGTTCATTGTAGATGCGCATGAGCATTTGGAATATTGCTTTTGCTGTGAATGTTTTTCCAGTACCAGCTCCTCCAGTAAAAAATAAGTAGAATGGTTTGTCTATGTTCTTTCGTTTTTTCATTACAATGTCTTTGAGGATTGCTTGTTGTTCTTTACTAAGCATTCTCCTAATCTTGTAGTATTCTTCATTTCTAAGCATAAATGGATGTTCTGTAAATTGAAAACCAATGTTAAGATGTATTTTTTTCTCATTGCATTGGGGAAATTGCAAATATTTAGCAAAGTCATACTTCTCAGTAACATCATTAGATATTTCAGTTTTTTTTATTGTATGATTAGAAGTTGTAGTGCTGCTATCAATTTTTTGAATTGCTTCTTCCAAATCACCCCATTACTTGTTCATGTTATACGTGAACTTAGTTTCATTGTTCTTTATTGTGTTCTTATGAAACATGTATGCACTGTTCCATGTAGGGGAGTCTTTCTTTAGTGCATTTTCATTGTTTTCGAATGGAACATATAGCAAAAGTTTTTCCCTGTAATAGTTTTCATATTCAATGTGTTTTTTGTATTTAATGAATCGAATTACTTTTTCTTTTTTTCTTTTTGATATTGGTCTGCCATATTTCCTATACTTTGATACAAATTAGGCTAAACATATATGCTTAATAGCATTAGGCCTATTGATATAGTAATCAATTATAGAACTGCACATAACATCTTCAGAGTTGTCAGGAATTTGTTTCAGAAGAGTAGTTGGTTTAAGTACAAATGTGTGTTCGTCTATTGGTGTTGTGTTTATAAAGTTGCATTCTCTTGAACTATGATTCAATGGTAGTGATAGAGCTATGTGGACTGCTTGTTGAGCTGAAATTTGTTGAAGGTTAAGCAAAGCATTGCCTAGAGACTGTATCATTTGACTAGCATCAATTTTGCTCTTTTCATGTTCTTTTCGTATCCTTTTGAATGCATTTGTCATAGATATGTCAACTTTGGTCATATATGAAGTGAAATATGAAGCTGCAGCATATGCATTTAGAACATATTGAGCATCTGTATTTTCATTCCATAGGTGTGGCATATTGTATGCAAAGTTGTTATTCCATATTTCTGATGGTTTTCGTCCCAAGAATACCATTGGTTGTGTTAATGTACTTTGTATTAATTCGATGTACGTAGTTTCTGTGAACTGGAATTGATCTAAGAAATCTTCATGAATAGTTGATTTTTCATAGTGTTTTTTCTCTAAGGTGCTTTGCAAGGACAAAACTTTTTCATTTATTGACCCATGTACCGAAGTAATTGGTTCAAGAATCCTTGTTCTTTTCATTGGTAGCATTGGAAATTTGTATCTACACTGTGATGCTTTTCTTTTTTTACAGCTTTTGGTATGATGATGTTCGTGTATCTTTGCGAGTTCTGGATCAAGGTGATTTGTGCAACAAGCTATATAGTTATCCAAGAAGTTTTCAATTTCTAAGTTAGTATTAAGTCCATATACTGGAGCATTTTCTATCCATATAAGAGCATGTTCATGTGCACTACCTCTATTTTGGAACTTAGTTATAAAGTAGTAATCTAATATTTTGCCAAAAAATGTGCTATCTTGACAGATCAATTGCTTCAATGCATTTGTCTTATGTCTATAGTAACGTGTACATGTTACTGGGTCCTTTCTGACAAGATAATCAATGTTGCATTCCTCAATTTTTTCAATGTGTTTCTCTTTATTTCTATTGCTATGTAATTTAGTAAGAGTTTGTACTAGTGGTGTCCAAAGATGCTCTGAACTTGTAAATGTAACAAAGAAAGTTGGAGGACCTAATTGTCGTATCATTGCAAATATATGTTTCTGCATTTGTTGATGGTAATCAAGAGAAATTCTTATGTGTTTTGAATCTATGTATCCAATGTGACTTTTTAGTAACTTTTCTAAGTTGGGCTTGTACTTAACATCTTTTGCTAACAACTTTCTTCCTTTTAATTTTCCTTTTCTTATTCGTACTGAGATTCATGACATTACCTTTTCAATGAGTATTCGCATTGTCTTGACGAACAAATTTGTGATGTGATAGGAAAAGTGACCACTGCAATGCATTAGTTCCCATTTTACTATTTCTTGGTAACGAAATATTTGTAGTATATCATCGTCACGTGGATTTCCAAAGAATAGTGTTGGGAAACTCATTTCTTCTGCATGTTTGTCTTTGAATATCCCAAGTGGTCGTTGTCCCTCAGCTGGTGCTATTTCAATAATCTTGTCTTGTAAATCATGAATTCGTTGTGAAGCTATGAATCCATGTACCAAGGTTTCAGTTGGCCTTTCACTTTCTGAAATGCTATCAGTTTCACTTTTGCTATCAACGTTTTCATCGTCAGATTTATTACCTTTATTTTCCAATTCAAGTATATGATTCCAATTGCTATTAATGGAAATGTTTTCATTTTTATACAAATTTTGAGAACATAGTTCTTTAAGTGCTCTCATGACAATATGCACACGTACTTTTCCTGTTTGATATGCATTCTTGTATTCTTTTAATGCAATAGCAATTGTGATTGTATTGTTTATGGATTGTGGCAATGCTTTTTGGACAATGTCCATCTGGACAGGTACATTGATTATTGAACCAGTTAAGCCCATTTGTGATCGCTTCTTCCCACATTGTCTTATTTGTGCAAAGGGAATTCTCAATGCAACAAGTCTTTCTTCAAGCTTTGAAAGTCTTGTTACAGTTTGCAATGGCTTGTTACGTCTTATTTGTTCAGGTGTTGCAAAGCGAGGCAACTTTGCATTCGCAAGTGCTGTTTTGCAAGATCTACAAATGATATTTAAATGCAATGTCTTCTGTTTTTCAGATATGTTTATGTACATTTTTTCTAATTCAAGTCCAATGCTTGAGATGTTATTTTGAAATTGCAATGTCTTACATATTGGACATTTGGTTTTTGGTGTGTCTTCAATTTGTCATTTGTAAATTTCTATGGGAGTACTTTTTTGTGATGAACAATTTTTATCCGCTATTTTGTTTCTATTTTGTCCAATTTTATTTGGGTCATTTGTATATATCATTTGTTTCAATTTGCGCAAGTTTATTCTATTGTTGGTGTTTTTGTGCATTTGTACTATTCTATGTTGCAGATTGCATCGATTTGTATTTTGATTTGATAGTAATGGTTCATAATGAATGTGTGATGTACTTGTTTCAAATGATAATATGTTGTACGTTTGGTTGAAATTTGTTTTTGATTGGTAGTAATTTACAATGGTTTTACTAGTAAATGACCATATTTGTATGTTTACATTGAACATGATCGATGTCCATTTGAAGAAAAATGATGTTCCCTCAACTCCTCCTTTTTCATATGGCAATGCCATAGTAGTTAGGTATTGTTGCCAGCCTACAACCATTGTTTGACTTTGCATAGTTTCATTTGTTAAGTGTTTTTCTATGCAATTTAATGCATCGTTGCTCCTAGCCATTAGTGCATTGCAAAAATATTGGACAATGTAGAGTCTGAAAGATTGTTCATCAAATTCAGTTGCTATTAAATGACAAATTGCACTAAACATGCTATTAGCACATTTCGACATAGTTGTTTTTGCTATATGCAATCCATGAATTTTCATTTCATGAACAACAGATTCATAATGGTTTTCAAGATATTTTCAAAGAGGTGACAAGGAATAAATTGGTACAGAGTTGCATCTACATAATCTTTTGTATAATAGGGGTTCAAAATGTCCACTAATGGGATCTGTATCATGAAACAAAATGTTTAGTGGAATTGTATCTAGATCGTGGTTGAAGAACAAATACCTTGTTTTCATTGTTAGCGACCAGACTCCAATTGGTATGTTCAACCACTTTGATAGCCACTGTATGCAAAATGTGTCTCCCCATAGGCCTCTTTCAGATTGGAAATTTCTATTAGATGCAGAAAAATGCATTCTACGAAGGTATATGTCAACATCGTGAATTCCATGAAGTTGATATAACATGACAGGATCTAGTTCATATTGGTATGATTATTTTGCCTCTGTGTCATTTTGCTGTAGACAATTGAGAGAATGGTCTATTATTCCATTGCGTAGTTCAATAGACGAGTAACGAAAGTGCAGAAGCACTTCAAATGCATTGAACAAACAATCTCCAGGAGTATATGCAAATTGTTGTAGTCTAAAGAGACTATGGTTCATTAAAACGATATCAATATTAGTATCTATGCGATGTTTTTTTGCTGGATGGTAGTTTTCAATGTCTATGATTTCAGCCATTTTTTTCTATGTATTTATTCTTCAGATTCGTATGGTGAATTTTTTACTAAGTACTATGTATCTTAGACTTTTTTTCCTCAAAGATGAGAAGAGCTTCTATAATATTTTTTTCTTTATTGAATCTATCTCTATGATAATGTTTACTAGCACAAAATACTAATTTTACTATTATATTGTATCTTTGATTTCAAAACAGTAAAATAAGAGAAGCAAAGTTGCAAGTAACTAGTTCCTATTTTGCATCTCTCTGTATTTCAAAAGTATCACTGCAAAACAAAGAAGATGCAACGTTGATTATTGCCTCTGAAAACATGAATCTCACATACAAGCTATGTATTCTAGAAATAATTCACTTTTGTATACAATAGAAAGCATGAAATACAGATTGTATGTGTCTTGATTAGTAAAGCTAATCTTGCTAGTTGTAAACAACATATAGTTGTAATTACGAATATGTATGTACAGTTAGATATGCACTATAGCATAATAGCATCTTGAAGGCAACAATATGCTTCATACAAATAGCTGAACGTGAGAATTGACTTAGTTATTACAAAGCATTCATCCCTTATGCAAGTCCAAACTTTATTGCACCAAAGCATGTACTTGCAAGTCAATGTAGGAAATATTGGACAAGATAGGTCAACATAATATGGACTAATTCTATCACTATATTTTGAAAATTTGGTGGTTACACCAGTTTTTGTCATAAGACAAAATATTCATTTCAATGACGAATAAATGTATTCTATAATGATTGCTAACAACCAGTCATTGTTATATGGACATTAACAATGGTTGTGTATACAAGAACAACATTTGGATAATTTGAAGTCGTAACTATACGACCTGGTACCACATCTAGATTTAACGTATTGACTATTTGTTTTTTTCTTTGCTTTCCCTCGTGTTGATCTTTGACAAATGCTTATTATTTTTTTCATGTTAACAAATTTACTGCATACAAAAACAACATTTGCACCACTTGAAGCTGCAACTAAACCACTTCTTACAAGGTCTACATGCAAAGTATCCAACACTTGTTTTCTCCGTTGCTTTGTTTCTATAGCCTATTTTGATATTAGCGGTGTCTTCTTCTCCTATTAGTTGTTGCAGCGTCTTTGAAAGTTGCATGTCACTACATTCCATCGTTCCAAATTTATATATTCCATTCAATGCAGCAAGTGGCACCTAACTTTGTTAAAACATCAAGAAAAAAACAACAAATTAACTATCCAAAGGTATCAACTGACTGAAGAACAAGATCAATACCAGAAGTTGAGACATAGTAACTTGTGCGGGATGATGTGAATAATAGATGACATAGAACAATCTTGATTTATACTATATGGAATCTTTAAGATCCTATAATAATAACTTAGGGCATGGGACTAAGACTACTACCACCATAGGTCCATAGCAATAAGACTAATGTGACTATTTGGGTAGCTACTCTAATTTGCTATAAATCTCTAGAATATAGTGTAACAAGTACTATTCTCAGTAAGTTGTAACTACATAACCTATAAAATACCCTTGCCTTTGCATCTGTTCTATTTGCTACTTCTATTTTGACTGCTCCTAGTGTTGCTTTTACTCGATCAATTAAATTGATGACTCTTGTTAGGTGTCTTGTTTCTGGAAGCAATTGTTTAAAGATTAATTCTGACTAACTTTCAACTGAGGTGCTTGCATTTTCTTGCCTCCATAATATGCACAAGATGCAATAATTTCTTGGAGGATACCAATGACCACAAAATAGCTTGAACTGTAATTTATTTCATAGAGTTTTGTTTTTGGGGCTGTCTTAACTACCCTTGGCTTTGAATCTGTTCTATTAGCTACTTCTGTTTTCATTGTTCCATTTTTTATCTCCAGTTTTTTGTGTTCCAACTGCTTTCTAAAAGGGTGAACAATGCAAAGGTTTTATGTCAAAGGTTTTAATATGTTTTATATGCACAATTTTTTTTTATAAAGTACTTTGTTATAAGAGCTAATATTAAAACATTTCAATGTTTTTAATATGAGCCTTCATTTTGGGTGGCTCCGAAAGGGCGTATTGCTTTAGTTTTATTTTTAGTGTAGTATGTGCTGCCACATATGAAAGGCCCGAGAGTCTTTGTAACAGTCTCATATGTTTTTATTTTAAAAAGCAGAGCAGAGTGCGAAATAGAATAGGTTTACATAGCAGTATTTTTTTTTTTGAACTGAGAGACATAGAATCAAATTTTGTGCAATGTGTCTTGCAGCAGTCACTATTTTGTAAAATCCTCTGTGAGCAGGAAGTTCAACACGAAATTCAGACGATATTTCAAGAATCAGACTAAACACCTAAAGATTGGGAACTGGAAAACTATGAACCTTATCACAGATTGTAGATGCAAGAAACGAGACTGTAGCGATCACTCGAGAATTAATTCAAGAGCATGATCATACGTCGAATTTGGAGAACCTCAATAAAAAATTTTCTTACAAAATCGAAATCTTAAGAGAACGAGACTGTAGCGATCACTCGAGAATTACTTCAAGAGCATGATCATACATCGAATTTGGAGAACCAGAATAAAAAAATTTCTGAAAAAATCGAAAGCTTAAGAGAACAAAAGATTATTTTTTCAAAAAATGTCACTCAAACTCGTCTTCCTAGCAGTACTGTACTGTCCAGGTTAGTTAAAATTGCGAAAAAAAAAAAGAAAAAGAAAAAAAAAGCCAAATAATGCAGAGCCAATGCATTTTGACAGCCAGATAAATGGTATAGAATCCAGTCAGGCAAGGATTTATAGGATGACAAAATTTATTCTATATCAAATTATATATATTTTTTAATTTTCAATCAAATAATAAAATAATGCGATGGAAACAAACTTCAAAACATACACTCTTTGAGATATATTATTTTGTTGAAAAGTAAAATTACGATGTAATCTTTGTTAAAAATGGAAACAAACTTCAAAACATACAGTTTGTGTGATGTAATTTTTGTTGAAAAGTAAAATTACGACGTAATCTTGAAGGCTTTAGGAAAAATTAAAATTACAACGAAGTAATTTTTAATTAAATAATAATTTTAAAAAAAAATTAAAATTATGGAAAGTATTTTATCTTTTTGAAAATTAAAATTATGGCAAAATTTTTTTAAGTCAAACAAGAACATAGTTTTTGTTCTGCTAATACCGAAGCTACAAATGAAGTGGAATTTTTTTCAGAAAATGATGATGATGATAATAATCTACATTTTTTAATGAACGGAGGCTTTAGTAAACAAAGTCGTTCCAAGCGAAATGACTTTGAATCCTCCGAGGCTGATACAAATGGTATCCTCATGCTAGAGACCTAAAAAAATTATATTTCTATGTTTTCTCTGTGTGATATAATCTTGAGAAGTACTTCTAGGAACTTTGTAAATTTGTTAAAAAGAAACGAGAATTGTAGGACGCACCAACTTTATCAAATTCGAATGGAATTGCAATCATCAATGTTCCATCGGCTAACATTTAAAAACACAGTCCATAATATGTAAATTGCAGGTAGAATATCATCTACATTGCATTCAGATTCAAAGCAAGAAAGAGAATTTAATATGTGGAATTATGTGAAAGAGTAAGAGAAATTATGCTTAGCAAACCTTGCAACCGGAGGCGCATAGTTCCAGGTTGACTTGCGAAAGCTTGCTTGCAGAGTGTCGAGTCGCACGATAAATCTACTTGCAGATGTGTTGAGCAGAATACAAAGATTTCGACGGTGAAGAATAGAAAATCTAAAGAGCGGAAATAAAATTCACAGAGCTTCAAGCAAAATAACAACTGCAAAGTAGAAACTGGTACAACTGCCATAATTTTATGCTATTTAAGTTTGAATTAATGGTTGTTGATATCAAGAGATCTACATGGGATGTCTGTGACATCACTAGAGCCTCCAACTTAGATCTGCACTTGCATAATTAATATCGTAAATTACATATTCGATGTGGAAAACCTTATTGTTAATAATGATTCTATGTATAATTAATAACATTGAAATTTGAGTTTTATTTTTTCATGATGGTTTTTGTAGCAGAATAGGTGGACAGCTGTGAGCATTTGTACAATCAAGAAATCACCGATGATAAATGTAGATTCGACATGGATTTACTTTAATGTAATCCTCGAAGCGAGAATAGATAAATCCATAATTTGTGTTCTTTAATAAATTATTTAAAGATGTGGATACAATGGTTCTTAAAAGTATTTTCAACCCAGTAGAAAATATATTAATAAATAATTTATAATTTAATGAAAACTAAACAACTCCACATACCAAAATTCAATAATTTGGAGCCGCAAGTCAAAACTATGTGGATAACATTACAAATTGATGAAAACTGAAACAACTCCACAAACCGAAATTCTATTGAGTTCATATTCTACATCATTTAACTCTCTTTAAATAAATTGAAATATTTTTTCTACCCCATTTAATTTCCTGTAATAAGATTCAATGCCTACATAGTAACGTAACTGGAGGAATATATTGCTAATGAATAAGTTGTATGGGGTCTGAGCCTTAGTGCCATGCATGGGATCAGTCAACCAAATCTTTTCATGTAGCAGCATGTAGATTTGATATGTATTTACTTTAATGTAATCCTTGAATCAGACAAAGATAAATCTGTAATTTATGTTTTTTCAATAAATTATTTAATGACCTGGATCCAATGGTTCTTAAAAGCGTTTTCAATCAAATTTGATAGGAAAGTCAAAAATATATTAATGACTATTTATAATTCAATAAAGACTAAACAACGCCCCCAGCCTAATTTCTTTTTTAAGCTTAATTTGTGTTTTTACAACGATGTGAAACAAGTTAAATATTAATTACATTAAACCAATACTAATTACATAATAACAATACAAAATAAATTAGCAATTAAATTAAACTAAGTAGCAAGAACTAAAAATAAAATTGAATATTTATTTTAAAAAAAATATAGTATAGAGGATGTATAAATATTATGCAAATTAAATTTATAAGAACTTCATCATACGTAAATATTATACAAAAAATTATTGATAATAATAACTTAAGTGGAAACTTATTTTAAAAAATAATTTATTATATTTATTTATCATAATTCACTAAATTTACATTAATAAAAATTATATAAATTAAGAGTATTTTGCAATTGCAGTTCAATATTTAATAGTATAAAATAATAAATAAACATAATAATATAAAATAATAAATAAACAAACTATTAGCACAAATAATTTAAAGAGAAGTGGAAAATTGAACAAAATAAATATCTACTATATATATATTTATTAAGTATTAAATTATAATTAATGTAAATAAAAACTTATTTTTTTAACTATAATATACTTATAATTAGTTAATCTATGGTTGAGCATTTTAAACGTGATAGATTCCAATTTTAAAGTGTTATCCATATGTTCTATTTGCAACTTCTAATCATACAACTAATAAAAGCTCCATGCATCACAACTTTATTTATGATGTTCTTATTAACATGTGGCTGATGTGTACTTAGTAATGCTATATATGACTGCGGGTCAGTCTAGAGAAGTTCACCACTGATGTCAAGTACCTCGAGGGTCAGCTTCCTTCGTCACTGTACAATATATAGTACAAACATAACTTAATTTACTCGTCTCGACTTACGATAAAAGTCTTTATATAATTACCTATGGCCTTATAACCTTATCTTTATTACCTATGGTTTCAACCATACTACATTCAGAATAAAGCATATTTGAAGGGTAAAGTTAATGTGGTAAGACTTGAACGTTGTTAATCTCATATTAATTGAAAAGGTTTATAACCTTCAATGCACAAGCTTCCGTACAACACTAATAGAGTGAACTGCCGAAACTCACATGCATTTCTATGCTCAGGAAACGGAAAGAAAATTAGTTAAAATAGCAAGTTGAACAGAATTAATAGAGCCATAAAAATTAGCACGAAACACTTAATGAGATAAGATCTCGAGAAATATCAAAACCATTAAATTGATATAATTACCCACAGTACAATTAATACTCATGGCTGAAATATCTCTAAGATGTGGAGTTCGAAAACTGTCAAACTGTGAAGTTAATCTACATATATATGAAAATGGTATAGGTTAGTTCAAATTTAACTAATTTAAGTAATAATCATCAACACATTAATGTTTATCATGTAATTGGTGAAAATTTGAATCTGAATTAGAAAAATAAGAATTATTCACTATAACTATATAACATAATCCCAATTACTAAAATTATTTTTAAAAAATCACAATTTTAAGTATTATTATTTGTATTAGATTTATTTAACATTTCAACAAATTTCAATCCTAATAATTTTTTACAATTATTTTTTTTTAAATAATTTTTTAAAGTTTTTATAATTAAAATAAATAATAATGCAAAAATGATAAAGTTTATTTAGAACATAATTTAATTTAAATTTTAAATTTCTATAATTGCATTCTCTATTA
Source organism: Pinus albicaulis (assembly GCA_034641835.2). NCBI lineage: Eukaryota > Viridiplantae > Streptophyta > Pinopsida > Pinales > Pinaceae > Pinus > Pinus albicaulis. The sequence continues at coordinate 1,655,931,332 of CM076579.1, forward strand.
TTGCTTGTATACATTGCTATTGTGTAATGTTATATCATAGAATCTCAAATATTTATAGAAAAATGTTAAATAATTACATTGAGGCAATTTAAATTATTCAACTTTATTCAACTCATTTGTTTTCAACAATTTTCCAGGCCAATGACGCATCTTATACTGGGAATCAGTTTATTGACTCAGAATTTTCCATTCAATAGTGATGATCTTACAAAACCGTAATGGCATATCGCATGCTCACAAGGTAGTAAATCGTATTTTTATAATGTGTGCGATAAACTTTTGGAGAAGCCACATAGCAATAAAAAATCGGCGAATCCTTGTAATAAATGTTAAAATTCACTTTTGATCTTTTGCGATGCGATGAATAAATATAAAGGCAAAATAACAATCGCATCGCAAGTCTTCAATGGTGCGCAAGATAAATAGAATATGATTCATGCCGATTCTCCAATTGCGATGATTGCATCGCAATTTGTTTGAGTGAAAACGTTTTTTCCAAATCCCAATCGCATCGGAGATTTAAAATGAAGTGGAATGTTATAATCTATCTCCAAAAATGCAATTGCGATTGAGCGCAATCGCATCGGAATTTTGCAATGAGACGAATGCAATGTTTAATTTTTTCCCCGAGATGCGATTGTGATAAATTGCATCGCATTGTTATAAATAGAAAAAGTGTAATACTTAATATTATTCCGAAATGCGATTGCGATTGAGCACGATCGCATCGGAACTTCTCAAAGAAATAACAACTCTTTAAAAGAACTTTTCCGAATTTCCGATTGCGATTTACTATTCATTTTAACATATTTCTAAGTATAAAATTTTTCTAATATGTTTGAAATATGTTAAAAGGTCTTTTAACTCATCGAATGGGTAAGTTTTTAAAACTTGTAAACTTTGTGAACAAAATGTGATATGCATCTTTTTATTTATGGAAAAGATATAAAAAGGGGACCTATTTTTAAATGGGATTTATTCTAAGAATTTAAAAATGGGGAGGGTTGTTGTACAGTACAACAATTGGCGATTCACTGGAAGAAACAGTTATCTCTGAAAAAATAAAATGAATACTATATTTCAAGTAAGTAAAAATTTCTAAAGATAATGAAAACTTTTCTTAAGATAATTCAAATAAAATCTAACTATGTAAGAGAATAAAAATCACTTACAATTTCTTTCTAATTCTTCAAGGATAAAAACATTTTTTGGGTTATCTCAAGCTTTGATTAGTTGATAATAATAAAGTAAGTGGATTTTCTCAAGTTTAGCTTATGTAATATACTCTATTGTCACAGGTATTGCCTCTGCTGCAAGTAAACGTTCATAGTCCCGACAGTGTTACCTTTTAACCATTAACTATTCATTGTCCCATCCAATTAAGACTATGACTTATTTAAAACCTCTTTTAATTGCAAATTCCATTATACTATTACCAGAAAAATAAGATGCATTATCACAGACCAGAGCGTTAGGTACACCAAACCTAGTAATGATGAATTGATCGATGAAATCAATAATTTCGTCAGAGTTGGCTACCTTTAGAGGAATTTCTTCTACCCATTTTGTGAAGTAATCTGTTGCTGTGAGAATGTACTTATGCTACTTGGAAGAATAAGGAGTTATCTCACCAATAATATCAATCCCCCATTGCTCAAATGGTTCTTCAATGTTTACTGGCTGTAGAGGAAAAGCTGGCTTCCTCTGCCTTCCACTAGCAGTTTGGAAAATCTTGCACTTTCTCACATAATCATGAGAATGTTTAAAAAGGGTTGGCCAATAATATCCAGCATGGATGATTTTTGTGGGTTGTTGTATTGCCTCCAAAATGACCTCCTGCTGGTCCATCGTGTAGTTCCTGCAAAACCTTCTTTGCCTCAGTCTGTTCAAGACATCTTAATAAGATTGAATCATAATTTTTTCTGAATAACACATTATCAATGATTTCATATTTAGTAGCTTTTAATCTTAAAGCACGTTTATTCTTATAGCTGAGATTAGAAGGACCATACCTATTTTTCAAGTAAAATATCATATCAGCATACTGAGATTCAGAATCTGTAACACTTATCTAACTTACTGAAATAGCATTCTTTAGTTCTTGATTTTCTGATATATTATGAGCTCCTGCTAATAATCTACAAAAACCTTGTCCTCTAACAATCTTTGCTGGTTCAATGTCAATACCATATTCTTGCAAGGCTGTTACCCAATTAGCCTTTTTTTCTCCTACTTTTCTTTGAATTAGTAATTGTCTTTGTATGAAGCATATTGTTACCTTCAAGATGCTATTATGCTATAGTGCATATCTAACTGTACATACATATTCGTAATTACAACTATGTTGTTTACAACTAGCAAGATTAGCTTTACCAATCAAGACACATACAATATGTATTTCATGCTTTCTATTGTATACAAAAGTGAATTATTTCTAGAATACATAGTTTCTATGTGAGATTCATGTTTTCAGAGACAATAATCAACGTTGCATCTTCTTTGTTTTGCAGTGATACTTTTGAAATACAGAGAGATGCAAAATAGGAACTAGTTACTTGAAACTTTGCTTCTCTTATTTTACTGTTTTGAAATCAAAGATACAATATAATAGTAAAATTAGTATTTTGTGCTAGTAAACATTATCATAGAGATATATTCAATAAAGCAAAAAATATTATAGAAGCTCTTCTCATCTTTGAGGGAAAAAAATCTAAGATACATAGTACTTAGTAAAAAAATCACCATACGAATATGAAGAATAAACACATGGAAAAAAATGGTTGAAATCATAGACATTGAAAACTACCATCCAACAAGAAAACATCGCATAGATACTAATATTGATATCGTTTTAATGAACCATAGTTTCTTTAGACTACAACAATTTGCATATACTCCTGGAGATTGTTTGTTCAATGCATTTGAAGATCTTTTGCACTTTCGTTACTCGTCTATTGAACTGCACAATGGAATAATAGACCATTTTCTCAATTGTCTACAACAAAATGACACAGAGGCAAAAGAATCATACCAATATGAACTAGATCCTGTCATGTTATATCAACTTCATGGAATTCACGATGTTGACACATACCTTCATAGAATGTGTTTTTCTGCATCTAATAGCAATTTCCAATCTGAAAGAAGCCTATGGGGAGACACATTTTGCATACAGTGGCTATCAAAGTGGTTGAACATACCAATTGGATTCTGGTCGCTAACAATGAAAAAAAGGTATTTGTTCTTCAACCACAATCTAGATACAATTTCACTAAACATTTTGTTTCATGATACGGATCCCATTAGTGGACATTTCGAACCCCTATTATACAAAAGAATATGTAGATGCAGCTTTGCACCAAATTATTCCTTGTCACTTCTTTGCAAATATCTTGAAAACCATTATGAATCTGTTGTTCATGAAATGCAAATTCATGGATTGCATATAGCAAAAACAACTATGTCGAAATGTGCTAATAGCATTTTTAGTGCAATTTGTCATTTAATAGCACCTGAATTTGATGAACAATCTTTCAGACTCTACATTGTCCAATATTTTTGCAATGCACTAATGGGTAGGAGAAACAATGCATTAAATTGTATAGAAAAACACTTAATAGAAGAAATTATACAAAGTCAAACAATCGTTGTAGGCTGGCAACAATACCTAATTAATATGGCAATGCCATATGAAAAAGGAGGAGTTGAGGGAACATCATTTTGCTTCCAATGGACATCGATCATATTCAATGTAAACATACAAATATGGCCATTTACCAGTAAAACCATTGTGAATTACTACCAATCAAAAACAAATTTCAACCAAACGTACAACATATTATCATTTGAAACAAGTACATCACACATTCATTATGAACCATTACTATCAGATCAAAATACAAATCGGTGCAATCTGCAACATAGAATAGTACAAATGCACGAAAACAACAACAATAGAATAAACTTGTGCAAATTGAAACAAATGATACGTACAAATGACCCAAATAAAATTGGACAAAATAGAGATAAAATAGCAGATAAAAATTGTTCATCACGAAAAAGTACTCCCATAGAAATTTACAAACGAAAAATTGAAGACACACCAAAAACCAAATGTCCAATATGTAAGACATTGAAATTTCAAAAGAACATCTCAAGCATTGGACTTCAATTAGAAAAAATGTACATAAACATATTTGAAAAAAAGAAGACATTGCATTTAAATATCATTTGTATATCTTGCAAAACAGCACTTGCGAATGCAAAGTTTCCTCGCTTTGCAACACCTGAACAAAGAAGACGTAACAAGCCATTGCAAACTGTAACAAGACTTTCAAAGCTTGAGGAAAGACTTGTTGCATTGAGAATTCCCTTTGCAAAAATAAGACAATGTGGGAAGAAGTGATCACAAATGGGCTTAACTGGTTCAATAATCAATGTACCTGTCAAGATGGACATTGTCCAAGAAGCATTTCCAAAATTCATAAACAATACAATCACAATTGCTATTGCATTAAAACGGCGACTAGAATACAAGAATGCATATCAAATAGGAAAAGTGTGTGTGCATATTGTCATGAGAGCACTTAAAGAACTATGTTCTCGAAATTTGTATAAAACTAAAAAAATTTCCATTAATAGCAATTGGAATCATATACTTGAATTGGACAATAAAGGTAATAAATCTGACGATGAAAACATTGATAGCAAAAGTGAAACTGATAGCATTTCAGAAAGTGAAAGGCCAACTGAAACCTTGGTACATGGATTCATAGCTTCACAACGAATTTATGATTTACAAGACAAGATCATTGAAATAGCACCAGCGGAGGGACAACGACCACTTGGGATATTCAAAGACAAACATGCATAAGAAATGAGTTTCCCAACACTATTATTTGGAAATCCACGTGATGATGATATACTACAAAGATTTTGTTACCAAGAAATAGTAAAATGGGAACTAATGCATTGCAGTGGTCACTTTTCCTATCACATCACAAATTTGTTCTTCAAGACAATGCAAGTACTCATTGAAAAGTTCATGTCGTGCATCTCAGTATGAAGAAGAAAGGGAAAATTACAAGGAAGAAATTTGTTGGCAAAAGATGTTAAGTATAAGCCCAACTTAGAAAAGTTACTAAAAAGTCACATTGGATACATAGATTTCAAACACATAAGAATTTCTCCTGATTACCATCAACAAATGCAGAAACATATATTTGCAATGATACGACAATTAGGTCCTCCAACTTTATTTGTTACATTTACAAGTGCAAAGCATCTTTGGACACCACTAGTACAAACTCTTATTAAATTACATAGCAATAGAAATAAAGAGAAACACATTGAAACAATTGAAGAATGCAACATTGATTATCTTGTCAGAAAGGACCCAGTAACATGTACACGTTACTATAGACATAAGACAAATGCATTGAAGCAATTGATCTGTCAAGATAGCACATTTTTGGAAAAATATTAAATTACTACTTTGTAACTGAGTTCCAAAATAGAGATAGTGCACATCAACATGCTCCTATATGGATATAAAATGCTCCAGTATATGGAATTAATACTAACTTAGAAATTGAAAACTTCTTGGATAACTATATAACTTGTAGCACAAATCACCATGATCCAGAACTCGCAAAGATACATGAACATCATCATACCAAAAGCTATAAAAAAAGAAAAGCATCAAAATGTAGATACAAATTTCCAATGCTACCAATGAAAAGAACAAGTATTCTTGAACCAATTACTTCGGTACATGGCTCAATAAATGAAAAATTTTTGTCCTTGCAAAGCACCTTTGAGCAAAAACACTATGATAAATCAACTAGCCATGAAGATTTCTTAGATGAATTCCAGTTAACAGAAACTGCTTACATTGAATTAATAAAAAGTACATTAACACAACCAATGGTATTCTTGCAACGAAAACCATCAGAAATATGGAATAATAGCTTTGCATCCAATATGCCACACCTATGGAATGCAAATACAGATGCTCAATATGTTCTAAATGCATATGCTGCAACTTCATATTGCACTTCATATATGACCAAAGTTGACAGATCTATGACAAATGCATTCAAAAGGATACGAAAAGAACATGAAAAGAGAAAAATTAATGCTATTCAAATGATACGGTCTCTAGGCAATGCTTTGCTTAACCTTCAACAAATTTCAGCTCAACAAGCAGTCCACATAGCTCTATCACTACCATTGAATCATGGGTCAAGAGAATGCAACTTTATAAACACAGCACCAATAGACGAATGCACATTTATACTTAAACCAACTACTCTTCTGAAACAAATTCCTAACAACTTTGAAGATGTTATGTATAGTTCTATAATTGATGTGCTCTTAGAATGGCCTTTAGATTTAGATTTATCTATCATTCATAGCTTTGGCCCTTCTTCTAGTGCCAAAAATGTTAAAGCCTCGAAAATCGCTGCTTCAAACATCGGGGGATAACCACCCGGTCGGCACCTTCAGACAAATCCTTTTCTGTTTGGAATGGTGGCTCCGACTGGATTTGTAGGAACAGTTTCCTAGTAATTTGAATGCGTTGGTAATGGAATGATTGGATGGGGGAAATGGGACTAAATGACTTGAAATGAAAATACTAGCTAATCTAATTTAAATACTGATAAAGAAATTCTAAAACTAGCCCGGGTATCATATGTGAATACAACTTAAAATTATTTCAATAGAACAATAACCATAAAAATGTATTATAGCTTAATTGAAATGTGCAGCAACGAATAAAGATAAATCTGTTTAAGAAATTAAACAGAGTTATATTAGCATATTGTATTAATCATTGTATATCATTTACATACACTTATGAAAGATAAATATTTCTAATATACTAAAAAATGATATATATAAAGAAATATTGTAAAACGAAGCACACATAAACAATAGCAAATTTAAAAGAGAATATCATATGACAAAAGAAATTAACAGTGAATAGATAGAAATACCGTATCCATCTTGAGACTTTCAAATGAAATCTGATACTCTAATCCAACAATTCCAATGCAAAATCAACTCCAAGGTACAAAAATGCAACTCTTAAAAAATAATTCCACACAGAATCACCAGACGTGACCCTTTATAAAAGAATAAAGAAGTAAATGTAGTGCAAAAATGTAATCTCCAAGTAAAAAAATATTACAAATTAAGGACCCCTTTCTAGATGCATGAAAGGGGTTTAAATAGGTACTCAATAAAGAAAAATAACTAAAACTATTCCTACAATCTATCTAAAATGAAATATCTTAAACTAAAATGCAAACTTGTAGTAGACTAGCTCATTAATCATCGATTGAGGTGGATGAGCGAAGGTGGCAGACATTGAGCATATCTTGGAATTTTGTTGGCCAACTCATTTTTGAATGTAACTATACAGTGTATGTAGCATCATCGAATTCAGGAATGATACATTGAATAGCATTCAAAAGGAATTTGATGGCCATCTGTTGGTTGTGTGACTTGATCAGATAAGACCACATATTATCCCATGAAATTCCTTGAAGTTTGCTATTTTTTTTATTTTTATCGATTATCTCTTGCTTCCACCTAGAATCAGCTTCTTTTACTTTAGGTAACTCGCCAGCAGTAAAATCTGAGATCAAATTGGTAGTGTACAGGCTGTCATTAATCAATTGTGTTGCATTATTCATTAAAATTTTAGCCCTTGATGTGGCTCTTTGTGATTTCATTAACTTCTGTTCCCATTCCATAAATAGAATTTCCTTGTGTCTCTCTTCAATTCTAGGAAGGTTAGCTTTTCTTCCTTGCTCTGTATCCTGCCATGAAAGAAACTCGGAAATTTTATCATCAACATCTTCAATTTCTTGCCTAAGAGTGACCGATTTATCTATCAAAGACAATGTAATTTCGTACAAAGGCTCAATTTGTGTCAACTTTAACAAAATTCATTTAACTGTTGAGATAGCAGTTTGTTCATTTCAAGAGCCTCAGTAATGAATTGATCCATCTTGGGATACTCCTTGAACTTGTCCATTTCTGATTGGAACATTTTTTCCTGTTCAACCTTTGAATTTCTCTCATTTTGTAAAAGATTTTGTAGCTTTTCTACTTCTTGATTCAACTGTTGTTGTTTGCCCAAGGCTTGTTCATCAATATTTTTCTTTTCAAGGCTGAGCTTCTCTTCTAGTTGTTTAGCTCTGAGTTCTGCATCCTGTACCCACTATTCCAACTGAATAATATTTTGCTGATCACCTGCAACCTATTCTTCAAAGATAGCAATTTGCATATCCTTTTGTTTACTAGCTGTGAAACTTCGGAAGCTTTATCTATAGTGGCAGAACTATAGGCACCAGCATACTGAGACAATTTGGTGAGATCCTCAGATGGATCCACCTCAACATTTTTATAAACAACATTTAGAAATTCCCCCTATGATGCCAAAAGAGCATCTTGATCTGTTCTCCTCCTTTTCCTTTGTTTTCTTACCACAGCCCTATGTTTGGGACTGTAGAATATATCTAAAGGAGGTATTTCTTCTATCTTTAGCATAATTTCTCCAGTGGGGTTTTCAAGAATTATTTCCACATCCTGATCTTTGGGATCGTCAACATGAGGATTGTTTTGCAATCCTATCTGCCGTGCAAAGTGTTGATATTGATTGATTTAGAAAATGAGAAGAAACAACCAATTCAGTATCTAATTGTCCTCAAAGTTGAGAACCTACATCATTCTTGGGTGTCTGTTCAGTGTTTTTACTTTCTATACTTCCCTTTTCAATATGTACCTGGGCATCAGTGCCAGTGTTCCCTTTTTCTGTTTGCACTAAAGGCTTCTGTGTATCTTTTTGAGAAGCTGTTTATGTTTTGGCACTGTCAGCTTTACTGCTGTCATCCTTTTTCCCTAAAACAGGATCGACTCCTTACAATTCTTTACGAGAAGTACTTCCTGCTTGTTGTGATGCTTTCTCTTGTATGGGAGCTCTCAACTGATCAAGAGGAACATTAAGTAACCTTTGGCTTCTATACAACAAAAGCTTTTTCAAGTCCTCGACCTGTAACTTGGACTTGGCTGAATCAAAGACTTGGGATATATCATCCATGGAAACAAATAAATCATCAAAAATGTTTGATTCATGCTCGAATTGGGCAATCGAAACAGAGGTAGTAAAATCATGCACCACTTTCCTTGGGTCGTATTGTCTTCCAGGAATTGTTGAAAACTTAAGATTAGAAATCTTACCAACTTCTTTCTTAGCATGAGCAAAACTATTAAGAGTATAGTCACCACACTTAAAAGGGAAGGTAGGCCACATAAGCTTTTTATTGCTTTTCAAAATTCTAGACATTCCTTCAACTGTCAGTTGATAAGAAATCTCCTGAACTAACAACTTATCTGGAACATATAGGGGAAGGATATGTGGCTGAAAAATACTCCCAAAAATTCTGATATAAGTGAATTTTTCTTCTTTGAACCAATCTCCGATAGAAGATAAATTAGTCCTGGCTTTATTGGACAGTCTAGGAGGGAAATGACCAAAAATGGTTTGGTAGATTGGAATTAGAAAACCATGGCAGACTCTGTAAACATGAAGTTTTAAATTTTCTTTCCATAAGAAATTATGATACACATGAATAGGAATAGGTTCTTTTGGACTCCATTTCCAACCTAGCATGGGGAACTCAGAATTGAAATAGAGGGCATCCAAAATATAACCACAAAAATGGAAAGGGGAAGAATTCCCTGAATTATTATCTTTTATATACTCTAGAATTCGATTAGCTATCTTATCCGACAAAATGACAGCCCAATCCATAATTTCATAATTAACAGCAGAATGAATTAACGAGACCATTTGAATAGAAAACCTAGCAGAGTTATCATTTCCGAACAACCTACACATCATTTCTGCGGCATAACAATATGGAGGTGCAAGAGACTCCACAGAGTACATACCTGATGCCTCTTGCTTATGTTTCTTAGGGTTATTCCTCCATTATTTGATTGGCTTTGCCTGGTTTGGATGTTCTTCAACATATTCCTTAATGAATTCCTTGTTGTAAATCTTTTGTGGATTGGGAAGATGGTACATTGCTTTAATATCTTCTGCCCTGAATGACCCAAACACTAATCCAGAAGCAGAAACAAAAGTCCTATTTTGAATGGTCACATTGTCAATTACCCATATGATAACATCATAGTAGGGAAAAATATTCGCCCGGGCAGCAACTCGGTGTAAAAATGAATTTTCCAATGCACTAAGTTGAGATTCAGAGTCAGAGTCTAAATCTTCTTCATCAGGAACAATTTCTTTGGTCACAATAACCCTAGGTTTCTCTTTTTCAAGAAAATTGTATGCATTCTCCCATGTCATCTTCCCCAATCCTTGACAGGAGGTGTCTGTGACTAGCTTGAGCTTCGCTGATTTTTCCTTGGGCGGCATGTTTAGCACAGGAGCATTTGCAACAAAAGCAGCTTTAGACTTTCTGCTTCTCTTTGACATTTCAGAGTCAGGTAAACTCTCTCTGGTTCTGTGAATGAAAGGATTCGAACTTTTGTTCTGTAATTCAAATGAATGGTTTCATCTGAAATAAAACACAATAATGAGAATAGCTACAAAGATTTTAATTACCATTTAATCTCCCGGTATTTTCAACATAAATGCTCTCCAAGGGGTGACATTCGCATATTGAGAACAAAATAACCCATGATCCTCCGTCTGATTTTGAATTAATATTGTCGTACAATCAGAGATCAGCGAATCCTTGTAATAAATGTTAAAATTCATTTTTTATCTTTTGCGATGCAATGAATAAATATAAAGGAAAAATAACAATCGCATCGTAAGTCTTCAATGGTGTGCAAGATATATAGAATATGATTCATGCCAATTTTCCGATTGCGATGATCGCATCGCAATTTTTTTGAGTGAAAACATTTTTACCAAATCCCGATCGCATCATAGATTTAAAATGAAGTGGACTATTATAATCTATCTCCGAAAATGAGATTGCGATTGAGCACAATCGCATCGGAATTTTACAATGAGAGGAATGCAATGTTTAATCTTTTTCCCAAGACGCGATTGCGATAAATCGCATCGCATTGTTATAAATAGAAAAAGTGCAATACTTAATATTATTCTGAAATGCGATTGCGATTGAGGGCAATCGCATCGGAACTTCTCAAAGCAATAAGAACTCTTTAAAAGAACTTTTCCGAATTTCCGATTGCGATTTACTATTCATTTTAACATATTTCTAAGTATAAAATTTTTCTAATATGTTCAAAATATGTTAAAAGGTCTTTTAACTCATCGGATCGGAAAGTTTTTAAAACTTGTAAACTTTGTGAATAAAATGTGATATGCATATTTTTATTTATGGAAAAGATATAAAAAGGGGACCTATTTTTAAATGGGATTTATTCTAAAAATTTAAAAATGGGGAGGGTTGTTGTACAGTACAACACCATTAAATTTAACATTCTAACTCATTACTATAAACGAAGATCTGGCCAAAGCTTTGTAAGTAAATTAAAGATTTTATATATGAATGAATCTATCTAGTTTTACATGTGCATTGGTCGAATCAATTTCTATATGGGAATAGTTCAATCCCTGTGATTAACTTTGTGGATGGAACTCTGTCATAGAGCTCTAAAATAAGGCGCTGCATTTAGTCGAGGAGTCAGTGTGAATAATACCGATATCGTGGTTAAATTGTTGCACAATCTATGAAGAGAATCACAATCACAAGTTATATGATACAACCACATATGTTTTTCTTGCCACTGTTCAATGATGCGATGCGATTGGCATAATCGCAATTTAAAATCGCAAGTTCAAGTTATTTTGTTATGGCCCAATTGCAATGGTATGAATCAATAAAACATTTGATATACTTTTGAATTGCAATCACAAATTTTATTAAAATTAAGTGTCTTGTTTATGTGGAAGATTGCAATGCGATCGCTGCATCCGTTTGTTTTGCCACCGTTGAATGATGCGATTGGCACAATCGCAATCACAAATCACAAGTTCTTTTTTTTTTTGACTCATTGTAATCGTAAGTATCGGACCCGATAAGTTTTGTAATGCGGATTTGATTTCCACATCGCGCAACAATTTGGGCATATGTTTTCTTTGTTACTGTTGAATGATGCAATGCGATTCGCCCAATCGCAATCTCAAATCACAAGTTCTTATGTCTTCGGCCGATTGCAATGGCAAGTCTCGGACCCGACAAGTTTTATAACGAAAATTAACTTTCCATATTTGGTTTAAGTTTTTTCACATTCAGCGGGGTCCACAGTTTCAAAATTTCATTTGATACATTGTACTTTATCACGCAATGGAGAACTTTGATAAGTTTTCTTTTGTAATAATTTTACCTATTTTATTATGTATAGTTTAAAAAATACATATCCCAATCTACTTTATTGTTTGAACAAAATCACTATAGATTTATTATTTTATTTTTTACTATATTAATTAAAAAATATATAACTTTAATTTTATATTTAATTCTTTGTTTTTCAAATTTATTATTTTATTTTTAACTATGCAATCTCTTGTTCATAATTAATCTTTGTGCTCAGCCTACCTGCTTACACTCTCTGTACATATACGAACTGTATTCATTTTTATTTTTTAAATCTACGCACTCTAAGGCGGAACTTCAAATACATATAAATCACAGTTCATAAACACATCGGCTTCGTTATCGCCATTGGGACTTTTATTAACATGTTCTGCTGTTATGATTTTCTCCGATGCGATTCGTGAGGGTCCCACAAAGTTAATAAATTCTTCTGTCCATTCGATTTATTATAATCTATGCATTTTCCAATGGTTTAAAAACCAACACCACTCACCGGGCCCACGATGCATTATACCCTACCTTTATATATTGTGCACCAACTATGATATATAAGCATACGCACGGAAATTAATGAGGTATGGCCCATCGTTTATTCCATTTAAAATCGTTCATCAAACTTTGATTATGTGGCCAAAAGATCAAGCATTGGTTTCAATAAAAAATGTCAGTTTTGAAAATGTTAATGTTAAACATTGAATGCGTGGGCTCCATATAAATCAACGTAGAGCAAGTTCAAAGGTTCTATTTTGCAAATTGGGTTTAATAAATATTTCAAAAGAGTTGGAATAATATTATATCGTGAAGGTTAAACCAATTTTACAGGGTCTCAGGAGTTTAGGTATATAACAATCTGTCAGAGACCATAAATAGTGACTGATACAGAGAAAACAGCTCTCTCTATGTATGTGTGTGCTATCTGACAGACCATAATGGGCGGCTCGTACGGGGAAAATGCATTCAGCACTGTCTCGTTATTTTGCTTAATGCGACTCCAGATAAAGTACAAGACCTGCAGGATAGATATCAATTTTTTTGTAATGACAGTACAAATAATGGTGACAAAATCTAGGCATTTTGCAATAACAAGTGAAAGTTTTTCGCCAATTAGATAACAAATAATTCAAATAAATAAACAATAATAAATCTTATAGTGAACCATGGCAAAAATAATTTTTTTTGAAAACATATGTCTAATCAAGGTGAATTAATGTCACAATCAGGAAAAACCTGATGCGTAGTATCCTACCAGCGGCAGGTACAATAATAACCCTAACAATATCATAGAAAAGGTTTAGCTTAGTAACTTAAATCTGCCAACCTATGATATGAGCTCTTCCTTAACGTATGGTACAGGGCATGGAAGCTATCACATGTTAATGGAAACAATTCTGAATCATAAAGACGGTGTGCATGCAAGTTATCCATATAAATTTAATATTATTCAACTTCATAGATTTTTGCATTCAATATTGAAATTTGACAATTTACGTCATGTTTATTTAGATTTGGATTTAAACATATTTTAAATCAATAAATATTATAAAATTGATAATTTAAAAAAATAAAGTTATAAGTACAATTTTTTAGATTTGATTTGGAATTAAATATAATTTAAATATATTTGATTTTTTAGATTTGATTTGGAATTAAATATAATTTAAATATATTTGGAATATTTCTATTTGATTCCTAATAAATTTTAATGAATTTATAAAAAAATTAAACTTATAAGAAATGACATTTCTTTCAAATTCACTCTGTGAAAATACTCCACAAATTGATGGATAACATAAAATGAAATAATATATATGATAATATAAACCAACTCATCATCTAATTTACTCAAAAATACAAATCATAAATCACTCTTTAATACAAAAAATTGATGATTTGTTTGTCCATCAGGGTTTATGAATCCTCTTGAAATCAATCTCAAACAGGTTGGTTCAAAATTTTCGCTATAACTTTTTTCTGTGAGGGTTCATACCATGAGACTTAGATCACATAGAGAAGGGATTTCTATGAACATTTAGTTCAAATTCTGTTAATTTCAGATATTTTCTTTACGAACATCCAGGATCTTGAATGTTCACGAAATTAGTCTCAAACATGTCAGTTTGTATTTTTTGCAATAAATTTCTTATGTGAGGTTTGAAATAGTGAAACTTGGGCCATATTAAGGAGAAGTATCATCTAACACACCCCCTCCTAACCGTATAACCAAAATAGAGTTATGAGGTAGTTATTATGTAGATCTAGCTCCCAAAATACTGATATGGGAATAAGACCTAATTTTTTTTACTTTCCCAACCTTCTTAAGACCTCAATTACGCACATTGTTACATTTGTCTCATCAAGACGATTCCAATGATATAAAAATTTTCTCAATCCAACTCATGGATTGAGATTTATGGCTTCTAAAAGATAGGCCTTGCTCATCTTTCCAAGCCACCTTAGCCTCCACGTGGAAACTACCCAGTAGCCCATGTGGCAGGTGACTAGAGGCGCGACCATTATGGAAAAGCCATGTGGCATATGGACTAAACCAATTGTAAGTTTTCCCTTTGCATTGGCATGCACTTTTCCATTTCCATTTCGGGGTCCAACCCCCGACCTCTGACTTGAGTTGGTGTCGACCCTCCTTCTTGGCATGATAAAACTCTGGGTTGGAGTTAGTCCCAACCCTTGATCCATCCAACCTCTTGATTTTTCCTGCAACCCGAATTCCGCCATCTGCATAGTCAACCTGACCTAGGTTGAGGCTAAGACCAGCCGAGGTTCAGTCTGCCTGGTCGACTTCCTGAACTCTAGCCTATGGGGTTCAAAGACTTAATTTTTATGCCAAATTCAATGTCTTACAAAGTTCCAGATCCTGATTCCTTTTTTTATTTTCTTTTTGGAATTTCTCAATTATTTTCAATCATCGATATCATCACTCGATGGCTAATGAACTGTAAAAAAAATCTAAAGAACAACTTGATAAACATTCCCTCAAGGAATGCCACCAAAATAGGACCATTTCCATAATAAATTTTCCCTAAGAAAACAGAGAGTAGAAAAAACTCTTCAATAAACAAGAAATTTACTTTCTTTAGCTCTATCAACCCTACCAGTTGAACAACAAATGAACTGGTATTCAACGTCACTTTCATATACTCATAATCAAGTAGAAATGATGCAATCATAAGAGTTGTCAACAACAGGTATAGAGAACCCATGGTGAGACTTACTCGACCAATCAACATTCATTCTTCACAAGAAGACAAGCATTCCTTAGTGACCATTGACTTCACTGAGCAGTCCTTTCACTAGTGCAACCTCAATGATATCATAGGGGAATAATTATCTATAACAAAATATTAGTATAAGGCCATTAATCCCATGAAAAATTCATGCATATCAGTACATCCTGTTACACAGTAATTTGTCACCGTCCCTACCATTCCCCGTCCCGCACAATGGAGGACCCATTTTGTGACCTGTGAACATTTTCATGCCTTGAAAACATCATCAAAGCATTCCTCTAAGCATGAGCTTCAATTTCCCTAAAGACATCTCCTTGCAAAAATCATGAAAACATCTCCTTTTGCATTGGCGCGGGCAGACAGTTCATCACTCGCGCCAATGGGGAAAATCCTACAAAGAGGCCGCGCCAACTGGAGCTCTGTCCCAGAGCAGTAGTCGCGCCAGCCAATTTAAGGAGTGTTTTTTAAATAAAGATGGCAGAATTTGTGTTTCAACAAACTCAGAAACCATTGCCTATCTTGAGTTGGGAGGTTTGGCTGCGGGAGTTCTATGGAAGGGAAGTGGTTTGCCACCTCCCATGGAACCTTCCTTGTTGATAGGGCCAATCCCACAATAATAGGGATCCCAACTCCCTCCTTTCCCATCTATAAAAGCCTACTCAATTCCATAGCAAGCTAGTCTTGAAGTGCCTAAGCTTTGAATCTCCAAATTCCCAAGAGCCTTTGTGCTGTAAAAGCCCTCTTTCCTCCCTTAAGGCCGACTCAAGTAAGGAGACTATCGTCGAGAGACTCAGGAGAGGTTTTCCCTTTCCCTGGCGAGCTTTGCGAGACGTGAACGACCGGAGACCCATCCGAAGGAGAACACGACCTCATAACATTGGTTGTAATCTTTCTTCGATTGTTATTTAATGAATGATTACGATTATGGTTCCACTCTGTTTTCAATGATGTTAATATGAGTAATATCCTTTCTGACTGATATTTAGTTACGTATGCCGGATTTTATGCTTGTATCTGTTTGTTTCTTGCATGTGCAGGTGTCCATCCGCAGAGATCGTGGAGGATCGTGATCTGCCGAGGCTGAGGAACGGGAACGCTCTCTTCTTCAGATCGTAGCATTGGATTCCAGGTAGGCCTCCATCTTTGGTCTTTTCATTTCGTAACTAGGAACTTGCGTCGTAACATTTCGTGATTGTTGCTAGACCCCTGCTGGGCTAGTAGGGATCGCCTCTGTCCACAGAAGGGATTTACCTCCTCAATAATTTGGCGACTCCACTGGGGTGACTTATTCTCCCGATGAGATTCAAGTCTATACTGAGCTTTTCAAAGAATTCAGAGATGTTTTCGTGTGGCCTTACGAGGAAATTTACGAGGAAACGTCGGGGATTGATCCCAGAGATCGTAGTGCACGAGATTCCAACCTTATCCAGGTGCGAAACCCGTGCGCCAACGCTTACGCCCCCATGCACCTAGAAAGTCAGCCGCCATCAAGGGAGGGGGCTGAAAAACTTCCCGAACGCGAGTTTTATTTATCCTATCCCCCCGCGTAATGGGTGTCTAACATTGTCCCGTCGTTCAAAAAAGGTGGCAATGACAGTCCGTGTGGGATTACTCACATCAATCACGCTCGTCCAAAGGATAATTATCCCACTCCGTTTATCGACCCAGATCATCGACGATGTGCCAGGAGTGAGACTATTCCTTAATGGACTCCGTTTCTCGTGACATAATCAGATCAATATTGCACCTGAGGATCAACACAAGACCACATTCATCTATCCATGGGGTACTTTTGCGTATAAAAAGCTCTCGTTCGGCTTGAATAACGCTGGAGCCACTTTTCAACGTGCGATGTCCTATAATTTTCATGACATTCACCATATAATTCAGCCTTATCTGGACGACTTTCCAGCCCATTCGGCTAAGCGAGAGGACCATCCTGAGCATCTCCCCCAGATCTTTCTTTGTTGCAGGTGCTACAACATCAGGCTCAATCCTCATAAATGTGTCTTCTGTGTTGATTCTGGCCGTCTTTTAGGATTCATAGTCTCGAAAGATGGAATTAGCCTTGACCCCTTAAAGGTCGAGGCCATCATAAATCTCCCATCACCCTCCTCCCTATATCAGTTACAGAGTCTGCAAGGGAAATCAAACTTTCTGCGGCGCTTTATCCCGAATTATGCCGAGGTGGCCAAAGGATTCACTTGTTTATTAAAGCAGAACGTTCCCTTCCATTGGGAGGAAATCGCTCAGCAATCCTTTGAGAAGCTGAAGACATTGCTTGTCAACGCTCTGTTGCTTCGTCCTCCGGACTACCACTGCGACTTCACTTTATATCTTGCTGCCGCATTTAGCACCATAGCCATGGTCTTGGTGCAGGATGACGATGACGGTGATGAACATGTTGTTTATTACCTATCACAGAACCTTCTCGATCCAGAAACGCGTTATGCTCATGTCGAGAAGTTGGCATTAGCAGCAGTACACGCTGTACAGCGCTTTCGCCATTACATCCTTTTGCGTATGATAACAGTGGTTTCAAACTGCAACCCTATGACGTATATTATTTCTAGAAAATTACTGGGGGGAAAGTACTCCAAATGGATTGTGATCCTGCAGGAGTTTGACTTAGAGTTCACTACCGCTAAGTCAACTAAATCACTGGTCTTTGCGGATCTGATATGCTCTCTCCCTACGTACTGCCTCGACACTCGAAGATCATATACGACATAAGACTCTTCCTCATCGACATCGTGACCCTTGGGTATGGTGATATAAGGTGGTATCTTCTCGTGACCTCGACATTTCGGTCCGAGTTGGATAAAGCCGCCCGTCGTCCGCATTCGGCACTGGCCCCGAAATTTCCTACCGTATAGTAGGAGATACCTTATATCGCATTGGAGTAGATTCGGTGTTCTACGTATGCCTAACCTTGAAGAGTATCAAAAGGTCCTAATGATCGCTGTGGCATAAAGGGCTCGGTGGGTGTGACATATGTTCGTGGGAAAGCATCGCTGTAAGATTTCAAGGGATAGGTGTTATTTCTGGCCTTCCATATTCAAAGACTGTATAACTGCAGTCCATAAATGTCATCCATGCCAGATATTTCAGCGCAAGATGCGCGCGCCGCCTTTACCATTGCATCCCGTTATTACCGTCGGTCCTTTTGCGAAATGGGGCATGGATTTTATGACGTGTAACCCTCACTCGGCCGGGGGGCATGCGTATATCATTGTTGCCGTCGATTACTTCACCAAGTGGGCCGAGGCGATGCCTACACTAGCTGCTGACGGGAAAACGGCTGCTCAATTTATATTCAACCATGTTATTGCACGGTTCGGGGTTCCTCAAGCCATCATCACTGATCACGGTACTCATTTCCGAGATTACATGATGGCGGAGCTGACTTCAACATTGGGCTTGCGTCACGACAACTCAACACCATACTACCCTCAAGCGAATGGTCAGGTTGAAGCAGTGAACAAGGTTCTGGTCACTATGCTTCAACGAACAGTTGGTATTCACAAATCCAATTGGCATCTCCAACTGTTCTTAGCTCTCTGGGCATACAGAACATCTGCTAAGAGTGCAACTGGATTCACACCATTTCAATTGGTGTATGGTCTGGAAGCCACTCTTCCGGTTGAATGCGAGATTCCTTCGTTGAATTTAGCTATCGAAATTCTACCCGACACTTCTGCCGAGGAAGAGCGTCTTTTGTATCTGGAACGGTTAGATGAAAACTGCCGCTTAGCTGCTTTAGTTATTGAAGCACAAAAGAAGCGGGTCAAAGCTCACTTTGATCAATCGGTTTCTCCTCATTCCTTTGCTGAAGGATACCTCGTCCTCCCGTACGATCAAGCACATGAAAATCTTGGGGCCGGTAAGTTCCAACTTATGTGGCATGGACCCTACATAGTAAAACACATTTTGAAGAACAGGGCCTATGAGCTTATAGATTATGAAGGAGTTCCGATGGCGTAGCCCAGAAATGGCTTGTACCTCAAAAAATACTATGCCTGAAGTGATTTTTGGTGTGGTGTGTGTACATAGGTGTGTGATTTTCATTTGTGTGCATGCATAGTGTGGTGTGCTTTGTAAACATCTTTTCTTCCGGGACGTCTTCCTGGTTGTGCGTATGTCTATTCATCCATTTTTTGGTTTCGCTGATGGTGCTCTCCTGCAAATACTGTGAACTGGCCTTCAGCTACTCGGGTAATCTATGATCCTGCTGGTGAGTTGGTCAACCTGCAAGGAGTGTGTCTAGGACGTACCACGAACAACATCGCGGAATATAGTGCTGTGTTAGAATTATTAACCGAAGCAGTAAACCTTGGTATCCGTGAATTGCTCGTGTATCTAGATTCACAACTTGTGGTGTTACAACTGAACGGACACTATTCGGTAAGGAACCCATCCATGTTACGTCTGCATCTGCGTATTCGATTACTAGAAAAAAAATTTGACTACATTACATATCATCATATACCCAGGCATTTGAATACATTAACAGATGCAGTAGCAAATTTGGTATTAGACAGACATTTGCGCAATTTGTAAATCATCATCACATGAAAAGAAAGATCCATCCAGAAATAGATATGCATATATACATAGATGTCGAAATGTTTGCACAGAGTGTGTCACATAAAGTCAAAATATACATAATCGTCTTAAGTACATCCGGAGACGATACGTCTCTCAAAAAATAGGTGTGGTATAAATCCTAAGAGCTAATCCTCATGGTGCTCATGATAGCATGTGACTGCATGCACTAAGCGTCTCAGGATTCGGTGGATCTGACTTGGAACTCCCACCGTGTGACGCTGGTATGCCATCGGTACGTCCGCCAGCCGAGCATAGTCCGGGATCCCTCGGGCAATGTCCTCGAGATTCTGGATCAACTCCTCTCCTTCGGTGCCCTCCCCCTGAGGATCAGGGGCGAGTTGAGTCCCTCGTGAGATTGGAGACATCCCAGCTGGTCTCTCAGGTCCCACATCTGCATACATATATAAATGTGTTAGGACGAATGTGTATTAACAAAAAAAACATAAAACATAAAATCAAAAACATGAGGTCTTACCCAACTCCTCGTCCTAGTCATCTCCTTCTGGCAGTGGGAGATCTAGGTCTCCGGTGAAGTTAGTTCCTGCATATGGCCAGTCCTCCACTACAATCAGCTGGCGCCATAACCACCTAAAGAACTCTGGCCTCCAGGACATCTGTTAGCTGCCTCCAACTCTGGGCATTAATGCTGCCCAGCGAGCCATTCTTGGCTCTCGTGGTATCGGATTTGCTACTGAGGCCCCTTGGCCCTGGAAGATTGGTAAGCGTTCCAGAATGAACGATACCAGGATGGAACCATAGCCAAACTATTTTAGTTTAGCTTGTTTGCATTTTGTGAGCTGCCTTTTCATGTTTATCGTTACCGTTGTTGCCCAGTCGAACAGTAAGGGACTCATGCGTTCTGAGGCCAGCAGGAGTTGGGCCTTTGTGGCCTCGTGCGGTGCCTGCGACCTTGTAGCCCGTGTGATGGTATGTAGGACAACTCTCAATGCCAGATCGGGGATAGTGTGGATATGCACCTTCTTGCTTCCTGATCCCATTTGTGCTCCTCGGCACACTCGTGCCATCACTTCTTCCATCTTCTCACCAGATGGTCTGCTTCCAGTCAAGACAGGGATCAAACCTCTGCGAGACAATCCGGTGATAAAATAAACATCAAAAACCTCCAGCTCTAATACCTGATCTCGCAACCTGAACACTTGTTCATGTTCATCCCAAATACTGATCAAATACTGGAGGAGCTCGGGCTGAGTTCGTAGACAGGGCATAAGGAAGAACTTCTTTAGCCCACAGTTTCTGAGGGCGTTCATGCAAGCCTCACTTTGGATGGCCTGTTCATCCTCTTCTCCACGCTCTCGTTCTTTCCATTCAATCACCATTTTTCTTGATTACCTGCATCCATGTGGTCATAAACCCTTAGTTAGATCTCTGGTAGGCCTCAAATTCCATTCAATTTGGTTTAAATATCAAATTTTTAAGCAGAATTTTAGGTTCGGCCGCTGGCGCGGCTGTTTTGTGAACAGTCGCACCATGTGGCATGAGCCCTCTGTATAAAAGAGCCCATTAGCATGGGTCCGTGCTCGATTCCCGCGCCAATGAGCGCGGCCCTAAAATTTCAAAAGTGGCCACAGATGACTTATATACAAGGGAAAACTATTAAAAAATGGATGAAAATGTAGAGCAGGGAAGCACCTCTTACCTATAACACACGATAATCTGAATGGTCAACCGGATCTGTCGCAATCGCCGTCAGAATTTTCCACTCCAAATGGACCACTGTTGCTTTTTACCAAGGTAAATAGTAAATGTAATTTTGTTTTTACCATTTTGACATATTTATAGCTTTTTCGACTTTAAATGAGTTTTAAAAGTTATTTTTATCAAATATTTGAATATGTTATGTCGAAAAAGGGTTTTACGCTTGCTTGGTATGTGCAGCAGCAGGTTTTTGCGACTTTAACGATGGAAACGAGTTGTATTTTATACTTTTTCGGACTCGGTAAATACACGAAAAAGTCACTCTGGAGTCATCTTTCAGCTCTTTTTTGACTCTCTAAACATGAGAAGATTGCCGAGGCCCTTGTCATTTCGATCTCGTTAAAATGGACACGAATCGACATCTACCTAGTATACGTTTACCCCTTTTTCGGGCTGGGATGGATTGATTACAAAAAAGGAATACCCTAGCCTATCACGACTAGGAGGTTTTCTCGGATATTGTTTTCTACCTTTTCGGATCTGAGGAAATATTTACGAAAAGGGACTTGTGGAGTTTACTTTTCTGCTGTCTTTTCAAACTCTCTAAACATGAAACGATGCCGAGTTCTCCCTTTGTCAGACTCGTTAAACCCTGATGACATCGGATCCAGTCGAAATGACGTTCTCCGAGTTCCTCCTTCCTAGGACTCGTTAAATGCACTAGGATGGATTCGCCCAAAGGGAGGACTTATATTACAAGCATATGCTATCCCCTTCAAGCTTGTTATCAAAAATAATTGGGGTACTCGCCAGAAATGGTGGGGGGAAAATGGAACTATCGTCGTTGTCGTCGGCAGTATGTCGCTCTTGAACATGGCACTTGTCTGCATTCGTGTCGGGTTGGGGACATCTCATCTCGTTTCTTCACTTTGCCTCCGTGGGTTTGGATAATCCCTTTTGACCTCTCATCTGTTCATTGCCTTGTCACCATGACCTCTGATCCATTGATGTCAAATACTGCCAAGTCCACTATCGTGTCGTTTATATGTTCAAGAGAAGTTGGCCTCTGCAAATATCAACCTTCCTCTGATTCTCATACGATCTTGATTCACAACAAAAACATCATGTTCCTCTGTCTCGTGTTGATGATGTGGGAAACATTATTGCCCACCTTCGATCAAGGTCACTTCCTGTCGACTTCAGCTCATTATCCAGGAAGTTGATCTAGAGACTCTTTTATGGTACCTTGGAGCTTGCATGCCTCAATGGCAGGTTCGTCGCATTCGATGTGAGGTTTTCATCATTGGCCTCCGATCGAGTGATTCTGTGGGTGTTCGACGCCAACTCATTTATTCACATGTCGTAGATTGTACCTGCAGTACCTTAAGAACCATTTTCATTATTGGTGGTTTCTCTCGCGTCTGTTAACAGCTTTCATCATTGGCTGGTAATCAGACGATGTTCTTGCATGTTCGACTTCAGCTCACATATTCGCATGCTTGGACTTGTACTTTGTTTGGGTCGAGATGGAGTGCAAGACCCTGGATTGTGTCTGTTGTAATCCAGGCTGCGATTGTGGATTATTATCATTATGTACATGACTCACTGATTGGATGGCTGCGACCATACCTGAGTCTATTTATTTGATCTTAGTTGGATGGCTGCGCCCATGCCCTGGATCCGGATTATAGCATACTCTGTTTCGGATGGCTGCGTCCATACCACTTATACATCATGTACTTGAGATATCGGTTGTATCTTTCTGCGCAGGTTTTCCGACGGCGGGCCTTCAGTTGAACATGTTCTCGTAAAGCATTTCACCCCTCTCTCTCTCGGGCCTCATACTTTAGGGGGCATCTGTTACACAGTAATTTGTCACCGTCCCTACCATTCCCCGTCCCGCACAATGGAGGACCCATTTTGTGACCTATGAACATTGTCATGCCTTGAAAACATCATCAATGCATTCCTCTAAGCATGAGCTTCAATTGCCCTAAAGACATCTCCTTGCAAAAATCATGAAAAACATATCCTTTTGCATTGGCGCGGGCAGACAGTTCAGCACTCGCGCCAATGGGGAAAATCCTACAAAGAGGCCGCGCCAACTGGCGCTCTGTCCCAGAGCAGTAGTCGCGCCAGCCAATTTAAGGAGTGTTTTTTAAATAAAGATGGCGGAAGTTGTGTTTCAACAAACTCAGAAACCATTGCCTATCTTGATTTGGGAGGTTTGGCTGCAGGAGTTCTATGGAAGGGAAGTGGTTTGCCACCTCCCATGGAACCTTCCTTGTTGATAGGGCCAATCCCAAAATAATAGGGATCCCAACTCCCTCCTTTCCCATCTATAAAAGCCTGCTCAATTCCATAGCAAGCTAGTCTTGAAGTGCCTAAGCTTTGAATCTCCATATTCCCAAGAGCCTTTGTGCTGTAAAGAGCCCTCTTTTTCCCTTAAGGCCGACTCAAGTAAGGAGACCATCGTCGAGAGACTCTGGAGAGGTTTTCCCTTTCCCTGGCGAGCTTTGCGAGACGTGAACGACTGGAGACCCATCCGAAGGAGACCACAACGTCAGAACATTGGTTGTAATCTCTTTCGATTGTTATTTAATGAATGATTATGATTATGGTTCCACTCTGTTTTCGATTATGTTAATATGAGTAGTATCCTTTCTGACTGATATTTAGTTGCGTATGCTGGATTTTATGCTTGTATCTGTTTGTTTCTTGCATGTGCAGGTGTCCATCCGTGGAGATCGTGGAGGATCGTGATCTGCCGAGGCTGAGGAATGGGAACGCTCTCTTCTTCATATCGTAGCATTGGATTCCAGGTAGGCCTCCATCTTTGGTCTTGTCATTCGTAACTAGGAACTTGCGTCGTAAAATTTCGTGATTGTTGCTAGACCCCTGCTGGGCTAGTAGGGATCGCCTCTGTCCGTAGAGGGGATTTACCTCCTCAACACATCCTCACATGGATTATAACCAACCATTCAACATATGTACACAAGTGATGCAAGAATTCTCACATAAACAATCAACTTATCATTCATTCACATTTTAACATGAAATCCATACAAGGTTATACATGAGAAGAACTTATCTTGGATTTGTATTGAAGATGGGAAATTGAGTCTAGGACTACAACACTCCACCCAACCATAGACAAGTTTCATCCAAGTTACTTGCAGTTATCACCCCCAAGCTATATTACAGGGACTGAGGTGGTCTAGCTCAAGGGATTAATCATCAATTTCCAAATGAAATAGGGACTCTAGAGGTATTCCTACCTCCACCCACAACGACTCAACAATCCACCAATGCACAGGGAATCTAGAGGCTTGTTGCCTCTGTTAGCCATCAGTATATTTTTGTCAGAGAAAATGATGGCTAAAAATAATTCTTGAGCCTTCAAGAGATTGTTTTCTTGCAAAAAAATACTCATTCTTGAAGTATTCTTGTGCTGTTTGAACTTAGCAAGTAATCTTCACTGCTGTTTCATTAAAAGAAAACCACCAAGTTAAACCTGTTGTCCCCTTCAAAATTGGTCCCTAAAAAAACCCCTTTTCATCATTTCATTCACTCATTTTAGCCCTTTTTATCTTCCATTTTCCTCTGAAAAATCTCTTTTCTTCCTTGTCATTTTCCCTTCCTTCCCCTCAAAAACCTTCAAAAAATCCCTTCAAACCATAGAACTCCTCGTTTATGGTTAGAGACCCTTCCTTTCCCTTTGTCGGAACTGGAAAAAACCCCAAGAAAATCCATTGAAAACACAAAAACCCACTTATTTTTCCTTTTGTTAAAACACACAAGCCTTAAGCCCCTTTGGTTTTTAAGCCCCGGCCCCTTCCACCGTCTAACCTGGCCCTGCAACCGGGTGCCTAAAAACATTTAGCCCCTTTATCGCATCGGCCTTTTCTTTTGATAAACCCGCTTTTTCTTTATAATTTTTCCTCCGATGCGACAAGCCCCTCTTCCCCTTGGCCCCGGTTCCGTGTTCTCCCATAGAACCTCGCCTTTCCCTTCCTCCCTTTCGCTATCTCCTTATCCCCGCATTGTCACTTTACGAAGTAATCCCAACCGTTGATCTTTAAAGATAAATGACTATCACACCTCCTTTCTTACCTTTCCTCCGTCCAAATCTTGCCATCCATTCACCGTGGCCGAAGAATCTCTTCTATCGATCCATTTGATCTAACGGTCCTCATCGAATCCGATGACCCAACTCCACCGGGGCCTACCATCCACCACATACAATGCCCGCCCTATCGAATGTTGCCACCTATCTTCCACTTTCACTCCTGCCACGCAGTTTCTCCATCGCACCCGATCTGCACCGTCGGATCTCATCCCCCTGATCCGACGGTTGTGGCGGCATATCGCATAATTTTTGCGCCCAAAGTTTAACACTCCAAAGAAGTGTGATACTAGTGGTTTTCCAAAATACAGGTGTCGCGTAGTGCGTGGAATCGCGTTCGATTTGGCTAAAACCACTTACCACCCGAATCGAACACGATAACTGCTCACGGTATTTCCAAACCGCCTTTGCCCATTTTCACTCCAATATTCAAATTTAAACCTGTTTTTGCAAGTTTTTCCCACAGAACCCCTTCGCCTGCATATTCACCGCTTCCACACATGCTCACCCGCTTTCACATCAGCCTCTGTAAGCAGTCTTCCAGCCCGCAGGGTTTTTATAATTTGTTTCGTTATTTTTGTAGGTTTTTATCATGGTTTTCAGAGCAGAAACTTTGTCCTTGACTCGCGAAGGGACAAAGCCAAAGTCTTCCATGTTTGAAGGTTAAATCACGAAGGTAGAAGGTTTCCTGGCTTCATCTGCGGGTTTGGACAGTGCTGCGTAAGCGCTGGTCATACCCTTGAAAACATCCACCACACTAAGATTCCCCTGTCCACAGTGATAAAGGAAAAACAGTAAGGGAAAAAGGCGAGGATTGAAGAATTAAAGCAAAATGAAGTTTAAAGATTGAATATGAAAGTTTGGTGGTTAATACATAGTTTGAATATTTCTTCATAAATGAAGGGATCAACAACAAAGATTAAAGTGCAAAGGATTAAAACCCTGACAGCAAAGAGATATAGCACAGATTGAGGGATTAAAGGGTTAAATCCTATTTTGAAAGGTGAACACAGTCAGCAGATTAGGATTAAGGACTCTGAGATGATTATAAAGGCATAATCAGTCTTAAAAGCAGAATCAGGGCTTAAAGCAGTGTCGAAAGCCACCAAGACAAAAAAATCCACAAAGAGCCTCTGAAAGCCACATCATCGAGGCTATTACTCCTCAAAATGCCACCTGCAGATTTATTTTCTCAAAATAATACACAATGATTGCACAGTCAGAGATCTTTTGCCAAAGACAACTCAGAATTTATGACCAGCCTACCAAATTCCCCAAAGTGAACAATAGTAACTAAGGTTGATGAAATTTAATGGATAATCAATTAATAAGGGGTAATACATGTCATCTCTTCTCCATTGATCCTCTCAAGGGCCGAGAAGCACTTACTCTTTGTTAAATGAGCAAATGAACCCTTCTTACACTCCACCTTCTCATTTCTTCTCTAAATACTTCTATAGAAGACAGTTTAGAGGTTGGTCTCTGGATATTTGTTGCATGTAAATAGCTTTTGAAGCTGTTGTAGCTCTATTTTTTAATTGAAGACACATAAGCTGAGATGAGAATTTTGAAGCTGTAGAGACCCACTGGGCCTAAAGATTGTAACTGGTTTGAACATCAAATACAAATAGTTGATTTATGGGATCCTAGTCTATGTCAATGGTGATGTGTTTCTCACTGTAAATCATTATTTTCTTTTTGTTTCTATTCTATCCACTTTTCTCTGATAAAGAACAACAAATATAGATTAGGATTTACTTCTGAAACACCCTAAATCTCACTAAAAATATTTATCCTTTGTGTTTTCTGCTGATTGTTAATTTGAAGGTAATTCAATAGAGTATAACCAGTGAAGTGTTGGTAAGCCCATATTCCCTGAGTACAACTTGAGATATTGTCTTTGAATGTTCTTGATAAGTCTGCTAATTAAAGATTGAGCTAGAGAAGTCTATGGATAGCCCTGTCCTCTAGTTTTTTCTCCAAAAGTTGCTTTGAAAGGTTCCCTTAAGAGTATGTTGAAAGCAGGCTAGTTTAAAAGTACTTACCTGATCTTAGACTACTTTTTGTGTTTATCATGAATGTTTTCCCTTTGAATATGCTGAAAGCAGGCTAAGTTAAAAGTCTTTACTTGATCTTAAGCTATTATTTATTTATTTTTAATGTTTTCTATTGAAAGTACATCGAAAGCAGGCTAGTTTCAAAGTACTTACCTGATCTTAGGTTACTTTTGCGTTTTTCCTTAAGTGCATGTCAAAAGCAGGCTAGTTTCAAAGTACTTACCTGATCTTAGGATGTTCTTTGTTTCTTCATGTGTTTTACTTCCTTCACTTCATTTCTTATTGTTTCATTCCATAAAATCAACTTAAATAGATCCTTCGACATAGATGACTTGCCCCATGGATCACTCTTGAACCTTGCTGTCCAAGTAAATCCAATTATGACTCCATAGCCTAATGGATTGATGATGCTCCTTGCCTATCTTATCAGCTGAACCATTCTGTCACTTACTCACACCTTCACCCGTCATATAGACTTCCTTCATTTTCATTATATCCTTGCCCAACCCAAACAGACAAAAACCATGTTCCTCATAACTAGCCTAATATCATACTAAAAGTCTTAAAGATCATATCTTTAAACACATACATAGAGAGAGCCCTCTCTGAATCTAGGATGGCTAGGTCCTAAGATTCCAAAGTGGTTTTTATGTAGGCTCTACAGCGTTTGTACTTGCCAATCTTGCAAACTACGGAGACTCAACATACTGGGGAATCTAAGTAAAATCCTTAAAAAAAAAACACTCAGTGTTCAGTATAGAATGGATAGCTTTCATAAAGCACTACCAAGCATATTGGTGATCAAGAAGGGACTTGTCTGAATCAGTGGCAACCTAAGTACTTCTTAGGATTCTAACAGACCCTTATCAAACCTTGGAGAAATCAGCTAGTAAGCCACAGAGTGAACTCTGTTTGTCTTGTCACCATAGCTAAGTGTTGAAACAGATATAGGACACTCTCATAACCCACGGGACTTTTAAAAACTCAGAAAACCAAAAAACATTTCAGCTTGGTTTTCAAACCTATTAGTGGTGGTGGACCATAAAACATTTTACCTTTTAAAAGCTAAAAATTTCCACCTGGTGACTCCACAATCCTAAATAGACTTAAAGACTCCACTGGCGAACCCTTTTTCTATCATAACATCATACAAACTCAGCTAGGGAAACTTTGATGATTAAATTTTTTTGTTAAGAGATCAGTGAGCCTACTAAATATTGTCATACTTGGTTAAACTTTTCTTATCATTGGGTCTGAAAACATCGCATACTGGCTTCTAGAAGAGTCCACACTAGAACCTATCCTGAACCAAATCCACTTGAGATAGTTGATATTCCAGAAATTATACTTAGGAAGCCCTCTAATTCTAAAACTTCAATTGTTATCAGGCCAGTCCAAAGAGCTAATTCCATTCCTAAAAACCTTACAGCTCTACAAGATTCACAAGTTGACTTAAGATATTTATTTAGAACTAAGTCACTTAGTGATATTGAACAGATAGACTTTGAGCCTTCACACTTACCCCAACATAGTGGTGAGAAAACTATTAGCAGAGAAACTACCCCACCTGCTTTACATTTCCTTCATAATTTTGGTTTCTCTCATCCAAGATTTGCTCAACAATCTCTTGTCGATCCATTCATATCTGTTCTCCATACACCCACTGTTCAAACCACTCCATTTCACCAACCCTATCCTATCTTACACCCTCCACCGGTAAACCCCCCACTTTTTCCACAACCTCCTATCATGGCAACATGGTATGCCCCTCTAGTCCTTCCTTTACCTTTAGTCAATCTGCCACAGGACTATCAGTCCAAGATACCATTATATGATGCCAGTGGAGCTACTACTTCTTCACAACATGTGGATAATATGAATGACTATTTTGACAGAAATGAGATTGATGATGAAACTGTCAAACTCAGATTGTTTTCTCAAAGTCTAGGCGGAGAAGCAAGAAAATGGTTTAAAAGCTTAACCCCTAACAATATTAATGACCTTCAAGCCCTCCATCAGTCATTCCTAAACAAATGGGAAGTCAGAAAAAACCCTCTCCAAATACTTTCAGACTACAACAACCTCAAAAGAAACACCGAGGAAAGTGTTCAAAATTATTGCACTAGGTTCAATAGTGTTTATAATTCCCTACCCGCAGAATTGAAACCCCCACAAGGCTCAGCTTTGGCCAAATTTCCTTAAGGATTTGATCCTCAAATGGCATATCAACTAAGGGAAATATATCCCTTAACCTTAGAAGACATACAGAAGGGAGCTCTGGCTGTGGAAGTAAATCTGATTGAAAAAAGAGCTAGGATGAGAAATGAAAAGAAAGTATCATTTAGAGAGGAAACTACACCTTCCACATATAGCTCAAAAATGGAAATAATGAAGAAGATGAGCATAATTGAGAGAGCACAATCTAGGGAAAATCAATTAGCTCCCCAAAACAGAAATCAATCTCAAAATCAAAATCAGAACTTTAGGAGAAATCAACCTCAAAACAAACAAAGAGAGGATGATCAATAGATCAGACCTCCCTTCCAAGAAAATTATGTTAATGAGGATGAAGAAACCAATGAACAAACAGAGAATGACAACATGAATATGTTGGGAGTAATTAATGAGGATTATGTTTTCCTCCATGAAATAAAACACAGTCTATATACACCTTATGATGACAAAAGACCACAAACAGATTATTACGAACAATACTCTGAAAATTCCATCATAGGATCACCTAAACAACATGACCTGAGAAGTAAAAGGAATTAAGAAACTCCCAAGAACAAAGCCTCTGATAAATTTGCCAAAAACAACCCTGAAAATGCATCCAAAAAGACAGTTGAAACTCATAAAACAGTGGCTGTAATTTCTGATTTTAACAAAGGGAAAAACACCCAAGCCAATGAAAAATAGAGTGTTAACCCCAGTAGCACTAGCACCTCAACTAAGGCTCCTAAAAGAACCATTTTAACTGGTGTAAATAATAAAAATCAGTAAGCTGATTTTGCTGATGAAATAGTGACAAAGAAGGCTGAACTAAACATGTTAAAATACCAGATTCCTTTCAACCTAGAGAATGAAATATCCAAAATCAAAATCTTTGTCCCACTTACTGAATTAGTCACTCAAAAGGTATATAGGGGTCAGATTTTGAAGGCTTTAAACATAGAAGACATTCATGACACAGTTAACTTAAATGATGATACCCCAGAGCTCATTTTTGGACCAAAGATTGAAGGAAAATTTCAAGAAGGAGCTACCCCTCCATTCTACATCAGCTTAAATATCCATGACAATATTTTGCACAATGCCATGCTTGATTCAAGGGCATCACACAACCTCATGCCCAAGGTAATTATGGAAAGGTTAGGCCTAGAGGTAACTAGACCCTACAAGGATTTATACTCCTTTAATTCAAGTAGGGTGGGATGCTTAGGCCTAATTAAGGATTTGTGTGTAAACTTAGCCCAAATTCCAGCCAAGAGCTTAGTAATGGACATTGTAGTGGCTGATATACCCCCCAAATATGGCATGCTCCTTTCAAGATCATGGGGTGCTAAGTTACAAGGTACTATGCAGATGGATATGACTTATGCCACCATCCCTGTCTTCAGTCAACCTAGAAGACTCTATAGGGAAACACACATGAAATACATGGTAAGCAGCCAAGAAAGACTAGAAAAATCTCCTCTTTACTCCATACACACTGACCTTGACTCTTTCATTCTTTTCAATAATGATATTCCTAAAGAGCAAGAGTTAGTCAATGAAGAATCATCAAATACTGTAATTACTTCACATGTAGTTACTGTAATGGATGAGGAGGAAAATAAAGAGGAAACTAAAAAGCAGTCTGCTGATTTAGGAATTTACAGCAAACATATTAGAGGTCTTGAGGTCCAAAACAATCATGTAAATAATGCAGATCATAAAAATAAAGAAGTAAAACCTCAAAACTTTGAAAAAACTTGAGGAACAAAACTCAGGAAAATGTAGTGCAGACCCTTGTTCAGAACAGAATGATGAAGAAGACAAAGAGGACAACAATGAAATGAGTTTCAAATCTGAAAATAGTCCCCTTTGGAGCATGAATTTTGATGGCTCTTGCACTAAAAATGATGCAGGAGCTGGAATATGGTTACACAACACTGAAAGTAATCATGTTGAGGGGCACTCCTATAAGTTAAACTTCCAATGTACGAATAACATAGCTGAGTATGAAGCCCTCCTTTTAGGCCTGCATCTATTGAAGAAATTAGGGGCCAAAAGGATAAAATTTCATGGAGATTCTGAGTTGATTATTAGGCAAGTAAATGGGGAATATAGTGCCAAACATCCCAGACTTAGAGCCTATAGAGATGATGCCATAGACTTGTTAAAAACATTTGATGAATTCCAACTTATCTTTGTCTCGAGAAACCAAAATTTCCTTGCCAATGGTTTAACCTTTGCTGCTAGAACTTGTCTTACACCTTATCAAACCAAGCAATGCACCACCCAAGTCAAACTTAGACCAGCTGTCCCAGACAATGAAAAATATTGGCAATTTTTCGAGGGAGATAAACAAATAGAAGACTTCTTATAGTCCAAAAATGAATTTGAGACATCAAACTCAGATTCAGATTATGATAAAGACTATCCTATTTAAGAAAACCCACTTACTAAAGAAGGAAAGTCAGAAATAAATATGTTAACAAATCAACCCAAACAGATAACAGAAATTAAAACAGATTTAGAAAATGAAGACTTTGAAGTGCTGCAATCTAAAGACCAAAGCTTGCCAAAAGTCTGGTCCCCTTAGAAGAATTATTTGATTTGAATGATGTGGCTAAGAAGCCAAAACTGGAACCCATGGAAACTGAAGTGGAAGAATGCAATATACGCAGTCATGAAAAACCCAAATTAATTAAACTGTCTAAAACACTGCCAGCTCATATCAGAATGAAATACATTGAGCTGCTTAAAGAATTTTTTGATGTGTTTGCATGAAGCTATGAAGATCTAAAATCATATGATGCAGAAATAATTCAGCATAAGATACCCCTCAAAGAAAACCAGAAACATTTTAAACAAAAATTGCGCAGAATCAACCCTGTTCAATTACCCCTGGTAGAAAAAGAAATTAGAAAAATGTATGATGCTGTAATTATAGTCTCTGTTAGATACTTAGAGTGGGTGTCTAATATTGTATCAGTTAGGAAGAAAACATGGGAGATAAGGCTTTGCATTGATTTTAGAAACTTGAACAAAGCCTCATTAAAGGACAATTATCCCTTATCCAAGATGGATCATATTCTACAAAGGGTGGTTGGTTCTAGAAGAATTTCTTTGCTAGATGGCTTCTCAAGTTACAATCAAATATTGGTACATCTTGATGATCAGCTTAAAACAACCTTTACTACACCTTGGGGTACTTTCATGTATTTGAAAATTCCTTTTGGTTTAATGAATGCTGGTGCCACATTTCAGAGAGCCATGGACATTGCATTTTCAAAATAAATAGGTTACTTCATTGTGATTTACCTTGATGATATAACTATTTATTCTAGAAAAAATGGAGAACACCTTATACAATTAAGAAAGGTCTTTGAAAAATGTAGAAAATTTGGGTTATCCTTGAATCCCAAGAAAAC
This sequence comes from Pinus albicaulis, assembly GCA_034641835.2. Classification (NCBI taxonomy): domain Eukaryota; kingdom Viridiplantae; phylum Streptophyta; class Pinopsida; order Pinales; family Pinaceae; genus Pinus; species Pinus albicaulis. Next base: position 1,655,965,052 of record CM076579.1, read on the forward strand.
ACTGTTTGGTCTCCAGGAAGGTAAACTTCGTGGGCATATCATATCAGAGGAAGGAATTAGGATAGACCCAAAAATGATTGATGGCATATTGCAAATCAGTCATCCCAGAAACATCAAGGAACTTCAATATTTCATTGGAAAGATTAATTTCTTGAGAAGGTTCATACCCAATTTAGTTGAACTCCTTAGAAACATAACAAACATGCTTAAAAGGGAAGAAGGAGTTAAATGGACCTTAGGAGCAAAGAATTCATTTGAACTGGTAAAATAAGCACTCACCAAAACACCAGTTCTTATCAGTCCTAATTTTTCAAAGGATTTCTTCATTTTTTCATTTGCATCAGAACACATTGTAGCTGTTGTCCTATTACAAAAAAAATTGAATGGACAAGAGCAGCCCATTGCATTTTTCAGCAAGGCATTAAGAGATGCACCTCTGAAGTACAACATAATGGAAAAAAAAGCCTTTGACTTAGTCAAAGCCTTAAAAGACTTTAGAGTTTACATTCTACATTCCCACATCATAGCATTCGTGCCTCATTCAGTGGTAAAAGACATATTGACCCAGGATCGAGATGGCAAAAGGGGAAAGTGGATTGCTGTAATTTTAGAGTATGACTTAGAAATCAAGCCCACTAAACTCATAAAGGGTCAAGGACTAGCAAAACTGATGGCTGAATCTAACTTCCAAGCTCTTGATATAAACATGCTTAATGCATTAGATGAATAGGAGGAGTTTTTAACTCCAAATATTGAAGACCATTTTTTAAATTCATCTTGGTATGCTGATATTTTGTATGTTTTGCTCAATATGAATGTTCCTCCTGGTTTTCTAAAACAAAGGCAAGGTTCTAAAAATTGAAAGCTGTAAATTACTGCATTTTGAATAAATTTTTATATTGGAAAAATGCTAGTGGATTATTGCTTAAATGTTTGCCTGGGAATGATGCAGATAAGATCAAGAATGAGTTTCATGAAGGAGAATGTGGAGACCACTTCTACTGGAAATAAACTGCTAATAAAATCCTTAGAGCTGGTTATTACTGGCCCACCCTCTTTCAAGATGTCCATAAGATGACTATTGCCTGCCATAAATGCCAAGTCTTTGAAGGAAAAAGAAACTCCTTCCCTTACCTCTGCAACCAATCACTATTGAAGCTCCTTTTCAACAGTGGGGTCTAGACTTCATTGGGGAAATCTATCCTCCCTCATCTGCCCAACATAGATGGATCCTCACAGCAACAGACTATTTTACCAAGTGGATAGAAGCCATCCCCTCTAGAAATTCCACAGACTCAATCATCATCTCATTCCTCGAAAATCATATACTGTCTAGATTTGGCTGTCCTAGAAAGATCATAACTGATAATGCTGCTGCATTTGGGTCTAAGAAGATGGTAGAGTTTTGCCATAAATATCAGATCATATTGGGTCATTCCACAACTTATTACCCTCAAGGTAATGGGCTTGCAGAATCATCAAATAAATGTCTGGTAAACATTATCAATAAGTTGTTGGAAGATAACAAGAAATCATGGCACAATAAGCTAGTACATGATTTATGGGCAGATAGATTGACAGTGAAAAAGTCAATTGGAATGTCTCCCTACCAGCTAGTTTATGAAACTGATGCAGTGTTCCCAACCAGTTTAGGGGTTCCAGTCAAGAAGCTGATCCAGGAAGTACAGTCTAAAGATGATGATGTAACAAGAAGGATAAACCAGACAATACATCTACAACAAACCAGGGAGGAGGTCTACATCAAAGCACATCAATTACAAGAAAACATTAAGAAGTTTTTTGACAGAAGAGCCAAGGCAAGTGATTTCAAGATTGGTGATAAAGTTTTGAAATGGGATTCAAGAAGAGAAGATAATGGTAAACATGGAAAATTTGATAACTTATGGCAAGGCCCTTATCTTATCCAATCTTCTATTGGAAACAATGCATTTTTTTTGCAATAATTGGATGGAGCTGAGTACTTTGGAGGTCTTGTTAATGGCAGGGTTCTTAAACATTATTTCAGTTAACTGATATTTTACTTTCAAGGATTTTTATTCATTGTACATAACATTTTTTTTTCAATTTGAAGAAAGAAACTACAAAAACAATAGAAAAAGAAAAAGAGGGCAGAAATAAAAAAAAAAAAAAAGGTATAACCCCATACCAAAAAGAGAATAAATATGAATGTATGCAAGCCTAAATGCCACTCCTTAGCAAAACTCTGCTATTTTAGTCATACAGCTCATTCATGACTAAGATAGATTTAAATTTTCTACTGATAGATTAGTGAAAAAAGATTTGCCAAACTGTTCAATCTTGGCTTATCAGTAGAATGCATTAGGATAGAAAAACAATGGTTCAAACAAATTAAAAATCTGAACCTACAAGATTGTTAAAAAATTGGTTCTAATATGCTCAAAATCTGAACCAAAGGAAAAGAAAAAAAAGAGCTCTAAAAAGGATCAAAACCAGAGCTGCAAAAAGAATGAAGGATGCCTTTTTGATTTCCAGATCTTAAGCCTTCACAGTTTTGTTCCAAATTCTGCAAATAAAGTCTATGTGCAGCTTGTACATATAGCCATAGACATCATGGAAAATCAGACAGCTTAATCCTGATTTGACTGTGTTTAAATTTCTGTTTTAGAAAATAGAGAATAAAAAATGCTAGACGGTCTAATCCTGGCAGATAATAGCTTAGGTAGAGAATTTATGAGTTCAACAGTCTAATCTGAACTCATGGAAGAAATAAGGGTAGACTTAGATTAGTTTTTCCTGTTTTCAAAAAGAATAAAATGTTGATATTCAAGGTCTGCAAGTCCAAATTCACCTGCTAAAGAATAAATGTTAGGAAGTAGGTTGTGTAGGTAGTTGTTTGGGAAATAACTCTGTTTGATATAAATACTCATCATCTTTCAAAGTTGCATGATCAAAGAAGAAGACGTTATCAATGGATAAAGGCACAGGTCTACATCCCAGAGATCAAATTCTGAATATTCTTGACACCTCCAAGGAGTTGCCATCCCCAAGTGGAGCCACTGTTAGCCATCAGTAATTTTTTTTCAGAGCAAATGATGGCTAAAAATAAGTCCTGAGCCTTCAAGAGATTGTTTGCAAAAAACTGCTCATTCTTGAAGTCTTCTTGTGTTGTTTGAACTTAACAAGTAATCTTCATTATTGTTTCATTAAAAGAAAACCACCAAGTTAAACCTGTCGCCCCCTTCAAAATTGGTCCCTAAAACAAACCCTTTTCATCATTTCATTCACTCATTCTGTCCACTTTTCTCTGATAAAGAATAGAAAATATAGATTATGATTTACTTCTGAAGAACCCTAAATCTCACTAAAAATATTTATCCTTTATGTTTTTTGTTGATTGTTAATTTGAAGGTAATTCAATAGAGTATAACCAGTGAAGTGTTGGTAAGCCCGCACAACCAACGAAACTAGACGCATAAACCATCGGGTGGAGAGATGGCTCTTGGTTCCGGGGCGTGGGACACATGGATGCGGCTAGCCCTTAACCCTTCTGCCAATTTACATTTCAAAACTTGAATTAAACCCGACAGCTTTATTGGTTAAGTCATATTGTGTAGCCGAATTGGTCGGGCCCTTGCACACAGGCGGGTTGGTCGCTAGTTCAATTCCTGTGCACTGCACAACATTTTGCCATACCTTTCACTCTCTGGCCTGGGGCCACGTGGCGGCCTCCAGGCCTGCCACGTGGCAGCCTGTGATAGGCCAAAAACATAATAAGTCAAACCAACCTCCAACCAATGATTGCCACTTGTCAGAAAATAATTCGCCCTCCAGGGAATATTCCCCATTCCGAGGAATGTTCCTAAAATATTCTTTTTAAAATTTTCCCAAATTTTATAATGTCAAACTTGGTCAACATATTTTGGAGTTTACTGGGCGTTTTCAAACCTCAATAACTTCTGCATAGACCTCGGTTTTGAGAACCGTTCGCGGCGCCAAAATCACAACGATGAGACCTTTTCGGTCATTCAAATTGCAACCACTTATGAGAAATTTCATTTTTGAGCAATTTTTGAACATGGACATGATCTCCTGGTCACACCTCCCCACTGGGAAGCTTTTGGACACCAAAAGCCTGATATACTGATCTGTATAGTAAATGAGAGTACAACACCCTCTTCTCTTCAGCCTCCAAACACTTGCCTTGCATGGCTAGTGACTTTGAACCACAACTAGAAAGCAATTGACACTTCCCTTCCTAGATGTGTTTGTCCTCCTATCAAGAACTGTCTTTCTTGCACTCAGTCAAAACATTTCTAGCGAGAAATTTACAAAAGGTAGCTAAACATCACTGCCTTTAGAAATGATCCAAGGTGGCTCAAACAAACACGAGATTACAACACAAAATACATGCATACAACTGAAATTTGCATATGTACAAAAATGAGTATGCCTTATTGTGTTAAGAATTCCATCCACTTCTTACCAAGCCACTTCCATGGCAACTTTTGCTGCTGCAACTCTTCTTCATGTGAAACATTCGTTCTCACCTCAATAATGGAATCCTTGGTTCCACTTGCGCAAATCTTTCTGTCCTCTTGTTGCATGTGCTTGGGATGACTAATTGGATGCAAATTCCAACAATGGGAGACAACATGTCCCCACTTCTGGCAATATGTGCAAATCTTATGCACTTTCTTTGAATTTTCCTTTGCTTCATCTGCTTCCTGTATGCCTTCCGCCTCATCCAACATCTCAAAAAATCATGGTTAAACTGCCCACAATATGTACAACAACTTTTTCTTCCTTTTATACATGCAGAATTTTCATGCCTTGCAGAAACATAATCAAATTGATCATGAGAAGATTTATACCTCTTTTGCCACTTTGCATGTTCATCCTTTTTGCCTTTATGAGGAGATGAACTAGTAGAGGCTCCAACTTTCATTTTCAGACTAACATCATCATTCTTCTCTTGAAAAATGTCTGAACTCACATGCTTGCCATAAGCTGCATGTCTACCATATTCCTGTTGCAACAAAGGCTTAAAGCAATGGCAATCATTTTTGAAACAAATTTGACATATTTTCATATTAGAACTTGGAACAAAAGTTCTCTTTGAAGTAGCCTCACATGCCTTCATGGCTTTGTATTCTTCGCCATTAGATTGCACATAACCAAGACCAAAATTCTTGGGTCGTTCCTCAACCAAAATAGGTTCAACCATGCCTTGTGTATGCTTTCCTAAACCCTTTCCTTCATAGCCCATTTTAATCATTAACTTGGACCCTATACCTCTCGTGTGATTTTCAAAAGAACCAACACATCTTTCTAAAGAGGAAACTGAAGAAATATTAGAGTGGATTACCTCTTCCTCATGCATATTCTTGGTAAAAGCCTCTTGAGCTTGATGGAGCTGCATCTCCATATCATTAGGGTATAAAAAATCTGGTGAACTCGAATAAGTATATTTATTATTGATAAAAATATGAGATGCTTACAATGGGGAATGACCAAGGCTTTAAATACAACTTTATGGTGTCCCTTGGTGAAGGGGCATGATATTTAATCATTCCCTTTTACTTAAATAAACCTAAGACAACCTAGGACAATTACATTAAATAATAATTAATAATATGTACATAACATTGCCTCTCTCTTAAAAGATGATTTGTCCTCAAAGCATACGTAACGATGGATGTTTTTGACGAAATGCTTTGGTTTCTTGAGAGGCAGGCTCTTGATTTTGGATACAACCCCACATTTTAAAAGATCTTGGAGTATCTTCTCAAGTTCAGTCTTTTGATGAGGCGGATATCTATATGGCTTGAGGTTGACAGGGTCTAATCCTACTTTGACTTCTATTGTATGTTCAATTTCCCTATTAGGAGGCATGGGTAGGTCTTGGACTAATTTTTCATGTTTCTGAATTAGCCCTGGTACTTCTGGTGACCTTTCACTAATAATTTTTGTAGATAATAGTTCTAAATGGTGACGTTGTACGATATAGGTTGGCGCTCCTTTTCAAATCATTTTCATCATCTGGGATGACGACACTTCTGCATACGACCTCAGTTTTGAAAACCATTTTCGGTGCCAGAATCGCAGCGACGAGACCTTTTCAGTCATTCAGATTACAACCACTTTTGAGCACTTTCATTTTTGAGCAATATTTGAACATGGACATGATCTCCTAATCACACCTTCCCACTGGGAAACTTTTGGAACCCAAAAGCCTGATATAATGATCTGTACAGTAAATGAGAGTACAACACCCTCTTCTCTTTAGCCTCCAAACACTTGCCTTGCATGGCTAGTGACTTTGAACCACAAATATAAAGCAATTGACACTTCCCTTCCTGGATGTGTTTGTCCTCCTGTCAAGAACTGTCTTTCTTGAACTCACTCAGAAAATTTCTGGCAAAAAATTTGCAGAAGGTAGGTGAACATCGCTGCCTTGAGAAATGATCCAAGGTGGCTCGAACAAAAATGAGATTACAACGTAAAATACATGCATACAACCAAAATTTTCATATGTACAAAATGAGTATGTCTTACTATGTTAAGAAGTCCATCCAATTCTTACCAAGCCACTTCCATGGTGACTTTTGCTGCTGCAACTCTTCTTCATGTGAAACATCCGTTCTCACATCAATAATGGAATCCTTGGTTCCACTTGCACCAATCTTTCTATCAATTGTTGCATGTGCTTGGGACGACTAATTGGATGCAAATTCCAACAATGGGAGACAACATGTCCCCACTTCTGGAAATATGTGCAAATCTTATGCACTTTATTTGAAAGTTGCCTTTTCTTCATCTGCTTCCTGTATGCCTTCTTTCTCATCCAACATTTCGAAACATCATGGTTAAACTAACCACAATATGTACAACAAATTTTTCTTCCTTTTATACATGTAGAATTGTAATGCCTTGAAAAAACACAATCAAATTGATCATGGGAAGATTTATACCTCTTGTGTTGCTTTGAATGTTCATCCTTTTTTCCTTTATGAGGAGATGAACTAGTAGAGGCTCCAGCTTTCATTTGCAGACTAACATCATCGTTCTTGTCTTGAAAATTGTCTGAAATCGCACGCTTGCCATAAGCTGCATGTCTACCATATTCTTGCTACAACAAAGGCTTAAAGCAATGGCAATCATCTTTGAAACAAATTTGACATATTTTCATATTAGAACTTGGAAAAAAATTTCTCTTTGAAGTAGCCTCACATGCCTTCATGGCTTTGGAGTCTTTACCATTATATTGCACATACCCAAGACCAAAATTATTGGGTCGTTCCTCAACCAAAATAGGTTCAACCATGCCTTGTGCATGATTTCATAAACCCTTGCCTTCATAACCCATTTTAATCGTTAAATTGGACCCTATACCTCTCATGTGCTTTTCGAAAGAACCAACACATATTTCTAAAGAGGAAACTGAAGACAAATTAGAGTGGATTACCTCTTCCTCATGCATATTCTTCATCAAAGCCTCTTGAGCTTGATGGAGCTGTATCTCCATATCATGCAATATTTGAAGAATTTCTTCCTTCTCTTCCTTCATGGAAAACAATTTCTCACGAAGTTTAGTACTTTATCTTCTATCTCCAAACAAAATCTGCACCATGTCCTTCAATATAATAAAGTCATGATTCATACCTTCATCGAAGAATCTTGTGAAGGAGGAAACCTCACTTGTAGAAGCTATCATTATGATGTCAATGAACAAAAGGAATTTCAAAAAATCTAACGAAGCTTTCTAAACAAATGGCAATATTTTTTAAACCAAATGGCTGTAGAGACAAACTCTTATTCAAACAACCAAACAACAAACAATCATCAAGAGAGTTTGTGTTCCAAGGGTGACCTTGAGGTACTTTGGGGTAAGGAAGAAGCCTTCAGCCCTTCTTCATTTTTTTCCTCTCCAGGACTTAGTTATCAATAACTATCCCTTCACCTCTAGCAAACTCAAACAACAGCCAGTATGCAAACAGTAAAACAGTAAATCTTTTACACTATTTTAAAACCTTTTGAGTAATACAAGCAATAGCTTTCTCTGTCAATCAAGCAACCAACCTCGCTCTACACAGCTTGCAAGAGTTGTTATGCAAACTATTAAAAAAATATTTTTGCACAAACGTTAAACAGAGAAAATACTCTAGCTTAACCTAATGCTCAACCTGAGCTCTAATACCAACCTGATCTGAATGGATTGTATTAGTTATGCTATGCTAAGTATCAAAACAGTAATAATAATGTGTGCATAAGGTTCTCCTTAATTTGCAGGTTAAACAAATAGTTATGGCTTTGATAAACAGATTATTGTGTGCGGATTGATAAAGTATTTTATATGTTTATCATTATAAAACAGTAAATAACAGAGAAATAACCTTCACAAAGAACATTACTCAACAAATTGTTGAAGCAATTCACCCCTCCTAGGCTACATCTGCTGGTCTAGCTCCCAATGGCATATCCCTCTTGTATTAATTTGCTCAAAATGCAAGTACAAGTGAAAACAAGCCTCAATAGGAAAAAATTTCTATAAAATCAGCTTCAGAAGGTATGAAATAGCCAGAGATAACTATTCATTTACATAAAATAGATAAAGAAAGCTGAATACATTGCCTTCTCCATGATGGCCCTGATGGCTCCTTGATCTTCCTCGAACTTAAAACTGCTGAAGATGACCTCTCTTTGACCTAAAACCTATGCCATAAATCTTAGAAGGTTGAAAATACCCAAAATTGACTACTTTTGCACCCAAATTGGTTCAATAATGAGAGAGTTATGGAAAAAACAATTTTTTCCCAATGTCCCTCAAAAACCTCCTCCAAATGTGGAGGAACTCTAGTTAACTTAGCTAATATTAGCAACTCTTCCGTAAATGGGGGTCCCACTAGCATAACCGCTGGAGGATTGGCTATTATATTAAATTTCAGGTAGATGGCATGTGACCGCCTCCACTCTGACCGCTGTGAAGATCGCATTCCATATCTGAAATGATTAATGTTACGGTATGGTTGTGGTCACATGTGACCGCACAAATTGTTTTAAATCACACATAAATCGTCGGCGAAGATATGGTTTTGGTTTCTGTGTCCTGACATATGGATTCAAGCAATTCCTAACCCTTCCACCAATTTACATTTCAAAACTTGAATTAAACCCGACAACTTTATTGGTTAAGTCATATTGTGTAGCCGAGTTGGTTGGGCCATTGCACGCAGGCGGGTTGGTCGCTGGTTTAATTCATGTGCACTGCACAACATTTTTCCATACCTCTCACTCTCCAGCCTGGGGCCACGTGGAGGCTTCCAGGTCTGACACGTGGTAGCCAGTGATAGGCCAAAAACAGAATAATTCAAACCAACCTTCAACCAACAATTGCAACTTCTCAGAAAATAATTCTCCCTCGAGGGAATATTCTGGGGAATATTTCAATGAATATTCCCGAAATATTCTTTTTAAAATTATCCCAAATTTTATAAAGTTAAACTTGGTCAACATATTTTGGAGTTTACAAGGTGTTTTCAAACCTCAATAACTTCAGCATGCGACCTCGGTTTTGAGAATCGTTCACGGCGCTAGAATCGTAGCTACGAGACCTTTTCAATCGTTTAGATTGCAACCGCTTCTGAGCACTTTCATTTTTTAGCAATTTTTGAACATGGACATGATCTCCTAATCACACCTCCCGAATGGGAATCTTTTGGACCCCAAAAGCCTGATATACTGATCTGTACAGTAAATGATAGTACAACACCATCTTCTCTTTAGCCTCCAAACACTTGCCTTACATGGCTAGTGACTTTGAACCACAACTAGAAAGCAATTGACAGTTCCCTTCTTGGATGTGTTTTTCCTCCTATCAAGAACTATATTTTTTGCACTCACTCAGAAAATTTCTTGCGATAAATTTGTAGAAGGGAGATGAACATCACTGCCTTGAGAAATGATCCAAGGTGGCTCAAACAAACATGAGATTACAACATAAAATACATGCATACAACCGAAATTTGCATAAGTACAAAATGAGTATGTCTTACTATGTTAAGAATTCCATCCACTTCTTACCAAGCCACTTCCATGGCGAATTTTGCTGTTGCAACTCTTCTTCATGTGAAACATCCATTCTCACATCAATAATGGAATCCTTGGTTCCACTTGCGCCAATATTTATGTCCTCTTGTTGCATGTGCTTGGGACAACAAATTGGATGCATATTCCAAGAATGGGAGACAACATGTTCCCACTTCTGGCAATAAAAGAAAATATTATGCACTTTCTTTGAAAATTGCCTTTGCTTCATCTAATTCCTATATGCCTTCTTCCTCATCCAGCATCTCAAAACATCATGGTTAAAATGACCACAATATGTACAACAACTTTTTCTTCCTTTTATACATGCAGAATTGTCATGCCTTGTAGAAACACAATCAAATTTATCATGGGAAGATTTATACCTCTTGTGCTGCTTTGCATGTTCATCCTTTTTTCCTTTATGAGGAGATGAACTAGTAGAGGCTCCAACTTTCATTTGCAGACTAACATCATCCTTCTTGTCTTGAAAACTGTCTGAACTTGCATGCTTTCCATAAGCTACATGTCTACCATATTCTTGCTGCAACAAAGGCTTAAAGCAATGGCAATCATCTTTGAAACAAAGTTTACATATTTTCATATTAGAACTTGGAACAAAATTTCTCTTTGAAGTAGCCTCACATGCCTTCATGGCTTTGGAGTCTTCACCATTAGATTGCACATAACCAAGACCAAAATTCTTGGGTCGTTCCTCAACCAAAATAGGTTCAACCATTCCTTGTGCATGCTTTCCTAAACCCTTGCCTTCATAGCCCATTTTAAACATTAACTTGGACCTTATACCTCTCGTGTGATTTTCGAAAGAACCAATACATCTTTCTAAAGAGGAAACTGAAGACAAATTAGAGTGGATTACCTCTTCCTCATGCATATTCTTGGTCGAAGCCTCTTGAGCTTGATGGAGCTGCATCTCCATATCATGAAATATTTGAAGAGTTTAATCCTTCTCTTCCTTCATGTCAAACAATTGCTCACGAATTTAGTGCTTTCTCTTCTATCTTCAAAAAGAATCTGCACCATGTCCTTCAATATAATAAAGTCACGCTTCATATCTTCATCGAAGAATCTTGTGAAGGAGGAAACCTCACTTGTAGAAGTTGTCATTATGATGTCAATGAACAAAAGGGACTTCAAAAAAACTCACAAAGCTTTCTAAACAAATGACAAGAATTTTTAAATCAAATGGTTGTAGAGACAAACTCTTATTCAAACAGCCATACAAAAAACAATCGTCAATAGGGTTTGTGTTCTAAGGGTGACCTTGAGGTACTTTGGGGTAAGGAAGAAGCCTTCAGCCCTTTCTTCCTTTTTTTCCTCTCCAGGACTTAGTTATCAATAGCTATCCCTTCACCTCTAGCAAACTCAAACAATAGTCAGTTTACAAACAATAAAATAGTCAATCTCTTACACTGTTTTAACACCTTTCCAGTAATACAAGAAATAGATTTCTTTGTCAATCAAGCTACCAACCTCGCTCTGCACAGCTTGCAAGAGTTGTGATGCAAACTATTAAAAAAATCCTTTTGCACAAATGTTAAATAGAGAAAATACTCTAGCTTAACCTAATGCTCAACCTGAGCTCTGATACCAACCTGATCTGAATGGATTGTATAAGTTATGCTGTGCTAAGTATCCAATCAGTAATAATAATGTTTGCATAAGGTTCTCCTTAATTTGCAGGTTAAACAAATATTTTTGTCTTTGTTAAACAGATTATTGTGTGAGGATTGATTAAGTATTTTATCTATTTATCATTATACAATAGTAAAGAATAGAGAAATAAACTTCACAAAGCACATTACTCAGTAAATTGTTGAAACAGTTCACCCTTCCTGGGCTACATCTGTTGGTCCAACTCCCAATGGCATGTCCCTCTTGTATTAATTTGCTCAAAATGAAAGTACAAGTGAAAATAAGCCTCAATAGCCAAAAATATCTATAAAATCAGCTTTAGAAGTATAAATAGCCAGAGATAACTATTCATTTACAGAAAACAGATAACGAAAGCCCAATACACTGCCTTCTCCATGATGGCCCTAATGGCTTCCTGATCTTCCTCAAAGATGAAACTACTGAAGATGACCTCTATTCGACCTAAACCTATGCCAAACTGCTCAGAATGTCGAAAAGACCCAAAATTGACTATTTTTGTACCCAAATTGGTTCAATAATGAGAGAGTTATGGCAAAAAAAAAATTTTCCCAATGTCCCTCAAAAACCTCCTCAAAATGTGGAGGAACTCTAGTTAACTTAGCTAATATTAGAAACTCCACCATAAATGGGGGTATCGCCAGCATAACCGCTAGAGGACTGGCTGTTAGATTAAATTTCAGGCGGATGGTATGTGACAGCCTCCACTCTGACCACCGTGAAGACCGCCCTCCATATCTGAAATGATTAATGTTACGGTATGGTTGTGGTCACATGTGACCACACAACCAACGAAACTAGCTGCATAAACCATCGGGCAAAGAGATGTCTCTTGGTTCTGGGGCCTGGGACATATGGATAGGGCTAGCCCTTAACCCTTCTACCAATTTACATTTAAAAACTTGAATTAAGCCCAAGAGCTTTATAGGTTAGGTCATATTGTGTAGCCGAGTTGGTCGGGCCCTTGCACTCAGGCGGGTTGGTTGTTGCTTCAATTCCTGTGTACTGCACAACATTTTTCCATACCTTTTACTCTCCAGCCTAGGGCCACGTGGCTGCCTCCAAGCCTGCCACGTGGCAGCCCATGATAGGCCAAAAATAGAATAAGTCAAACCAACCTCCAACCAACGATTGCCACTTGTCAGAAAATAATTCGCCCTCTAGGGAATATTATGGGGAATATTTTGAGGAATATTCTCGAAATATTCTTTTTAAAATTTTCCCAAATTTTATAAAGTCAAACTTGGTCAACATATTTTGGAGTTTACTGGGCATTTTCAAACCTCAGTAACTTCTGCATACAACCTCAGTTATGAGAACCATTCACGGCTCCAGAATCGCAGCAAAGAGACCTTTTCGGTCATTCAGATTGCAACCACTTCTGAGCACTTTCATTTTCGAGCAATTTTTGAACATGGACATGATCTCCTGATCACACCTCCCCACTGGGAAGCTTTTGGACCCCAAAAGCCTGATATACAGATCTGTACAGTAAATGAGAGTACAACACCCTCTTCTCTTCAGCCTCCAAACACTTGCCTTGCATGGCTAGTGACTTTGAACCACAACTAGAAAGCAATTTACACTTCCGTTCCTAGATGTGTTTGTCCTCATGTCAAGAACTGTCTTTCTTACACTTAGTCAGGAAATTTCTGGCAAGAAATTTGCAGAGAGCAACTGAACATCGCTGCCTTGAGAAATGATACAAGGTGGCTCAAACAAACATGAGATTACAGCATAAAATACATTCATACAACAGAAATTTGCACATATACAAAATGAGTATGTCTTACTGTGTTAAGAAGTCCATCCACTTATTACCAAGCCACTTCCATGGAAAATTTTGCTGCTGCAATTCTTCTTCATGTGAAACATCATTCTCACATCAATAATGGAATCCTTGGTTCCACTTGCGCCAATATTTCTGTCCTCTTGTTGCATGTGCTTGAGACAACTAATTGGAAGCAAATTCCAACAATGGGAGACAACATGTCCCCACTTCTGGCAATATGTGCAAATATTATGCACTTTCTTTGAATTTTCCTTTGCTTCATCTGCTTCCTGTATGCCTTATTCCTCATCCAGCATATCGAAACATCATGGTTAAACTGACCACAATATGTACAACAACTTTTTCTTCCTTTTATACATGAAAAATTGTCATCCCTTGCAGAAACACAATCAAATTGATCATTGGAATATTTATACCTCTTGTGCTGCTTTGCATGTTCATCCTTTTTTCCTTTATGAGGAGATTAACTAGTAGAGGCTCCAAATTTCATTTTCAGACTAAAATCATCGTTCTTGTCTTGAAAACTGTCTGAACTTGCATGCTTGCCATAAGCTGCATGTCTACCATATTCTTGTTGCAATAAAGGCTTAAAGCAATGGAAATCATATTTGAAACAAATTTGACATATTTTCATATTAGAACTTGGAACAAAAGTTCTCTTTGAAGTAGCCTCACATGCCTTCATGGCTTTGGAGTCTTCGCCATTAGATTGCACATAACCAAGACCAGAATTCTTGGGCCGTTCCTCAACCAAAATAGGTTCAACCATGCCTTGTGCATGCTTTCCTAAACCCTTGCCTTCATAGCCCATTTTAATCATTAACTTGGACCCTATAACTCTCGTGTGCTTTTTGAAAGAACCAACACATCTTTCTAAAGAGGAAACTGAAGACAAATTAGAGTGGATTACCCCTTCCTCATGCATATTCTTGGTCAAAGCCTCTTAAGCTTGATTGAGTTGCATCTCCATATCATGCAATCTTTGAATAATTTTCTCCTTATCTTCCTTCATGGCAAACAATTTCTCACGAGGTTTAGTGCTTTCTCTTCTATCTTCAAATAGAATCTGCACCATGTACTTCAATATAATAAAGTCACGCTTCATATCTTCATCGAAGAATCTTGTGAAGGAGGAAATTTGACTTGTAGAATTTGTCATTATGATGTCAATGAACAAAAGGAGTTTCAAAAAAAATCACAAACCTTTCTAAACAAAAGACAAGATTTTTTAAACCAAATGGCTGTAGAGACAAACTCTTATTCAAACAGCCAAACAACAAACAATCGTCAAGAGGGTTTGTGTTCCAAGGGTGACCTTGAGGTACTTTTGGGCAAGGAAGAAACCTTCAACCCTTTCTTCCTTTTTGTCCTCTCTAGGACTTAGTTATCAATAGCTATCCCTTCACCTCTAGAAAACTCAAACAATAGTCAGTTTGCAAACAGTAAAACAGTCAATATTTTACAATGTTTAACACCTTTCCAGTAATACAAGAAATAGCTTTCTCTGTAAATCAAGCGACCAACCTTGCTCTACACAGCTTGCAAGAGTCATTATGAAAACTACTAAACAAATCCTTTTGCACAAATTTTAAACAGAGAAAATACTCTAGCTTAACCTAATGCTTAACCTGAGCTCTGATACCAACCTGATATGAATGGATTGTATTAGTTATGCTGTGCTAAGTATCCAAACAGTAATAATAATGTGTGCATAAGGTTCTCCTTAATTTGTAGGTTAAACAAATAGTTATGGATTTTTTAAACAAATTATTGTGTGAGGATTGATTAAGTATTTTATCTATTTATCATTATACATCAGTAAAGAACAGAGAAATAAACTTCACAGAGCACATTACTCAGCATATTGTTGAAGCAGTTCACCCCTCCTGGGCTACATTTGTTGGTCCAGCTCCCAATGGCATGTCCCTCTTGTATTAATTTGATCAAAATGCAAGTACAAGTGAAAATAAGCCTCAATAAGAAAACCTCTCTGTAAAATCAGCTTCAGAAGGTATGAAATAGCTAGAGATAATAATTCATTTACATAAAACCGATAAAGAAAGCCCAATACACTGCCTTCTCCATGATGGCCCTTATGGCTCCTTGATATTCCTTGAAGATCAAACTGCTGAAGATGACCTCTGTTCGACATGAAAGCTATGCCAAACTGCTCAGAAGGTCGAAAGACCCAAAATTGACTATTTTTGCACCTAAATTGGTTCAATAATGAGGAATTTATGGCAAAAACAATTTTTTCCCAATGTCCCTCAAAAACCTCCTCCAAATGTGGAGGAACTCCAGTTAAATTACCTAATATTAGCAACTCCGTCGTAAATGGGGGTCCTGCCAGCATAACCGCTAGAGGACTGGCTGTAGATTTAATGTCAGGTGGATGGCATGTGACTGCCTCCGCTCTGACCGCCCTCCATATATGAAATGATTAATGTTACGGTATGGTTGTTGTCACATGTGACTGCACAACCAGCGAAATTGGTTGCATAAACCGTCGGGCGGAGAGATGGCTCTTGGTTTTGGGGCCTGGGACATATGGACATGGCTATCCCTTGACCCTTCCACAAATTTACATTTCAAAACATGAATTAAACCCAACATCTTTATTGGTTAAGTCATATTGTGTAGCCGAGTTGGTCGGGCCCTTGCACGCAGGTGGGTTGGTCGTTGGTTCAATTCCTGTGCACTACACAGCATTTTTCCATACCTTTCACTCTCTGGCCTGGGGCCACATGGTGGCCTCCAGGCCTGCCATGTGGTAGCCCATGATAGGCCAAAAATATAATAAGTCAAACCAACCTCCAACCAACGATTGCCACTTGTCAGAAAATAATTCGCCCTCTAGGGAATATTATGGGGAATATTCTGAGGAATAATCTTCAAATATTCTTATTCAAATTTTCCCAAATTTTATAAATTCAAAATTGGTCAACATATTTTGGAGTTTACTGGGTGTTTTCAAACCTCAATAACTTCTGCATACGACCTCGATTATGAGAACCGTTCGCGGTGCCAGAATCTCAGCGATGAGACCTTTTCGTTCGTTTAAATTGTAACCACTTCTGAGAACTTTCATTTTTGAGAAATTTTTGAACATGGACATGATCTCCTGATCACACCTCCGCACTGTGAATATTTTTGACCCCAAAAGCCTCATATACGGATCTGTACAGTAAATGAGAGTATAACACCATCTTCTCTTCAACCTCCAAACACCTTCCTTGCATAGCTAGTGACTTTGAACCACAACTAGAAATAAATTTACACTTCCCTTCCTGGATGTGTTTGTCCTCCTATCAAGAACTGCCTTTCTTGCACTCACTTAGAAAATTTCTGGCAAGAAATTTGCAGAAAGTAGCTGAACATCGCTGCCTTGAGAAATGATCCAAGGTGGCTCAAACAAACATGAGATTATAGCATAAAATACATGCATACAACTGAAATTTGCATATGTACAAAATGAGTATGTCTTACTGTGTTAAGAAGTCCATCCACTTCTTAACAAGCCACTTCCATGGCGACTTTTGTTGCTGCAACTCTTCTTCATGTGAAACATCCGTTCTCACATCAATAATGGAATCCTTGGTTCCACTTGCGCCAATCTTTCTATCCTCTTGTTGCATGTGCTTGGGATGACTAATTGGATGCAAATTCCAACAATGGGAGACAACATGTCCCCACTTCTAGCAATATGTGCAAATCTTATGCACTTTATTTGAAAGTTTCCTTTGCTTCATCTGCTTCCTATATGCCTTCTTCCTCATCCAACATCTCGAAACATCATGGTTAAGCTGACCAAAATATGTACAAAAACTTTTTCTTCCTTTTATACATGCAGAAATTTCATGCCTTGTAGAAACACAATCAAATTAATCATGGGAAGATTTATACCTCTTGTGCTGCTTTGCATGTTCATCCTTTTTGCCTTTATGAGGAGATGAACTAGTAGAGGCTCTAGCTTTCATTTGTAGACTAACATCATCGTTCTTGTCTTGAAAAATTTCTGAACTCGCATGCTTTCCATAATCTACATGTCTACGATATTCTTGCTGCAACAAAGGCTTAAAGCAATGAAAATCATCTTTGAAACAAATTTGACATATTTTCATATTAGAACTTGGAACAAAAGTTCTCTTTGAAGTAGCCTCACATGCCTTCATGGCTTTGGATTCTTCGCCATTTGATTCCACATAACCAAGACAAAAAGTCTTGGGTCATTCCTCAACCAAAATAGGTTCAACCATGCCTTGTGCATGCTTTCCTAAACCCTTGCCTTCATAGCCCATTTCAATCATTAACTTGGACCTTATACCTCTCGTGTGCTTTTCGAAAGAACCAACACATCTTTCTAAAGAGGAAACTGAAGACAAATTAGAGTGGATTACATCTTCCTCATGCATATTCTTGGTCATAGCCTCTTGAGCTTGATGGAGGTGCATCTCCATATCATGCAATATTTGAAGAATTTATTCCTTCCCTTCCTTCATGGCAAACAATTTCTCACGAAGTTTAATGCTTTCTCTTCTATCTTCAAACATAATCTGCACCATGTCCTTCAATATAATAAAGTCACGCTTCATATCTTCATCGAAGAATCTTGTGAAGGAGGAAACCTCACTTTTAGAAGTTGTTATTATGATGTCAATGAACAAAAGGAACTTCAAAAAATCTCACAAAGCTTTCTAAACAAATGACAAGATTTTTTAAAGCAAATGGCTGTGGAGACAAACTCTTATTCAAAGAGCCAAAAAAAAAACAATTGTCAAGAGGGTTTGTGTTCCAAGGGTGACCTTGAGGTACTTTGGGGTAAGGAAGAAGCCTTCAGCCCTTTCTTCCTTTTTTCCCTCTCCAGGACTTAGTTATCAATAGTTATTCCTTCACCTCTAGCAATCTCAAACAAGAGTCAGTTTGCAAACAGTAAAACAATCAATCTTTTACACTGTTTTAACACCTTTCTAGTAATAGAAACAATAGCTTTCTCTATCAATCAGGTGACCAACCTCTTTCTGCATAGCTTGCAAGAGTTGTTATGCAGACTATTAAACAAATCCTTTTGCACAAATGTTAAATAGAGAAAATACTCTAGCTTAACCTAATGCTCAACCTAAGCTCTAATACCAACCTGATCTGAATGGATTGTATAGTTATGCAGTGCTAAGTATCCAAACAGTAATAATAATGTTTGCATAAGGTTCTCCTTAATTTGCAGGTTAAACAAATAGTTCTAGCTTTGTTAAACAGATTATTGTGTGAGGATTGATTAAGTATTTTATCTGTTTATCATTATACAATAGTAAAGAATAGAGAAATAAACTTCAAAAAGCACATTACTCATCAAATCGTTGAAGAAGTTCACCCCTCCTGGGCTACATCTGCTGGTCCAGCTCCCAATGGCATGTCCCTCTTCTATTAATTTTCTCAAAATTCAAGTACAAGTGAAAATAAGCCTCAATAGGAAAAAATCTCTATAAAATTAGCTTCAGAAGGTATGAAATAGCCAGAGATAACTATTCATTTACATAAAACAGATAAAGAAAGCCTGATACACTGCCTTCTCCATGATGGCTTTGATGGCTCCTTGATATTCCTCGAAGCTAAAACTACTTAATATGACCTCTATTCGACCTAAAACCTATGCCAAACTACTCAGAAGGTCGAAAAGACCCAAAGTTGACTATTTTTGCACCCAAATTGGTTCAATAATGAGAGAGTTATGGAAAAAACAAATTTTTCCCAATGTCCCTAAAAAACCTCCTCCAAATGTGGAGGAATTCCAGTTAACTTAACTAATATTAGCAACTTCGCCGTAAATGGGGGTCCCGCCAGCACAACCACTAGAGGACTAGCTTTTAGATTAAATGTCAGGTAGATGGTATGTGACTGCCTCCACTCTGACCGCCGTGAAGACCGCCTTCCATATCTGAAATGATTAATGTTATGGTATGGCTATGGTCACATGTGACAACAAACCAAAAAAATTGACCGCATAAACCGTCGGGCGGAGATATGGCTCTTGGTTCTGGGGCCTGGGACATATGGATGGGGCTAGCCCTTAACCCTTCTGCCAATTTACATTTCAAAACTTGAATCAAACTCAACAACTTTATTCGTTAAGTCATATTGTGTAGCCGAGTTGGTCAGGCCCTTGCACATAGGCAGGTTGGTCGCTGATTCAATTCCTGTGCACTGCATAAAATTTTGCCATAACTTTCACTCTCCGGCCTAGGGCCACATGGCAGCCTCTAGGTCTGCCACGTGGTAGCATGTGATAGGACAAAAACATAATAAGTCAAACCAACCTCCAACCAACGATTGCCACTTGTCAGAAAATAATTCGCCCTCCATGGAATATTCCCAGAATATTATTTTTTAAAATTTCCCAAATTTTATAAAGTCAAACTTGGTCAACATATTTTGGAGTTTACTGGGCATTTTCAAACCTCAATAACTTATGCATACGACCTCGGTTTTGAGAACCATTCACGGCACCAGAATCGTAGCGACGAGACCTTTTCGGTCGTTCAGATTGCAACCACTTCGAAGCACTTTCATTTTTGAGCAATTTTTGTACATGGACATGATCTCCTGATCAACTTAGTAGGAAGACTAAAGGGTTATTTTCATATTTCATGGCCTAAAGTGGTTAATATGCAGGAAAAAGAAGTGTTTTTTGAGACATTTATTTGCAGGGGTATGTTGGAGGCATATAGAGAGAATATAGGAGGCTTTCCCACTACATTAACTCTACAAATTGACTTGAGTCCCAATATTCCTTATGAACAGCTCAAAGTCCATTGGAAGCCAAGGAAATCAAGTGCATGTGAAGATCTAAGGGAACTAGATTCACTAAATTTGAGATTTCGGAGGGAATTCATGCTCCTCTCAAGGGAGATGCCCCTTAGTCACTTTTTGTATCAATAAATAGGCCTAAGGGCTCATTAGGATGCGAAATATGGGAGATAGGAAATTTTATTGAATGCCAAGTACTTGAGGTTCTTATCTCCATTTTGAGATTATGTATTTGAACTTTATTTTCTATTAATGAAAGATCCATTGTTGGTCTACATCTGAGTTAATTTATGGGGGTTGAAACCCTTGGGCTAGGACCCGACCGAGAGGCTTTAGTCTCTCTTATGTATTTTTTCCTTTGTTCTTATTCAAGTTGTTGTATTTGTTTCCTTGTTTAGGTTTAAATTAGATTTCAAAAGTTGTAGTTGCGGGTCTGATCACTGCCTCTCCTGTGGGAACTGTGGTTGAAGAGTCTACAACAACAAGCCAAAAATATGTGTTTACATTACTTTGGAATTTTTAGGCTTTGGATTGAAGTTATTTTGCATGTTTGGTTTCTGCGCCCTAGAATTTAATATCATGACTTGGAAAATGGATTAGATGCACATTCTAGGATAGAATAGATCTTGATGAAATAAAATTCAACTCATCCTTTCCACCTTGATTTGTTTTGCTACAATATTGATCATTAGATGCATGTTCTTGATTGTTAGTATACATGGGCTGCCAGTGACTTGCAGGGTTTGGCACACTCATCCCCATCCACTTTGCAATTACCATCCTCCTCCTAGACACCTCATACTGCTTTCAACCTTTGT
Organism: Pinus albicaulis; assembly: GCA_034641835.2. Classification (NCBI taxonomy): domain Eukaryota; kingdom Viridiplantae; phylum Streptophyta; class Pinopsida; order Pinales; family Pinaceae; genus Pinus; species Pinus albicaulis. The sequence continues at coordinate 1,655,986,202 of CM076579.1, forward strand.
CATCGATACCATCCTTTCAGGGTCAATGAAGGATGCCATGGGCCTGATTTTTTGTGCAAGATGGGCCTCTAAGGGGTGATAATTTTGGAAAAATGCCACATACATCCTTCATCCACCCTCATCCACCTTCCTCTACCTTCAGAACACCTTCCTTTACCTCAGAAAGATCTTGAAAAAATCTTATAGAAAAATAGGGCAATCCTGTAGCAAATCAGGGTTTCTTGTAGCATCATGTAGCATCCATGTAGCACTGCCCAAACTCAACCAAATTTTCTCTAGGATCTTGAATTTTTCATTTTTCAGATTAAATAATGACCCCAGGTTTATAACCCATGATTGGGGATATTCAAGGACCACTCTAGACCCATCCTTCCTTCACTGCAAGCACACGCCTAACAAATATAGTTAGGAAGCATAGTTTCACATTTGAATCACAATGAGTCTTCTAGTATGCAGTGAGTAAAGACCATGTTGCTAAAGCTAAAGCCATCTTACACTCAGTGATATGAAGGGAGAATCTCCAATGCAATTAGATTAGACTTAAGTTTTTTTTGGATTTCCTAGTTATGTGTTGTAGACTAAATTTATAATTTCAAATAATTTTTCAATTAGATTAATGATTTAAATTTTGCAAGTAGAATATTGATTTCATTGGTTTGCAAGTAGAACAACATGGTTCATTTCTGCAACTGGTGTAGTATTCTCCCTTCCCGTAGTTACAATTATTCTCTACATCTAATGAATGTCACTTTCCTTTCTGAAACTAGGATAATGTTCATTTCATTGCAATTAGGGTATGTTTTTGTCTTTTTGTATTTAGGTGGAGTGGTCTTTGCATGCCTTGATTTGATTCAATGACTGAGGGTGACATGAATAGAAATTTACCTATTGTGCATATAGCACTATCACCTCTAAGTTTTTATGAACCCCAGGTTGATAAATCAAGTTGAGAGTCTTGGGAGTTGCAACATCCTTGATGCAAAACCAAGGATCATCACTTTTTGGCACCATTGCTAGGGAGATGTCCAAGTAGGTGTTGTTTCTACTTAGAGGTTTCTTGTTTTTTCTTTCTGTTTTGCATCAATACTAATGATTTGAAAGCTTCAATAGGAGAAAAAAATTCAAAAATAAACAAATAGAGTTAGTTATTTCATGCCTCGTAGGAGTAGGGATAGTCAAGGGAAATTCCTACAAAAAACCACCACCCCTTCAAGTACCCAACAATCATTCTTCTTTGGTGATTGTGAACTTCCCTCTCTGATTATAGGGGAGTAGAAAACCCTCTAGGTTACTAACCTGAATTTTTTTAGGAATCCATACCAGAAGAAGAGCCTACCTCACCTACCCAAATTGTGGTTGAAAAAGAAAAAATGAGATTTTCCCTATCCGAGAAACCAATGGGGAGGCTAGAATGAAGAATATAAGCCCTGCTTCCCTTCCATATTTCCATGGCCTAAACTTTGAGGACCTTGACACCTTCATGTTTGAATTTTTTGTTGTCTGTAGGACCTATGACTATACCTTTGATGCACATAAGTTGAATTTGTTTCCATCCAACCTCAAAGATGCAACCTTGTGCTGGTTTATGGGATTATCTGGAGGCATCATCACTACTTGGGTCCAAATTTAGCAAGCCTTTAATGAAAATTATTGGGATTACTATAGGTCCAAAGAAACAAAGGAATAATTCTTTAGGATGAAACAAGGACTAGATGAATCTTTAGAGGACTATGAGGAAATATTCTAACTCTATTATAAGAGGGCTAATTGTAGCCTTGACCCTGAGTCACTCAAGGTAGTTCTTCTCCAAGGGATTAGGGAGGATTTAATGGAGACCCTAAAATTTTTATCTGGAGGAGACATCTACCATTTTCTTATGATGACATGAAGACAATATTCATGAATCATTCTAGGGCTGCTAGGAAAAAGGGTAGGTCTAGCCAGCGCCTAGTCAGTGCATATCCCTCTACATCAACCATAAAACATGAGATAGGAAGTATGTTGTAGGATTTAAAGAGTGAAATTTTGTATACCTTTTCCATAAAAATGGACAATGTGTAGATTAAAAGGAAGCAAAAGTATAAAGTGTGCTAGCTATCTATTTCCCTAGATGCACTGAGAGACATCCTAGAAATGAGTGCCCACTTAATATCATAAAAGTCTACTATATCTGTGAGGAAAACCATGCAACAAAAAAATGCACCTCTCTCTGAGGCTTGAAAGTTATATACCAAGGGGCAGAATGTGGTTCAAAGCAACTTTGCTTCATTAACCAAAGGTGGTCCCAAGGCCCTAAGCCATATTAATAGGGCATGTAAGATGCACATTATCCTCCTTATAATATAAATCAGAATGCACCTTTCTAGCTGTGGTACCATTCCACTCATCCATCATGGCCCATACCCTCTCCTTGGCCTTATACTCAACCCTCCTTTCTATCCATATCCACTTCAATCTCCTCAATGGGGAAACTCCTCACAAGTATGGATGCCTAAAACAACCTAACCTTTTTCTTTAATGCCTCCCCCTCAACCTCAACCACAACTTCCTTACCATAACCCACATAATCAACCTCAAATTCCTACCCAACCCAATCTAAATCTGAACAATAAGCAGGAACAACAAGTTTACAGTTGGGAGACATCTCATCCTACTTATGATGTGGAAATCCAAGAGATCAACCTTCAGTCTGGGAAGGTACTTCTAGATGCTCACCCACCTTCTCCACCTGAAGAGGTTGAATAAGAGAAGGAAGAAAGTTCCCCGAAATCCAATGCACCTCCTTATCCTGAAAGGTTGGTCCACCATAAACAGCACACCCCGGAAGAGGTTGGACTTATGGGAGAATTTAAGAACTTCTTTGTCAAAATACCCCTTCTCTAGGTCATAAAAAATGTCCCCATTTACAACAGGCTTATCAAGAAAGAGTATTTAAAAGGCCTTAGAGAAGAAGAAGAGATACCCCCACTATTAATGTTTTTGGGAACTTGTTTAATGTAATTCTTGGAAGGGTAATCACCCCAAAGTACTTAGATCCCGGTAGCCCAATAGTGGATGTGCACATTAATAGAATTATGGCCACTAATACCTTGATTGAACTTGGGGATGAAATCAATGTGATGACCAAGGAAACCATTCTCAAGCTCAACCTCCAAGGAGCCTTGAGGAAGACCACTACAATGTTGCATCTTGCAGATAGATCCACTATAGCTCTTGAGGGAGTTATTGAGGATGTGATGGTATCCATTAAATCCTAGGAGTACCCCACTGATTTCCTTGTCCTCCAACCCAAAACTAAGTTTAATGGTTACTCTCTCATCCCAGGAATACCTTGGTTGGCCACTATTGATGCGTACCTTAGTTGCAAGGTTTGGAACATGATCATCAAGAATGGGCATTTATCAAAACAACTTGTTGTACCCTCCTGCTCAACCTTCTATTGATCATCTCTTTCCCTTTTGGTTAGAGGACGAGCAAGAGGAACAATTTTATCAGGAATCATTCTACCCATTTTGTAGAATCATTCTACTCATTTTGTACACTAGACACTATTGATTTCCTCAATTTCAACATTCGCTGATGAAATCAAACCAACATATAATACATATGAGATCAAAATATACATTATATCAAAGTTTAGGAAAATATTGAATTCTTAAACTATGAAATTTAAAGGCAACATATTCTGAAAGCAGTGAGATATCAATTGAAATTAATAATGTGTGCATTGTCAAATTAGAATAATTCACGAGTATCTATCAAACAAATTGAAAATCAATGAATATATGAAATGAGAGCAATACCACTTAACTTTCAAAAGAACATAACTAGAATGAGCATGAAAGAATGTAAACAATACATCTAATGGCATAGGGAAATTTGTCTTCACTTATCCTAAGGGTGCTCGTACGACTTTATCTAATGCATTTGTGTGGATATGGAAAGGTAATTCCTAGTTGGGACCCTTAAGGATTGGTCTAGTGGTCAACTTATCCTTTATCACTTCAAAGGTCTCTTGACATTTATCTATCAAACAAAAGTTTGACTCTTTAGCCAATAGTCCAACCAAGGGTGAATCCAATTTACTAAAGTCCTTAATGAACCTTCTATAATACTCGTCCAATCCAAGAAATCTTCTAATATCTCTTTGTTTTTAGGGATAGGGACCCTTTTAATGATGGAAACTTTATTGGGGTTAAACTGTATCCATTTCTTAGATATGGAATGGCCTAGAACAACCCCTGCCTGTCTAGTTTCCATAACACTTTGAATTTTTTAAAATTACCCTTGGGAAGGCCCTCAAAAACTCATTCTCCCAAGGTGTTTCCAGATGCTCAGTGCTTGTCAAAAGGAGGGGTGAAATGCTAATTTTTTACCCCTTTTTCTCAATTTTCTCAAAATCTGTGCCCTTTCTAGAAAATATGAGGAAATGGGTTTTGAGAGGAGGGCATAAGCTTTCCAAAAATGTAAGCCACTTTTCATTTGGAGCCCTAAGGAGAAATCGCAGTGCCAAGGTGCTGTAGTCTAGCCTTAGTGAAATTTCTGAATTCTGCAATCACAGAGGCATCAACAAGAAAATCAAGTTTTCCCTTCTCCTCTTGGCTGATTAGGGTTTTCTTAAGCTTGTCTTGGGTTTGTTTAAGCTAGTCTTGCAATTTCTTGATTTTGATGTGTGCAATTTGATTTCTTGTTTGATAGCAGGCAACCATGCGTTTGTGGATCTTTTTGTCATTGTTTGCATTGTCTAGGATCTTTTCAAAGTGATTATTTACCTTCTCAAGACAAATCTCCTTGTCCTCATTGATCTCTTTGTCCATCCTCTCTTCAAAAGTGAGCTCCTCATCTATAGGGTTTTTCTCTTTCTCCTTTTGTAGTGCCTTCTTGAGACCCATGGTTCTTTCTCTCTTCTTCTTCACCTGGTGTTCATGCTCATCATGTTTATCCACTTCTTTGCCCTTATCATGTTTTTTTTCCTCAAACAACCTTTTCTCCAAAATCAACTGATTTGTCTTTAACCGACCGTTTTCCTGCTCAAGAAATGAAATGATGAATTCAGCCCTTGCTAAGTTATCTTGAAGCTCTTTGATCTGAGCACCCTTATCTTTGATTATGTTGAAGTTTGCAACAAGAAATAATGAAATTGGCTTCCGGAAACAACATCCATGATCCTAGTGAAAATTAAGCACCTACACTAGGGTGGGGCCCACACAGGCTATTTTTAGGTTTATGTCTATTTATAGATGCATGTCTATCTTTATTATCCCTTAAAATATATGGACAAAAAAAAGTAATCTATTCTCAACGTGGACTTGGAAATAGTTAATTGAAGTGGAAAATCAGTTAGCTAAGTGAATTTTGAGTTAGAGGTTGGTTGGTGGGCCATGCCGAGTAATTCTAGTTGTAACAGAGTGATTCTAGTTATAACATTTTTCGAAGTGCAGTGGTGCATTAGTTAGCGCAGGTTGTAATTAGTTTAACTCCGTTAAGTGAGTTAAAGTCAATTGTGCTAGTTGAAACTATAGATACACTAGTGAGAGTTTAAGTGAATTAAATATTAATTAATTCACATGTAGTGATCTCACATGCAACTAATGTTTTTACTATTATTAACTACATGCATGTTAGTTCCAGTGGAGACCCAGTTGAGATCTAGGTGAAAGGGAAGTGTAACTATCAGTTGTGATATTAGCAGGCTACCCAGGTGTAGTTATAACACCACAGGATTCCCATGATACTCAGCGCAGTTGAGGAAGGCTGAAATTATTTGTGATTAAGGATTCCATTAATCAGGAACTACGTGAGAAAGGTAGGTTGTCTGGACGCAGTAAATTGGCTAAGGGATTTTCCAATTTTTGCATGACAGTGTGAGACAATTAGCTGATGTAATGAGGGCTCTTGTGAGAAAATTTTTGTATGTAATTGTTTCATTATTTCTTGTGGAATATAAAATATATGATAGAGGGGTTTTTAGCAGTAAGCTTTCCCTGGGAATATCTGGTGTTGTGGTTTTGATGTATTCTTCTTTTCTTCATGTGATTGGAAATTGTGTTGTTTTTAATTCCGCAAAATATTCGTGGAAGCGATTTAGTATTTAAATTTAGTACATTGTTATATCGGGTGAATCCAATATATACATGCATGTTGTTTGATTTATACATGGTATCGTAGCTGTGTTATAAATTTTCTACATGGTATCAGAGAAGGAATTATTTGGGTGTTCGAGTTTGCAGAGAATATTTAAAAATTGTGATGCAAAATTTTCAAAACAAAATAGCATATTTGGATTCCTTGCAAAAATAATACCCAAATCAAAAAAAAAAAATCGGTCGAATCGGAGCTCGGCTGAGGGAGATATTGTCGATTCAAAAGAAGCTCTTTTGTTAGAAAATTTTGCGACGGTGGGACAATTACAATGTGCACGAGCCAAGAACCTACATGCACTAAGGTACAAGATGCATCCAAATATTTGAGGGCAAAGCATATGTTAGTGAATTGGTGGTTGAGAGGGAGGCTCTCAACATGAAACCTGAGAAGCAGTCTCAAAAGGTTGTGGAGCAGCCACAACTAGAGATGCAGAAGAATCTTTATAGATTTGATGTAGATGTGATTTCTACAGAGCTTCCTACCATTGGGAAGTGTGAGAAAGCCATGAAATTGACCCTCGAGAGGGAGCTGAATTTGCATGCAGGTGAGAATGAACCTCAATATGTGGAGCAGCCACATGCGGAGGATCATGGAGTGGGAGCAACCACTCATGTAGAGAAATTTCGAGCCAAATCAGCAGAGGGAGTGCATGCAGCTATACCACTAAGTGAGAGGTGGGGCGAAATGCATGAATAATCCTAAGAAGTAATTTTGGGCAGGATTCATTGAGATGGTGCGGATATCATGAATCAAACCTGGCTACTAGGAGCCCACAGAGCAGCAATAGTAGGATTAGTTGGATTGATGCAGTCAGATATCTTGAGGACATGAAATCAAAGTGACAGTGTCAGATACTGGAGCGCAGATCAGAGTTGGAAGCAAGTGTAGAGTACATGGATGCAAGTGTCAGCAGCACAAAGGATCCAGTAGACATATGTAGTAGCCAGCAATAAGTCAGAATACTTTGATGACAGATGCATTATATTGATTCAGTTGTTTGGAGGCTATTCAGTTTTGGAAAGTGTTGCATGCAAAGGTTGCATGTGTGATAAACACTAGCGAAGTGTCACATACAAGGGGTGCATGTCGCATGCATGGAGTTGCATATCACATGCAAGGGTTACATGTTTTATGCATGGAGTTTCATGTTGCATGCAAGGAAATTCCTTTCTTATTGAGAGGGAGTGTTGAAGTTTGCAACAAGAAACAATGAAATTGGCATCTAGAAACAACATCCATGATCCTAGTGAAAATTAAGCACCTACACTAGGGTGGGGCCCATACAGACTATTTTTAGGTGTATGTCTATTTATAGATGTATGTCGATATTTATTATCCCTTAATATATGGACAATAAATTATAATATATTCTCAATGCGGGCTTGGAAATATTTAACTGAAGTGGAAAATCAATTAGCTAAGTGAATTTCGAGTTAGGGGTTGGTTGGTGGGACATGCAGAGTAATTTTAGTTGTAACATAGTGATTCTAGTTGTAACAGAGTTCTAAGTGTAGTGGTGCATTAGTTAATGTAGGTTGTAATCAGTTTAACTCAGTTAAGTGAGTTAAAGTCAATTGTGCTAGTTGTAATTGTAGATACACTAGTGAGAGATCAAGTGAATTAAATATTAATTAATTCACATGTAGTGATCTCACATGAAACTGATGTTTTTACTATTATTAATTACATGCATGTCAGTTCCAGTAGAGACCCAGTTGAGATCTAGGTGAAAGGGAAGTGTAACTATCAGTTGTGATATTAGCATGCTACCCAGGTGTAGTTATAACACCACAGGATGCCCATGATACTCAGCGCAGTTGAGGAAGGCTGGAATTCTTTGTGATTAAGGATTGCATTAAGTAGGAACTGTGTGAGCAAGGTAGGCTGTCTGGAGACAGTAAATTAGCTAAGGGATTTGCCAAATTTTGTATGATAGTGTGAGCCAATTTGCTGATGCACTGAGGGCTCTTGTGAGAAGAGTTTTGCATGTAATTATTTCATGATTTGTTGTGGAATATACAATATATGATAGAGGGGTTTTTAGCAGTAAGCTTTCCCCAGGAATATCTAGTGTTGTGGTTTTGATCTATTATTCTTTGCTTCATGTGATTGGCATTTGTGTTGATTTTAATTCCACAAAATATTTTCTAGAAGCGATTCAATATTTAACTTTAGTACATTGTTATATCAGGTGAATCCAAGATATACTTGCATGTTGTATAATATCTACAAATTACCCTTTGCAATTTTTCTTGCTCATCATGGTCCTCTAAGTCAACCAAGTGAAAATCATGTTCCTCCTCATCATGCATGGATGTCTCATGCAGTACTGATAGTGATCCCTGTAGTAAAATAGCCTTGGCCCATTCCTCTTTTTGAGGAGAAAACACAAGCCTCCTGCCTCTATGATAGGTGAGAGTAACCCCAGGCCTAGGCCTCTTTGAAACGTCAACAAGTTTGCTTGATGATCCCACCTCTGTGGGTTGTGTTGACATGGGAGGTGATATGTTTTTTTGTTGAGCTGGTGTAGTGGTTGTGTGCATCTGCAAAGCTATCTCAATGAAGGCATCCCATGTCAGGTTCTTCTTTGCCAAATGATGGAGAACTATGACTTTCACCAAGTTGTGGTGAATAAGGCTAGGGTAATTATCTGTGTTCATGACTTGCACCTTTTCTGCCATCTTGGTTACACTCCTATACAAGAAATTGCATAAGTTTAGGGAATTCATTGCTGTGAAGTGCATGAGAAATCTAATATGATATCGATACAGTCTGGAAAATCTGCCCTCACATGTGAAGACTTTCTTCACAACCTTCATCAATGGTGCAGACCTCTCTAACAAGTATCTGAATGGAAGAATATGGGTATGAGTTTCTTTGTACTGTGATTTTATGAAGGATTTGTACTGCTCAAGGTCAAGACTCATGCCTTTGAACCAATATTCCCCATGGTTTGGTATCCCTGTGGAAAGAGAGATGGAATCAACTGAAAATGTGAAATCAATCCCTGAAATGGTGGCTTTTTCTCGCTTCAAATTGGTGGCAAACAAATCTGTAAGCTCCTCATGGTAACCTACCTCCTCCACCCTTTGACAAAACCCTAGGCAGTTGACATCTTCAAATCATTTTATGATGAAGGGTGAGGAGATGATTTCATTGCAGTTTTAGAGCTCATACCTCAATATCTTCCCCCCTTTGTGTTGTCTTCTCTTCTCTAATGGTGAAGAATATTCTTCCATGATTTGAAAACCCTAGATGATGGGAAGGGAAAAACAAGGAAAAGTGAGTGTAGGGAATGAAATGAGGGAGTTAGGGGAGGGATATGGTGGTAGAAAAATTTAGGGAGAGGGGTAGGGATCTTAGGAATGTTTAGGAAGTCAAATGAAGGTAAATGAGTGAGGGAAGTGAGCTAGGGAATTGAAACATAGTCATAGCTAGGAAAATGGCCCAGTTTGGTAGAATAGGGTTAGGGTTTGTAGGAAGGTGTTTCAAAAATGATGGGAAATGTTTTGTGAGGTATGAGAATGGTGTATGACTAGCAAACATAGGTGGAGGGACAGTGCTACTAGGGTTTCACATCATCAATTGATAATTTTACAACCAAAAGCATGAAATTCCTATAAAACCCTGGGGAACTTAGCTTGATATCATTTCTTAGTTTTCCATGGAAGAGAGGGGTTCAAAATGAGTGCACTTGTTAAGATTCTTTGAAGAGTGAAACACCCTCAATGGAAGCTGAAAGTTTTAATTTTGGTGATTTTTGAGCAAGATTGGGCAACTATGCCCCCGTGCACAGCGCAATTCAGAAATGCACAGTGCCAAGGTGCAGCACAATTCACAGATGTTCAATGCCTCCTCTAGATGCGTAGCACGGTTCACAAATGCGCAACATTGTTCACAGATGCGCAACGCCTCCTAGTTTTTGCCTCTTGGAGCTGTAAGAAGACGTTTTTTCTCACCAAATGGAGGATGAGCTCGATGATGAAGGGAAAGAGGAGTGAAAATGAAATGTGATTGTGGCTTTTTAGCCCTTTTGTAAGCATGGAATAGCTTTCTTTAAGTGATAATGGGCCCCACGTGACTTTTTGAAGCATGAATTTCTTTCTTCTTATTGACTTCACAACCTTGGACATTTTGTAAACTGAACTTTTTGAATCTTCCTTGGAACTTTGAACTACATATTTTTAGGAACCTGAAGTGTTTATTACATATATAAACATAAAATTACATTTAAAAATTAAAAATTTATTGAAGAAACTTGCTTTATTACCACTCTTCCAATTTGCCGGATTTTATGCATGAAAGGGCAGTTTGATGACCTTGAAACCCTAATGACCTAATGGAGGCTCTGAATTGAATGAAATCATGATGGAGACGACAAAAATAATGATGAAAATATCTTAATAATGATATACTAAGCTTATTTGATGACATGGACAAGCAATTTAAAATTTTGGAAAGAGTGGAAAATAATCCTAAACCTAATGCCGAGTGGCCAAATTTTTTCTTGAAGACCCAGTGAAATGACAAAAAATTGACTTTGGACCCTAACAAGACATGATAAGAGTCCATTTGATCACTGGTGACAGGATGTAAAGACTGACACTAACAACCTCCTCATAATATTCATCAACCCTTTCAAACTCAAAAACTACCTCATTTATAGAGTGAGGTCTCTTTTGCAATGGTTTGCCACCTGGGCTAGACTTAGATCATTAGGGGAATTTTGAGGTCTAAAATGGGCCTCCTAAGGAAAATGTACAATCAAAATTCACTTTATGAGAACCAATCAGATTTTAGGGGATGACATCATCCCTAATGGTTGAAGTGACATTGCTTAAGTTAAAGGTACTTATTTGTCACATTCTCAATGGTGGATAAAAAATCATGGTTAACCATGGTAGTTCTCTAAGTACTTTTAAATTCAAAGTAAAATACTCATAATAAATTTCATTTCACACTTTTTGAATAAAAATATATTATTTTCATTTCATATTTCTTGAAAGAAACAATGCATATCCCTATACATTTATTATATTATATTATATTTATATAGTATATTAATTACATGTTATTATACAATTTAAATAATAGAAATTTTAATTAATAGCATATAATATAATTAAGAATTTATAAATTTATATTTATATTTTATTTTAAGTTATTTAAGCACGAAGGACAAAGGAAAAATGCATTAGTTGTTCAATGATAATGACTTTTTCTTGAAAAACTCATTCTTATTTATTGTCACATAAATACAATTTTTTATTAATTTTATTTTGGTACAACTTTTGAATTGAATTTAACTATGGTTACATGGATTGTGGTGCAAAAAGTGAATTGAAAATTCATAAATATTATTTTATTGGTTTAGTTATTATTTTATTATTTCCTTAGGAGGCCCATTTTAGACCTCAAAATTTCCTAATGAACCTAACCTAGAGATATAATTCAAGTAGGATTACATCTCATTGATTTTTAATAGGAATATTTTCTATTTTGATAGAGTTTATATTAAAAAAGGATTCTATGACTATTAATAACTCCAACAAAAACTTAACAAACTATGCTTGTCATCGTTATCGAATCAAACTGATATGCTGAGGTGTTGGCTAGTTGACAAACTGGAGTTAAGCCCTTGTGAATTTGAATTGATATGGTGAGATGTATTGATGAGTTGACATCATTGGTTTGCTTGATGAGTTGTCAGCCACATGACGGTCGACTGCTGAGTTGTCTCTTTGAACAATTGGCAAACTAATATGTATGCTCTTGTCCTATGATTAATCCACTTCCTTACTGCATTGACTGCCCAAAATCATCAAAAACTCCTAAACAAAGTACATGTAATTTAGTAGTGAACTTTCGTAGCAAGTGCCAAAATCCACCTTTTGCATAATCTTTAACTTTTCTGACTATTCTAGGGTCTTCCTTGAGGCTAATGGGATAAACATGTAGGAATTTACAGGGTAAGTTCCGTAGATTAAGAACCAAAGGTCACCGCTCACAAATAGATCAAAAATCAGTACACCAGTATAATCACGTGGTTAAAACCCTAAAAGAGGGAAACATTCCACGTCCTGAGCCAATGCAGCCACTTCAGGAAATTTATTAATATAAAAAGAAAAGCTACATATGTTTCTCTCATAAACGGTTACCGCACGAATGACCCTCCATGCTCTTTAAATAGAGATCATGGACCAATTGGGTGTTAAGCCACGGATCAAATGTTGTTAATACCGAGGAGAGAGATAACCATCGGATCACTACAAATCATGACCGTCAGATTATAAGTTACAAATGTACATGGTGAAGAAACACACTTTACCTAACTCTACACTAGACTAAGTTATTCTTAACTATTTCCTATGTGTCGAAATATCCTAACATCCCCCCTTAAGAACAACTTGGGATAGGATTGAAGGATTTACAAAAGTGACACAATAGGAGCCTATTTCCTATGTGTCGAAATATCCTAACATCCCCCCTTAAGAACAAATTGGGCTAGGATTGAAGGATTTACAAAAGTGACACAATAGGAGAAGGAAGGAGGCATTAGAGCCTATCCCCCCTTAATGATAACTTTTCTGAACTCCAAGCATGGATCAAAGTTTGGTTAACTTCACTTCTGTGAGAGCCTTTGTAAATATATCGACTACTTGATCATTGGTTGGAAAATAATGCACTTCAAGAACACGATCACAAATGAGCTTTCTGATGAAGTGTATGTGGAGTTCAATGTGTTTCATACGCTGATGCTGAACTGGATCTTTACATAGTTGAATGGCACTCTGATTATCACACCAAAGTGTAGTTGGATGCCACTAATGAAGACAAAATTCAGACAGGATCTGATGAAGCCACATGGCTTCCTTACTAGCTTCAACTGCACCATGATACTCTGCTTCTGCTGAAGAAAGAGAGATGGCACTTTATTTCTTACAATACCAAGTAATAGGTCTTGAACCAAGAGTAAATACATATCATGCGGTATACTTTCAATCATCAGGGTCACCAGCCCAATCAGAACAGTGAAACCAATCAATAATGCAGATGCTCCTACACTATAATGAATCCCGAACTTAAATGTACCTCGAATATATCGAAGTATTATTTTAGCTACTTTCCAGTGACTTTCATGAGGTTGGTGCATAAACCGAGTGACAAGACCAATGGCAAAGGAAATGTCAGGACAGGTATGGGTTAGATACAGAATTTTACCAACAAGTTGACGGTATAAGGTAGCATCAACTTCAGGGGTAGTACAAGTGACTGAAAGCTTGAATCCAGACTAAAAGGGAGAAGGGGATGGCTTACAATCTTCCATGTGAAAGTGGTGTAGAAGATCACAAACATACATGGAATAAGAGAGGGTAATGCCTTCCTTGGATTGCAAGACTTGAAGACCAAGGAAAAAATGCAAGTGTCCTAAGTCTATCATTTCAAGCTTCTTTTTGAGGCTAGACTTCACATGGTTTATATGGTTTGGATCACTACCAGTAACGATAAGATCATCAACATAAAGAAAAAGGATGGTGAAGGACTTACCCACTTTCTTGGTGTAGACAGTGTTATCAGAATGACACCTATAAAATCCATTATCTAATAAAAATCTATCCATTTTGGCATACCAAGCTCAAGGAGCTTGTTTGAGATCGTAGAGAGACTTCCTAAGGTGACAAACAAGGCTAGAGTCGTTTTGGATAAAGCCAAGGGGTTGTTCGATGTATATTTATTCATGTAAATCTCCATGTAAGAAGACAGATTTAATATCAATCTGATGGACTTCCCATTTAAAGGAGGCAACAAGGGAAAGAATAAGGCAGATAGAATTCATTTTTGCAACAAGGGAGAAGGTTTTATTATAGTCAATGCCTTCAACTTGTGAAAATACTTTAACGATAAGACGAGCTTTATGTCTAGCCACTTTTCCATCTAGTCCAAACTTTGTTTTGTAAACCCATCTGCATCTGACAATTTTTCTTCCTTTTGGAAGAGGAACAAGGTCTCGAGTATCATTTGCCAATAAGGAGCGATATTCTTCATTCATAGCTTCATCCCAATCTGGATGACTGGAGGCTTCTTCAAAGGTTTCTGGATCAATATTTTCTGGAACTTGAGCCAATAAGGAAGAGACTCTTTCAAACTGAGAACGTGTACATCGTCGATCAGCAGGGTCACCCGCAAGAGAACCTGTTGCATCCCGAGTAGAGAAGACCCATCTTGGAAGAGGTGGAGTAAAAGGAACAATTTCAAGAGGTGGAGGAGGATTGTCATCCTCACTGTCATCATCTGAACTAAAAGGAATGCTATTAAAAATAGAAGAGCAAGAGAGAGAGGTAGCACATATGCCAAATCAGGCTCGCAGGCCAAAGGTGGCACACCTGTTGAACTAGGAATGCAAGCCAATATATTTTCATCAAATTTATTTCTCTTCTAATGATTATATTTTTGGATTTTGGTTGAAGAAGTCTATATCCTTTGACATCTTTAGAATATCCAACAAAAATTCATTTTTCGCTCTTAGGTTCTAAGGCTTTATGTTTCCAATATGGAATATGGGCCCAAGCATCACTTCCAAAAACACGAAATTGACTTACATCTGGTTTGATTGAGCTCCAAGCTTCTTCTAGAGTTATATTATTTAAAACCTTAGTAAGAGTGTGGTTTACTATGTAATTTTCACAATTAATGGCTTCTGCCCAAAAATTGAGACCAAGTCCTTTAGATTGAAGCATACAGTTAGCCATTTCTTTTAAGGTACGATTCTTCCTTTCAGCTACACCATTTTGTTGTGGATTATATGGAACAATATGTTGTAATTGAATGCCATGCTCAGTGCAGAATTTGATAAATTTGTTGTTAACGTATTCTCCTCCATTGTCTGATCTTAACTTAAGAATTTGATGTCCATATTGTTTCTCAACAAAGGCCTTAAAGGCCAAGAACATGTTAAAAACTTCACTCTTGAGTTTTAAGAAGTATACCCAAGTGCATCTGGAAAAATCATCAATGAAATTTAAGAAGTACTTGCAACCAGAGAAAGAAACAACAGGAAGTGGACCACATAAATCACTGTGCACAAGCTATGAAGGGGCTGAAGCATGCTAAGAGGCATGTTTGTCAAAACTATCTCAATGATGTTTTCCGAGTACACATCTGGAGCAAACACCATCTCGGCAAGATACCATAGGAAGTCTTGCCACCATATTTTCCTTACATGGAGTTTGAAGAGAGCGATAGTTTAAGTGACCAAATCGCTCATGCCAAGTTTTCTCACTTCATCATTATGAGCAAAAAAAACGGAGGGAAGACATGATGACCCAAAGTTGTCAAACTTATACAACCTTGTGGAATCATCAGCAATGCTAGTAGCTAAAACATGTTTAGGATCTTTGAGGTCCTTGATTACAACATCATGAGGTGAGAATTCTACTATTTTCCCTTCACCTAAATGAGTTATCTGATAAATAAAGAGAAGGTTGCATGACAAGGTAGGAACACATAGTACATCATTAAACTGACCATTATCGAGATGAATGGTTCCAGATCCTACAACACTAAGAGATCTATCATCACCAACATAAATATGTTTGGTGTTACAATCATTTAAAGAAGAAAACATGGATTTATTTTTGGCCATGTGATAAGAAGTTCCAGAATCAATGAGCCACTCATGAGAATGAGAAGAGGAATATACATTTAATGCATAACTATATCTTGATGCTTGACAACCACAAGCAGAAAGTGCCATTCCTGAAGATGAAGGTTAAGAGTACTCCAAATTGATGTTGTTCTTCTTCATTGCTGCTTCTAAGGCTTTCGTCTTCTTAAAACATTTGTACTCTGTATGGCCATCACGATTACAAAAGTTGCAATGTCTATCAGTCTTCTTCCCTTTTTTTTTATTTGCCTTATCATTTTGGTGAGTTTCTTTTTCAATTTGCGGTTGAAATTTCTTAGGACCCTTGTTTGTTTTTAGACCATATTTTTTAGGATACTGCTTCTTGGGATTATTTTGATATGATTTTTATTGGGCTGCTAAGGCTTTCTTAGAAGCATTTCCAGGAGTGATAAGACCAAGGTGTAAGAGTATTTCTTGTTCTCTTATCAAAGAATCACAAAAGGAATCAAAAGAGAGATTGTTGTAGGGGGTTCCTAAAGAAATGATGGCTTCTCTAGTGGAATGGAAGGTAGAAACAAATACATAGTATGCAGGGCCAAGCTTAGTAAGAATGCAATAGATGAGGCTACTATCTTCTTTTTTGACCTTACTACCTTCTAAAAGAAGTCTAAGCGTCTTGAATTTGGAAAAAAGGTCTTCAATAAAGGAGAAATTATTAGGGTCTAAAGTAAGAAACTCATTTTCATGTTGATGGGCCATGATTTTATTTTGAATGCCAAAGATAGTATTTAGCTTGTCCAAGGCTTCATGAGGGGTGTCAATGTCAAGGATATGAAATCGAAGATCTTGAGCAATGGACATTCATATCAACCCTCATGCTTGATCTTGTTTATTTTCCCATTTAGTGACTTTACCATCATCAGAAGGTTTATTTTCTACTCGTGTGGCTATTCTATAAACCCCTTTACTTCTAAGTATATCTACCATGTGAGGTAGCCATTGGAAATAATTGGTGTTGTTAAGAATAATCGGGCATGCACTTTCCATTTAAAAAAAAAAAACTAAAGCTGGGAAAAGCTGAAACTAATTGCTCCAATGGAAAGATCTTGAAAAATTAGTCCATTCCAAAAAAAAAGGCTCGAAAAACGGCTTCCTGATGAAGAAGTTATGCCTTTTTGAAAAAACAAGTTGAAGATGCCAAATAGTTACGGGAACGGGATGAAGTGCGACTTTTTAAAAAAAAATCCACCCTGGAGACTTGAACCCAAGACCTCTATTCTCATAAACTAACTTCTCACCAAGTGAGATAGTAAAAAGATTCTATAATTGTTTGAAAGGGGGAAAGTTTTTTTTTTTTTTTCTTCACTGTGCATGCATTTTATTGCACAAAAAACACAAAAATCCAAGGAAAAAAAATGAAATGCAAGATTTACGAAATTTTTAGATTTTTGGTTAGCCTTATCGGAAACTATTTATTTTTCCACTATTTCTGATTTCCCGAGATCACACAAAGACGCGGTGAAAGAGCATACATAGCAAAAAAAATCCCTTTTCCTGTTTCTGATTTGCCGAGATTGCACGCAGCACAGAGAAAAGAGCATACACAGAGAAGAGGGTATAGATCCAGAAAATAAAAAAAACCTAAAAAATGAAAATAAACAAAGGGAACCGAAATATGCAGAACTATTAACAAATATAACTGCAAAACAGATGCTTTATACCTCCAGATCTAAATTGTCATAACTTGGGCAGTCGAAAACCTTTTTGCATGAAATGAAAGGCATTCCACACTGTAATAGATGCTCTGGACATAACAGATTATTCCTCCAAGCCCAAAAATGTTTAGAAATAGTATATCTACAAAACACCATTCGCATGCAATCAAACCGGCTTCAGATTTTGATCAACAACGGATGTGGCCCTCAAAATATCTCTGATACCATGTAGGAATTTATAGGGTAAGTTCCGTAGATCAAGAACCAAAGGTCACAGCTCACAAAAATATCACAAATTAGTACACCAGTATAATCACATGGTTAAAACCCTCAAAGAGGGAAACAGTCCACGGCCTGAGCCAACGCGGCCACTTCAGGAAATTTATTAATATAAAAATAAAAGTTACATATGTTTCTCTCATAAACGGTTACCGGAAAAATGACCCTCCATGCTCTTTAAATAGAGATCATGGACCAATCGGGTGTTAATCCACAGATCAAGCATCGTTAATACCAAGGAGAGAGATAACCGTCAAATCACTACAAATCATGACTGTCGGATTAAGTTACAAATGTACATGGTGAAGAAACACACTTTACCTAACTCTACACTAGACTAAGTTATTCTTAACTATTTCATATGTGTCGAAATATCCTAACAAAACATATGCCTTGAGCCATATTTTTTCTGAATTTTTTGTTGATGTTTACCCTCATGGAAAGCTACAGCTCTTTCCTACCAAATCTCTGTCTTTAAGCCTGGGAGTTACTACAAAAGTGCCTAGAACCTGATATTTTTTACTTTCTTTCTTCTATCACCTCCAAAACACTTGCATCACCCTCCAAAACACTTGTAAAAGCCTATATATTCATGTGTAATAGCATAAGACACAATATAGCCCAAAAATGTGTAATATTACCCTGTTTATAGAGAAACATCATCATTAATAGTGATGAATTTTAGGCCTCTCTTCAAAAGTTCAGCTTGTATCATCTGCATTTGTGCTTCTAAGTCTTTGGCTTGATCCTACAACCTTCTCCTCTCTACCTGCAACCACCTATTTCTTTTGTATAAATACTTGATCATCATGTGTAGAGGCATGTACTATTTAGCATCTTTCCTGATCTATCTGCCACTTCATTTTAATAATCCAGTTGCTTAGATATGTCTTGCTTGAATTCCTCAAAAGCAAATTTGACTCTATTACCTCATTTCTTGCATCCCTTAATTGTTCATGCAGAAGCTCTACCTCAGTCTTTTCTTGCACCCATTCTTTACCTTTAGTCCTCTTCACTGATTCTGCTTTTATTGGAGGCTCCTCTAGAAATTTTTGTTTTGGTGGAAACTTCTTCCTTAATCGTTTTTAGGGCATCAATATTTTCTCAGGCATCTTATTCTATGACTGTTATGATGTTATGAAACCAGCTCCAGAAATAGAAGAAAAGAGATATCAAGGCCATAGAAATAAGCCACTTCGAGGGGGCAACCTCCAATAAATTACATGAATGAACAATTCTTGGATGATACAAATTACAAAACCTCCTTTCTATATATAGGAGTCCATGGGGCCATAATGTAATCCTAGTGGGGCCACAATGTAATCCTAGCCAACCTAACAATAATAATTTGAGGGCACAATAATAAAAATATGGGGGTTACAAGAAAGTTAAGCGGAATGGCGATTAGGGTTCTGTTTTTTTCCTCACAGGCGACCGCTCTCTCCTCTGAAGCTCTCGCGCTGCAAATGCTTGGGAGACCAGCTCCATTTACCTCTGCTTCGGAAGCCCCCTTCTCTGCGTTGCTCGCTCAGTATTATCTCTGTCCCATAGCCCTGAAGATGCTATCACTACCAACAGATCAACGGCAACGTGTTCTGCACTTCGAGAGCCCCTTTCGCTCCTCGGTGGCTTTGCATGAGGATTCCCGCAGTAGTACTCATGCTCCAAGACCTCTGGACAGGCGCGCAGAATCTGAATTTCTCATTTCTCAGCACGCAGGTAGCAGTGTAGGGTTATGCTTGCTATGGAAGAACTTGCCACCTTTTTATTGCTCTGTCTCCCTGTCCTCCGTTCCGGATCTGAGATGGAGCATTTGTCTCCCTTCCCAGGACATATGCCCTCCCCAACAGTTCCCAGGCAGACTTACTCTTGGAGACGTCAAAGATCCTAACTCTGTGTCATTACAGCAGACATCCAGGATCTACTCTGCCTCCTATCAGATCCAAATTTCACAACCTTCAGGCAAGACCATTCTGCAATGGGTTTGCTCCTCATCTGGTGCAGACTCTCAAACTAAATCTGGAACGCCATATTGGGATACCCTTAGCCTTTCAGAGGCTTCTCTTTCGAGGTAAGCAACTTGAAGGTTTTTTGTCCCTCTCTGCTTACAACATTAATAAGAATGACTCTTTAGTGCTAACCCTTCGTTTGAGAGGTGGTGCTGTTCGTCAGTCTTCTTCTGCTCCTTCCTTCTCATACAAAGATGTGGTTCACTCTGAGAACCCCAAACCCCCTGAAGCCCTTAAACCAAAGCCTTTTTTGGTTGACAATCTTGAGGAGGTTCCCTCTGTTGAGTTAACCCATTCAAACATCGCAAATGATCTTCAAAAATTTGCAGAAAGAGCCATCATATGCAGATTTAATGGACTGTGGCCGCGCTCTAAGGAACTCTATGATTGGATCCATGCTAACTGGACTCACCATTGCAAATTCAGCTTCTGTTCAAAAGGATATTTCATAGTTTTGTTTGATAATATTAAGCATTATGAAAAGGCTATAGAAGAAGGTCCTTGGTTCATGGGAACTGCAAGGCTCTTCTTAACTCCATGGTTCCCAGATTTTGACCCAGCAACTGCTGTCATCACCAGAACACCTGTCTGGATTAGGCTTCCCAACTTACCAGTCCATCTATGGCATGTTAGAGTCTATAAAGCGATAGGCAACACCTTGGGCAGTTTTATGATGGGAGATTATTGGCGGGAAAACAAAGGTCTCTACACATATGCCAGAATATGTGTGGAACTAGATTAAGGGACTTCCAGACCAAATCAATCTCAAGATAAACGACTTTGTTTGGACTCAGACACTGAATTATGAGAACACTGCCTTCTGTTGCTGACATTGTCACCAAACAGGGAATCTACAGAACTCATGCCCAGCTCTCCCAGCAAAAAAGAAAAATGAGAACAACTCCAAGCCCAAAACTAAACGATGGGCTCCATACTCTCCGCCACCTGCAGAGGACTCTGATTCCTCCTGCTCAGAAGATGATGGAAGTGAAGCAGAATTGGATCAGAATCAGACAATGGACATACCCACCGATGCTCCTTCGCATCCTCCCGATACTGTCGTCGCTCAGAAGCGCTCTCATGTGACCTCCTCTCCCGATTCAGATAAGGAGATCCCCACTTCGGAAAACTCCGGTCTTCAAGTTGTTTTAGCTCATACACCCCAGGATGGATGGGTTAAATTCAGTAAAAAGAAAAGGAAAAAGCTTCGTGTAGAGGCCTCTGCCCACTCTGGGTAGTTCTCGGTCTTTTGCCATCCAGTCTTTTCTTATTATTCCTTGCTTGTTTCTTTCCTTCTATAGGACCGAGGTTGATAGTTTTATCATTTCCGGTTGCTGGTTTTCTGTTTCTCTTGATTGTATCATCATCTTGTACCATATTTCTGCTTAATAGAATCATTCTAATTCAGAAAGAAAAAAAAATATGGGGGTTACAGGGGTACAATAATAGCAATAAGAGGGTTACACTAACAACAATAAGGGACTATACTAGTAATATAGGGACCTAACATGCGCCTCTCCTTCAAAAAAGTGTTGTCCTCAATGCTTGAGTAGCTCGGGGTGCTTCTATATAAAATTCTCATCCTCCCATGTAGAATCTTCAGTGGGTAATTTCTTCCACTTGATGAGATACTCTGAAATTGATCGATTTCGTAACTATCGAGCTCTTTTTTCCGTGACCGCTTCAGGTTTCAATATGATTTTTCCTTCCTCGTAAAGTTCTGGAAATATTGTTTGAATTGGAATATTTTCACCTATAACCTTCTTTAAGCATGAAACATGGAAAACTGGATGCACTCCTGAAGAAGCAGGAAGCTCCAATTTGTATGCCATAGTACCAATCTTTTGCAACACCTTGTAAGGACCATAGTACTTTGGCGATAATTTATTATCCTTCTTTGCTTGCTTGAGGGACATTTGTTTGTATGGTTATAGCCGTAAAAATACCCAATCTCCTACATCAAAACTTCTCTCGCTGCGATGTTGATCTGCCTGTTGTTTCATTCGATTTTGTGCCAAATTCAGGTTATCCTTTAAGAGTTGGAGAACTTCTTGCTGATGCTCGATGTGATCTTCCACTGCTTGAACCTTCGAATTTTTTCTTAAAGATGATGTGATGGATGGTGGATGATATCCATAAAGTGCCATAAATGGGGTCATTTTTGCTGCAGTATGGAAGGAAGTGTTATACCACCATTCAGCAAGAGGTAACCACTTGACCCATTGTGTTTGTTTATCAGATACAAACAACGAAGATATCCTTCCAAACATTTATTTACTATCTCAGTTTGACCATCAGATTGAGGATGATAAGATGAGCTATGAGCTAATTGAGTACCCAAACAAGAAAATAACTCCGTCCAAAAATTTCCAGTAAAAATGGGATCTCTGTCGCTCACAATAACCCTTGGGTTTCCATGTAGCTTTTGAATTGTGTCCATAAATGTAGTAGAAACTGTACTTTCTTTAAATGTGTTGGAACACCTAATCCTACATGGGTAGGTGTGGAATGCGAAAAGTCACAATGGAGTCCAAGTGACCTTGGAATATGAAACCAAGAGTCACACCATTGTACTATAAATGTACATCTTTGTATAATGGAAAATAAGAAAGCCTCACGCTTATCTTTCATTGTGTGTTGAGTCTCTTGTGTGTGTGTGCTCATATTTCTCATACACCATGTGTGTGCTTAACATGGTGTTTAACAAAATGGATGAGATAATGCACAAAAGTGTGCATATTTGGTAAGTCTATCAACTACCACCATGATGACACTCTTTCCTTTGGACTTAGGTAAACCTATGATAAAATCCATTGAAATCTCCTCCCACCATTGACTTGGAATGGATAAAGGTTGTAGAAGTCCTGGGGTCTTAATTGTCTCAACTTTATTCTACTGGCAAACCAAACATTTAGCCACAAACTTTTGAATATCAGATTTAAGGCCATCCCAAAAAAATTCTTTCTTCACCCTGTGGTAAGTTTTTAAAAATCTTGAGTGTCCTCCTAAAGTAGAAATGTGCAATTCCAAAACAATCTTTTGTTTTAGTTGGGAATTCTTACAAAGATATAAGCGATCTTTGTACCATAAAGAATAATTTTTCCAAATAAATGTATCAAATGTACTAGGATCTTGCTGCAACTTTTGAATGAGTGTCCATACTTCTTTGTCCTTCTTCCATTCATCTCTTGCTTCGATTATCCAATTTGGTTGGCTAATAGAAATGGCACAAAGCAATGCTTCCACCTCTTCATTCTTTCTTGAGAGTGCATCTGCAAAAACATTAAGCTTCCCTTTTTTGTAGATTATTTCAAAGTCATAACCCAACATCTTTGTGACCCATTTTCGCTGCTCTTCTGAAGATAATCTTTGTTCCAAAAAGTGTTTAAGACTATCATGATCAGTTTTTACCTTGAAGTGTCTTCCCATTAGGTAAGTTCGCCATTTCTTTAGTGCATGCAGTATTGCTAACATTTCCTTCTCATAAATAGGTTTCTGTAAATACTTTCCTTTGATTGGATGACTTTCAAAAGCAATGGGTCTTCCTTCTTGCATTAAAATAACACCAATTCCATTTCCTGAGGCATCACATTCCACAATAAAGGTTTTTGTGAAGTCTGGCGTAGCTAAGACCGGTGCTAGGCACATTGCCTCTTTAAGATGTTCAAAGGCCTTAGTTGCTTCAAGATTCCATGAAAATGCATCTTTCTTCAATAATGTTGTTAGAGGTGCTGCTATTCTCCCATAATTCTTAACAAACTTGCGATAATACCCCGTTAACCCAAGAAATCCTCGCAACTTCTTTATGGTTGTGGGGACTTTCCATTCCTTAATGGCTTTAATTTTGTTAGGGTCTACTTTAACACCCTCGTGAGATACAATATGACCCAGATATTCCACCTCTTGTACTCCAAAGAAACATTTGGATGTTTTTACATATAATTGTTTCTCCTGCAATAGTTTGAGCACCCTGTCAACATGTTCAACATGATCCTTCCAAGACCTGATGTAGATCAATATATCATCAAAAAAATAGCAGCACAAATTTTCTAAGGAAGGGTTTGAAAATGGAATTCATCAACCCTTGAAATGTAGAAGGTGCATTGGTAAGGCCAAAAGGCATGACCAAAAATTCATAATGACCCTCATGAGTTCAAAATGCTATTTTTGGAATATCTTTAGTCCTCATTCTAATTTGATGATATCCTAAACAGAGATCCAACTCGGTAAAATAAATTGCTCCATGTAATTCATCCAATAATTCATCAATCACAGGAATGGGAAATTTATCTTTAATGGTGAGCTTATTGAGCTCCCTATAATCCGGACACATTCGCCATGATCCATCGTTCTTGTGTACCAATACTACAAGAGCAGAGAAAGAACTTTGACTAGGTTGAATTATACCCGCCTCTAACATTTCTGCAATCATGCGTTCAATTTCGCTCTTTTGGAAGTAAGGATATCTATAAGGCCGGATGTTTGGAGGAACACTTCCTGGAATCAAATGAATAGCATGATCATGATCACGAATAGGTGGGAGTCCTTTGGGAGTTTCAAACACCTTGGAATGATTGTCCAAGATTTGTTGGAGATCTGCAGAAATAGATGATTTTGATGTTGGAACTTCTAGTGAGAATAATTGTGCAATTACGCCTCATTGTTCTTTCTTTAGAAGCTTTTTCATGACATTAGAGCTTATTATCTTTCCTGGCTTCCCTACAATGCCCCATAATTCGACTTCCTTTCCTTCTGAAAAATATTTTAAGAAAAGTTCTTGAAAATTAAAAGCTACCATCCCCAAAGATTGTAACCATTGTACTCCTAGCACAACATCAGCACCTCCCATAGGAATAGAAAGCATTGGACTATTCAATACATATTCCCCCATGGTTAGCTTGATATTATGGCATTTTCCAGAGAAATTTATAGTTCCTCCATTTGCAACCATCACTTGACATTCTGGTGCTGGGTATAGGAAACAATTCAATTCCTTGGCTACCTTACAATGAATAAAATTATGGGTGCTACCTTAATCAATCAACACTATTACCTTTTTCTTCTTGATATGTCCTTCTATCTTGAGAGTTTGAGGAGTGGTAATTCCTGCCAATGCATTACACGATATGGTCGGACTCATTTCTTCCTCTTCTAGGGTTGGTTCCTGGTGTATATCCTCTTCTTGTTCATTTTCTTCCTCTTCACAATCTATGTAAAATAATTTCTTCTCAGCACACTTATGACCTTTAGTGTATTTTCTATCACAACTGTAGCAAAGCCCTTTTGCTCTTTTTCTTCCAATTTTTGTGGTGTCAACCTTGTAGGTTGTGGAAATCTAGGCGTAGCAACACTTCCTTCTTTATAGAATTGAGTGGTAGGCTTTCTTGTCGCCATAATTTTACATTCAACTTTTCTTGCCAACCTGAATGCCTTCTCCAATGAATCAGGTTCCAGAACACGAACTTCATGTTGGATGTTATCCTTTAAAGTGCCTATGAAGAGATCAATCCCGTGTTCCTCTGGAATATCAGTTACCCTTATATTCAATTTTTGGAAGTCCTCAATGTGCTGCCCCACTAAACCCTTTTGTTTGAGATTTATCAATTGGCTAAAGAAGGTGTTGCTCTTTGTATCCTCATAATGTGCTATCATTTTCTCCGTAAAAATTGACCAAGTGATAATTTTTTTAAGGGAGCAAAGCCATCGATACCATACAAATGTATTTTGTTCTAAATGTAAAGTTGCAATGCGTACCTTTTGTGTGTTTTGCACATTATGGAGATCAAAATATTGCTCCATCTCTAGTATCCATGTTACAGGATCCTTTCCATCAAACTTCCTCATATCCATTTTTGGAATATGGTGGTTCTTCCCGCCAACATTAGAGTTTATGAAGTCACAATTAACATTTATTTTGTTCTCATCATGAGTTTCCTCTACTATCTTTTCACCATTAAGAAACATTTGTTGTATCAACTTTGTCAAACCTTCCATATCTGCTTTTAGATCATTCTTCATGTTTTCCATGTTGTCTTTTATTTTTTCATCGATCTTAGCTTCAATGTCATCCATCTTAGATTCCATGCCATCTATCTTAGATTCCACGCCTTTCTTCAAACCATCCATCTTCGTTCCCTGCCTTTCTTCAAAACATTCATTTCATTTTTTGTTGCTCTTTGCGAGAGCGAAATTTGGTGCACTTACTCTTGTAATTTTGATAGATCATGTTGCAATTCTTCATCTCCATGAGTCATAGTAGAGCCTTCTGAAGGCTTAATGGGTGTTGAATTATTTTTACGGGGCATTTTTTTTTAACCCAATACTGATATATATTCTACAATATGCCCTTGGAATCAATTCAAATTGATTCTTCAAACAAGACTTATGCAATTCGTAAAAAAAATACACACCTTTTTCTTGCTTTTGAGGAGCTCGATATTGAAATTGGATTATCTTTGTGATTGTAGCTCTTCAATATGTGGAAATGGGCATTGAGGTAGCCTTCTGAATTATCTTTCGACTCTTTCGAATGCCACGCTTTTGCTTGATTTGGATTCTCCAAGGCAAAGTTATGTCCAATCTCCCACAATGAACTAATTATGGACTGGTTCAGTAGAGCGAACTTGTACGACTTGCCACGTGTCATTGTTTTGTCTTTTAGCTCTAAAATTGATATCAAAAAAACTACAGTCTGTGTACTTGTGACCACTTTTTACATCACTCCAATCCGATGCTCAGAGAGAGAGTTATGAAGATTTTCCCACGATCACCTCTTTGAGATTAAATTTAGGAGCCTGAAAAAACACTACCTTCCACAGATCATATCTCCGAACATATTACGAACTAAGCTCTGAAATTTTGCAAAAATTATCCTCAGGATTTCAGCTTCGCGCCCTAAAAATTTCAGATTCTGAACCTTCGTACAAAAAAATTTATAGTGCAAATTCCATGATGACCTGTTTAGATTAAATTGAGGAGCCTACAAAAAGACCTAACTTCCACAGATCATATCTCCGAAAATATTGTGAACCAAGCTCTGAAATTTTTCGACGATGTTCCTTAGATCTGAGCCAAGATTCCTCATGTCAAGCTTCCGAAATCAGAGAAAAAAAAATTTATAGTGAAAATGCCACGATGACCTGTTTGGAGCAGCGAAACCCTAGAATCCAAAGCTCTGATACCAAATGTTGTGTAACCTGCTCCAAAAATAGAAGAAAAGAGATATCAACGCCTTAGAAATAAGCCACTTCGAGGGGGAAACCTCCAATACATTACATAAATGAGCAAATCTTGGATGATCCAATTTACAAATCCTCCTTTCTATATATAGGAGTTCATGGGGCCATAATGTAATCCTAGTGGGCCACAATGTAATCCTAGCCGACCTAACAATAATAATTTGAGGGCACAATAATAACAATATGGGGGTTACAGGGGTACAATAATAACAATAAGGGGGTTACACTAACAACAATAAGGGAATATACTAGTAATATAGGGACCTAACATATGAGCTTGTGAATGCTTTTCTAGGCTTGAAGATAAACCCCGAGTCTTCTTGTGAAAAGTCCAATTTCATGGCTCTTTTTATTTCTTTTCTTTTTAGTCTTTGTCTCCTTGATATCGACAGGTTGCACTATAGGACTTTCTTCAATTTAAATTGCCTCTAGTATGTTTGCTAATTTTCCTCTTCCCTCAGTTTGACTTCTTGTAACCCTCATGTGTGTCCTTGTATATGTTTTCATTTGACTGCTTGTAGAGGTCTTATTTGGCATTGCAGTCTTCTGCACTTGTTCAACCTCGAACTCCATAGGCTCTATCTCCAGCTCCATAAGCTCCATCATAAGTTGCATCTTTGCATCACGGTCAACCACTAGTTCTACTTCAGATTTCTTGGCTTTCCCTGGTGTATTGGACTTAGATCTTGGTTTTTTCGTAGGAGTAATAACATCAACTTCATAGCCACTCAAAAAAAATAATGTATACCAATCTCTGTTCAACTTTTTAAATTCTTCAACCACTAGAAATTTGATTAGAGCATTGTGAAAATTTGAGGTATCATTGGTTTCAGGTTTGCCCTAAATCTTGTCTGTCATTTTTCCCAAAATCCTAAACAAATAAAAAGGAATATCTAGGTGTTTCTCACCTGTAAAGTGTAGTAATAATTTGAAGTGGTATTGATATACCATATGGAATCTACCCTCATAAGTGAAATACTTCTGAATCACCATAAAAAACTTAGAAAAATATTCCTTAAGGCATGTTCTAGTGATCTGAAATGGGTGGCTGACTTGTTATGCTATGTAAGCATCGCCCACCCAATTAAAACAAATTAAGATCTTGCTTATACTTGATAGTGTTGAATTGAATACTTGAATCAGGTGTATGTATTTTAACTATTTTAAGTCTTTATGTGTGAGGAATTAAACATTTGTTTTTGCTAATAATAAGCATGTACAACAAGCATAAATTGAAAAAAATTAATCATCAACACACAACAGCAAATTTAATAAAGGATTTCACCCATATGTCTTGGGCTACGTCTCCTTGAGCCTTTGTCAATTAACTTGGCTCTTTGGGATTAAGATGGAAAATTTCCTTTTACAAGTCACTACTCAACTCCAATGGTTGCTTGAACTGTACCAATGGGTTTAGAATACCATCATACCCCTGGATTGACTGCTAACTCTTCAGAAATGGACTTAGGCCCCCTTGGGCTTGACCTCTTCTGTCAATGTCCTTAAGCTTCCCCGAGCTTCTCTATGGAAAAAACTCTCTTAGAAGTTCTTTTCTGTCCCTTAAACTTTTTCTACTATCTCCAGCATATATCAGTCATCCAAAATCGACTGTTCATTTTCTCAAATTGAGCTCTAGCTCCCCAATCTACACCTCCAACCCCTGGTGGCACTAGGCTCCTTAAAACTTCCCTGCGGCTTCTTTGGCTCTAAAAGTTTCTAAATGGATCTGAGAATCCATCCACTGCATTTAGAATGTCCAAGATATTCAGAAATGACTATTCACTTGCTGAAATTGGCATCTGGCTGCTCTGGTTATGCCCCCAACACCTGGTGGCACCCTGTGGCTCTAGGCTCACCGAAAACTTCTCTATAGAATTGTGGCCTTCAAAAGTATCCAAATGATTCTACAAACCCCATAATTGGATTCATAAGGTTCAATATAGTCATAATAGACTATTATTTTTTTGAGTAAGGCCTCTGGCTGCCTTGGCTAGGCCTCATTCTCCTGGTGGCCCCTAGTGGCCCTAGTGGTCCTTGGAACTTCTCTGAAGCATATAGGCCTTCAGAATTCTCCAAATGCTTCTGAAAATCCTTCCATTGGATTTATAATGTCCAAAATAGTCAGAATATACTATTTTTTTGCTGAGAATGGTCTCTAGCTGCCTTGGTTAGGCCTCATTCTCCTGTCGGCTCCTGCTGGCCCTAGTGACCCTTTGAAATTCTCTGAAGCAAAATCATGCTCAAAAGTTCTCAACTAGATTTGCAAACATGACCAATGGCTCCAGAATGCTCCAATTAGCTAATAATTACTCTTAATTTCCCCAGAATGGTTGAAAATTGAGTCTCTTACTCATTTTCTTAGTTACACCTAGGAAAGCTCCCCTAAAAGTGGAGGACTCCACTTAACTCGAGTCAATTTAGGACTACCGCCAATTTTTTGGCGCGCTCCAAAAAATACATCGTACTTAACTGAAACAAGAAATACAAGTGGTTTGGGTGGCCACACACGCACCCCAAACCTGCGGTCTTCATAATTGTTAGCGGAACTAACACAACAAACTGTGGTTGCAAGAGTTGAATCTGAGTTGTGCTGTCGGGTTAACATAAACCGCACGGAAAAACTTTTAACCGTTTGCATGTGATAAGTGACAATGCCATGTGGGTTGTTGAGCTAGCAGGTTAAAGTTTTATCCGCATTTTTTGTTGGAGTTTACAAATTATGTAATAACTATTTTAAACGTTTTCCATGTGAACGCAATCGCAAGGACTGCTGGCGGCTCGGGACCACCAGCGGTCCCCAACCCCCATACACCATTGCAAAAAATGATAACATAAACCCGCACCCTTAGGGGTTAAGAAATATTTATGTAGAGTGGTTGGTAAGAATTATTCATGCCTAGTAGGAGGTCTTGGGGTTGACTCTTGCGGCCTCAACCCAAAATTTTACACAGTAGTTCAAGGGCCACGTGGCGGCCTTAGGGCTAGCCACGTGGCACCTTCTGATTGGCCCACAAACTTAAATGCAGAACCATTGACCAGTAATATTGCCCCACTTGTCCTCCTATGATTGGACAAGAAATAATATTTTGAGGAATATTCCCTGGAATATCCCCTTTTGTTGACTGTTCCAATGCCTAGTCAAACCTAGTCAACTGTCAAAATTTGCAGTTTACTAGATTTTTCAAAACATGATAACTTCTTCATACGGTGTCATTTTTTTGAACCGTTTGCGGCATCGGAATCAGGAAGACGATATCTATTCAGTAGCTTAGGCTCGACACACTTTTGAACACTTTTAAATTTGAGGTATCATTGAGGTCTTGATCCAAATCTGATCACTCCTCCCCATTTGGAATATTTTGGACACCAAAAGACTTGATTACCTATTCAGTAGATGAGGGTATAGCTCTATAACCTTTCCAACCTCCATCCACTTTTCCTTTATTGGCTTAGTGCCTTTGATCCCAACTCGAAGGTAGTCAACACTTACCCTCTTGGATGATCTTGTCCTCCTATCAATAATTGTATCTTCCTTGATCTCATCCAGAAATTATGGTGAGAAATATTCAGTAGAAGGTATATGAACATCACATACTTGATCATTGATCAAAGGTGGCTCATACAAACGTAAGTTTTCAACATTAAAAACTGAATACATTTGCATATGTATAAAGGAATGTATGTCTTACTGGGTCAAGAAATCAAACCACTTCTTACTAAGCCACTTCCATGGCGGTTTTTCCTGCTGAGAATCTTCTTCTTGTGAATAATATGGACTCACATCGATGATGGAATCTTTGGTTCCATTTTTTCCAGTATTTTTATCCTCTTGCTTCAAATGCTTGGGATGATTGGTTGGATGCAGTGTCCAACAATGGGCAATGAAATGTCCCTTCTTCTAGAAATGTGTGCAAGTCTTTTGCATCTTTTGTTCAAGTTTCCTTCGCTTTGACTATTTCCTGTATGCCTTCATTCTCTTCTAGCATTTTAAAACTTCATGTTTACACAAACCACAATAGGAACAACAACTCTTTCTCCCATTCGTGCATGCAGATTTTTCATGCTTAATATAATCAATAACAACTTGACTATGGGAAGAATTATACCTCGAATTTTGCTTTGCATGTCCATATTTTTTACCTTCTTGAGGAGATGAACTTGAAGAGGTTCCAGCTCTCTTTTGAAGACCAACATCAGTGTTCATGCCTTGATAGCTGTCAGAACTCTCTTGCTCGCCATAAGCTACATGTCTACAAACATCTTGCTGCAACATAGGCTTCAAAAATAGGCATTAATCTTGAATACAAACTTGACATGTTTATGGGTCTGAACTTGCAACAAACATTCTTCTTGGAACTATCCCAAGTGCCTTCATGGCTTTAGAGTTTTTGCCGTAAGATTGAACATAGCCTAGACCAAACTTCTTAGGCCTTTCCTCAACCATAATAGGTTCAATTATGCCTTATGCATGTTTTCCTAGACCCTTGCATTCATAGCCCATTTTTAACATCAATTTGGACCCTATACCTCTAGTTTGTTTTTCAAATGAACCTACACATCTATCTGAAGAGGAATTTGAAGACAAATTTGAGTGATTTACCCCTGCTTCAAGCATGTGTTTGGTTAAGGCCTCTTGGGTTTGATCGAGTTGCATCTCCATCTCATGCATTCTTTGAAGAATTCCTTCTTTCTCTTGCTTCATAGCAACCAATTACTCATGAAGCCTAGTGCTTTCCCTTACATCTTCATACAATTTTTGCACCATATCCTTTAGGATTTAGAAGTTCTGCTTCATCTCTTCATCAAATATTCTTGCAAAGGAGGAGGATCTATAAACCTCACTTGATGAAGTTGTCATAATTATGTAAATGAATTAAAGAACTTCAACAAAAATTCACAAAGCTTCAAAAACAATTGACAAAGCGTCTTAACAATATGGCTGTAGATTCAAGCTCTTCTCTGCAGCTTGTATCTCTTCTTTAAGCAACCTATTTTTGCAAACAATCCCTCTTGTGCTTGAAGGGTTGTCTTGATATCCTTTGGGTAAGGAGAATGCTTTCAGCCTTATTCCTTCTTGTCCTCTTTTGGATTTAGCTAGCAATAGCTCTCCTTCACCTCTAGCAAACTCAAACTTGTAAGCATCAGTCAATTTGCAAATGGTTAAATTCTTTGCACTATTAAACACATTTCAAGTCCAACAAGCAAGCAAGGAACCTTGTGCTCTGTCAAGAAAGAAACCTAGTGCTCTGTCAAGCAAGAAACCTAGTGCTATGATACCATTTGATATGAAATATGTGGCTGACTTGTTATTCTATGCAAGCACCTCCCACTCAATTAAAAAAAAATTAAGATCTTGCTTATACTTGATAGTGAGCATTTAATACTTGAATCAAGTGTATGTATTTTAATTGTTTTAAGTCTTTATGTGTGAGGAATTAAACATTTGTTTTTGTTGATAATAAGCATGTACAACAAGCATAAATTGCAGCAAATTAATAAATAACACATAACAAAAAATTTAATAAAGGCGTTCACCCGTATGTCTTGGGCTACGTCTCCTTGAGCCTTTGTCAATTGACTTGGCTCTTTGGGATTAAGATGGAAAATTTTATTTTACAAGTAAATACTCAACTCAAATGGTTGTTTTAACTATAAGAATGGGTTTATAATACCATCATACCCCTGGATTGACTGCTGACTCTTTGGAAATGGACCTAGGCTTCCTTGGACTTAACCTCTTCTGTCAATGTCCTTAAGCTTCCCCGAGATTATCTGTGGCACAAAATAACTTAGAAGTACTTTTATATCCCTGAAAATTTTTCTACTATCTCTAGCATATATCATTCATCCAAAATCGGCTGTTCATTTTCTCAAATTGAGCTCTGGTTCCCCAAACTATGCCTCCAACCCCCGGTGGCACTAGGCTCCCCGAAAATTCCTTGTGGCTTATTTTGCTCTAGAAGTTTCCAAATTGCTTTAAAAATCCCTCCATTGGATTCATAATTTCCAAGATAGTCAAAAATTACTATTCACTTTCTGAAATTGGCCTCTTGCTGCTCTGGTTATGCCCCCAACACCTGGTGGCACCTTGTGGCTCTAGGCTCACTGAAAACTTATTACCTGTAGAATATCGGCCTTAGAAGTATCCAAATCCTTCTGTAAACCCCATAATTGGATGAAGGTTCAAGATATTCATAATAAACTATTATTTTTCTGAGAAATGCCTCTGGCTGCCTAGGCTAGGCCTCATTCTCCTGTTGGCCCCTAGTGGCCCTAGTGGTACTTGGAACTTCTCTGAAGCATATCGGCCTTCAGAAGTCTCCAAATGATTCTGAAAATCCTTCCATTGGATTCATAATGTTCAAAATAGTCAGAATAGACTATTGGTTTGTTGAGAATGGTCTCTGGCTGCGCTGGTTAGGCCTCATTCTCCTAGTGGCTCCTCCTGGCCCTAGTGGCCCTTGGAACTTCTCTGAAGAAAAATCATGCTCAGAAGTCCTTAGTTGGCTCTAAAAACCTCACCAATGGCTCCATAATGATCCAATTAGCTAAAAATGACTCTTCATTTCCCCAGAATGGTCGAAAATTGAGTCTGCTACTCATTTTCCCAGTTACACCTAGGAAAGCTCCACTAAAAGTGGAAGACTCCACTTAACTAGAGTCAATTTAGCACTTACCGCTAATTTTTGGGCGCACCCCAAATAGTCCACAATACTTAACTGCAACAATAAATACTAGTGGTTGGGGTGGCCACATGCGCACCCCAAACCCGCGATCTTCATAATTGTTAGCGGAACCAACAGAAAAAACTGTGGTTGCAAGAGTTGAATCCGGGTTTTGCTGTCGGGTTAACATAAACCATGTGGAAAATGTTTTAACTGTTTGCATATGATAAGTGACAATGCCATGTGGGTTGTTGAGCTAGCAAGTTAACGTTTTATCCATAGTTTTTGTTGGAGTTTACGTTTTATGTAACAACTGTTTTAAATTTTTTCCATGTGAACGCAATCACAGGGACAGTTGGTGGGTTGGGACTACCGCTAGTCCCCAACCCCCATACACCATTGCAACAAACGATAACATAAACCCGCGCACTTAGGGGTTAAGCAACATCTATGTAGAGCTTTGGTAAGACTTACGCGTGCCCAACAGGAGGTCTCGAGGTCGACTCTTGTGGCCTCAACCCAAAATTTTACAAAGTAGTTCAAGGGCCACGTGGTGGCCTCAGGCTATCCATGTGGCACCTTCTAATTAGCCCACAAAATTAAATGTAGAACCATTGACTAGTAATATTGCGCCACTTGTCCTCTTGTGATTGGCCCAAAAGGAATATTCTGGGGGGATATTCTGAGGAATATTCCAAGAATATTCCCTAGAATATCCCCTTTTACTGACTATTCCAATGCCCAGTCAAACCTGGTCAGCTATCAAAATTTGCAGTTTACTGGACTTTTCAAAACGCGATAACTTCTTCATACGGTGTCGATTTTTCGAACCGTTTGCAATGCCGGAATCAAGAAGACGAGATCTATCTGTTCGATTAGGTTTAACACAGTTTTGAACACTTTGAAATTTGAGCTATCACTGAGGTCCTGATCCAAATCTGATCATCTAGGAATGCCTGAAGTCATATCTATGCCTTTATGCTCTTCTTTCAAGAATTCATCACAATACTGAAATTAAAATTTCTTTACCTTGAACTAGGACTCTCCTGACCTTGGGGTCTCAGTGGATTGCACAATTGTGTGAGGAGAGACAACAAAATTCAATATGCCTATTGTCGATCTCGTGCCTACAAAATTGACATCAATGTCCTTTGAAACTTGTCCATGATGTCCCTACAACTTTTGACAAAATCAGAGGTAGCCCACATTTGCGAATGTTTGTGAGAAGGTGGGGTCTAATTCGAGTAGCCTCATGTCCATGGGCTCATACCTAACAACAAATCCTCCTTTATACTACTTCTTTTGTGATGCCATGGCTTGAATATGCGTTGGACAACTCCTTTCTTGACACCTACAAAAGGTTTTTGAGACAACACACAAAGATGTGAAACTAATAGAACTTCACCTAAGACAACTAGACAAGCTCCTAGACCTCCAGACCAATAATAAGATACACAAAATAGCTCAAGCAGTTCACAAGGATGAGGATGGAGCGTATTCAAAACAAGAATTTTAAATGAAAACATGGAAAGGTAATATGATGACCGAGAAACTATGATGCATGCATTTAAAAATGATGACAAGAGGGTGCAACGATGAGCCGCTATGCTATGAAAATCTTATGACTAAACCTTTTATGACACTTGGCACCCTTTTTCCCACTGTTAACGAAAAAACAAAATTCATAGCAAATCCTGTGTTCGAGATGGTGAATTTGCTACGAAAGTGCCTAGAACTTCTGTAGCAAAACCATACCTGTTTAAACTGAATTTTCGGCGGAAGTATGTAAAAGTTTCAAATTCATCATAATGTGCGAATTGACTTAAGCATACCCAAAATATATATTTTTCTATGACAATGACATATGTAACCACTAATGATGACCTTTCAAACTCACTAAAAGGCCTTGATACATGTGAAATTTTGAAAATCATAAATTAAAAAAATCCTATTAAAACCTAAGACTCTTAACCGAATTGAGTCAAGATAAATCTAATGGTTAACATGGATAACAGAAGGGATTGTTGTTTTTCAACTTCTTCCCATGTTCTAGTGAGAAAATTATTTTGAAAATATGTAAGAAAATCTTCCTCCTTCGACTCATATGAGTCATAAATTGGACTGTCTTCTGCAAACCCAAACCCTTCATCTAAATCATAAGAATAAAAAATAGGAACACTAACAAAATATGCATTATAAGACCCATGAGTTTTGGTTTGCAGCTTAATGATCTCTCCTTATTCTTGAATATTGAATATAAATTCTTGATTCCAATTTGAAATCTTGTCCAGTTTAATGCTCTCTTGATTTGCTTAGAATAGGGTCAAAAAAATTTCTTCTTGTGGGGTTGAACCTTTTCTAAATTTTCTAGCATCTTTTTTCATAAAAATATAGCTCTATGCATCCAGAGACATATTCATAATTAATTTTTCTATATCCCACTTGAATGCTTGATACATTATCAACATTATCATTAGTTTCTTCAGCAGGACCATCATGAGCTCTAAAAGTTTTTTCAGACTCATAATATTCATAGAAACCTTCAAAAAGAAACTTGTGTACATATTAAAACTCTATAAAAAGAATTGAACACTCAATGGAAATATCTGAATGAGGCTGAAATTCTTGAACAAGGTAAAGACCTATAACGAACCCTAGCTT
The DNA here is from genome assembly GCA_034641835.2 of Pinus albicaulis. Classification (NCBI taxonomy): domain Eukaryota; kingdom Viridiplantae; phylum Streptophyta; class Pinopsida; order Pinales; family Pinaceae; genus Pinus; species Pinus albicaulis. Next base: position 1,656,022,538 of record CM076579.1, read on the forward strand.
CTTGGTCCAAAGAAAATATGAACAACTTAATTTTCACATCTTCATAAAAAATACCTCGCTGCTCATGAAATCATGAATATATTTAAGGTGTGAGCTAGGCTTTCATCTGCATGGCCTCTAAATCTTTGTATATACATATTCCATTCATGAAAATAAGGTACAAAATGAATATAACCAGTAGTGCTAAAAACATCTAGTGGTGCAAATTTATTAGACATAAATGCAGGGAGTGCCATATTTAAAACCTAGAAAACTAAGAGTACCCAAAGTGAAGCTAATAGGTGAAGATATTACAACTTATTGATGGTTTTTATCACCTTCAAAAAAAAAAAAATTAACCCAAGGAATATATTCAACTTTATACTCGACAACAACGCCAATTGATGTTGTAACCCTAGAGACAATTCCCGGCTGCAAAGGAACCAGTGCTTGAGACATTTAAGTATTGATAAGAACCCTTAAAATAAATGGCTAGAGAATGGAACCATGAGACCTGTAATGAATAGTCTAGTTCAAAATCCCATCATTCAAAACCATGTTGGCCAAAACTCCTTAGGATTGCAGAAATTTAATTAATGAGTGGGTTGAGGAAAGATGAAGAGGGCCAGATCTTTATAGCTCAGGAATTCAAGAATATTAACTTAAAATTTGTTGAAATAATGATCAAAAAGGAAAGAAAATGAAGGATTTTCTAGCATGGTGGATCACCCCTTAATAATTTTTAAACCAAAAATGAGTACCAATTTAACATAAATTCATAATTAAAGCTTTAAAATTATGTTTCTACATTATACTCATACTAGTAGAAGAAAAAATAATATCAACACAGGAAAAAAAACAATGTAAAATTTACCCAAGAGTTGGAATCAAAATGGTTCCTATTATTCAGTTTCTGAAAGATTTATCCGTTAAAATGTTTCTTGGTATACACACTCTAAACCCCCTTTCCAGTCCTTCCTTACTTATTTTTTATTCCTACCCTAACACTAATGGCTCTTTGATTAGTTACAGAACCACTTCTTGAAAAAATTATAAAATAGTTTTCATATTTATTTTTAAACTTACAGTACACATTTGATTTAAAATAAAAACTCCATGTAACCAAACATAAAATATTAAAAGTTTTAATATTATATATGCATACATATATAATATTAAAATGACACTCTACAATATTTTACAATTTTTTTAGAGATGCCCTAAATGAAACTCAATTGTCAATGATAGATGTGGGCCTTTGGCTGTTTTTCGTATGGGATGTGGAGTTGAGATGGATAGTGTGTAGAACTCAGTGGCAGTTGGATCATGCGCAAGTCTCAAGTTACATTAACAAACCAGCTGCGATTTTTTAAAACCATAATCCACTTTGTGTTGTGGTAGTTTCTAAAAAGTGTTGTGAGGGGGCATAATATTCAATATGAACCATTGATGAAGTGTATTGTTCGTATTTCAATTCAGTCTTGTACCACCCCTACCTTCCACTAAACTTCGATCATATAATGCAATCAAAATTTATTGATTTGGGGGAGGAGTATTGTGGAAGATCGATTTCAAGTTCAAAGTGACTTTCATTTATCCATGTAAATTTAGGTCAATTTGTTGGAGTAATCAACCCATCTCTATGATCACCGCACTTTTATGAATTTTGTAATTCTCCAAACCTCTACGCAACTTTAGTCACATGAGCGTGATTCCAACTATGGTTTTAGTCAAACTATTTACTACTCTCAGGGGCTTTCATGCCCGTATCTAATTTTTCAACGAGAGATGACTGAGAATATCGTGGTCGTATATGGCAAGCCTTATTTTTCTGGCTATTGGCCATTTAATGCGATGTGGCATATACTTCCCACCGTTAAATTTAAAATAATTTCAATCTAACAGTGGGCAGTATATGCCACACCTCATTAAATGGTCGATAGCTAGGAAAATAAGCTTTGCCATCGTATATCTCCTGGTCATTTGTTTAGAGAAACTACTTCTTGGGGGATCCCCAACTCATAAGCCTCATTATTCTTGTACTATCAAGATTGAAAATGTGAGTAATCCAATTTAAACATGCCCCGATGTGCTTACAATGTGCATGATTTTTATTTAGCTGCCTTATAGTCCTTAAAATTATTGTACGAAGCCCATCTCTATGAATAAGGCAATAACTACTGCAAGAAGAATTTTCACAATGATCCAATAGAATTTTGGAGCAAGTGGAAGGCCTGACATTGATTCTTTTCTTACTATTTTGGAATGACCCAAAAAAGAAGTGAAAAACCAATCACCATTGGGAATCGTAGGTACACCTATGAATGAAATTTGTATCCAACAAACTTCACATTCTCTTCTCCTCACCACTTACAGAGAAACACTCAATTTTAGGAATATGTATTTGTTTTAAAATATACATTTATTGCTTTTTGGAAGTTGATATTTGGAGAAAAAAAGTTGCATATTGACTATGGGAAAGGATAAATTACATGTTATTTTGTTTTGTATCAAAACAAACTTCAAACTCACTATTAGATCAACTGAGTTGTTGTCACTTGTAGAGATGAACAGGTAGTCAAAGAATAACAATGGCTTGCATAGGTTTGGTGATGAAAGTAATAAGCTCTAGATTTTCTGTGAGATATATATCTTCTTCGTTCATTCCTTCAGGAGGTTCCCATACGAAATGTTGAAGCAGGTGTCCCATCATAGACTCAACTAAATTAATACCCAATTGTGCACCAGGGAAGATCCTATGCCTTGCACGAAATAGTAGTATGTAATCACATCCCTTAATATCAACATCTTCCTCAATAAACATCTTAGGCCTAAAGGTTATTGGGTGCTTCCATACAGCTAGATATCGATCAATGGCCCACAAATTTACATGGACATTGGATCATTTGGGTATTGCATAGCCACCTATCTTGATATTTTATGTTGCTTTATGTGGAATCATAAGAGGAGTGGGTAGACGCAAGCGGAGAGCCTCTTTTGTGATGCATTGTGTTAGGTCCTCTAATAATAGGGATCATAATTTTGAATTGACCATGTTAAGTCTTGTAATATTGTACATACCTTTGCTTTCTGCAAATGTTTTCCATATTATAAAATGAAAAGAGGGTATGTCCTAAAAGAATAATCAAGAGACCAAAATAAATAAATATCAAAAAAAATATAAAATATGAACCCTATAAAAAAGAAACAAAAATAAATTTTGAAAGTGTTTCACTTTAAAATGCCACTACTCTTAGTTTACTTTACTTTTGCAAATAAAAAGTGTGCAGCTTGTCCAAAATTCCATAATTAATGATGATCATACAATCTAATCTTGATTGTTCATGTCTTTAAATTTTATGTTATGATAGTTAGTGAATAAAGATCTAACCAAACCATTTAATCTTAGCAGGTCAGTAGTTAGGTAGAGAATAAAATGAGCTCATAAGTTTAATCTGAGCCATTGGAAGATATAAGGTTAGAAACAAAATAGTTTGCTTATTAAAAGAAAATAAAAGGGCCAGCAAGCTCAAATGCACCCAATAAAGGAAATAAAATATGTTAGGATGAATAAAAGGGTAGGTAGAGCACTTTTCAAATATTACATAAGCCTCATTATACTTATCCATTATCAAAAACATTTTCTAACATCTTCCCTTTATCCTAATCCATTTTTCCTCTCTTGGAAACCATTTTCCCTTATCCTAACTCTTTTTGCCACCTAAAAAACCCTTTTCCCCTTTGAAAATTTCCTTCCCCTTGGTAAAACCCCCTTTTTCCCCTTGACTAACTTTATGTTTTCAATAAAAAAACAAAACCCACTTATTCAAATCTTTAAAGCGTGAAATAAACAATTAATTGGGCCCAATTTTCATAAGCCCCCCCCCTCGCTTAATATAACTCCCACTTTCCTTTGAATTAACCCTTCCGCTTGATATATTCCCTGACCCACTTTATTTTAAACCCTCCATCTAATATATTTTCATGACCCCCCTTATTTCATTTTAGCCTATCGCTTATATATTTCATAACCCCATATTTCATTTCACAAACTCCACATAACTAATTTCTTAACCCCACTTCATTTGAATGATTTCGCGACACCCGCTTACCGCCCGATCACCTCTAGTCAGATCTAACGACCTACAACCTCTTCCGCACTCCCCATTGTTCTAAGTTTAAAACAGAGTGGGGCGGGGTGCGAAATGGGTTGTTTCATTCCCCCGCTCCCCTGCCATGCGATGCTCCCACATTCTATCGCACCCCCACATTCCCAAACCACTAAACCATCTTTTGATGTGAAATAAACCATCCGTGCCATATGATAAACCACTTGAATTTCAAAAAATCATAAACAAACCCTCCCCCCCCCCCCTATAAAACCCCATTTTTCAAAGAAATATAATAACCCCACAATACCGTTATTTCATTGTCTCAGTTGATTTGCATAAAAGACCAAAAATCCATTGCCAACCAAGATTGAAGCCTAGTGCTACCTAGACCCTTCTGCAAACCAAAACACGGGTACTTCAGGTAATTTGGAGTACCTGAAACCATTAAATAAGCCATTTTATTAATAAATTGAAACAAATTAATGGCTTCCTAAAGTGTCCAGACTGTAAACCCTTTTCAACCACCTCTGTTAGATGTCGACCACACCCCTTTGCCGATAAGGACTTCAAAATTAATGACACTATGACTGGTAGCAACCTTTTGGAACTCCATTGTTGGAGTCATGACAAATTTTCTGATCAGGCAGAAAATATTCATCTTTGGGACTCTAATTTGCCCAAATACACATTCCCACAGACCTATCAGTTCCCTGAACTCATCAGACTGTGTCAAGTTAGCTATTCTCCAATTGAAAGAGCTATAGTCACCCCTAACCAAGAAATCCTATTTACCATCATTGCTCAATATATTAATCAAATGCTTCAAATTCAATCAAAACCCGAGGGAGTGAATTTCTCCATTGAGATCGTCGCTGAGCTTTACCTCAAATTATATTTCCCTAAAAGGTCTCAAATATTTCAGACTTTCCTCCCTAAATCAGCCATATTTCCTAAAAACAAATCCACCATACTCTGCTGCCATATTTCAAGAAAGGAAAAATAAAATTGTGACCATGTTGTCCTGTATTTTAGGATATTTCACTGATGAGCATGTAGATGAATCTATTCTTGGTTTCCTATCCATATTTTCCCAGGCCAACCTCCAGCTATAGCTTTTAATTTTGCCCAATTCCTGGTAGATGCCATGCATGATCAATTGATCAAACTACCATAAGAAGGAGTATTCAAATACTCCTCAGTATTGTTTCATTTGTTTATATATTTTCAATCAGAAAGTTTTGCAGTCAACCTACAAAAACTAGACACAAAGGGTAATCCCCAATCAGTTATCTTTCAGACATCCTTGATCAGAAAGGATTCCACTAAATTCAGTTTCAAAGAATTTATTGATTCTTTTGTATATCCAATAGTTAATATTCTTAGCAGTATCATTCAACCTAGAAAAAATGAAGAAAACAAAAAGGTTCTACAATTATATGATCAAAGCAAAACAAGAGACTGGTATTTATACCAGAATCATACAAAAATCAGAGTGTATGGAAGCCAACTAGTTCCATAGAAGCTTCCCTAATACCTCCAAATGATGATATTTTCTTTAGAGTACATCAGATAAATCTTGAATTCTGATGATATCAATTTCCTTTCAGCCAAAAGAAGACCCAATTCAAGATTAAAAACCAACTAGGGCCTTTTATATGCAACAGTAGGAATGTTGGACAGGAAGAAGATAGATGCTTACAAGAGTTAAAGTTCAATAGTAGTTTCAAATGGTCATATGACCCCTTGGGTGTCATAAGAAAATTAAGAGTTAAGTTCAAACTAAACCCTTTCATTCATGAGTCTAAGACTGAAATTGAAAAATATTTCAACTAGTTAGAGTGGTTGGAAAATTCTTTAGAGAAGCAGCTTGATACTAGTTCCATCCTATTTACTCCAGCCCCACAGGATAGAAATTCAAAAAGGGCTAGAGAATAAGGCTCTTATTCAGTAGAAACTACATATGATACTAAATTCAAGCTTATGTACAGAAAGAAAACAAATCTAAATCCAGTGATAGAGCAAGAAGAGACAGTTGAAACAGAAATAGATATTGTTATAAGGGATGATGATCCTACAACACATTTAGAGGAAACACCTCTACCATAAACTTCCAGTGCACAAATTATTCAAAAGCAAAATAGTGTAGAGGTTTCATCATCTATCAAGCCAGTGGAGAAATAAAAGGATATCATGGAGAAATACAAAGAAATTAAAATCAGAAATGAGGCATTGAATGATGTTACATATGCACAATACCGGAAGAAAACTCCTAGTGATCAGAGTAGGTTTCTTTCAGATTTTGAACTCAAAACAAGGAATATGCAGATGACATTTCTACAGCCAAAGGTGCAGGCCCCCAAAACTTTAGAAGATTATAAAAAGAAAGCCTTTAAAGTTCTTGCCAAAGATGTGCATCCAATTGACGAGATTTAATTTCACAAACAAGCAGGAGAAATGATATATTCCACCATGACACACAAAGGTTTAAGTGTCCAGAAGTTACAAAATTCTCTAGAAAATATAAAGTCACAGTTAAAGTTATAGGGAGCCTCATCACAAGCAAAGTATAACAGGATAAAGTCACTTGAAGATTTGGTAATAGAAGTTGGTTATAATCCAAAAGATATCAAAGCAGTAGAAGAACTAATAAAGAAGAAGAATGCAGACATAGATGCACTAAAGAAACAACCAAAGTTACCAACTACTGAGCATCCACAAACCATGGAGGTTTTGGAGACAGATAATCAAAAGGATGAAATGATGAATCTAATCATTCAGTTGACAGCTCAACTAAAGGAAATGGAGACAGACATGGATAAACTTGTGTAGGAAAAACAAGCCAGAATGGAAGAAATTCCCATTACTGTTGTTCCTATAGCATGTACATCAACACCTATATTTACAGCAGCTCCAGTATCAACATCAGTTCCAGAAACTACATTAGCAACAACATCAACAATACCAACAACCCATCCCACTGATGAGTGCAACAAATTTATTAAAGCAATCGAAGATATGTCCATTCAGACTACAGAGATTAACAAGCTCAAGGAACAATTAAAAATTTTAGAACATGGAAAGAAATTGGAAGAAGTAATGAATCAAGCATAAGTACAGAAAGAAAATATATTAACTGACAGATTCCACAAGTTAGAAAAAGAGTTTTCACTAAAAGAACCTTTAGCCCAAGAAAAACAACAATTGTGGGCCAATAGCATTAACTCAGTTAATGATATTTTTCCTTCTATACAAATCATATTTTAGCATAATGACTAGGTAAAGGAAGTTGGTGATGCAATTCAAAAGGTTAAAGCCAATCTTGGAAAGAAACCAGAGGAAGCCTCTGAAATAATAGAATTCATAAATTCTAAAATCAAGTATGAATTAGAAGAACTCGAGATAGCTGACATAATAGAGACTATCTTAGAGGTGAAGAAAGTGATTTCCAAGAGAAATATTGTAGAAATTTGAAAAACTAATATGTTATCCACCGAGATTCTCCTGATCACACACTATTTTAACTTCATGCACAATACATAATCTCTTCTACCATTGATCATTAATTGCGGAAATAAAAACAATCGCATGTGCACATTAAAGCCATAAACAATCACACATATGAACATAGTATTTCATGAGAAAGCTTAAAGCTGAAAACCCCCAACTATCTGTATATTATATGTCATAGATATCATGTAACAATCATCATACAAAGCTCCTCACAAGCTCTCAGCACAATCTCGAATTGCTACACACTAATCAAGCTAGATCTAGCAAAACACATGCTCCTTGCAATAGCTCCACTTAACCCTCAGGAATAGCGTAATTCCTTCTGTCAGCTGCTTTGCCACATCTATCCACTTAACTGAAGTGCTCCAAGAGAATAAGATAATGTTTATAGTCCAAATATTATTAAGAGATAATAATATTCGACATATCTATTTTTAGACTGGCAATCTAAAAATAGATTCCGCCCAATATGTCTAAAAATAGAAGTCCATCTATTTTTTCAACTTGACCAACCATCCTGCAACTCATAGAATATGATCGACATGTCTAAAAATAGACATAGTCTAAAAATACACTTGCGCCAAAAATAGCCTGCGGGCCCACTTAGTGAAGGCGACTCTTTTCACTAAGCTCATCATCTTGTTGCAATCTTAACACTCCCTCTCAATAATATAGGGATTATCTTCCACCCCGATCCTGCCTCTGTGGTATTCAAATTTTCTCTTGGTGAGTGCCTTCATCAATATATCAGCATCCTGATCCTCCATAGGAATGTATGAAAGTAACATGATCTTCCGATGCACACAATCTCTGATATGATGATACCGGATGTCAATGTGTTTATATCTATCAGAAGTACTGGATTAACCGAGAGTTTAATGTAACTCTGATTATCACAATAAATCACAGTAGGATCTAAGTGTGAACCGAACAACCCGACCAGGATCTTCCTCATCCATATAGCCTCGCATGCGGCCAAACTCGCTGCCATATACTCGACCTCTGCTGAACTGAGTACCACGGATCTCTGCTTCCTACTGTACCAAGAAATTGTTGTCGACCCGATACTGAAAATCCCTCCAAATGTGCTATTTCTGTCTGTTGGGCTCCCTGCCCAATCTGCATCCTTGAAGCCACACAGCTTCACCTCATCCGACTGTTTGTACCAAAGTCCATATCCTGATGTGCCTCTGAGATATCTCAATACATGCTTCCCCGCCTTCCAAAAGAGCTTGGTAGGCTTAACCATAGCTTGTGAAAGCTGGTTAACAACATAGCATATGTCGAGTCGTGTATTTACTAGATACATGAGCGACCCCACCAACTTTCGATAAAAAATGGCATCCACTACCTCTGCCGAGGTAGCATCCTCCTTCCTCCATCCACCAGGAAGAGGAGTATCAACAGGCTTGCAACCATGCATGTTGAACTTCTCCAGTATCTTCCAGGCATACTTTCCTTGAGAAACAAACAGTCCATCACTGCGCTGCCAAATTTCCAATCCCAGGGAATAATGAAGGAGGCCCAAGTCCTTCATCTCAAACTCTTTTGCAAGATTGGCCTTGCATGAGTGTATCAACTCTTCATGACTGGTCAGTATCAAATCATCTACATAAAGTACAATGATCAACAACTTACCCTCCACCACTATCTGGTATAGGTTCGGATTCGCCTCACTCTTGGAGAATCCAAGTCCGATAAAGTAACTGTCGATCCATGTGTACCAAGCACGAGGTGCTTGTTTCAACCCATACAACGCTCTTTTGAGCCTGCACACATGAGACTCACTGCTGAAGATCTCGAAACCTTTGGGCTGCTCTATGTACACCTCCTCCTCAATCACTCCATTGAGGAACGCAGTATTCACATCCATCTGATGAATGTGCCACCCCATCTGCGCTGGGAGAGTTAGGATGCTCCGTATGGAAGAATACCTTGCGACAAGTGCAAAGGTTTCCTCATAGTCGATCCCCTCAATCTGTGAGAAGCCTCGGGCAACAAATCTTGCCTTATACTTCTCCACACTCTCGTCAGCTACTTGCTTCACTTTGTAGATCCATCTCGAACCCACCACTGATTTCCCTTCCGGCCTTGGGACAATCTCCCATGCACTATTTCTGACAATCGAATCATACTCTTCCACCATGGCATCTAGCCATGCGGGATCCTTCACAGCTTCCTCAAAAGAGGATGGCTCCGTCACGATACACTTGCTCATAAGATCCATGTATCCAGTATATCGGTCAGGTGACTGTCTCTGTCTGCGCTGTGATGTAGGTGCTCCTACAACCCTCTCTGCATCTTGAGCCAGTCGCTTAGCTTCTGTAGTGCGCTTCTGCCCTCTGATGGTTGGTGCTGCATGAGTGGTCTCTTCCACTCCATGAACCTAATCTTGTGGCTAATCCACATCCTAAGACTCATCCTTAGGAACTAATAGCTCCTCATCTACATGCAAGTGTGGCTCCCTCTTAAGCGAACACTTCATGGCTTTCTCCTCATGAAATTTGATATCCCGTCGCACAACAGTCTTGTGACTGTCTGGAAAATACACACAATAGTTGTGGGGCGTGTCAGTGTACCCTAGAAATATCCCAACCTCTGCGGTCGGCTCCAACTTCTTCTTGGCATCCTTTGTCACATGAATGTAAACAGGTGAACCAAAAATCCTCAAATGGGAAATATCAGGCTTCTTACCAGAAAACGCCTCCTCGGGTGTACTCATGCCAAGTATCCTGTGAGGACAATGGTTATGCACATATACTGCAGTATTGCATGCCTCAGCCCACAAGTGTATGGGAAGGCCTTGATAATGCAACATCACCCGTGCAGCACTCACAATCGTTCTGTTCTTCCACTCAGTAACCCCATTCTGTTGTGGGTTATGAGGTGCTATGAGCTCTCTTCGAATTCCTTCTGCGATGCAAAAGTCCTTGAATTCGCCAGAGATGAATTCACCACCATTGTCGCTCCTAAGAGCCTTCACCTACTTCCTCGATTCTTTCTCAACCAGTGCCTTGAACTCACAGAACTTTTAGTATGTCTCACTCTTCTTCTGCATGAAGAAGATCCAACACTTACGAGAAAAATCATCAACAAATATCACATAGTAGTTATGCTTTGTTGTCGAAGCTACTGAGAAAGGTCCACACAGGTCTGTGTGAATTCTCTCAAGGATCATCGTGGCACGACTATCCTTCTCATGAAAGGTGGCTTTCACAAATTTTCCCAAAGTACATCCCTTGCACTGATCTGACTGCGCCAGTGTACCTTTGGGAAGCCCAATAGAAAGTTGTTGCAGTATCTTCAAAGCTCCATGGTGAAGGTGGCCCAATCTCCTGCGCCACAGCTCGCCATCATCCCGGCTCACCACTCCTTCTGCCTTGCCTGCCATTACTGCGCAACCATCTACCTGCAATTGATAAAGGTTCTTAACCCGAACCCCTATCAGCCGGGTCTCACCAGTTGCCTTACTGCGCAGGAAAGCCTTTCCCTCGCTAAAGACAACAACATATCCCTTGTCTTCTAACATGGCCACCGAGATCAGATTATTCTTCAATCCTGGAACATGAATCACTTCCCTCAATACGAAGGGTTTACCAGACTCCCCCTCAAAGGAAATGGTACCGATACCAGACGCACTGTATCTACCATCATCTCCCATCTCGATGTGCACTCCAAGATCTTTCTCATCCAGATTAGTAAACAAATTTTTGTCTCCGGTCATATGAAAAGACGCACCACTGTCAAGAAACCACACTGAACCCATCATACTTGAGACCAAGCATGAGATCAACGAAAAATCCAGCTCAAACTGCGAGGCTAAGGCCTCTCTAGCTGCAGATCCAGTAGCCTGCTTATTTTTCTTCTTCTGTGGACAATTAGTGGCGTAATGTCCGTTTTGGTGACAGTGAAAGCACTTCACCTTGGGCATGTCTTGCTTCTTGCCTTTCGCATCGGATTGAGAAGAATTATTCTTGCTCTTCCCCTTCCTTTCTTTGGCAGCCAAAGCGCAATTTTCTTCATCTGAGTTCTGTTATAGCCCAAATCCACCTTAGGCTGAAGGAAGGCGGGATTCAGGGTAACACCAAACCACGCTCAGTCTGGTATCTAGCCCTACCAGAACAGGAGAGGGCTCTCTCCGGGTCAATCTCAGGAAAAATGTATCAATAGGGCTTGAGATGACTGAAATGAGTGCTAATTTTAGGCTAGGTATATTAATCAAGGAGTTTGGAATGATTTTTTAGGGGTTTTTGTTGGAAAAAGGGAAAGGCAATTTTGGGCTTGGGGATGAGGCCAAATTCTTGCAAAGTTCAAGTTGGGGCAGGGAAGGCAATGGCTTTGATGTCTTAGATTCAATGAATGGATAGAAAATACTACTGAGGAGCTGAAGAGGGCAAGAAGGTGTAAGGATCCTCTTCAAACGGAGGAAAACATATAAAACTAAACAAAAGTTTAAGGCAGAGCACCAACAAACTAATGAATTCTACCTTAGTTACTCATTTGTTTAATTCAGAAGAAAAGAGAAGGGATATGGCATAAATATAACATTAATGATACTTACAGATACATGGAGAAAAACATCATCAAAACTCAGAGCCACAAGGATCCCAACAAGTGCTGCAAAACCCTGGTCTTTCCTTTGCCAAAAATGCAGAAGTGTATGTACAATGAAGTGCCAAACTATTCCCAAGTATCCAACCATGAAGATGTCTCAGAAAATACAATATATAGACAAGTCTAACCCCTTCCCATGCCTCTAGGGGTCGAGCTCATCCTTCTAGGAGCTGTTTCAACCAATTCTAAACAAGGAACTGAAATCTAGGCAATCAAACAACTTGCCTCTATATGGAAGGAAACTGATTCATTCATTTAATTTTCACTTTTTAGTGAATGAATCCTCTAGAAAAAGTAAATATGAGCCAAAATTACATCATAGTCATCCAATTACATCAAGATAGGTCAATAGTTACATCAACAAGTAAAACTAGTCAAAATTGGGCGAATTTCTGAGCTGAAAAATCAAAATGAGGCCAAATTTCTCTATGTGCCGCGCCCAAAAACTCAATGTGTCGCGCCACTTTGAGCCTATTTTTGAGGCACTTCCTAAAGTCCAAATTGAGCTCATGATATTTTGTTGGAAATTCCTGCCTGTCTACTATCCAACCCAAGTGGAATTCTTCAATTTGGAGTTCATTTGCCCCTCCAAAACTTCAATCACCCAAAACTGGTTCTTGTGTGTGCAAAAGGTGGCAGAAAGGCCATTTTCAAGGTGTTTTGACCCTTTAGGCCAGCCAGAACTTGATGAAATCTTTAGGCCATTCCTGAGCATGCAAAACTTTTCATAAAAAACCCAAAAATATCAAGTTTTCCTCCAGAAGATCTCTCAAACATAAGCGCGCGCAAGGTGGCGTGACGCGTCGGGCGGAAAAATCTGTTTTACGACCAAAATTTCAAAAATGACAAAATTTACTCCAAGTTTGTTGAAATTTGGAGTGAAGGTCCCCCATCAAGTGTCATGCTCAGCCAAAGAAGCTTCGGCCAAGATTTGGAGTGGATCAGGCCTTTTCCGATGTTTCAGTGCTCTCTTCAGCCTCGCCTTCAGGATGTTCATCTTTGCTTTGAAAACATGTGTGCGGGCCCAATAGTGGTTCTTCATGTGCCTGAGCATGTCTTTGTCCCTATTAGCCTTTGCCAACAGCTTCTCAAGATGAATGTTGACTCTCTCAAGCCAAATATGCCACTCAAAAGGTGTCATGTCACCTGGTCTTTTTCGAGCCAATTCACGGTCTTCACGGATTTTCCGCAACTCTATGAGTGTCTGTTGATCCTCCAGTTGTTTATTCCGCTATTCCAGGTAATTTATAACCCACTGAGCTCTCTTCTCCTAGATGATTTCTTTCAGCTTTGATCTGGGAGAACTCAAATCAACATCAATGAGTGTAAAATCAGTGTCTTGGCCTCCTGAAGGGCCTTCATCCTGTATAGACCTCTTGCCTATGTCCTGTACCTATGTTGATTTCGAAGGCGAGACCCCTTCCACCCCAAGTGGAGATAGTACTCGCGCTGCTGATTAAGGTAACGAGACCCCTTCCACCCTGGGTGGAGATAGTACTCGTCGTGCTGCTCCAAATAAGGCTCTGGTACCTTTCTGATAGGTAACACACACTGGAACACTGATAGGCTCTATCTCAGGACCCTGAAACTGATGTGAAGGCTCACCCTCATCATGAAAAATCTCTGGAGGAGGCTGAGGGGCTGTGAAGAAGTCACGGGAAATGAACTCCTCCCATCCAATGCCCTGCAATCCAAGCTGATGTACCACAATCATCTTGATGAGCGCATAATGATAAATGTTGTTATGCTGCTGCTCTGGAGTCTTCTTCTACACAAGAGTAGTCATCCTCTCTATGTTTCGGCACATAAAATATGGAATGTTCATCATCCGTACTCTCATGAAATGCATCAATAGCCGTATATGGTATGCATAAAGGCATGAGAATCTACCCTCGCAACTGAAGTATCTGATGATAAGTTTCATCAATGGCGCATAGGACTCCTTCAGAAACCGAAATGGTAATACCTTGCTGAGCTGCCTCAAATAGCCAGGCCTAATGTAAGGTTCATAATATGCTCTATCCAGCTGATGTCTCTTGTTCCTCTCTTCACCTATGTTTGGTATCCCGATTGCCTGAGAAATGGTTTCTGGTGTCAAGGTGAAGTTCACTCCAGCAAGGTTTACATGACCATCATGCAAATGTAAAACAAACAGGCGAACCAACTCCTGATGATGCTGAATCTGAGAAATCATCTCACAATACTGAAAACATGAATGTTGCTGAAAGCATTCCATTGCAAGCAGGCAGGCTTGCAACTGAGTCAAGGAAGTGGGCTCTTCTCTGACGTGCTTACCACTTTTATGAGGCCTTCTCGGTACATTAAGCTCGGTGGTTGAGTCACTGTCTTGCTCATATGATGAATCTGTCTCTGTCATGGTGCTGAAAGCAAGGTGTATGTTTGACTTGTTTGAAAATGATGAATTGGTGTTTGTCTTTCAATACCAAATGTGTACCAAGTAGGAAATGAGGGAGTGTGAGGAAATATTGCAATGGGAAAAAGGACTGTCAAATGAAATTTGAGTGTGAGGGCAGTCACTTGATTATGTTTGGGGATGGGGAATTTTATAAGTGATATGGGAGATGGTAGGGTTTTAGGGATGGGATATAGGAATAAGTAATATGGGAATGTAAGGGAATCAAGGATTGATAATGATGATAGGATTATGAAGGGGAAGGGATCACAGTTGTGAAATGGAAACTTGGCACCAAAAATACAATTTCAACACACCAATTTAAAACCCTTGGAGCAGTTTCTAATCAGATGATAGGGTTTATCATTTCACCAATCAAACTCTCAAATTCCTCCTTCCAAATAACACCCAACATGAGTAAAAATCAAATAGCAAGGGCACACAACTTACTTGGATCAAAAGAGTTGAGTCGTTTTTTTTTTAAATTGGGAAGCAGTGATGAAATTTGGGCTTGGAGGCTCTGTGCGCCGCGCCTCCTGGATGCGTCGCGACAGTGCAATTTAAGACAGTGAAAATAGGCCCAATGCGCTGCGCCCTCCTTCCTGTGCGCTGCGCAACTCCAAACACACAGTCTTCAGTTTTAAACTCACAGTTTCGCCCTTCCACAACTAAGCTTGACTTCTCTGATGCTTCTTGGATGCAAATGGCTTGATAAACATAGAAATATCTTTGTAAAGTCATGGATTTGATTTTTGCTTTTTAAAAACCCACCTTTGTAATGTTTTGAAATTGGCATTTTTTTTACTTTTAATACAAACTCTGTTCTGCTTGTTTCCACTTGACTTTTTGGCTAAAATGATGAAACTCTTGGCAATTTTTTGCAGGGATGGTTGGCATTGTATTTCGGCAAAGGAAGACCAGGGCTGCCTCTGAATTATTCATGACGAAAAACTTTAAAAATTACATATTTATTACAAATAATAAATTTGACGATTTCTTATTCAAAATAGAGTTTTGAAGAAGAATCGTTCTCAAGCATTATTGATAATGAAAAATTTGAAATGAAAACTTATTTGGAACCTCCCTCTGGCCTCCTGACATTATTGGACACTCTGAAACACAAAATTTGAGAAACCCTAGACCTAATGACTGAGATGACTCTTTAGTTAACCAAAATACCAAAACAATACTATGAATGACTTTTATTTTGACGAACAGACCTGAGCCAGTAGGTACAAGGCATGAGGGGAATGAGTGACAAAGCCCTTCCATCAGATGATGGCATGCCCCTAACAGAATGCAGATGAATGAGCTGAATGAGACACCTAAAAATGAAATGCAATAAGAGAAATGATCTCTGACAGAGGGATGTAAAGACCGACTCTAACATTGGCTCCAATGGGGATGGTGGCTCCTTGGAGGTGCCAAGAACGGAAGATCTCTGGGAGAGATAGACAGTGCCTTCGTCCATTGGGCTATAGAGTCCATTATTTGACAAAGCAACTCAAGACTGTTGACTCAATTTATTTGACTGAAACTTTGACTCAAACTGACTCAACTTTTAAAACTGAAATGACCAAACAAAACCAACTCGACTGAATCAAACCAAAACTGAAATCCTTCTTCAAAATTATAGACTTCACTTCGGGCCCCAAACTGAAGAAAAGATCACAGGCACACTTGCGATGAAATTGAAATAAATGGTATTTACAATGACAATGTGATCAGCAGAAAACATCTTAGAAATGGTACTGCTTGAGCAGTTGACCATTGACCGGCCCTCCTGGACAATCTTCACCGTTCATCTCCTTCAAAAGAAAGGCGTTTTGACCTCGATATGCTGCAATCTTAAAGGGACCTTTCCAGAGATTTTCAAACTTACCGTGCTTACCTTTGTCCTCATTTCTAGCGTCCCACTTCAGTACCACCTCTTCCAATTGGAATTTATCCGCCTTCACTTTCCTGTCATAGATTTTCTTGATTCTCTCCTGCAACTTAAATTTGTTTTGGAAAACCTCTTCTCTCGTTTGCTGCAAGTGAATCATCTGATTTATCCTTCTCTGCATATGGCTTTCTTCACTGCCAGCTTCCTGAAGAAGCTTGACCACCAGAACCGTGAGAGAGGTCAGAAACACTGTATCTACTCCATAAACTAACTCAAAGGGGGACATACCAATGGATTTCTTTTGACTCACCCGATCAGCCCATAGCGCATTGACCAGCTTCTTATGCCAACTCTTCTTGTTTATGTCCTGCAACTTTTTAATGATTTTGACTAAAGATTTATTGGAAGATTCTACTAATCCGTTGCCTTGCGGATGATAGGCGGTTGAATGCCCCAAAATGATTTTATACTTGTTACAAAATTCAATCATCTTTCTTGATTTGAAAGCTGCTGCATTATCAGTGATCAATTTATTGAGGCAGCCAAAGCGAGACAAAATGTTATTCTCAAGGAAAGAAATGATTACCGAATCCGTAGCTTGCCTGGTGGGAACTGCTTCGATCCATTTCGTGAAATAATCAGTCGTTGTTAGGATCCATCTATGTTGTCCTGAAGAAGGAGGATGGATCTCCCCAATGAAATCAAAACCCCACTGCTGAAAAGGGGCGCTTACCTCAATAGGTTTAAGCGGAAAAGGCTGTAATTTCTGTCTTCCTTCGAAAATTTGGCACTCATGACAGCTTTTGAAAGTCTTATACACATCAGCAAACAATGTCGGCCAATATTATCCCACTCTCAAAATCTTATTGGCTGTTGTTTTCCAAAAAAGGTGACCCCCGCAGTCTCCTTTATGGAAATCCTCCATTACCTTCTTCGCTTCTTCTTCCACCAAACAATTCAACAAAACACCACCCGGATCTTTCCAATAAAGTGCAGAATTCAAAATAAAAAATTTTGTAGCCTTCAATTTCAGAGTTCTACCTTTATTTCTAGTCATGCGGGGCGATGGTGACAAATTTTGAAGAACATACACAATATCTGAATACCATGGAGAAGCAACAAAAATTTTCGATACCTGAAGTGGTGAATTCTCCTCATCCTCATTAGACATAGCAGCAATCAGATTTATGTCTAATGCATGCAAATTCAATTTAGCCATAAGCTTCGCCAGCCCCTGTCCCTTGATAAGCTTCGTGGGCTTTATCTCCACATCATACTCCAGCAAAGTTGCAATCCACTTGCCTCATCTTCCTTCCAGATCAGTTTGTACTAAAACATCTTTCATGGTAGCGTTAGGAACATAAGCCAAAATATGAGAATGCAGAATGTATACCCGGAAATCCTTTAATGATTTTACCAGTGCTAGAGCTTGCTTATCAATGATGTTGTACTTCAAGGCTGCGTCTCTTATAGTTCGACTGAAAAAAGCTATTGGCTTCTCATGCCCATCTCTTTTCTGCATTAACACAACTGCCATGGTATGCTCTAAAGCAAATGAAAACAAAATAAAATCTTGGGTGTAATCCGGGCTGATCAAAACCGGTGCTAAATATAGTGCCAACTTCACCAAATTAAAGGACTTTACAGCCTCTTCAGTCCACTTCACTTGGCTGTCTTTTTTCAGCATATTTTTTATCTCTCTTAGATGTTCAGCAAGGTTTGGCACAAAACGGGGTAAAAATTTCATCTTACCATTAAAAGACTGAATCTCCTTCTTGTTCCTGGGAGGGCCAATTTGCTGAATTGCTTCTACACGTGCTGGATCAATATGAATGCCATCTTTTGAAATAATGTGACCAAGTAGTTTTCCCTCATCCATGGCAAACAAGCTCTTTTTCGGATTAAGTGAGACACCATATTTTCTGCACTTTTGAAAGACAACTTTCAAGTGATACATATGCTCTTCATCTGAATTGGAAAAGACTGTCAAATCATCAAGGTATATAACAAGAAAAACATCCTTCTCATTCGCAAAATCCATGTCCATCTCCCGCTGAAAAGTCGCACCAGCATTCTTCAAACCGAATGGAATCTTGGCATAGTGGAAAGTTCCCCACGGAGTGGTCAACGATGTTTTGTCTTAGTCGTCCTCATGGACCAAAATTTGGTTATACCTAGAGTAACCATCGAGTAGTGACATACGAGATGCTCCAACTACTCGCTGAATTATATGATCCATTTTGGCCAATGGATAGTTTTCCTTCAACGACACCTTGTTCAAATTTCGGAAATCAATGCACAACCGAATCTCACCTGTCTTTTTTCGAACGGGCACCAAATTGGAAATCCAATCAGAAAATCTGATGGGAACAATGATTCCTGCTTTGTACAACCTTTTTACCTCCTTCTCAATTGATGGCAACAACTTCGGGTTGATTCTTCTTAGCTTCTGTCTGAAAGGCTTCTGATTAGGCTTTATTGGAATGGTGTGCTGAATTATATTCGTATCATACGTCTTTAAATCTGAATAATCCCAAGCGAAAGCATTAGAAAAAGAAGCCAACAAACTCACATATTTTGCTTTTACCTCCGGTGGCAATGATTTGGATAACTTCACCATCTTTGGGTCTTCAGCTGTTCCAATGTTTACATCTTTGACTCCTTTTTCAGTTGGCCGCAAGGTTGGTTTCTTAGCTACATCATCCTAATCAAAGAGCTCTTCTAAAGGTATCAAACCTTTAGGAATAACGTTATCTTTCAGCTGCAACACTTCCATTTGATTTACTTGCACATCAGCTTCACCGTCATCATATTCTACATCAATTGAGGTATCTTTGAACTTACCTTTGTTTTGCAGAAAATCATTAATCTCATCATCATCTTGGAAAACATGCCAACATCTTTGATTATTCGAGACGGTAGGACGGTGCTTCACATGGATTTCAAACTTATTACTTAAATTCATTGGGATCTTCAAATTACTTGTTGCCTTAGCAAGTGCATCTGCAATTCCATTTTGAATGCGAGGAATACAAGTCAAGGTATAATCTGAAAACAACTTCAAAATATCAAGAACAACATTTCGGTAAGCCCGCATTCGGGGATGCTTCGTTTGGTATTCACCCTTCACCTGCTTAATCACCAATTCGGAGTCGCCATAGACTGCAATTCTCTTAGCATTCAGCTTTCTAAGAATTTTTAGGCCAGCAATTAGAGCTTCGTACTCAGCCTCATTATTCGAACAATCAAAAGCTAATTTGTAAGAACATACCTGTACATTGCTCGGTACCTTGTTTGGAGCGGAAAAAGGACTGAGTACCCAAATACCAATTCCAGCACCATCATTTCCCACTGCAACATCGAAATCCATGGTCCATAGACCCTCTTCATCATCTTCTAAGTGTTGAAATTGCGCTAGCTCTGTTTTTTCTGCTTGTTGTCCACTATCTTTAGCTGATTGCTCAACTGTGCTTTCTGGTTTTTGCCTTTCTTTCTTCAAAACTTCTCTGAAATTCTCGGTAATCTCTGGAATATCTTCTGCTTCAACTAACTGAATATCTACATCATTGAAACTATCGGCAAACAAAACAAAATACTCTAAATCTGTATGTACATAATTAATGAGATGATTAACCAGCTTCTCCTTGGTTGTAATCATGTACTTCATTTTTTGTTCCCGGTATAACTTTCTCATTTGACCAAACACGGGAATTGTTGCATAGGAGAAATCTAATTGTAATGTCCCTTTCAATTTTGCTCCCCAAGATTTGGAAAGAAACATACCAAATCTGGGAGGAATGTCTGCCACAACTACATCCATAAAAACATTCTTTGTTGGAATCTGATCCAAACTGACAACCAAGTCGTTAATGAGCCCAATACATCTCACTCTGCTAGAATCAAATGAACAAAGATCATGGTACTTCCTAGTGATGTCTAAACCCAACTTCTCCATGATTGCCTTCGGCATAAGATTATGGGAAGCACCGGAATCAAACATGGCATTATGCAATACAAACTCATGCAATCGGAGACTGATATAAAAAGGAGGCACTTCGATATCTAGAGACTCACCATCTAAAGCTAGTCCAAATATTAGTTCAGGTTGATCATCTTCAATATTCACCATATCAGACATAGGATCGAAATTCAAAATTTTAGAAACTTGACTTCTATAACTGATGTTATTCATTATTTCAGTCAAGGGAATGGATACCTTTAATTTAGAAATCTCATTCTCCAAATTAAAGGCTGAAGTATTTTCGATCTCTTTGGCTGGAAAATCTTTCTTTTCATCCTTCTCCCTCGATGTAATTGGCTGATTTGATTTTTCTGCTGATGATGACTTGGTGGCAGCGGGATCAACTATCTCTTTTGCTTTCTTTTTTGCAACAGGTGAATCGTTTTTAGGTGCTGAAACTTCCTTTCTCTTTTGGATTGGGTTTACAGGCACATCTCTATTTCTAAGAGAATATTGCTTCTGCTGGGCTGACAAGGCATTCATATAACCTCTCTGATACTCATCCAACTCTTCCTCAAGAGCTGCATCATTGGCCAAGATAAAATCTTCATCTCTTTGTACAGCTGAACTTTCTGCATACTCCTCATATTCAGTGATATAAATGGGCAAATCATCAGGAGTAAAGAAGTGATTTTCCTCCCCTACTACATCATCTTCATCATCTGAATCCTGACCAACAAAATTCTGATGAAGAGGTGTCTTTACTTGCTGTTGCACTGTTGGTTCTTGTGCTCACTGCTCTCGTTGTTTGATCCTGAATTGTGGCTGTTGCTGACCACGGAAATTGGGATTTTGAATCTGCGGTTCAGGCTTATCAAGTGTGAACCTTTCAAACATTTTTTCCGCTTTACGAAGTAGCTGATCTGATGTAGAAGCTTCTTCTTTTATCACAACTTTCTTCTCTGCTCTCAATCTAGCTCTCTTGTCATTCAAATTCGCCTCAACACTCACGAAAATCTTCTGCATATCCTCCAAAGTGGGCGGATCTCTTTCTCGTAATGAATAGGCCATGTCCGGATCAAAACCATCCGAGAATTTTAACAAAGCTGACTTCTTAGATGGCCTAAAATCATCAGGAATTGCATTATAAACCGCATTAAATCTGATAATATAGTCTTGGACAGACTCACCAGCATTGCGCTTGATCTTGGTATATTCAGAAGTAATTTGAAGTGGATCTTTCTTTGTTTCCCACCGATCTAGAAACTGTCTCTGAAGCTCGTCTAATGTATTAATACTTCTAGGCTGCAAAGCTCTGAACCACTTGCGTACCTCACCTCCAAAATTTTGCACAAACAATCTCATGGTGACATTCTCTTCATCAATTTCATGGAGATCAAAATTTTTTGTCATTCTATCAATATGCTGCTGAGCGGGCACACTTTGAGGAGTACCATAAAACAAAGGGATTTTACTCTGATAATCAGCGAGCATGGGATCCAAGTTCTGGGGCAAGACAAGAGGTGTGAATCTAGCAGCCATTGCTCTTAGTGGATTTATGATCTGTCTTGGAGAAACGGGTGGAGTAGGAGCAGTAGATGTACAAGGTGTATGTGGTGGAGATGGAGGAGGAACTACTGCAGATTGCTGATCAGATATGGATGGTTGCAAAGGAATGGTAGGAATGAAATAAGGCTCAGCGTGAGCTTGTGAATCAGAAGTAACTGCTGATGGACCAAGAGTTTCAGATGCAGATTCGATAAACTCATGAATATTCGTTGCCACAATAGAGTTTTGAATGTTCAAGATGTAACTATCAAAGGATCTATTAGCTTGTTCAATCTCAAGATACTTGATAAACTCAGGATTTATGACAGTAGAACCAGTAGCACTTTCAGAATTAGTTTCAAACAACGACAACTCGAATTGATCATCAAACTCAATATCTTCAAGGAATTCAAATACAGTAGGGCATGAATGAGATTTAAACAAAAGGATCACGGGACTTTCTCGACGGAGGATTCTTGAAATCAGATTGGGATTCTCATACACTGGAGGCGGATCAGGATCGGGATTAGCTCTAGTATGTCTTCTGGAAGCCAGTGTGTTGATCTATTCAAAAATCAAATGACAAAACCAACTTGTTTCAGCCTATCAAACTCTAGACTCAATCGCCCAAAAGTCCAGAACGATCTGATATACTGGGGTAATTCACAAGTCAAGTTTCACGTTTACAAGCTAAACCAGAGATTGACTGAAGCAACGTTTATCTACTTCCGCTAATGCAAAGCAAAAGCGTTTCGAAGGCTAACTGGCATAACTTCAGGCTCCGTCTGTAGCTTATGAAACAAATAACACCAACAAGCAAACCATTTTATTCCCTAGTATGGTCACCACTCTATTATAGCCCAAATCCACCTTAGGCTGAAGGAAGGCGGGATTCAGGGTAACACCAAACCACGCTCAGTCTGGTAGCTAGCCCTACCAGAACAGGAGAGGGCTCTCTCTGGGTCAATCTCAGGAAAAATGTATCAATAGGGCTTGAGATGACTGAAATGAGTGCTAATTTTAGGCTAGGTATATTAATCAAGGAGTTTGGAATGACTTTTTAGGGGTTTTGTTGGAAAAATGGAAAGGCAATTTTGGGCTTGGGGATGAGGCCAAATTCTTGCAGAGTTCAAGTTGGGGCAGGGAAGGCAATGGCTTTGATGTCTTAGATTTAATGAATGGATAGAAAAGACTGCTGAGGAGCTGAAGAGGGCAAGAAGGTGCAAGGATCCTCTTCAAACGGAGGAAAACATATAAAACTAAACAAAATTTTAAGGCAGAGCACCAACAAACTAATGAATTCTACCTTAGTTACTCATTTGTTTAATTCAGAAGCAAAGAGAAGGGAGATGGCATAAATATAAAATTAATGAGATTTACAGATACATGGATAAAAACATCATCAAAACTCAGAGCCACAAGGATCCCAACAAGTGCTGCAAAACCCTGGTCTTTCCTTTGCCAAAAATGCAGAAGTGTATGTACAATGAAGTGCCAAACTATTCCAAAGTATCCAACCCTAAAAATGTCTCAGAAAATACAATATATAGACAATTCTAACCCCTTCCCATGCCTCTAGGGTTCAAGCTCATCCTTCTAGGAGCTGTTTCAACCAATTCTAAACAAGGAACTGAAATCTAGGCAATCAAACAACTTGCCTCTATATGGAAGGAAATTGATTCATTCATTTAATTTTCACTTTTTAGTGAATGAATCCTCTAGAAAAAGTAAATATGAGCCAAAATTACATCATAGTCATCAAATTACATCAAGATAGGTCAATAGTTACATCAAAAATTAAAACTAGTCAAAATTGGGCAAATTTCTGAGCTAAAGAGTCAAAATGAGGCCAAATTTCTCTATGCACCGCGCCCAAAAACTCAATGTGTCGCGCCACTTTGAGCCTATTTTTGAGGCACTTCCCGAAGTCCCAATTGAGCTCATGATAGCTCGTTGGAAAGCCCTGCTTGTCTACTATCCAACCCAAGTGGAATTTTTCAATGTGAAGTTTATTTGCCTCTCCAAAACTTCAATCTCCCAAAACTGGTTCCTGTGTGTGCAAAAGGTGGCAGAAAGGCCATTTTCAAGGTGTTTTGACCCTTTAGGCCAGCCAGAAATTGATGAAATCATTAGGAAATTCCTGAGCATGCATAAATTTTCATAAAAAACCCAAAAATATCAAATTTTCCTCCAGAAGATCTCTCAAACGTAAGCGCGCGCAAGGTGGCGCGACGCGTTGGGCGGAAAAATCTGTTTTACGACCAAAATTTCAAAAATGACAAAATTTACTCCAAGTTTGCTGAAATTTGGAGTGAAGGTCCCCCATCAAGTGTCATGCTCAAACAAAG
The DNA here is from genome assembly GCA_034641835.2 of Pinus albicaulis. Classification (NCBI taxonomy): domain Eukaryota; kingdom Viridiplantae; phylum Streptophyta; class Pinopsida; order Pinales; family Pinaceae; genus Pinus; species Pinus albicaulis. Next base: position 1,656,046,908 of record CM076579.1, read on the forward strand.
AAGCTTCGGCCAAGATTTGGAGTGGATCAGGCCTTTTCCGACGTTTCAATGCTCTCCTCAGCCTCGCCTTCAGGATCTTCATATTCGCTTTGCAAACATGTGTGCGGGCCCAATAGTGGTTCTTCATGTGCCTGAGCATGTATTTGTCCCTATTATCCTTCGCCAACATCTTCTCAAGATGAATGTTGACTCTCTCAAGCCAAATCTGCCACTCAAAAGGTGTCATGTCACCTGGTCTTTTTCGGGCCAATTCACGGTCTTCACGGATTTGCCGCAACTCTATGAGTGTCTGCTGATCCTCTAGTTGTTTATTCCGTTGTTCCAGATAATTTATAACCCACTGAGATCTCTACAATTTCTCGGTCAATGTGTCAATCTCAGCTTTTTTCTCCTGGATGATTTCTTTCAGCTTTGAGCTGGGATAACTCAAATCAACATCAATGAGTGTAAAATCAATGTCTTGGCCTCCTGAAGGGCCTTCATCCTGCATAGACCTCTTGCCTCTGTCATGTACCTGTGCTGATGTCGAAGGTGAGACCCCTTCCATCCCAAGCGAAGATAGTACTCGCGCTGCTGATGAAGGTAACGAGACCCCTTCCACCCCGGGTGGAGATAGTACTCGTCGTGCTGCTGCAAATAAGGCTCCGGTATTTTTCTGATAGGTAACACACACTGGAACACTGATAGGCTCTGTCTCGGGACCCTCAAACTGATGTGAAGGCTCACCCTCATCATGAACAATCTTTGGAGGAGGCTGAGGGGCTGTGAAGAAGTCACGGGAAATAAACTCCTCCCATGCAATGCCCTGCAATCCAAGCTGATGTACCACAATCATCTTGATGAGTGCATAATGATAAATACTATTATGCTGCTGCTCTGGAGTCTTCTTCTGCACAAGAGTAGTCATCCTCTCTATGTTTCGGCACATAAAATATGGAGTGTTCATCATCCGTACTCTCGTGAAATGCATCAACAGTCGGATATGGTATGGATAAAGGCGTGAGAATCTACCCTCGCAACTGAAGTATCTGATGATGAGTTTCATCAATGGCGCATAGGACTCCTTCAGAAACCGGAATGGTAATACCCTGTTGAGTTGCCTCAAATAGCTAGGCCTGATGTAAGGTTCATAATATGCTCTATCCAGCTGTTGTCTCTTATTCCACTCTTCACCTATGTTCGGTATCCCGGTTGCCTGAGAAATGGTTTCTGGTGTCAAGGTGAAGTTCACTCCAACAAGGTTTACATGACCATCACACAAATGTAAAACAAATAGGTGCACCAACTCCTGATGATGCTGAATCTGAGAAATCATCTCACAATACTGAAAACATGAATGTTGCTGAAAGCATGCCATTGCAAGCGGGCAGGCTTGCAACTGAGTCAAGGAAGTGGGCTCTTCTCTGACGTGCTTACCACTTTTATGAGACCTTCTCGGTACATTAAGCTCACTGGTTGAGTCACTGTCTTGCTCATATGATGAATCTGTCTCTGTCATGGTGCTGAAAGCAAGGTGTATGTTTGACTTGTTTGAAAATGATGAATTGGTGTTTGTCTTTCAATACCAAATGTGTACCAAGTAGGAAATGAGGGAGTGTGAGGAAATATTGCAATGGGAAAAAGGACTGTCAAATGAAATTTGAGTGTGAGGGCAGTCACTTGATTATGTTTGGGGATGGGGAATTTTATAAGTGATATGGGAGATGGTAGGGTTTTAGGGATGGGGTATAGGAATAAGTAATATGGGAATGTAAGGGAATCAAGGATTGATAATGATGATAGGATTATGAAGGGGAAGGGATCACAGTTGTGAAATGGAAACTTGGCACCAAAAATACAATTTCAACACACCAATTTAAAACCCTTGGAGCAGTTTCTAATCAGATGATAGGGTTTATCATTTCACCAATCAAACTCTCGAATTCCTCCTTCCAAATAACACCCAACACGAGTAAAAATCAAATAGCAAGGGCGCACAACTTACTTGGATCAAAAGAGTTGAGTCCTTTTTTTTTTAAATTGGGAAGCAGTGATGAAATTTGGGCTTGGAGGCTCTATGCGCTGCGCCTCCTGGATGCGCCGTGACAGTGCAATTTAACACAATGAAAATGGGCCCAATGCGTCGTGTGGCCTATGTGCGCCGCGCCCTCCTTCCTGTGCACCGCGCAACTCCAAACACACAGTCTTTAGTTTTAAACTCACAGTTTCGCCCTTCCACAACTAAGCTCGACTTCTCTGATGCTTCTTGGATGCAAATGGCCTGATAAACATAGAAATATCTTTGTAAAGTCATGGATTTGATTTTTTATTTTGAAAAACCCACCTTTGTAATGTTTTGAAATTGGCATTTTTTTTACTTTTAATACAAACTCTGTTCTGCTCGTTTCCACTTGACTTTTTGGCTGAAATGATGAAACTCTTGGCAATTTTTTGCAGGGATGGTTGGCATTGTATTTCGATAAAGGAGGACCAGGGCTGCCTCTGAATTATTCATGACGGAAAACTTTAAAAATTACATATTTATTACAAACAATAAATTTGACGATTTCTTCTTCAAAACGGAGTTTTGAAGAAGAATCGTTCTCAAGCATTATTGATAATGAAAAATTTGAAATGAAAACTTATTTGGAACCTCCCTCTGGCCTCCTAACATTATTGAACACTCTGAAACACAAAATTTGAGAAACCCTAGACCTAATGACTGAGATGACTCTTTAGTTAACCAAAAGACCAAAACAAGACTATGAATGACTTTGATTTTGATGAACAGACCTGAGCCAGCAGGTACAAGGCATGAGGGGAATGAGTGACAAAGCCCTTCCGTCAGATGATGGCATGCCCCTAATGGAATGCAAATGAATGAGCTGAATGAGACACCTAAAAATGAAATGCAATAAGAGAAATGATCTCTGACGGAGGGATTTAAAGACCAACTCTAACAAGTTCTTTGATGAAGATCCGTCCCTAGTACTTCGCCTTATCTCCTCTTGCACAAGATCTGACCAAAGTCGCTCCCATCCTGGCAATTTCTCCCGAACATTGACAGAGTCCTGATAGGAATTCCAACTCTTTGGAAGCCCAAGGAGAGCCAAGCTCACCAATTCCTCATCATCAACAGTAACCCCCACACTTCCCAGGTCATCCTTACATTGGATGAACTTTGTGAGGTACTTGGGCATACTGTCGCCTTTCTCCATTTTTATGTTTCTGAGTTTGTCCTTGAGCACCAACTTCCTCTGGTCGCTCTTGCTTTGAAATAAATCTGTCAAAGCTTTCCACATCAATATTGGAGAAGCTTTACCATGAAGTTTGGACACTATGTGATCCTTCACACCTTCCAACAGAATCCTTCAACACTTTGTTTTCTTCTTTTGCCATGCGTAAAGTGCGGCAGCATCGCCAGAAGCAGGTTTTGGAATTTCTGCATCTATGAACTCCTTAAACCCATTTTCATCTAACACCGCCTCCATCCTGTCCTTCCATGCAATATAATTCGAGCTTCCCTCGAGGGCATACTCCAATCGCAATCCGTTTAAAGACATCTCAACTTCGACACCAAGAAAACACTACTACAAATTCGAATTCCACCAACACAAAACTCAACCGCTTCAATGTTTTGCAATTGCTCCAATGATCAATATCGCTCTGATACCATGTAGAAATTTGAATAAATGATATGTTATCCACCGATATTCTCCTGATCACACGCTATTTTAACTTCATGCACAATACAGAATCTCTTCTACCATTGATCATTAATTGCGGAAATAAAAACAATCGCATGTGCACATTAAAACCATAAACAATCACACATATGAACACAGTATTTCATGGGAAAGCTTAAAGCTAAAAACCCCCAACTATCTGTATATTATATGTCATAGAGATCATGTAACAATCATCATACAAAGCTCCTCACAAGCTCTCAGTACAATCTCGAATTTCTACACACTAATCAAGCTAGATCTAGCAAAACACATGCTCCAATCTCTGCCACCTGATAGCCTGCCTCTACTACACAATCAATGCTTGAGAATGGATCATAAATAACTTCGAACCACCTGGCTTGTACTGCGCAATCCTTATTGGCATCTCCAATCACTGGTTGTTGCAAATCATGCAACAGTATAGTCACAACTGATAGTCACACTGCTCTTTCACCTATCTCTTCACTGGTCTCCACTGAAAATTTCCATGCACTGAAGTTAACTAATGTATTCTTTAGTTGATTAATGATTTTATAATTAGTGAATTAATTAATAATTAATTCACACCACTCTCACTAGTGTATCAATCAGTTAGACTAGATACAACTAGCTCAACTATCTTTAGCTTAGTTAAACTGAACACAACTCCATTAACTTCCTCAATCAACTCCACCAAACTCTCTCACATGAGTTATAACTAAAGTCTCCATGCAATAGATCCACTTAACCCTCAGAAATAGTGTAATTCCTTCTATCAGCTGTTGTGCCACATCTATACACTTAACTGAAGTGCTCCAAGAGAATAATATAATGTTTATAGTCCAAATATTATTAAGAGCTAATAATATTCGACATATCTATTTTTAGACTGGCAATCTAAAAATAGATTCCTCCCAATATGTCTAAAAATAGAATTCCATCTATTTTTCCAACTTGACCAACCATCTTGCAACTCATAGAATATGATCGACATGTCTAAAAATAGACTTGCGCCAAAAATAGCCTGTGGGCCCACTTAGTGAAGGCGACTCTTTTCACTAAGCTCATCATCTTGTTGCAATCTCAACAAATATGATGATACAGCTTGAGGACAGATGTAAAACAATGGAACTTGCAATGAACAGGTTTATGAAAAAGTTTGATGTATTAAGACAAAAGGGTCTACCTAATCCTCTGGTAATAAGTGATAAACTAATGAGACATGAAGATTATGATAAGAAGATGAGGGAAGTAGCTAAAGAAACTTCCAACAGTTCCTCAATGAAGGGTGTTTCCACAGGAAAAGTTCTCCTTCAGACTTTAGAAAACTTCTTTTACCTCCAGCATGAGGTAAATCACCTTTTTGTAAATAAGCTCATGTTTGCCAAATATTCAGAGGTAGATGAGATTTACCGGAAGATGATGAAGATCAAAATACCATATGAATAAACATGGGAAAAATGGTGTGATTTACTATTATAGGTCAAAGAAAGACAAATGAAAGACGTACAGATGAAAGAAGACATATGAAAGGAACTATCTTTTTGCATAAAGATATTTTATTTTCCTTGAATAAATCGTATTCAGTTGATAGGATATTTGTTGTAACAATTTTTATAAATACTTCATCAATTCGAAGTATCAAGGGTGGATTTATAAATATTTCCATAGTTGATTGATTTATTACCTGAGGGTTATTGTACCATTTCCAATTGACAGAGAGGAAAAGTTATAAAGAAACTTCTTTAAAGGATTCATGTGTTGAGAAATTTCAGTGAAGTATACATTTCAATTGTTCATGTTCTTTTTCTAAGTATTCCATAAACTTATATGTGTTCAAAATTTGAATTTTATAACAGGCATTTTACTGCAGAATTTGTTTAAACCTTACACTCTATTTTGAAATGTTATACATTTCTATGTTTTCTTTTGATATCCGGTTTAGAGAAACCTTAATTTCCCTCTGATCCCGATTGACTTCTTCATTCTTCTTAATTATTTGGTTTAAGGAATTCTTAATTGCTCCTTGATCCCGACTGAAAAATCACTTCACCATTCAGCCTTGAGATCTAATTTTTCTCACCTATCCTGCCCTGTAACACTTTCTTTATAATTTGATTTTATTCTATTTTCAAAGTATATTGACTCCATAGCCTAATGGAAAATGGAAAGGCACCTATTCATCTAAATCATTAATTCCACCAATCAATAAAAATCAATCCAAATTAAGCAAACATAACTAGCCTAAAATCTATTAAACAAACAAAGTTAAATTATTAAGAGAGAGCCCTCTCTAAGTTTAGGAAGGCTAGATCCTAATCTCCAAAATTGGTTGATAGTTACCTTTGATATTTTTTTTAACGCTTAGAAGAACTCTTGGAAATTTCAGAGTGATAACATATTGGTGACCATACTGAGGAGATTCAGTCCCTAGTTAAAATAAATCTTAAAGGAAACAATTTTCCTCATTTTTTCACCTTAAGGTTTTAAAGGGTTGTTAGAATTTATCATTGAAAGTTAAAATTATGGCTTCTAAAAGAACATATTATACCAGGGCTCATCCTGATCCACAACCTGCTACAATTGTTGATGATCCTAATAGAATTTTAAGAAAACCTAAAAAAGTAGAAAGTCTAGGAAGTAGGAGTCAGTTAATCAAATCAAATTGACTTCCTAAGGAGTTACCAAGCATGCAGGATATTCAATTTGATTTATCATTTGAGCATTATTTATTTCGTACCAAATCTGAAAACTAAGTCTATGATACTGTAATAGACCCAAATTTTATTCAATTTATTGAATCAAAGAAGGATATTATACAAATTTATTTAGATCAACAGGTTCTAGACACTTTTGACAAACTTGATGTTTTAACCTCAACTTTGATAAAAGATATAGACGAGGCCTATTTTCAACAGTCAGATGAATTAGCTGCCCTAACTGCTGCTACCCCTAAGCGCTCTACAATATATTCAGAAACTACAAATACATCTTTATTTGGTTCCACCTCATCTATAATATCCACCACAGTTCATTCCACAAAACCATTCATACCTAAACTTCCTCTCCAACCTAACGTTTCAAGCTCATCTTCAAGTGTTTCAAGCTCATCTTCAAGCATTCCAAGTTTATCTTCAAACGTTCCAAGTTCATCTTCAAGCACCACTACTTTACCTCCCAATCAAGATAAATTCTTAACCATGGCAGCCATATATGCCCCTTTACATGTTATGACACAAGATTACCAGAGTAAAAAATTTCAGTTAGATGGTACTGGTCAGTATATTGCTCAACAAAATTTAAATAAAATGACAGATTATTTTGAATTACATGAAGTTGATGAGGTCGATGTACAAATGAGATTATTTGCACAAACATTAGTAGGAGATGTCAAAAAATGGTTCAAATATTTACCTACTAACCATATAGTTGATTTAGCTTCTTTCCACTAGTTCTTTATTAATAGATGGGAAAGAAAAAAAAACCCTCTCCAGATATTATCTAAATATGAGAATATTAGGAGATCTCCTAATGAATCTTTTTAGGATTAATGTCTAGGTTTAACAACATTTATAATGCAATTCCAGTAAATATCATACCTCCACCAGACTTGGCCTTGATTAAATTTCCAAATGGGTTTGATGCTGACATGTCCTATCAATTAAGAGAAAGAAACCCTGCAACTTTAGAACAGAGGCAAAGTGATGTAGTTAGTGTAGAAGCTAACTTACTAGATAAAAGAGCAAGGATGAGGAATGAGAGAAGATTTACCATTAAGGAAGAACCTTCCACTTCAGATATTAAGATAGATAGTTTGGCCAAAAATGTAGAAATACTAATGGATATACTAGAGAACATGGAAAGAAAACCTCAGTGGGAAAATCAGCAAGGTCCCCAAATTAGAAACCCAAACTTTAGGAAAAATCCTAATAATGGTAAATTAAAAGAAGTTGTACTCGATCAATAGATTATACCACCTTTCCAAGAAAATTATGTTGAAAGTTCACAAGAGAATGAAGAAGACCAGGACACCTAGATAAATTTGATGGGAGTAAATAACGAAGATATTGTTTTTCTTACCCAATAATAACAATAATTGTACATGTTACAAAAATTACAATTAGAATATGGAGATTCCTTTGACTACAAACAAGGCTATGAATATGTTATCTACGAAGTTCATAAATAGTATAGTCTTAGAAGAAAAAAGAACACAAAAGTTCATATTAAGAGATTAGTCCAAACCAAAACTAAGAAAAAAATAGAAGCTCATGTGACCAAAACTCTACAAATTCTCCCTAGAGATACTCAGAATACTTCCAACCCAAATATTGTAGACATCACATCAACTGCTACTCAAACTTCAATTGCTATTCAAAATGTTCCAGATAATAAAATTGAAAACAAAACAGTTGACACACAAACTGAATTACCAACTGTTGAGAAAGAAGACAAAAACACACAAACCACATTGGTAAAGATGAAATCATTCAATTAGGAAAAACTCAAATTCCATTCAATATCAAAATTGAGATAGCCAAATTGAAAATACCAGTTCCTTTAATAGAGCTGGTGAAAAATGATTCATATAAAGCACAAATTACTAAAACATTAAACATAGGAGAAGGTGAAGATGTTGTTAACCTCAATGATGATCAACCTGAGTTACTATTTGGTCTTGAAGTAAATGGCAAACATCAACAAGGGGGTGTCCCTCCATTCTACATTAGCCTAAAAATTCATGATAAAATCTTACATAACGCTATGTTGGATTCAGGAGCATCTCATAACTTAATGCCTTAAGCAGTCATGGAAAAATTAAACTTAGACATCACTAGACCCTACAAAGACATGTTCTCCTTTGATTCTAGTCAAGGTAAGTACCTTGGCCTGATAAAAGGCCTACGCGTAACTCTAGTCCAGTGCCCAGAAAATAGTATTATTATGGACATAGTACTTGTTGATATCCCTCCCAAATATTGTATGTTATTATCTCGCTCATGGGGAGAAAAATTACAGGGATCACTATTATTAGACATGTCATATGCTACCATTTCTATGTTTGATCGGAAAAGGAAGCTTTATAGAGAAACCTTAATGAAATTCATGGTCAGTAGTGCAGAAAAACCACAGAATTACCCTATCTATTCTATGCATTCTGATCTAGACTCATTTATCTTATGTAATTCAAACAATGACAAAGATAAAATCACTGTTGTAGAAGAGAAACACAAATAAGTCGATAGTGAAAATATAACTCATGAGTCTATGTAGCATTTAGATTTTGATGGCTCTGTAAATAGATTAGGAGCAGGAGTTGGAGTATGGATCTACAATTTAGAAAATGATCATTTAGAAGGACATGCTTTCAGATTAAATTTCAAATGTACAAATAATATAGAGGAATATGAAGCATTAGTTCTATACCTTCAAATCATAAGAAAACTTGGAGCTAAAAGAGTTTCCATCATGGGAGACTCAAAACTCATTATAAAACAAGTCAAGGGAGAGTATCTTGTTAATAATCCTAGACTTAGATGTTATAGAGAAACCATACTAGACTTAATAAAATGTTTTCTTGAGACTGACTTTGTTGTCATTCCAAGAAAGCAGAATATGCAAGCACATAGATTGGCCACTTTTTCCAGCACACGCAGGTTAGCCTTTCAACCAAGTCATCAGTACAGGGCTGAGGTAAGACATAGACCAACCATACCTGATAATTTGAAGTATTGGAAAATCTTTTCATAAGACTCACAAATTTATAATTTTATGAACTCTGAGGGACAATTTCAAAACTGTAATATAGACACTGAATGTACATTATATTATACCATAAATGACGAGATAGATGTAAATGATGTAAATAAAATAGAATCAAATAGATTCACTAAAGTAGAAATAGAACAATTAGAAACAGTAGAAATTGAGGAATTAATCAATGATGATTCAGAAGTTTAAACCTCAAAGACAACATTTTGCCTAAGGGATTAGCCCCATTAGAAGACCTCTTTGAATCCAATGATGTAGCTAGAAAACCTAAAATGGAGCCTCTAAGGTTAGATATAAAGGAATTCAACTTAGGAACAAAAGAAAATACCAAGCTTATCAAGATATCTAAGACACTACCTCCAGTTGAAAAGTTGAAGTACATTAGCTTGTTTAAAGAGTTCCAAGATATTTTTTCCTGGAATTATGAAGCCCTCAAGTCTTATGATACCAACATCATCCAGCATAAGATACCAATTAAAGAAAATCAGAAGCCCTTTAAACAAAAGCTTAGAATAATTAACCCCGTTCTTATTCCATTAATATAAAAAGAAGTTAAAAGGATGTACGATGCTCAAATCATAGCACCCATTAGATACTCTGATTGGGTCTATAATTTAGTCCCAACTAGAAAGAAAACAGGAGAAATCAAACTCTGTGTTGATTTCAGAAACTTAAACAAAGTATCACTGAATGATAACTATCCCCTCCTTAAAATGGACCACATTCTAAAAAGGGTAGTAGGGTCATCCAAAATTTCATTACTTGATGGATTTTCTGGATACAACCAAATCCTAGTCCAACCTGAAGATCAAGCTAAAAATGCATTCACCACTCTCTGGGGAACTTTCATGTACTTGAAAATGCCCTTTGGACTAATGAATGTTGGAGAAACATTCCAAAGAGCCATGGACATAGCCTTTGTAAAGGAAATCCATGAATTTTTAGTCATTTACCTAGATGATATCATAGTGTTTTCTGAGTCAGACAATAAACATATAGATCATTTAAGAAGAGTATTCATAAAGTGTAGAAAGTTTGGCATATCCTTAAATCATAAAAACTCACTTTTTGGATTAGAAGAAGGAAAAATCATGGTGTTATCACTCTAGTAATTCTAAATTTGTGAGATTTTTTGGTTTTTAGTCAAATAATACTAGAGGTAACCACAAACCAACTTCAAACTCTAGGATCTAGCCTTCCTAGGGTTCAGAGAGGGCTCTCCCTTTAAAATTTTACTTTGTTTTTATTTGTAAATATTAGGCTAGTTATGAATGTGCAACTTTGGTTTGATTTTAGTAAATTTGGTGGGAAAAATCACTTGAAAGGAAGGACAGTGGGAAATCTATTTGTCCATTGGGCTAAGGAGTAAAAATCAAGAAAACGGGACTAGGATCAAGGCTAAAAGGTAAAATGTTTTCAGGGCAAGATAGATAACCCTTGAAGACCTTGGAAAGTTGTTTTTATGAGGTGGTATGATCGGGATAAAGGGCACTTAAGAATCCTTTGATCCAGAAAAGGAAGTAGTAGGAAGAGGTCAAACGAGAGAGGGAGCAATTAAGGGTTACCTACACTGGAAATTAGAGGAAAACATATAAATGATAACTAGTTAAAAAGATGGTGGTTTTAACAAATCCTGTAGTAATGCTCCTAGTTATACATTCAGATTTAGAATAAACATAGATGGATGCATGTATCTAAGAAAGATAACAATGACAAGTGAGGAAATACTTCACTCCAAATAGCTTGTCTTAGGAATCCTGAAGTATGATGCCAATTATTTTGATCCAGCCTGCTAACTCGAAATTTGACACAAAAAAGCTTTGAACTTCAAGAAGAAATGACTATAACAATCCCAACAATTTTATTCCACCCAAAATACTTCTAAAGATGAAGTATTTATACATATTTCTTTACAAAATATCGTAGAAAGCTTCTAGGAATTATCTTAGGAAAATAAAATATCTTTACAACAATAATAGAGACAACTACTTAATAAATCAACAAGTTGTCCTATTTATCCAAAAGAAATAGAAACTATTTTGAGGATAAGATGTAGTTGGCTGCCTTGGTGTCCTCCTTGCTGGCTCTTAGATATTTTTTTGGAATCTGATCTGCCTTGTCTAACACTCTTTCTCTGCTTCTCTTTATTCACTAATACTCTCTAAACTCTGACACTTTTTAACGATAATCAAAAACTGTTTACTACTGTAAAAATTATGTTTTGACTGTAAATCATAAAACAATTTTCTTCTCATTTCATTTGTTTGTCTTTTATCCTTCATAATAAATCTGTAGTGCTTTCTAATTCTCATCTTTAGGAATTTGTATTTTTTTTAATTTCCTGAAGTTTTCATCAGCTTCATTATATCTAGCAAAGGTTGGCTTGATGATAAATAAGTGTTTTATCTCATGTTGCAAGTAGAATAAGTCTTCAAAACTCTTAAGTAACACTTTTCCAGTTGGAATGCCTTGTCCTTGAGGTTTATTTACCTGTTCTTTTGCAAACTCTCTAATCTTATTATCATAGTCATTCTGAGGCATCAGGTTATCATTAATGACCATAATGTCAGGCAATCCTTTTTGTCTCAAATTTGTAAACTTAACCATAAATCTTGTTATGGTAGTATTCATACTTTCACACTTTTATTCAAGTTGCCTCATCAGATTTTTCTTTGTAGTAACTTTCCTAATTTCTAGGATAGTTTTAGTCATGTCTGTAACCTTGAGTTCTTCTAACTCCTTTCTGTTTTTGCTGTTAAGGAAGGTGATCAACCTTAAAGCTTGCTCTGGTTTTTCAGCCAGTTTACTTTGAGTCTTTTGAATTTTTGCTTGTACTTTTAGTAATAACTCTCTTTGCTAAAAAAATACCTAAATAGAAGGCCATACATCATGTATGGCTTCAATAACATTGTTCCAAAGGTTATTTTTGATGTATGACATTTTCTCTTTTAATGTCAATTCCTTCTGAAATTTCTTCAACTCTTCATTCAGTCTGATGGAATTTTGTTCATGTGTCTTTGCATTTATCTGAGCTAATTTGCTTGATTTCTCAAGATTTTCCACCATCTTTGTCAACCTGTTAATCTCATGTCTTTAAATACATTTCTTCCATTTCTTTCACTAATTTGTTGGCCTCATCTGTAGGTTGTACTGATATTGTATATGATTCAGTAGCTGAGTTTGTGGAAGAAGTCACTGGCACTGCAGTAGCCAGTGGTTATTTGGGTGCCAACTTTTCAGCTAAAGTTGAAGGCATTGCTGCAGTGATTACAGGAATAATTGTAGGAATCTCTGGTTCTTTCACTGTTTCCTTCTCCTGGACAAGTTTTTCCATCTGAATCTCCATTTCCTTAACCTAGGCTGTCAACTGAAGAATTAAATTCATCATGTCATCTTTTTCACTCTATTCCTATATGATTTATTTTGTTTGAGGATGTTCACTTTGAGGAAGTTTGACTTGTTTCCTCAAAGCTGTTATATCTTTATTTTTCTTCTTCACCAATAATTCTACCGCTTTGATATTAGGAGGGTCATATCCCACCTGCAACACTAGTTCCTCTAAGGCTTCCATCTTTAGATCCTTGGAATACAATGAGGCTTTGTCCATCTTCATCTGATCTTGCATGTTGGAGATGGTGTTTTGGAGCTTCTGAGCACTCATGGCTTTATTTGTGACAGTAGAATATAACATTTCAGAGATCTTTCTATGGAACTCAATTTGATCAAGAGCATGGATCTTATCTGTCTGGACTTCCAAATCAACTTTCCTATAATCGGCCACTATTTTCGGAGATTTGACTGTGGGCTGCAACACTGACATGATTAGCTTTTGATTAGAATAATCAAATGCAGAAAGGAGCCTATTTTTCACACTTGGAGTCTGTTTGAGATATTGAGAATAAATATTATTTTTTATCTCTTCATTCTTCAGTTTAATCTGCTTATATTTTTCTTTGATATCCAAATATTTTTCCTCAGCTGCCTGTGAGGAAGAGGCTTCCATGCTTTGTTGTCTTTCCATAAACTGTGTGTCTTCATTGTTGATTTGTTCTTCATTTTGATTTTTAGTAGTTGGTTCATTGATAATCACAATAGCAACATTTGTCTCTGGAAAATATGTATTGGTATTTAAAAGCTCTGTTTCTTCCACATCAATTGTTACTTTTCCTTTATCTGCTGAATCTGAATTGGGCCTTTTGTTATATATGAGCTTATACTTGGTTTCAGTTGTAGTTTTTTCCACATAAGCTCCTTCTTCCTTTACTCTTTTAGTGGAATTCTCTGGCTGATTTGCAGTCTCTAAAGTATGACTAGTATTACCTTTGTTCACTACATCTGTTAAGGTGTTTTCAGTCCACTCAATCTGATTTGCAAAATTTTCTATTTCTGGTTTTGCTTCATGGATGAAGGGTGTTAACTTGCATTTAACCCTTATTTTACTCAGGATACCTTGTGGATCATAGTTCCAAGGGAAACTCTCTTCAAATTTGTATTCCAATAATTGCTTAGCTGCCTCTTTTTTTGCATCCCTGTGATTGAAAATAAATGGCCCTATCTGATTCTTTAATTTGAATTGTATCTTCTTCTTAGCTGTCATGAAATTTATAGAATCAGAATTGAGGATCTGCCTGATATACTCCAAGGCAAAGATCCTCATTGAAGGATGTTTGGGTAACTTGTAAGGTAACAAGTTTGATCCAAAGACTCTGATCTCAATATATTTTTCATACAAATACCAGTCACCAACCTTACTCTGCTCTGACAACTACAATATCTTTTTCATTTCTTCATTTATTCTTGGTTTCTCTGCTTTGGTTATCATTTTGATCACTGGATGTAAAAATAACTCCGAAAATTCTGAATAAATGAAATCTGTACATTCTTTCCTGAGCAAGGATGTCCAGAAAATGACAGATAGAGGATTTCCCTCTATGTCAAGTTTTTGGAGAGTAACTGGAAAATTATCTGATTGGAAGTATAAAAACATATGGAAAAGGAAGGAAGTATATCTGAACACTCCCTCAATTTGCAAATTGGTCAATTGATAATGAATATTATCTGCAATGAAACCAGCATAATCAAAGATTACTGATGGTGGTTGACCGGGGAAAAAGTGGATAAGAACCCCAAGATGGACTCATCTGTGTGTTCATCAGTAAAATATCCAAGGATTAAGGAAAGCATGGAAATCACATGTCTTGAACCTTCAGGGAATTTAGCAGTAGAATATGGGGGTTTTAGCTTAGGAATTTCCACATGCAAAGGCATATATTTCTAAAAAATCATGAATCTCTTGGGAAATAATAGGCCAATATACAACTTGGTGAGGGCCTCTATAGACAAAGGGACTGCTTGGGGGTCAGGGTAAAGCTGTAACATCTGGTTAATTGATTCTACAGTAATGGTAAAAAACACTTCTTTATTAGCATTTACAATGGCTCTTTGCTGAGGTACATAATGTTGTTGACATAACCTAATGAATTCCTAGCATGGGTGAGTTAAAGGGGCAAAATCTTTGGGTAAGTGGGATTCCCAAATATTGACTTCTTCTTCATTATCTAATGACTTCTCATAGCACCAGTTATGGATATGTAGCAGGTTAAGTTCAACAATGGGATCTGCTATCTTGTAACCAGTATCAGCTAATGGGATATGTTCAATGTCTATGACTAGGGGTTGTAAATGATTGAAAACAATAGCAGTATTTGAAGTCATGGCAGGGGTTGGTTTAGGCACTTTGGAAGCTTCAGGATTTCTAAAGCTCTTCTTTTTAGACATTTTGGGCTACTTCTACAAGTTTAGACAGTTTGCAGAAGTAATTTACTTTAGCAGACGATTTCTTGGATAAATTTGGCAAAGTGTAGCTTTTTCTTTGGGATTTCTTTCCAGTTAGGTCTGTGAAAGAGGTTTACAAGCTTTTGACTGGTTTAAAACAAGAAACAAGGGTTTCTTGAGTCTCTCACTGAGAAATGGGGCTGAAAGTCTTTTGAAAATAAGTTACAAAGGCTTAAAATACCTGCAGAGGTTTTCTGGTTTGATTTTAAGCTTGAAACAGTTCATAGGATTGGAAAAACTCACAGCTTTCTCTCACAATAGTGCGCAACAGTAAATCAGGGTTTCTGGGAAAAATTTGATAGGGTTTGGCCTGTTTTTGGACTATTTTGACAGTTTCTTTGGTTGTTCTTAAGCTTGGAATTCTTGTTTGTTCTTTTTAAAGGCTTTAAAAATTACTTGCAGGCTCAAATTTCAGAAAAATACCTGTTTGTATGCAGGTATTGGGCTTCGGAATGGTTTCTGAAGTTTTGAATGAGTTGATAACCTTTGCAGATTTTTTGGATAAATGTACAGCTCCTCGATAGTCTTCAATGGTTACAAGGCAGATTTTGCATGCTCTTCAGGCATAAAATGGCGAAAAAAAGGATGTTATTATAGTCATGGAGGCGCGAGCAAAAGGTTAATGTAGAACAGAATAAGAAATGCATGCATTTTGGTATGTTTATTAAACATTTGGTTACATTTAACTATGCATTGAATGAAGGTCACATCGGGCAAGAGCAGTAGTTTCAGACTCAGAGAATTAAAACCGTCAGTGGTTATCGTGCATCATTTGGGTGTTAAGTGGTTTCGACTTGATCCCACACGATCTAATGAGAAATGGGCACGTGGAGGAGAGATAAAACTATGAAACCACCCATTTTGCGCAGATTTGGAGCTTGGGTGATCACGCAACTTTTCTACATGATATTGCGTTTTCACCATTGGATCTCGGGATTAAATACGAAGGGTCCAGATATGTTGGGAAGGTGTGCCGGATTGGGAGTGGGGCCAGAGTTTGTTATATGTGGCGAAAATGGCTTAATATTTATAAAACTGTGTTTTAATAAAGTTTAAACCTTAGGCTTTATGTAATATGTTGTGGGGTTTATTGTTAAATTCAAACATTTATACAATGTCTCAATCAATGTATTGGCGATGTTAAATATTATATAGATTATTCAAACCTTTGACATATGTTTGAACACTATAGGGGGAAGGATTATTTTTTATAGATAGGTTTAGACCAATGGGTTTTTAGGGTGAGATTTTATATTGAGGATGTGGAATATTAAACTTTGGTTTAAACTTAAAATAAAGGGTTTGGGGGTTTATTTTAAATATAAGGGAATTAATATCATACGGGTAGGTGTATTTTTAGGGATTTAATAGTTTTAGTTAGAGGTTAATATGAAAAAGGGTAGTGAAATGGAAACAAAATACATGTTAAGCTCTAAGTAAAGTGTAAACCATAGACAAACTAAAGCATTGTTGTCTTTTTAATATTATTTCACTTATACTTAAGATAAATGCATTTTGAGGATTTATGAATGAATTTTTGAAAGGGAATGAGATTAGCTATTTAGGGTTTAGATTTTACTAAGTTAAAATGGGTTTTTACTTAGGAAAAAGGGATCATGATTTATGAATGAAGGGTAAACATTGATGAATGTGGGTCTAGTGTGGGAATTCAATATTTTTAGCTAACCAGTCATCGAGCCTTGGGTCCGGTCCCAACAAAAGTCATAAAAATGCTTTGAGCCTTTTTGACTGATAGTTTAGAATACTGAATACTTGTAGGGGAGGGGAAATTAGTGATTTTTTCCCAATGATTATTTATTACATGATTTCTCAACTGCTTTCTACCTACCCATCTATATTTCTAACATTTTTACTTCATTTTCATGGGTGCATTTAGGCTTGCAACCCTAAAAAAAATTTGTTTGAAATCACAAAATTATCTAATTCTACCTTATTTCATCCGAGGGCTCAGATTAAACTGTTGAGATCCTCATTATTCTCTACCTATCTACTGATTTGTCAAGTTTAAACTGTATGACAAATCTTTATTCTCTATTTAAAACATGAAATTGAAAGCATGAAAAGTTAAGATTAAACTGTTTAACTGATCATGGATTATGGCATTTATTGAAACTTTGCACATAATCATTATTCTTGCAGTAAAAGTAAAAGTAGTGGCATTTGGACTTGCTCACTTTCAGGTCTTATTTCTCAGTTTTCTTTTGGGGTCTATATTTTTCTAAGTCCTTTGATCTTTCTTTTAGGACTTTTTACCCTCTTTTTGGCTTTTTTATTATTTTTCATTTTTTCAAAATATGGGAAGAAAACTTGCAGAAAGCAGGGTATGTACATATTTACATGACTATCAAAGTCAATTCAAAATTTTATGAACCCTATTATTATAGGACCCTAACAATGGCTCCACATGGAGATGTCATTTCCTAGTGAAATGTCAATAACTTTAAGACTAGTAGCCTTTGGAATTTGACTATGATGACCCTGTAAATGTCTTCTGATATCTGCAATTTATTCATACTTATGATATTTACCTCTCAAATCTTAGGGCCTTTTCTCCAAGCTTGAACTTTTTTAGGGAAACATCCAATCCAATCTAAACTTTGCAATGTATATGTACATTGATCAAAGTGAATAAAAACTAATTATTTGTTAACTCATGAGAGTAGTAGTGCTTCAACATTCTACCATTTACTGGTCCTTCTTGCAGATATGTTCCATCCATTTCTTTCAAAAAGAAAGCATTATTACCTCTATATCCATAAATCACATATGGTCCTTTCCACAGAAAATCAAATTTTCCATGTTTACCTTTGTCTTCTCTTCTGGAATCCCACTTTAACACTTTATCTCCAATGTAGAAATCATCCTCTTTACTCTTTTTATCAAAAAATTTCTTGATTTTATCCTGAATGACTTGAGATTTGATATAAACTTCTTCCCTTGTTTGTTTCAAGTGAATAGTTTGATTGATCCTTCTTTGAATGTCATTTGTTTCAACCTGTAACTCTTGGATAATTTTCATCACTGGTACACCTAGGGAGGATGGAAAAACAACATCTATTCCATAAACAAGCTGGTGGGGGGAAGTACCAATGGATTTTTTAGTAGTAAGTCTATATGCCCATAAGGCATTGACTAACTTCTTATTCCAAGTCTTTTTATTATCTTCAAGTAACTTTTTGATAATGTTTACCAGGCTCTTGTTTGAGGATTCAGCTAGGCCATTACCGTGGGGGTAATATGCAGTAGAATGATCTAAGGTAATATGGTATTTGTGGAAAAAGTCAATCATTTTCTTGGATTTGAATGTTGTTGCATTGTAAGTAATTATCTTTTGGGGACATCCAAATCTTGAAAGAATGTTGTTTTCTAGGAAAGAGATAATGACAGTATCTATGGCTTGTCTGGAGGGTATGGCTTCAATACACTTGGTAAAATAATTAGTGGTTGTCAAAATCCACTTATGTTGGCCTGAAGAAGGAGGGTGAATTTCACCAATGAAGTCTAAACCCCATTTTTGAAATGGAATTTCAGTTGAAATAGGCTTTAAGGAGAGGGGTAATAATTTCTTCTTACCCTAAAAAATTTGGCACTTGTGACAGGAATTTACATACTCTTTGACATCAACAAACAAAGTAGGCCAGTAAAAACCAGCTCTCAGGATCTTGTCGGCAGTATTTTTCTAGTATAGATGTCCTCTACAATTACCTGCATGAAATTATTAAAGTATTTTGTCAGCTTCTTCCTTTAATAAACAATTTAATAAAATCCCAGTATGATCTCTCCAAAAAAGTACATTGTCTAAAATACAAAATCTTACTACCTTTAGTTTTAAAAATCTAGCTTTGGTTCTTGAGAATCCAGAAGGAGATTGTAAGTTTAGAAGTAAAAATATGATATCTGTATACCAAGGTGAGTCTGAGAAAGCTTCACTGATCGTTGGAGTCACCATCTCTTCCTCATCATCTACTTGGGTAATAAAATTTATGTCTAGGGCATTACTGTTAGATTCAACAATAAGTCTGGCTAATCCTTGACCTTTGATGAGTTTTGTGGGTTTTATCTCTATGTCATATTTTAAGATAGTGTAAATCCAATTACCTCTTCTTCCATCAGGACCATCCTGAGTAAGAATGTCTTTTACTATAGAATTTGGGACATAGGCAATGATATGAGAGTAAAGAATATAAACTCTGCAGTCTTTAATGGCCTTAACCAAAGCTAAGGCTTGTTTCTCCATGATGTTGTACTTAAAATGGGAATCTCTAAGGGTCTTACTAAAGAAAGCTATGGGCTGTTCAAATCCTTGGTCATTTTTCTGCAGTAAATTTGCAGCAATGGTCTGTTCTGAAGCAAATGAAAAAATTATGAAATATTTCTAAAGTCAGGACTTATTAGGACTGGAGTTTTGGTTAAGGCCTGTTTGATGGAGTCAAATGACTGTTTGGCCTCAACAGTCCATTTAAGAATTGAACCTTTGTTAAGCATGTTATTTAGTTCTCTAATTATCTCAGCTAAATTGGATATAAATCTTCTTAAAAAATTAATCTTACCTAAAAAGGCTTGTAACTCTTTGATGTTTCTTGGTGGACTGATGTTAAGAATTTCTTCTATCCTAGCAGGATCTATTCTGATTCCTTCTTTAGAAATTATCTGTCCAAGTAAATTTCCTTCTTCTAATCCAAATAAAATTTTCTTAGGGTTTAAAGAGATGCAACCTGCATTTAATAAAAACTTGTCTCAAATGATCCAAGTGTTCATTATCAGTTTTGGAAAATACAGTAATGTCATCTAAGTAAATTGCTAAGAAATCATGTATTTCCTTTGCAAAAGCTATGTCCATAGTCCTTTGAAAGGTTTCTCCTGCATTCATTAGACCAAAAGGCATTTTTACATACATAAAAGTGCCCCAAGGAGTAGTAAATGTTGTTTTGGCCTTATCTTCTTTTTGGACTAAAATCTGGTTGTATCTTGAAAAACCATCTAAAAGTGACATCCTAGAAAAGCCAACTACCCTTTGTAATATATGATCCATTTTAGGTAAAGGGTAATTATCTCTCAAGGACACTTTTTTTAGATTCCTAAAGTCGACACATAATCTAATCTCTCTTGTTTTCTTTCTTGTTGGAACTAGGTTGGAAACCCAATCAGGATATCTAATTGGCGCAATTATCTGTGCATCATATATTCTTTTCACCTCTTTTTCTATCAAAGGTAATAAAACAGGGTTAATTCTTCTCAACTTTTGTTTAAAGGGCTTTTGATCTTCTTTTATTGGAATTTTATGTTGGATTATGCTGGTATCATAGGATTTGAGATCCTCATAACTCCAAGCAAAAACATTTTGATATTCCTTTAAAAGAGTAATATATTTTTCTTTTTCTTGTTGAGGTAATGTTTTGGAAAGTTTGATTATTTTGGGTTTTAACTCTATAGAAATATTGCATTCTTCTATATCAGGTCTAACTGGCTCCATTTTGGGTTTTCTAGCTACATCATTTGAGTCAAAAAGATCTTCTAAGGGAGTTAAACCTTTGGGTAAGAAATTATCTTTAAGATTCAATATGTCAGATTCATCATCAATAATTTCTTCAATCTCCACTTTCTCTAAGCTATCTATATTTGATTGACTAAATCTAGTTGGTTTAGCAAACTTTACTTTATTTACACCTAAGTTATTCAAATCTATTTCACAATCTAAATCTTGATTTATAATACAATCTATGTCTATCTTACAGTTCTGAAACTCACCTTTATTGTTCACAAACTTGTAAATCTATTCATCTTGAGAGAAAATTTGCCAATACTTAAGGTTGTTTGGAATTATTGGCCTATGCTTGACTTCAGTAGTATATCTGTGATTAGGTTGGAATGGTAAATTGCATGTACTAGAAAAGGTTGCTAGACAATGAGCCTCTATATATTTTTTTTCTAGGTGGAGCAGCAAATTTACATTCCAATAAATCATCAGTTAAATCTATTATAGTGTCTCTATATCTGCTTAGTCTAGGATTGTAAACAGAATATACTCCATTTACTTGTTTTAAGATCAACTCTGAATCTCCCATGATTAGTATTCTTTTGTCTCCTGAGTTCCTAATAATTTGGAGTCCTAAGATGAGGGCTTCATACTCATCCATATTATTGGTAAATTTGAAATTTAGCCTGAAAGCATGTCCTTCTGAGTGATTAGTCTCCATGTTGGTTATCTAAACTCCTGCTCCTGCTCCTAACTTATTTATTGAACCATCAAAGTTTAAATGCCATAAATATTCATGAAAAATATTATCATTGTTTGGTGTTTTCTTTTTATCTATTAGTTCAGTTTGGATTTCATTAGTTTCAGAGATACATAAGATAAAGGAGTCAAGGTCAGTTGGTGTAGAGTAAATTGGATAATTTATAGATCTTTCTACACTACTAACCATGTACTTCATCAATGTTTCCCTATATAACTTCTTAGGCTGGCCAAAAACTAATATAGTAGCATAAACCATGTCCAATTGTAGAGATCCCTATAACTTTGTTCCCCATGAGCGAGAAATTAACATTCCATATTTAGGTGGGATATCAACTACTACAATGTCCATTAATATACTCTTACCAGGATATTGAACTAGTATTACACAAAAATATTTGATTAAACCTAGGCATTTAACTTTACTTGAATCAAATGAAAACAAATCTTTGTAGGGACTTGTGATTTCTAAATTCAGAGTTTTCATTATGGATTTAGGCATTAGATTATGGGAAGCTTCTGAATATAGCATAGCATTGTGTAAAATTTGATCATGAATGGTAAGATTGATATAAAATGGAGGAACTACTCCATCTTCATGTTTTCCATTCACATCTGTGCCAAAAATCAACTCTGTATGATCATCATTTAGATTTATGGAATCTTCTCCATCATTTATATTTAATGTTTCAGTTATGGTTGATTTATACATGTCACGTTTTACCAATTTTGTTAGAGGAATTGGTATTTTTAGCTTTGCAATTTCAGATTGTATGTTGGATGTAGGTTGATATTTTCTTATTTGAATCAATTCTTCTTTGGTAACTGTAGTTTGTGTTGCTTTGTCTTGTTTTTCTACAGTTATGTTTTCATTTTCAAGTGGTTTAACATTCTCTGTTTGAGTCTCTTGTGTTTTATTGCTCCTAATTTTCTTTTCAGGGATTGCTTGTGAAGCAGTAGATGTTTTTTTCAAATTTAGAATTATCAGCAGACGTTTTTGAAGTAGCATTTTTTGGATCCACTGATTTAGGATCAATAGAGGGTATTTTAGGATCTAAATTTGTTGTTTTAACAGAATTAGAAGCTTTAGCAGCAATAGTTTTATGTGAATCTTTTGTAGCTTGAGCAACTTCATCAGTAATGTCAACAATTTTAGGGCTTGATGCATTTTTAGGACTAGAAATGTTTTGGGAAGAACTAGAGTTTCGCTTATTTTCCCTTGGGATAATTTGCATAACTTTTGTTTTGGGAGCTTCTACTGTTTTCTTATTATGAGTTTGGGAAGTTTTCTTGGTGGAAGACTCATTTTTTTTTTTATTTCTAAGGTTATATTTACTGTGTATTTCATTTATAGCATAATCATAACCTTGTTTATAATGAAAGGATTCACTTGATTCTAATTTGAGTTGTTGGGGTTCAAATAACTCCTTATCTTCCTGAGTGAGAAAAATAGTATTATTATCATCTATTCCCATTATATTTATTGCATCCTAATCATCATCATTATTCTGAGAACTTTTAGCATAGTTCTCTTGGAAGGGGGGCATTATTCTTTGGTCTGGGGCCGTTTCTTTTTCTTTTCCTGAATTTGTGTTTTTTTCTAAAATTGAGATTTCTGATTTGCTGTTGATTATCCCATTGAGGTCTCCTTTCTATGTTGTCTAGTATATCCATTATCCTGTCTAAATTTTTAGGTAACATGTCTATTTTTGAGTCTGAATTGGAAGTTTCTTCTTTAATGGTCACTCTTCTCCCATTTCTTAGTCTAGCTTTTCTGGCTAAAATGTTTACTTCTACACTAACAACATCTGTTTACATTCTTTCTAAGGTTTCTGCATTTATTTCCCTCAACTGATAAGCCATGTCCATGTCAAATCCATCAGGGAATTTGAGTAGGACAATATTAGGGGTGGTTTTAATATTTGCAGGGATGGAATTGTAAAAACTGTTATATCTAGTGTAGTAGTCTTGGACTGACTCATTTGGAGCTCTTCTCATGGCATCAAATTCAGACAATATCTAGAGTGGATTCTTTTTATTTTCCCATTTATTTAAAAACAATCTATGAAACACAGCTAAATCAGTTAAACTACCAACAGCAAGACCTCTAAACCACTTCTTAACTTCTCCTATTAATGTTTGTGCAAATAACCTCATTTGAACATCAGAATCATCAATCTCATGAAGTTCAAAGAAGTCTGTCATTTTAGTTATGTGTTGTTGAGATGTATAATGGGTAGTGGCATCAAACTGTGGTATCTTACTCTGATAGTCTTGAGGCATGTCATGAAGCTGTTGTGGTAGAGAAGGGGAGCATACCTAGTAGCCATCGCTTGAAGTTTAGCTTGGCTAGGAGGCAAAGTAGAAGTGCTTGGCGCTAAACTGGAAGTGATAGCTTATGAACTAAAATCTATAGTTGAAGTGATGGGAAATGAAATTGAAATGTATGTGGAACTACTAGGGAATGAGGATGATGTGTTTAAAAAATCAAAATGTGAGCTAATGGATATAGGGGATGAAGTGAGTGGTGGAAAAAGTACTCTAGGTTGTAAAGGTAATTTTGGGATAAATTGATCTATAGATGTGGTAGTATTGGAAGCTATATATGATGTAGCAACATATAGAGATGAATCTAAAGTTGGCATTATGGTGGAAGGTAACTGTGAAACTAAATGCTTAGTGGTATAGGCTAATAATTGAGCTAATTCAATAACTTCATCAGTATCTTTGAGAATAGTAGTATTAAGTTCAATTTTAGTCTGATATTCAACTTTCTTTGATTTAGATTCTACTGTAATATATTTATGTTTTGTTTCCAAGAATGAAATAAAAATAGGGTCTATAACAGCAGTATAAATATCACTTTCAAATTGACTTCTAACTAAAGAATGCTCAAATTTCAAATCAAAATCTATATCTTTCAAACTTACTAATTCTTGTGGTAATGAATTACCTCTTTTTAATGAAACTTCAGATTCTAAATTTTCTATCCATTTTTTCTTTTTGCCAATTCGGTCTGGGTTGTCTACTATAATAGCAGGTTTAGGATCCGGGTTAGACCTGGTATAATAAACTTTCCTAGAAGCCAGAATTATTGTTTTTTAATACCCACAACTTGTAAAAGCAATCTTAAAGTAAAAGGATGTATAAAATTATTTTCTTTAAGACTAGTTTTATGACTGAGGATTGGTTAGTTCCCTAGTATGGTCGCCATTAATGTTATCACTCTAGTAATTATAAAGTTGTGAGATTTTTTGGTTTTTAGTCAAAGAATACTAGAGGTAACCACAGACCAACTTCAAACTCTAGGATCTAGCCTTCCTAGGGTTCAAAGAGGCCTCTCTCTTTAAATTTTTACTTTGTTTTGATTTGTAAATATTAGGCTAGTTATGAATGTGCAGCTTTGGTTTTTTTTTGGTAGATTTGGTGGGAAAAATCACTTGAAAGGAAGGATAGTGGGAAATCTATTTGTCCATTGGGCTAAGGAGTCAAAATCAAGAAAATAGGACTTGGATCAAGGCTAAAAGGTCAAATGTTTTTAGGGAAAGATAGATAACCCTTGAAGATCTTGGAAAGTTGTTTTTATGAGGTGGTATGATCGAGATAAAGGGAACTTAAGAATCCTTTGATCCAGAAAAGGAAGTAGTAGGAAGAGGTCAAACGAGAGAGGGAGCAATTAAGGGTTCCCTACACTAGAAATCAGAGGAAAACATATAAATGATAACTAGTTAAAAACAAGGTGCTTTTAACAAATCCTGTAGTTATGCTCCTAGTTATACATTCAGATTTAGAATAAACATAGATGAATGCATGTAACTAAGAAAGATAACAATGACAAGTGAGGAAATACTTCACTCCAAATAGCTCATCACAGGAATCCTGAAGTATGATGCCAATTGTTTTGATCTAGCCTACTAACTCGAATTTTGACACACAAAAGCTTTGAAGTCCAAGAAGAAATGACTATAACAATCCTAACAATTTTATTCCACCCAAATTACTTCTAAATATGAAGTATTTATACATATTTCTTTACAAAATATCCTAGAAAGCTTCTAGGAATTATCTTAGGAAAATAAAATATCTTTACAACAATAATAGAGATAATTTCTTAACAAATCAACAAGCTGTCCTATTTATCCAAAAGAAATAGAAACTGTTTTGAGGATAAGATGCAGTTGGCTGCCTTGGTGTCCTCCTTGCTGGCTCTTAGATATTTTTTTGGAATCTGATCTGCCTTGTCTAATACTCTTTCTCATATTCTCTTTATTCACTGATACTCTCTAAACTCTGACACTTTTTAACCATAATCAAAAACTATTTACTGCTGTAAAAATTATGTTTTGACTGTAAATCAGAAAACAATTTTCTTCTTATTTCATATATTTGTCTTTTATCCTTCATAATAAACCTGTGAGTGCTTGCCAATTCTCGTCTTTAGGAATTTGTATTTTTTTTAATTTCCTGAAGTTTTCATAAGCTTCGGTATATCTAGAAAAGGTTGGCTTGATGATAAACAAGTGTTTTATCTCATGTTGCAAGTAGAATAAGTCTTCAAAACTCTTAAGTAACACTTTTCCAGTTGGAATGCCTTGTCCTTGAGGTTTATTTACCTGTCCTTTTGCAAACTCTCTAATCTTCTTATCATAGTCATTCTAAGGCATCATTTTATCATATTAATGACCATAATGTCAGGCAATCCTTTTTCTCTCAAATTTTTAAACTTAACCATAAATATGGTTATGGTAGTATTCATACTTTCACACTTGTCTTCAAGTTGCCTCATCAGATTTTTCTTTGCAGTAACTTTCCTAATTTCTAGGATAGTTTCAGTCTTGTTTGTAATCTTGAGTTCTTCTAACTCCTGTTTGTTTTTGTTTTTAAGGAAGGTGATCAACCTTAAAGCTTGCTCTGGTTTGTCAACCAGTTCACTTTGAGAATTTTGAGTTTCTGCTTGTGATTTTAGTAATAACTCTCTTTGCTAAAAAATTACCTGAATTGAAGGCCATATATCATGTATGGCTTCAATAACATTATTCCAAAGGTGATTTTTGATATATGATATTTTCTCTTTTAATGTCAATTCCTTCTACAATTTCTTCAACTCTTCATTCAGTCTGATGGCATTTTGTTCATGTGTCTTTGCATTTATTTGAGCTAATTTACTTGATTTCTCAAGATTTTCCACCATCTTTGTCAACCTGTTAATCTCATTTGTCTTTAAAGAAAATTCTTCCATTGCTTTCACTAATTTTTTGGCCTCATATGTAGGTTGTACTGTTGTTGTAGATGATTCAGTAGCTGAGGTTGTGGAAGAAGTCACTGGCATTGCAGTAGCCATTAGTTCTTTGGGTGCCAACTTTTCAGCTAAAGTTGAAGGCACTGCTACAATGATTATAGGAATAACTATAGGAATCTATGGTTCTTTCAGTATTTCCTTCTCCTGGACAAGTTTTTCCATCTGAATCTCCATTTCCTTAACCTGGGCTGTCAACTGAAGAATTAAATTCATCATGTCAGCTTTTTCACTCTGTTCCTGTATGATTTCTTTTGTTTGAGGATGTTCACTTTAAGGAAGTTTGAGTTGTTTCCTAAAAGCTGTTATATCTTCATTTTTCTTCTTCACCAATAATTATGCCGCTTTGATATTATCAGGGGCATATCCCACCTACAACACTAGTTCTTCTAAGGCTTTTATTCTTAGATCCTTGGCATACAATGAGGCTTTGTCCATATTCATCTGATCTTGCATGTTGGAGATGGTGTTTTGGAGCTTCTAAGCACTCATGGCTTTATTTGTGATAGTAGAATATAACATTTCAGAGGTTTTTCTATGGAACTCAATTTGATAAAGAGCATGGATCTTATCTGTTTGGACTTCCAAATCAACTTTCTTATAATCGGCCACTATTTTCAGAGATTTGACTGTGGGATGCAACACTGACATGATTAGATTTTGATTAGAATAATCAAATGCAGAAAGGATCATGTTTTGCACACTTGGAGTCTGTTTGAGATATTGAGAATAAATATTATTTTTTATCTCTTCATTCTTCAGCTTAATCTACTTATATTTTTCTTTGATATCCAAATATTTTTCCTTAGCTGCCTGTGAGGAAGAGGCTTCCATGCTTTGTTGTATTTCCATCAACTGTGTGTCTTCATTGTTGATTTGTTCTTCATTCTGATTTTTAGTAGTTGGTTCATTGATAATCACAGTAGCAACATTTGTCTCTGGAAAATCTGTATTGGTATTTAAAAGCTCTGTTTCTTCCACACCAATTGTTACTTTTACTTTACCTGTTGAATCTAACTTGGGCCTTTTGTAATATATGAGCTTGAACTTGGTTTCGGTTGTAGTTTCTGCCACATAGGCTCCTTCTTCCCTTACTCTTTTAGTGGACTTCCCTGGATGATTTGCAGTCTCTAAAGTATGACTAGTATTACCTTTGTTCATTGCATCTGTTAAGGTGTTTTCAGTCAACTCAATCTGATTTGAAAATTTTTCTATTTTTGGTTTTGCTTCATGGATGAAGGGTGTTAACTTACATTTAACCCTTAGTTTACTCAGAATCCCTTGTGGATCGTAGTTCCAAGGGAAACTCTCTTCAAATTTGTATTCCAATAATTGCTTAGCTGCCTCTTTTTTTGCATCCATGTGATTGCAAATAAATGGCCCTATCTGATTATTTAATTTGAATTGTGTCTTCTTCTTAGCTGCCATGAAATTTATAGAATCAGAATTGAGGATCTGCCTGATATACTCCAAGGCAAAGATCCTCATTAAAGGATGTTTAGGTAACTTGTAAGGTAACAATTTTGACCCAAAGACTCCGATCTCAGTGTATTTTTTATACAAATACCAGTCACCAACCTTACTCTGCTCTGACAACTGCAATATCTTTTTCATTTCTTCATTTGTTCTTGGTTTCTCTGCTTTGGTTAAAATTTTGATCACTGGATGTAAAAATAACTCCGAAAATTCTGAATAACTGAAATCTGTACATTCTTTCCTGAGCAAGGATGTACAAAAAATGACAAATAGAGGATTTCCCTCTATGTCAAGTTTTTGGAGAGTAAATGGAAAATTATCTGATTGGAAGTATAAAAACATATGGAAAAGGAAGGAAGTATATCTGAACACTCCCTCAATTTGCAAATTGGTCAATTGATAATGAATATTATCTGCAATGAAACCAGCATAATCAAAGATTACTGATGGTGGTTGACCGGGGAAGAAGTGGATAAGAACCCCAAGATGGACTCATATGTGTGTTCATCAGTAAAATATCCAAAGATGAAGGAAAGCATGGAAATCACATGTCTTGAACTTTCAAGGAATTTAGCAGTAGAATATGGGGGATTTAGATTAGGAATTTCTACATGCAAAGGCATAAATGTCTGAAAAATCATGAATCTCTTGGGAAAATATAGGCCAATATATAACTTGGTGAGGGCCTCTATAGAAAAGGGGACTGCTTGGGGGTCAGGCTCAAGCTGTAACATTTGGTTGATTTATTCTGCAGTAATGGTAAAAATCACTTCTTTATTGGCATTTACAATGGCTCTTTGCTGAGGTACATAATGTTGTTGACATAACCTAATGTCTTCCTGGAATGGGTGAGTTAAAGGGAAAAAATATTTGGGCAAGTGGGATTCGCAAATATGGACTTCTTCTTCATTATCTAATGACTTCTCATAATACTAATTATGGATATCTAGTAGGTTAAATTCAACAATGGGATCTTCTATCTTGTAATCATTATCAGCTAATGGGATATGTTCAATGTCTATGACTGGGGGTTGTAAAGGATTGACAACAATAGCAGTATTTGAAGTCATGGCAGGGGTTGGTTTAGGCACTTAGGAATCTTCAGGCTTGCTATAGCTCTACTTTTTAGGCATTTTGGGCTACTTCTGCAAGTTTTGACAGTTTGTAGAAGTAATTTACTTTAGCAGAGGATTTCTTGGATAAATTTTGCAAAGTGTAGCTTTTTCTTTGGGCTTTCTTTCCAATTAGGTCTATGAGAGAGGTTTATAGGCTTTTGACTGGTTTAAAACAAGAAACAAGGGTTTATTGAGTCCCTCATTGAGAAATGGACCTGAAAGTCTTTTTAAAATAAGTTACAAAGGCTTAGGATACCTGCAGAGGTTTTCTGGTTTTATTTTAAGCTTGAAACAGTTCATAGGATTGGAAAAACTCATAGCTTTCTCTCACAATAGTGCGCAGCAATAAAAAATGGTTTCTGGGAAATATTTGACAGGGTTTGGCCTGTTTTTGGACTATTTTGACAACTTCTTTGGCTAGTTCTTAAGCTTGGAATGCTTGTTTGTTCTTTTTAAATGTTTTAAAAATTACTTGCAGGCTCAAATTTCAAAAAAAATAACTATTTGTATGCACGTATTTTGCTTTGGAATGGTTTCTGAAGTTTTGAATGAGTTGATAACCTCTGAAGATTTTCTGGAGAAATGTACAGCTCCTCGATAGTCTTCAATGGTTACAGGGAAAATTTTGCAGGCTCTTTGGGCATAAAATGGCGAAAAGAAGGATGTTATTACAGTGAGGGAGGCACGAGGAAAAGGTTAATGCAGAACATAATAAGAAATACATGCATTTTGGTATGTTTATTAAACATTTGGTTACATTTAACTCTGCATTGAATGAAGGTCACATTGGGCGGGAGCAGTGGTTTCGGACTCGGAGGATCAAAACCGTCAGTGGTTATCAACCAACATTTGGGCAGTAAGTGGTTTCGGCTTGAACCCACGTGATCCAATGAGAAATGGGCACGTGGAGGAGAGATAAAATTATGAAACCACCCATTTCACGCAGATTTGGAGCTTGGGTGATCGCGCAACTTTTCTACGCGATATTGCGTTTTCACCGTTGGATCTCAGGATTAAATGTGAAGGGTCCAGATCTGCTGGGAAGGTGCGTCGGACTTGGAGTGGGGCCAGAGTTTTTCATATGCGATGGAAATGGCTTAATCTTTATAAAACTGTGTTTTAATAAAGTTTAAACCTTAGGCTTTATGTAATATGTGGCGGGGGTTTAAGATTTATTATTAAATTAAAACATTTATACAATGTTTCAATCAATGTATTGGCGCTGTTAAATATTATATAGATTATTCAAACCTTTGACATATGTTTGATAGGGCGAGATTTTATATTGCGGATGTGGAATATTAAACTTTGGTTTAAACTTAAAATAAAGGGTTTGGGGGTTTATTTTAAATATAAGGGAATTAATATCATACGGGTAGGTGTATTTTTAGGGATTTAATAGTTTTAGTTAGAGGTTAATATGAAAAAGGGTAGTGAAATGGAAACAAAATACATGTTAATCTCTAAGTAAAGTGTAAATCATAGACAAAGTAAAGCATTGTTGTCTTTTTAATATTATTTCACTTATACTTAAGATAAATTCATTTTGAGGATTTATGAATGAATTTTTGAAAGGGAATGAGATTAGCTATTTAGGGTTTAGATTTTACTAAGTTAAAATGGGTTTTTACTTAGGAAAAAGGGATCATGATTTATGAATGAAGGGTAAACGTTGATGAATGTGGGTCTAGTGTGGGAATTAAATATTTTTAGCTAACCAGTCATCGAGCCTTGGGTCCAGTCCCAACAAAAGTCATAGAAATGCTTTCAGCCTTTTTTACTGATAGTTTAGAATACTGAATACTTGTAGGGGAGGGGAAATTAGTGATTTTTTCTTGATGATTCTTTATTACATGATTGCTCAACTGCTTTCTACCTACCCATCTGTATTTCTAACATTTTTACTTCATTTTCATGGGTGCATTTAGGCTTGCAACCCTAAAACATTTTTGTTTCAAAGCACAAAACTATCTAAGCCTACCTTATTTCATCCGAGGGCTCAGATTAAACTGTTGAGCTCCTCATTATTCTTTACCTATCTACTGATTTGTCAAGTTTAAACTGTATGACAAATCTTTATTCTCTATCTAAAACATGAAATTGAAAGCATGAAAAGTTAATATTAAACTGTTTAACTGATCATGGATTATGGCATTTATTGACACTCTGCATATAATCATTATTATTGCAATAAAATTAAAAGTAGTGGCATTTGGACTTGCTCACTTTCAGGTCTTATTTCTCAGTTTTCTTTTGCAATCTATATTTTTCTAAGTCCTTTGATCTTTCTTTTAGGACTTTTTACTCTCTTTTTGGTTTTTTTATTATTTTTCATTTTTTCAAAATATGGGAAAACAACTTGCAGAAAGAAAGGTATTTACATATTTACAAGACTATCAAAGTCAATTCAAAATTTTGTGAACCCTATTATTATAGGACCCTAACACATGGGACACATCATTTCGAAAGAAGGCATTAGAAATGATCTAGCTAGAATAGAAACAATCCTAAATATCAGTCATTTTAGAAACATTATAGAATTACAAGAATTTTTAGGAAAACTATATTTTCATATAAGATTCATCCCTAACTTAGCATAACTAATTAGAAACTTAAATAACATGTTAAAAAAGGATTTAATAATTAGGTGGATAGTAGAGGCTAAGCAGTCTTTTGAAGTAGTCAAAGAAGCACTTACTAAAACACCTATCCTCATAAGTCCTAATATTAACAAGGATTTCATAATTTTTTCATTTGCTTCAGAACACACCATTGCAACAGTCTTGTTGCAAAAGAATTATGAGGGCCTTGAAAAATCCATTGCTTTCTTCAGTAAAACTTTGAGAGATGCAACACTAAAGTATAATATCATGGAAAAACAAGCTCTTTCTTTATTGAAAGCCATAAAATATTTCAAAGTGTACATTATATACTCTCACATAATAGCATATGTTCCAAACTCAGTGGTAAAGAAAATTCTAACTCAGAATGGGCTTGATGGAAAAAGACGCAAATGGATTCCCACAATACTAGAAAATTAATCAAAGGCCAAGGTTTGGCCAAACTCATGGTTGAATCGAACTGTCAAGCCTTAGATATAAATTTCATTGTTGCCCTAGATGATTAGGAAGAGATGGCGACTCCACAAATCAGTGAAGCTTTCATAGATTCACCCTAGTATGCAGACCTTACATTTGTTTTACTCAACTTACAAGCTCCTCTTGGTTTATATAGAACCAAAAATAGATTCCTAAAAATGAAAGCAATGAAGTATTGTATTTTAGATAATGTTTTATTTTGGAAATATCATGGTGGCATTCTATTAATTTTTTTATTAAAATATGGAGCTGACAAATTCATGTAGTAATTTCATGCAGGAGATTGTGGAGGACACCTCTACTGGAAAACAACTGCTAACAAAATTTTGGGGGCAGGTTTTTACTGGCCCACCCTTTTTACAGATGTCCGAAAGTATGTGACCTCCTGTCACAAATGTGAAATATTTGAAGGGAAGAAGAAACTCCTAACATTACCTCTCAAACCTATCTCAATAGAAATTCCATTTCAACAACGGGGTTTAGACTTCATTGGTGAAATTCACCCACCCTCCTCTGCCGAACATAAATGGATATTGACATCCACTGACTACTTTACCAAGTGGATAAAAGCCATCCCTTCTAGACAAGCCACAAACTATAATTATTTCGTCTCTGGAGAACAACATCCTTTCTAGATTTGGATGCCCACAAAGGATCATCACTGATAATGTTATTGCCTTCAAATCCAAGAAAATGATAGATTTTTGTAAAAAATACCATATCACCCTAGGCCATTCCACTGCCTATTACCCTCAAGTTAATGGACTAGCAAAATTTTCAAACAAAAGCTTAGTCAACATCATCAAGAAGCTATTAGAGGATAACAAGAAACTTGGAATAAAAGGTTGGTGAATGCCCTATGGGCAGACAAACTAACTACCAAGAAATCTATTGGTACATCTCCTTATCAATTGGTATATGGGATGGATGTTGTTTTCAATATTCATTAGGAGTGCCAGTAATGAAAATGATTCAAGAGCTGCAAGTAGAACCAACTGACATCCAAAGGAGGATAAATCAAAAAATTCATTTACAACAAACCTGGGAAGAAGTTTATATCAAATCCCAAGTGATTCAAGACAAAATCAAGAAGATCTTTGATAAGAAAACTAAAGAAGATGATTTATTCATAGGTGATCAAGTAATAAAATGGGATTCCAGAAGGGAATACAAAGGAAAACATGGGAAATTTAACTTTCTCTGGAAGGGTCCATACATCATTTATGGTTACCAAGGAAACAATGCATTTTTCTTGAAAGATTTGAATGGAACAGATCTACCAAGTGGACCAGTCAATGGTCGAATTTTGGAGAACTATTTTTCACTAGATTAACCAGTAGTTCATTTGTTCTATTTTACCCATTGTAAATACCATAACAAAGTTTAGATTGGAGTGGATTATTATCTTCTAAATTTGAAGCTTGAAAAGTAAATATTGAAGGTTTAAAATATATAACATCATATGTTTGAATAAAGGAGATCACAGAAGGAAGTTCCAAGCAAAGAAAAGTCAAAGTTCCAAGGCCACTAATCAGAAATTTCTTAGCATCTCACAAGGAGATTCCATTCCCAAGTGGAGCCATTGTTAGGGTCCTATAATAATAGGGATCATAATTTTGAATTGACTATGTTAAGTCTTGTAATATTGTACATACCTTTGCTTTCTGTATTTTTTTTCCATATTATAAAATGAAAAGAGGGTATGTCCTAAAAGAATAATTAAAGGACCAAAAGAAAGAAAGATAAAAAAAGATATAAAATATGAACCCCATAAAAAAGAAACAAAAATAAATTCTGAAAGTGTTGTACATTCAAATGCCACTACTCTTAGTTTACTTTACTTTTGCAAATAAAAATTGTGTGCAGCTTGTCCAAAATGCCACAATTCATGATGATCATATGGTCTAATCTTGATTGTTCATGACTTTAAATTTTATGTTATAATAGTTAGTGAATAAATATCTAACCAAACCCTTTAATCTTGGCAAATCAGTATTCAGGTAGAGAATAAAATGAGCCCATAAGTTTAATTTGAGCCATTGGAAGTTATAAGGTTAGAAATAAATTAGTTTTCTTATTAAAAGAAAAGAAAAAGGTCAGCAAGCTCAAATGCACCCAATAAAGGAAATAAAAAATGTTAGGATGAATAAAAGGGTAGGTAGAGCACTTTTCAAAGATTACATAAGCCTCATTATGTTTATCCATTATCAAAAAAAAATTCTAACATCTTCCCTTTATCCCAATCCCTTTTCCCTCTCTTGGAAACCATTTCCCCTTATCCTAACTCTTTTTCCCTCCTAAAAAACCCTTTTCCCCTTTGAAATTTACCTTCCCCTTGCTAAAACCCCCTTTTTCTCCTTGACTAACTTTATGTTTTCAATAAAACAACAAAACCCACTTATTCAAAGTTTTAAAGCGTGGAATAAAATATTAATTGGGCCCACTTTTCATTTAGCCCCCCCTGCTTAATATAACTCCCACTTTCCTTTGAATTAACCCTTCCACTTTATATATTCACCGACCCACTTTATTTTAAACCCTCCACCTAATATATTTTCACGACCCCCCTTATTTCATTTTAGCCTACCGCTTATATATTTCATAACCCCATATTTCATTTCACAAACTGCACATAACTAATTTCCGACCCCACTTCATTTGAATGATTTCGCAACACCCACTTACCGCCCGATCACCTCTGGTCAAATCTAATGGCCTACAACATCTTTCGCACTCCCCACTATTCGAAGTTTAAAACAAAGGGGGGGAGTGTGAAATGGGTGGTTTCATTCCCCCACTCCCCTGCCACACGACGCTCCCACATTCTATCGCACCCCCCGATTCCCAAACCACTAAGCCTTCTTTTGACATGCGATAAACCATCTGCTCCATAAGATAAACCACTTGAATTTCAAAAGATAATAAACAACCCCCCGCGCCGTGCGGTAAACCCCCATTTTCAAGAAATACTATAATAATCATAATATACGTATTTCATTATCTCAGTTGATTTGTGGAAAAGACCAAAAAGCCATTGCCGACCAAGATTGAAGCCCGCTGCTACCTGGACCCTTCCGCAAACCAAAACTCCGGTACTCCAGGTAACTATGAGTACCTGGAACCATTAAATAAGCCATTTTAATAATAAATTGAAACAAATTAATGGCTTCCCAAAGCATCCAGACTGTAAACCCTTTGTAACCACCCCTATTAGATGTCGACCACACCACTTTGGTCGATAAGGAATTCAAAATTAATGACATTATGACTAATAACAACCTTTTGGAACTCCATTGCTTGAGTCAAGACAAATTTTCTTATCAGGCAGATGTTATTCATCTCTGGGACTCTAATTTACCCAAATACACATTTCCACAGACCTATCAGTTTCCTGAACTCATCGGACTGTGTCAAGTCAAATATTTCCAAATGAAAGAGTCATAACCACCCCTAACCAAGAAATCCTATTTACCATCACTACTCAATATATTAATCAAATGTTGTAGATTCAATCACAACTAGAGGGAGTGCCTTTCTCCAATGAGACCCTCCCTAAGATTTATCTCAAATTAGATTTCCCTAAAAGGTCTCAAATATTTTAGACTTTCCTCCCTGAATCGGCTCAATTTCTAAGTTATTCACCATGCTCTACTTACTTTATCTTCGGAAAGGACAAAAGAAAATTATGAGCATTTTCCTGTATTTTAAGATATTTCCTATAAAATTTTTTCCCAGGTCATCACATCATTCTGCTTTTATTTTCCCAATACCTGGTAGATGCCATGCATGATTAACTGATCAAACTGCCAGAAGAAGGAGTATTCAAATACTCCTCGGTATTTTTTCATATGTATATATATTTTCAATCAGAAAGGTTTGCAGTCAACCTACAAAAACTGGACACATATGGTAATCCCCAGTCTGTTATCTTTTGGACATCCTTGATCAGAAAGGATTCAACTAAATTTAGTTTCAAAAACCTTATGATTATTTTGTATATCCAATAGTTAATATGCTTAGCAGTAGCATTCAACCTAGAACCAATGAAGAAGTAATAAAGGCTCTACATTTATCAAATCAGAGCAAAACAAGAGACTGGTATTTATACCAGAATCATACATAAATCAGAGTGTATGGAAGACAACTAGTTCCATACAAGCTTCCCAAATACCTCCCAATGAGGATATTTTATTTAGAGTACATCAGACAAATCTTGAATTCTGATGAGATAAATTTTTTTTCAGCCAAAAAGAAGACCCAATTCAAGATTTAAAACCAACGAGGGCCTTTTATATGCAACAATAGGAATGTTGGACAAGAAGCAGACAGATTCTTACAAGAGTTAAAGTTCAGCAACAGTTTCAAATGGTCATATGACCCCATGAGTGACATAAGAAAATTAAGAGTTAAGTTCAAACTAACCTCTTTCATTCATGAGTCTAATCTTGAAATTGAAAAATATTCCATCTAGTTAGAGTGGTTGGAAAGAACTTGACAAGAGGTGGGGAAGCAGCTTGATACTAGTTCCATCCTACTTACTCCAGCCCCACAAGATAGAAATTCAAAAAGGGCTAGAGAAGAAGGCTATTTTTCAGTAGAAACTACATCTGATACTAAATTCAAGCTTATGCACAGAAATAAAACAAAGCTAAATCCAGTGATAGAGCAGGAAGAGACAGTTGAAACAGAAACATATATTTTTATCAGGGATGATGCTCCTACAACACATTCAGAAGAAAAACCTCTACCATTAACTTCCAGTACAAAAATTATTCAAAAGAAAAATAATGCAAAGTTTTCATCATCTAGCAAGCCAATGGAGAAAGAAAAGGATATCATGGAGAAATACAAAGAGATTAAAATAAAAAATGAAGCATTGAAGGTTGTTACATATGCACAATTCTAGAAGCAAAATCCTAGTGATCAAAGTATGTTTCTTTCAGCTTTTGACCTCAAAACAAGGAAGATGCATATGACATTTCTATAGCCAAAGGTGCGGGCCCCCAAAAATTTAGAAGATTATAAAAATAAAACCTTTGAAATTATTTCCAAATATGTGCATCCAATTGACCAGATTGAATTTCACAAACAGGAAGGAGAAATGATATATTCCACCATGACACATAAAGCTTTAAGTGTCCAGAAGTTACAGAATTATCTAGAAAATATAAAGTCATAGTTAAAGCTAGAGAGAGCCTCACCACAAGCAAAGGATAACAGGATAAAGTCACTTGAATATTTGGTAATAGAAGTTGGTTATAATCCAAAAGATATCAAAGCAACAGAAGAACTAATAAAGAAGAAGAATGAAAACGTAGTTGCACTGAAGAAACAACTGAAGTTACCAACTACTGAGCATCCACAAACTAAGGAGGTTTTGGAGATAGATAATCAAAAGCATTAAATTATGATATAATCATTTAGTTGACAGCTAAACTAAAGGAAATGGAGACATAAATGGATAAACTTGTGCAGGAAAAACAAGCCAGCATGGAAGCAATTCCCATTACTTCTATTCCTATAGCATCTACATCAGCACCTATATCTACAACAACTCCAGTATCAACATCACTTCCAACAACTACATCAGAAACAACATCAGTAATACCAACAACCCATCCCACTGATGAGGCCAGCAAATTGATTAAAGCAATGGAAGATATGACCATTAAGACTACAGAGATTAACAAGCTCAAGGAACAAGTTAAAAGTTTAGAACATGGAAAGAAATTGGATGAAGTAATTGATCAAGCATAAGTATAGAAACTGAATAGATTAATGGACAAAATCAACAAGATAGAAAAAGTGTTGTCACTAAAAGAACCTTTAGCCCAAGAAAAACAACAATTGTGGGCCAATATCATTAACTCGGTTAATGATATTTGGCCATCTATACAGATCATATTTGAGTATAATGACTTGGTAAAGGAAGCTGGTGATGCAATTCAAAAGGTCAACACCAATCTTGGAAAGAAACTGGAGGAAGCCTCTAAAATAATAAAATTCCTAAATTCTAAAAACAAGTATGAATTAGAAGAACTCGAGATAGATGACAAAACAAAGACTATATTACAGATGAAGAAAGTGAATTCCAAGAGAAATATGATTATACAGCTTGAGGACAAATGTCAAACATTGGAACTTGTAGTGAACAAGTTTATGAACAAGCTTGATGTATTAATACAGAAGGGTCTGCCTAATCCTCTAGTAATAAATGATAAACTAATGAGACATTAAGATTATGATAAGAAAATGAGGGAAGTAGCTAAAGAAACTTCCAACAGTTCCTTAATGAAGGGCGTTCCCACAGGCAAAGTGCTCCTTCAGACTTCAGAAAACCTCTTTTACCTCTACCATGAGGTAAATCACCTTTTTGTAAATAATCCCACGTTTGCCAAATATTCAGAGGCAGATGAGATTTACCAGAAGATGATGAAGATCAAAATACCAGATGAAGAAACATGGAAAAAATGGTGTGATTTACTATGAAAAGTCAAAGAAAGACAGATGAAAGACGTACATATGAAAGAAACAAACAAGTAAACAACAATCAAAGAAAACAAGGCCAGATTTCAGTAAGTTAAAAGGTATCACTATCTTTTTGCATAAAGATATTTTATTTTCCTTGAATAAATCCTAGTCAGTTGATAGGATATCTTTTGTAATAATTTGTATAAATACTTCATCAATTCGAAGTATCAAGGGTGGATTTCAAAATTTCTCCATAGTTGATTGATCTATTACCTGAGGGTTATTGTACCATTTCCAGTTGACAGACAGGACAAGTTATAAAGAAACTTCTTTACATGATTGATGTGTTGAGCTATTTCAGTGAAGTTTGTTCATGTTCTTTTTCTAAGTATTCCATAAACTTATATGTGCTCATAATTTGAATGTTATAACAGGAATTTTACTTCAAAATTTGTTTAAACCTTACACTCTGTTTTGAACTATTATACATTTCTATGTTTTCTTATGATATCCGATTTAGAGAATTCTTAATTTCCCTATGATCCCAATTGAATTCTTCATCCTTCTTCATTATCTGTTTTAAGGAATTCTTAATTGCTCCTTGATCCCGATTTAAAAATCACTTCACCATTCAGCCTTGAGATCTGATTTTTCTCACCTATCCTGCCCTGTAGCACTTTCTTTATAATTTGATTTTGTTATGTTTTCAAAGTATATTGAATCCATAGCCTAATGGAAAATTAAAAGGAACCTATTCATATAAATCATTAATTCCACCAATCAATCAAAACCAATCCAAATTAAGAAAACATAACTAGCCTAAAATCTATTAAACAAACAAAGTTAAATCATTAAGAGAGAGCCCTCTCTGAGTTTAGGAAGGCTAGATCCTAATCTCCAAAAGTGGTTGATAGTTACCTCTGATATTTTTTTTTAACACTTAGAACAACTCTTGGAAATTTCAGAGTGATAACACATTGCAGGTATAAGATATGAGGAAAATCAATCCCATTCAACTCTTTCTAGATATTCATGTGATAAATTCTAATTCCATGGAATATGTGTTAGTATGAATTCTTCGTCGAAGTGTACGAAAAAGAACCACTTTAGCTACGCATAACTAATAGCCCTAACAACAATAGAGGCTGCCAAACATCTTCAGATCTGCGATTAGTAGTTAAAATGCTGCAACAAACAGATCTATAAATGGAAAGACATTAAGCAGTAAAATAAAGAGTTTGCTCCATGCATCCAACAGACAAGACAAGAACACGATTTTTTGAATGAATTTTTATATTACAGGGCACCTGGGAGGAAACAAGAAGGTGTATCCAGATCTCCTCAATGGGATGGGTTCTTTGTAGTCCTCAGCACTTCAGATCTAAGCTTTCTCTC
Organism: Pinus albicaulis; assembly: GCA_034641835.2. Classification (NCBI taxonomy): domain Eukaryota; kingdom Viridiplantae; phylum Streptophyta; class Pinopsida; order Pinales; family Pinaceae; genus Pinus; species Pinus albicaulis. Next base: position 1,656,087,308 of record CM076579.1, read on the forward strand.
TCTTGTAGATGTAGAAAACCCAATGTATAAGATAGAGCTCAAATGGGAGCAAATGATAGGAATGAGACCAAGTGTATAGATCCAGAGTGATCTAATAGGCAACAAAAGGTGAAGAATGATGGGGAGAACCCTCCTATTTATAACAAAATATTGGGTCATTCTAGATCTTGGTGCATGATTAAAATAATGTTAATCAAATCTAGATCCACCTCTATGGAATATTTATTATTATTTGTTGGAGGGAAAGGGTGTTTGACTTGGGTCAAATCCCTTGATTAGTGAAAAATAAATAAATAAATGATTTATTTATCTTTTTAAGGAAGTGGTTGGGATATAATCAAATAAATATTGATTTATTTGATTAATGGTGGTTGATTTGGTCATATTTAACAAGGAATATTATTTAAATAATTATTCCTAGAAAATAATAAGATAACTATGGGTTTATCTCATTAATTTCTTTGTTTTTTGGTTAAACATGACTGGGAATAATAATTAAATTATGGTTTAATTAATTATTCCTTGAGGAAAATCAAACAAATATAGGTTTGTTTAATATTTCCTTTTGGGGTTTCCTAATTTAACATAGTGAAAGCAGTTTTACTTGGGGTAAAACTAGTCTTACATGGTGTACTTGGGTCCATCTAATGATAAAAGGTTAGATGACCAAAAAATGGTGTAACAATATGTTTCCTTGGAATGAGTTTTGCATGTTGTTAAATTTTCATTGATTAATATATATTAAACCTAACATTGGGTTCCCCACATCCGCCATGGGCCAATCTCAATATTAATATGCTAATGAAGGATTATGTTTTGACTCTCTCTCTCTCTCTCTTTCTCTATATATATATATATATATATATATATATATATACTGCAATAACCAATATCCCACATTGGTTAGGGAAATAATTCCATCAATGTTTATATGCACCTATAATCCCACCATATTTCGACATGTTGTGTAGTATATTTTTTTGCGGGCTCCTCTCTTGGTGTCTAATATGGGTTCTAGCTTTGGTATACTTCAGTTTTCGATTAGCGCACTTTGGTGCTTGACTTGTGACTTGGAAAACTTGACTTGGAGATTGGTTCTTGGCCTAATTTTAATAGAAAGTGTTCCTTTGCAGAAGAGGACGAGAGCAGAAAATTTCTCATAAAAATAAAAAATTGTCCCAAATTTTAAAAAAATAATAGAAAATATGTCATATGAATTCATAAGCCCTAATGAAATTGTTGTCCTCCCTAGAAATATTTAGCGATAGCAAGTTTAATTCTCCTGTTACAAATTTGAATTTTAAAATAAGAGCTTGAAGGTACCAAACAACAATGATACTTGCAAATATTGGTAATTTTATTGCATATGTACATATAAATTCATTAAGGACAATCAATAAATAAGGGGGAGGGGAAATTAATACCCCTCCTTAGACTCCCAAATTGTAAATGTAATTGTTCATATCATAACCATGTTGGTGATTTGAGTTCTATCAATGTCTACATATCTTTGTGTGTACAAATATGTTTTAAGGTCGGTGTACTTGTGTATTTGGGTCAAATAACCTATATTATTATGTTGGCGAGCCAAGTTGCTTAGAGGCTTGTGTGCCTATGTATGTACAATTTGTTAGGCCAATAGGCGAAATTACATTTGAGTTTTAAGGCCAATGTGCTAGATTGATCAGTCCAGTTAGTTTGTATGGTAAAAAACCAGTGATCCTAGTAGAAATATTTTTTGTTGTGGATTGAGGACGAAAAGAGTGTGGGGGGTCGGGACTCCCATATTTAGTTGGACATGGATCATTCAGGAAAAGTGTCCATGTGTGAGGTCTTGGAGGGTACTTGGAGACCCCTAAGGTAAGCAGGAACTCCCGGAGCAAAAATTATCTTGACATCCATGGCTAACCAAGCTAGTCACCCTATAGATAGTGGCACAACCTGAGGGATTGTGAGTGAAAATAAGGGGGTGCACTAGTTAGCTTTGGGGTTAATGATAAATGTGAGCATTTTGGTTTGGTACCTTGGCCCTATTATGTTTGGTACTTGATATTTAAGTGAATTGATAATTTTATGTTAGAGTGGAGACATGACTCCAACTTAGGGGTGACCGATTGTTGAGAGAGCTAGAGCAGTGCAAGTCCACAAGTGGGTCGCACATAAGGGGTCTGTAGCTAGTCGAATAATTTGATAAAATGAGTGCTAAAACCTATTTATTTTATTTAAGTTCATTATGCATATTGTTATGTTTTTTGGTTATGTTATGTTTATGATGTGATATACAGTATCAAAAACACCGTGTGTTTGAATCACACCAGTGAGGTAACTAGGGAATGTTACAATTAGGATCAGATTTTGGTAGGAACCTTTCTGGTAATTTAGGAATATTATGTAGATTTCCTGCAAGGTTTAGGGATCCTTGAGACATATATTTAGGCTATATATTACTGGCCATTATATATGGTATATCGTTTTGATCTGATTCACCTCCAAAATCAGAGGAGTAATAGTTACAATCAATATGACTAGTTTCATTGCTAGTATCAAACATTCTGTGCGTAGAGGATGGAGAACCAAATGGAGTTGGATTTATCCGATTAAAATGTTCGGGGATGTCTCTAAAATCATGCTCAATAATATATTCAATAGAGTCAACTAGGACACTATATTTGGTGATTGGTTTTCTAGTATCCCTTTCCCTGGGGAGGTGAGGAGATACAAAAGTAATTCCAATTTGAATAACATATGCACCTAAGGGAATTAAATTTGTTGGAAGGAACATAATAAAAATAATTTTTAGAGGGTTCTATGTTGTCTTGTGTTAGAGGGAATTTATTCATAACTAGTTTAAATTGTGGTATCCTCAATATAAGTAAGAGGGGCATCCGAATTTTGGGTGAAGTTTCTTTTCCAAGAACAATTGTTCATTATAAATAAGGATTCTTACCAGCCATGAAATTCAAGTCCTCCTTATAGTACGAAAATAACTATTGATAGGGATGAATGGCTTGCAACAATCATATGGGGTTAGGATTTGGTAGGTCCCACTTATAACTTACCCATTTGGGATAATATATGCATTCATATTTTGGCATGACAACCATGCTTTCTTTGTTTAATAAGTGATGCTCTTTACACTTTCATCATGTATATTTCATCAAGAAAGCTCACTGTGTGAGACTAATAAAAATTGATAAAACACATGAAAATATCAAGAGACTGATAAAAACACATAACAACATGAGGAATTGCAAACTGCCACTAAAGATAATAAGATATGGAAACACAAGTGAAAATTAACAATACAAACACCAGAATGATAATAAGTCCTTAGAAGTGTCTTTCAATTTTATTCACTGAAAAGAGTACTGATCATATGAGCCAAGATTCTAAAACCACAAACAATTTTTACATAGCAGTTTGTCACAAATATACAAAAATATAAAACCTTCATCTCCACAAAAGGAGTAAACCTATTCCCAAAAGTTATTACGATCTCGTGCAAGAGATGAGGCTTATCCTAAAACATTAATACAAAGTGCTATGACATAATCAAAATAAACAACATCAAGGATAACAATTTGAAGTGGATGTATGATATGGCAGTCTATGGGAAAAATCCTCTTCTATTTTGGTGCAACCAAATCCACAAAAAGTGTAAACAATAGTGAAAGTGACATGTGATTGTTCTTTGAATGTTGCATGATGCCTTGTGGAAACATGCTGGTGTTGAGAGTAATGGTAGAAATCTATTTCAGAGAAACTCTACTAATAATACTCTCCTTTGGTTTCTGGTTTGTCGCAATAGGGTCTCGAATTAAAAATGGAAATAGTGTTGGAGTGGAAAAACCCATTGTTATGTGGAATTATGAATTACAGATAAAACATTCTTCCCTAAAAATGGTGCATTGAATTTAGAACAATAGGTTGAAGAATTTTCAGATAATTTTCCTAACAGTAAATAGACACACAGAACAAATCAAAAAGCTTACTTGGAGTCCAAGCGCTTCAAATTCTCCTTCTGTCACTCTTCCTGTAGCTTCAAATCCAAGCTAGATCGCCAAAATATTTCCAGCAAGAATGAACACTAAACATCAAAGAGATAGCAATATACAGATGCCTATTCAATTTATTTAGTTAAATCAATGAAACATGAACCATATACATGGGATAAGAATTCATAACATGGAAGATAGAAACTTATACAGATACAGATGTGGAAAGTAAACAACAATCTTTATTAATGGATAGAAAGGGAGGTTACAACCAGTGATTGATTTGATGTCACCATCTTGTTGTTCTATACAACAACCCCCATTTATTTTTATCAATAGGGAACCTTTAGAAATAAATAGGGAATTCTTTTAAATTTTCTAAAAACAAATTAAAACTTAGGAAATAAATATTTTCTTTTTAAAGTTTTTCACTTTATTTTTCTTGAGCGCATCACAAATCGCATATCTTATGAATTTCAAAGACTCATAAACTTTAAAATGTGCGAGCTGCGATATGCGCTCAAATTTTTCTGAAGATATGTTTGAACTTTGAAAAAACTTCAATCACTGTTATATTTACTTTATCACATCGCACCTCACTTAATCAATCAAAAACATTAAAAGAAATTTGATATAATTTTAGACTCCACGAACTCGACGAGAAAATAAATAAATGAATATAAAACCTTCGACAATCGTAGTCACTTAAGTTTTGCAAAAAAACACAATTCGCATTTCACACAACTTATAACATATGCCAAATTGTTATCCTATAAAAGTTGCGATCTGCGAATTGCAAAAATTGCATTTCGCAATATTTAAGGATAAGTATTACGAATGGTTATAAGTTATAACTTGCGATATGCGCACCGACGCCATTTAAATGGAACAAGTGTGCGAAACAACTTGTGTCATATCAAAACGAAATTCAAGGTCTTAACGGCTTTAAAGTGATTGATATATTTTACGCATGAAGGTGTATTAGATATTAATTCAAAAATTATGATTGATGATTAATGTTATATCTTGATAGATTTATATTTGCTTGCATGTGTTTGAAATAAATGATAGATTTGTCTCTTTGATACTCTATACTTGTAAAATTCACTTTATTTTCAGGAAATCAGTTAACGGATTGAGGAAGAGAAAAATGAGCAAAAAGGGTAAAGAAATTTCTCAGACGTCGTCCACTGAAGATACAGAGATGTCTCCATTATTTTCAAATACCTTCTACAACAAATATTGCGGCAGTTCGACATGGGAGGAAATGTATAAGTTTTTTTAAAGCAAAGGACCAAGGGTGATAACCAAATTTCCTTCAACAAGCACTGCATCTACCTGCGATGCAACTCTTTTTGACGTTGCATGCTCATACGTCCACAGGATAGCTACAAGGCCAAAGATTCTCCCATACACAGACATGGTTAAGTGGGTAAGCGATCACTTAAATATTGAAGATAGAATGTTCAAGAATTCGAAGGGAGAAACTATGGGTTCTTTTAGGGCAGAATATTTAACAACAATGTACCATCTACCACCTCCGCAGCAGAAATATGACAAAGAATTTTTGCAGAATTTTAGAGGAGAACATCCAGATCTTATTAAAGTCATCCAAGAATGGAAGGAGAATCAGGGGAAGTTGAAGCAAGGTAAGTTTGGTACGTACCCAATTTCCTAAATTCCTAAACCTTACTGTTATGCTGCCGGTATGTTATGTAGATTATTTTCCAAACCTGATAGCACTAGATTCTCAAAATAATGGGTTCCCCTGATTGACGCAATTGTCAATTCATCAATTTTGAATTGGGAAGACATCTTATCTAATAACCTAGCCAGAAACATTACTGAATATAGGAATAAAAGGAGTATTTCATTTAGAGAGATACCTCTCTTTTATATGTATGCCTATGTCATGGACGCTATCTATTTTACTTCTAGTTTTCCTACCATGGGATGGAAATGGACTACCCAGGAACCTACCCCAATTCACATTCACCACAGAGAACTCTGGGATTCAGACTTCCACCTACACTTCTATAAAATCTATTACGGAGTCATATTGCCTATGCACTAGATGGTTTTCAATAAAAGGGCCCCTAGGGTTTCTAAAGAAGCCAATGCAGACATTCTTCCTGTAGATATATGGTTCGCAGAGGAGAATTTTACATATATTAGAGTATTGGGGAGTTATGCTTCTCCCTATGTTTTACCCTATTACGTTCCTGATAAGTTACTTTCAAAAGAAATAGCCTATCAGCTTGTTAATGGTGTTACGAAACAACTGAAAGATGCTAAAAAGGCTATTTGGCCTAATTTCCCTGTACAATGTGGCACTTTTGCACTATCTAACATCGACCATACTTACAAGGAAGTTTCCAAAATTCATTTATTAAAATTGGCAATAATGCCAAAAAGGTTATATGATCCAAATGATGTAATTAAAAATTACATCACAGAGCTTAAATTAAAGCCTTTTGTAAAGGAAGAAGATGGATTTTATGATCTCTTCCAGGGCATGGAAAACTTTTCAAATATTATCAAGTATGTATCTAGTCAACTAAGTCAAGATGATTTTGAAGATTTCCAAGCATACAGAAATAAGAGACTAGAGAAAGTCCCTCTCAATTTGTTGACTATTGAAGATGACAACAAACACACTCCAAGTGTCAGCTTGGATGATGAAGTAAAATATATGTTTGAAGATGAATCAGGTCAGTCACAATAGCAATCTCATGATTCATATCACTCTGAAAATGAATATGAATCTAAAAATAAAAGATTAGAAAAGATAATTGACCAATTAATTCATGAGATAGAGATGCTAGAGGAAACGAGAAATAATGGAATAGAATCAGATCCTCAAACAGTTCAGCACAGTCACAATATGCTAGATCAATCTAGTTCACCACAAACAAAATGCCTTATAGATGAATGGAAGGAGTTTTCCAAAGCAATAAAAACTCATAAAGAGAATCCTAATACCGATTAATCCACTACAAAGAATTACAGCAATGCATGATAAAGAAAACATACTGGCCTACCCTACAGATCAGATAGTTCTACAAATTGAAGATATTCCTTCATTGGATATTTTCTACAGTCCTAGTTATAAGGCTGTAGTTAAAAGAAACAAAAGGAGGAGAATTTATTAAACAAATTCAAATCCTATAGATGAATCACTTGATGTATTATGGAAATATTCCTCAGATGATCCTATTGAACATCTAACCAAATTATCACAGTATGCAGGGGCATATGCTATTGCTACTGTTGATAAAGCTACTGAGGTTAGAGTGTTGTTAAAACAAAAGGAAGAGAGAGTACAAGAACTAGAGAAGTTGTTGAATGAAGAGAAATATAATTCCAGTGAGCAAGTCAAAATAAACACAGCCCAATTTCATAAAAATATTGAAAGCCTCAAATTGCAGCATCAGACAGAGATTAATAAAAAACAAGAATAGTTGGAAGTAGCAATGACTAAGTTACAAAGCCAACCACAATTAGAGAAATTTATCAAAGAAGAATTGGATTTAAACACTAAGTTAAAGAAAGAACAAGAAGTGTTTTCCATCAAGCTTCTATAATTGACTCTTATTGTGATTCAAATAAAAAATTGATCCAACAGATAGCAATCCAGAAACTTGAATGTGAAAGACTTGAGAAGAAAATTGAAGAAGACATTCAATGGCAAGTATCAGATTCAGGGAAGGAAGCTAATCTACCTCAAGTAGATAAGCTTCACAAAGAAATTCTATTCAGAGAATGGGAAGCGCAAAACAAATAGGCATAGAAAGAAGCAACAAAGATATCCAAGATATCAAGTGAGATTATTGAATCCATGTATGAGCAACTGTCTAGAACAGAACTTCTCAAGGAAAACACGTCTGATGTGTTTTCAGAAACAAGATAGGTTGAAACACAGTGGAAACAGAGAGAAGATACACAGGAGGAAATAATTAAAAAGGTAAATAAGTTTGATCAAGAAAACTACTGGAATTTTCTCATCAAACCTTATCATCATCATCAAACTTTGAAATCTCTTACAGATTCAACAAAGAGAGCCCAGTCAGTACTCTCAAATACTATTTTCAAGGGACAGATCTGATCAAGGATATCACACCCAGCTCAGCTCAAAGCAATGTTAGATATTTTTCAACTTCATGACCACATTCAAAAAGAAGAGCAGAACTCATAAATCAGAATTGTTAGTTTAGTTTCCTAGATTATAGTTTAAGTTAGCTTTATGAGGAAGGTTGTTTGAAACCTCCTCTATATTTTTGTCGTAATCTATTTTATTTTATAGTTAGTTTAGTATTTAAATCCTTCTCATGCATTTATAGAAGGGTCTAGAAATTTGTCAAAAACATTTACAAAGAATGCACTATTGTAAGTTTGTGAGTGCTTTGATGAATTAATGGAACACATCTGTTATCTTTTGAAAATTAAAGTTGTTTAACTGATGTTGCACTACTGTGCTCTTCAAATTTCTTGAAATTGAGAAGGAGTAGATTCATTGCTATCAGTTTACATGAATAGAACTTCGTACATATGGTACTTCTATTCATTTGTATTAAGTCTTACTTCATAGATTGACAGTCATCTTTTTATTGCATTATATATTTGAAACGTCATCATATATAAATATTACATGCACTTCTGTTATAATATTCACCTATGGTTTCTTATTGAATATGTAATCACACTGATAAATGCAATATTTCTTTCACAATTTTTCTATGCAAACTACTTTGTTAGAAGAATAATTTTACATAATTTTCATCTCTTTCAGCTGATAAATGATCTATATTACTGAAATATTTTATTTTAGATTGCATAAAGGAAAAACAACTCAGGTATATATTAGATTAATATTTTAGATAGATGCATATAGATTAAAATCATTATCCATTTGCATTATACATTCACAACACCCTCAAACTCATCCTTATTGGAAAACTGGTCCCATTATCTCCAGTCGGAGCCACTACACCAAATGGAAAAGGAGCTACTTTAAGGTCTGGACCGGGTGGTTTTCCCCCATGTTTTGGCAGCGGAATTCTGAGGCCTCAACATTTTGGCACTAGAAGGAGAGAAAAGTGAATGGAACAAAGGTCTGATCAATCTAAAGATCAATAAAAAAGTATTTCTCCCTCTAGATCCCCATAAACTTCTAGAAAATTATCTAGATCCTCATCTGTAAAATCTTAAGTTGATCATCTTTCCCCTAATTCTCCTAATTATACTCAAACCATACTATTTCCTGAGTTTCACCAAGATTCTCCAGAAGTTCAGTCTTTGATAGAAAAGTTAGAGAAAATATTTATTTCTGCTAAGAATCTTGAATCTTCTCAGTTATTGGACCTTAGTATTTTGTCTTCTTTACAACCTCGAAGAATATTAACCCGATCAGAAAGTCAAAAAAAAAGGATTCTCCCTTTTGAATTTCCTATCAGTAGTACTCGGAAGAAGTTAAAGAGGACTCAATCAGATTCAATCACCGGCGAGATCTTATCCCATTCACCCCCATTACCTCCACTCACTTCCACAAATTTCATTCCAACAGTCTGTATCACTTTCACTATTTCTGGTACTCAAACTAGTAGTCCTAGTGCTCGACCTGCATCATCATCAATTCAAAATCCACCCAACCAACCCATCCAAAATCCAATGGCAGGTCAACCCCCTCCACCGAATCTAAACCCATGGATCAATCCAGGGGCTGTAAACATGCCCACCCCTCTTCATGCTCTGCTTAAAAATCCCAAAAGATGGCTACCCAAATTTAATCCCGATGATGGTATTCTTGCAGAAGGACATATTCATAACTTTATGTTGGTTGTCAATATGAATGCAATAGGTGATGAGGATTGTGTTGTACGATTATTTCCATATAATTTAAAAGGATCTACAGGATCCTGGTACTTTGCATTACCTACTTTCTCTATAAATAACTAGAATATGTTTGAAGAACAATTTCTAGCTAAGTTTGGAGATGACAGAACTACTGCTACGCTCATCAATGATATTTCAAGTCTTAAAGCTAAACCAGGTGAGAAGATACAAGATTTTAATTCAAGATCTAATAACTGCTCAATAAAATTCTTGTTACAGCAGCTCCTCACGCAGAAGTTCAAATTGAGTGGTATATTTCATCCCTTCCATCTAATATAGCTATTTTCGTTGATAGAGAAAAGCTAGCAACACTTGCAGAAAATATGAAAGAATCTCTATCTGTAGAAAAACGCATAACTTCTCTTGAGAAAAAGAATTCTCAGGAAGATCAAAAAACAAAGAAGATATATTTCAAAGATGATTCTAAGAAAAAGATACCAAAATATCCATTTGACATAGAAGGTCTTGAAAAAGTCTTGAAAACCAGGACCAACAAGATGGCAGATATCAAGAAACAAGTCGCTAAAAATTCAAATTCAAAAAAGAGTTTCAAGAATTTTAAGAAAAGACAATCCTCTAATTCCCAACCTCCAAATATTATATCTAATGTTGAATCGGATCAAGAAGAGGAGGAATAAAAAATAGAGGAATAAGAATAAGACGAAGAAGAAGAAGTTGAACTTAATGGAATATGAGATTTCATCCTATCCAATGAAGAACAACTTGAAGCTTTTCCTGACAATACGCATAGCAAAAAAATTATTGAAGCAACACAACCTAGTCAACAACAACAAAAAATCCACTTCTGCTAAAGACAAATCAGTAAGCAAAATTCTAATTCAAAGGCTACACAAAAAAGTCCTATTATCTCGGACTCTCCACATATATCTAAATCAATGGTTGTCTTAGATACCATTGAGTATAATATAGTTAAAGATATGAAGAAGACTAGGGCAAATATCTCAATTCATGAGCTTACCAAATTGAAGCAAAAAAAGCAAATCTTACTTAGAGACTTAAAAGTTGTTCATGTTTCAAACTTACCTGCTCCAGTCATAGTTCAAGCTACTAATGAAATGGGTAAGCCACATTCTCCTTCAATGAAAATAAGTGCTTCAGACTTAATTTTGATAGGTGATTGATCCATATCTCATACTCCTCCATTTCTCTTAACCTATGATATCTATAACAAAAATGTTCATAACTATTTAATAGAGTCAGGGGCTTCTTCAAATATAATGCCAAAATTATTTTGTGCTAAATTAAACATAACTCCTCAGAGTTCTCCAGTTCATATAGTACATACAACTTGACAGAACTAGGGTAGAAGTGGTAGGAAAATTAAATTTTGTTTCCATAAGATTGTCATCAAATCCCAAATTTGTTCAGATAATTGATATTTTGGTGGCAGATATTCCTAAATTTTATGGTTTAGTTTTAATTCGTGACTGGTTTGAGAAAATTCATGGTTATTTTTCAACAAACTGGTCACATATGTGGCTGCCACATAATAGAAAGCCAAACCAAATTCGATTTGACCGTGAAAAGTTTATGAAACATACAATGACTGATCTTGAAGAACTTAATGAGCCAGTAGCCTTCAATAAAAACATTATTGGAAACTACGCTGCAGAGTCATTTTTAGGAAACTTTAGTGCTCAACCATCACCTTTCGTTGATAATGCAGTTGTATCTCAGATTGAGAATTTTTACCATCAAGATAATTCTAGATGTATTAATTTTTTAGATAGAAAAATAGTTAAGTCTTTGTTTCGGACCCTTTATTTTGGCGGTTCTAAATTTGAAGATGGTGCAGGTGCGGGTTTCATTTTAATAAACCCATAAGGCAAAAATAATATGTTAGCTTTCCGAATAGGATTTTATTGTACCAACAATGTAGCTGAGTATGAAGCATTAGTTAAAGATTTATTAAAAGATATTGATCTGAATATTAGGCACCTAAAGGTTTTAGGAAATTCAAAAATCATAGTTAGGCAAGTGAGAGATACTATCCATTGTAATTATGGACATTTAAAACATTATCAATCATTAGTCCAAGAATTAACTACTCATTTCTTAGCCTTCAACATTTCTTCTATACCTAGAATACAAAATGCTAGTGCAGATTTACTCGCTAATGTAGCCTCAAAATCAATCCCATCCCAAGAATTTTTTCCTGATAGATTTTCTAATAAATTGATTTTTAGACCATCTATTCCTGATAATATCACTATTTGGAGAGTATTCTATAATGACTCATATACCATAAACTTTTTAACATTTAAATAATCTTACGATAATCACATCATGGATGAAAATAAACATGACACTCAGTTTAATAAAGAACAAGATGAAAATCCTATTCCAAAATATGTTGTCCAGTTAGAATACTTATACGATATAAAGGACGGGTTTAAACAGTAACTAACTCAAAAACACAAAGTTCTACCTTAAGATTTGAGTTTGTTAATCTAGGAAGTGAAGAAAAACCTCAAAATATAAATCTAAGTCTTGGTCTGTCTTCCGAAGAAATATTATCATTCATCAGATTGTTTAGGATGTACAAAAGTATCTTTTCTTGGGATTATTCTGATCTTAAAACATACGATACTTTTTTAATTCAACACATGATTCCTATGATCTCAGAGGAAAAGCCCATACAACAGAAATTGAGAAAGATTCATCGAAACCTGGAAAATCAAATTAAAACTGAATTGAATAAACTTCTCAAGGCAAAAATCATCTTTCCAGTCAGACATTCAAAATGGGTATCAAATTTGGTACCTGTCAGGAAAAAGAATGGTGATATTAGAGTTTGCATTGATTTTAGAAATTTAAACTTGAAGCTTGTTAGAAAGACAACTTTCCATTACCAACCATGGAACAAGTATTACAGAAAGTAGCTGGTTCTAAGCTCATTTCTTTTCTAGATGTATTTTTAGGTTACAATCATATTCTCATTCATCCAGATGACATATTAAAAACTACGTTCAAAACTAAGTGGGGAACTTATGCTTCTCATAAAATGCCTTTGGATTAATTAATGCAGGTGCCACTTTCCAAAGAGCCATGGACACAAATTTTAGGGGACTCATAAATAAAATAGTAGTTATTTATTTAGATGACATTACTATCTTCTCTAAACAGGAAAATCATCATATGAATGACATAAAGCAAGTCTTTGAGCGATGAAAAAGGTATGGCATTTCATTAAATCCAAAGAAATCATTTTTTTCTTTAGATGAAGGAAAAATTTTAGGATTTATTGTGCCAAAAACTGGTATCTATATTGATCCTGAAAGAATTGATGAAATTAAAAGAATTTATTTCCCTCATAACAAGAAAACCATGCAATATTTCGTTGGGAAAATTAATTTTGTTAAGATATTTGTCCCTATTTTTTCTCAAATAGTTTTATCGTTGTTGAGATTCAACAAGATGATGAGCTTAGTGAAAAGAGTCGCCTTCACTAAGTGGGCCCGCAGGCTATTTTTGGCGCAAAGTTTATTATTAGGCTATGTCTATTTTTAGACATGTCGATCATATTCTATGAGTTGCAGGATGCTATTTGTGGATGGTTGGTCAAGTTGGAAAAATAGATGGACTTCTATTTTTAGACATATTGGGCAGAATCTACTTTTAGATTGCCATTCTAAATATAGATATGTCGAATATTATTAGCTCTTAATAATATTTGGACTCTAAACATTATCTATTTTTCTTGGAGCACTTCAGTTAGTGCACAGATGTGGCACAATAGCTGACAAAAGGAATTACACTATTCCTGAGGGTTTACTGGAGCTAATGCATGAGGACTTCAGTTAGAACTCATGTGACAGAGTTTGGTGGAGTTATAGAAGTAGTTGGTGGAGTTGTATTCAGTTTAACTCAGTTAGACTCAGTTGAGCTAGTTGTATCTAGTATAACTTATTGATACACTAGTGAGAGTGGTGTGAATTAATTAGTTAATTAATTCACTAAATAATAACTCATTAATCAAATGAAGAATACATTAGTTAACTACAGTGCATGGAAGTTTCAGTGGAGACCAGTGGAGAGGTAGGTGAAAGAGCAAGTGTGACTATAGTGATGCATTGATTGCATCCAACACTCAGTGGAGATGCCAATGAGGATTTCACAGTGCAAGCCAGGTGGATTCGAGTTCATTCAGAGCCATTCTTCAGCAGGTATTGTACAGTAGAGGCAGGCTAGCAGGTGGCAGAGATCAGTGCATGGATTTGCTAGATCAAACCTGATTAGTGTCTAGCGATTGTATTGTATTGAGAGCTTGACATGTTCAGATTTGTATGAGGATTTTTACATGATCTCTATGACATATATTATATAGAAATATTTGGGGTTTTCAGCTTTAGGCTTTCCCGTTAAATCACTGTGTTAATGTGTGTGAATTTTTATGGTTTCATGTGTGCATTGCAATTGATTTAATTTCCGCATGTGATGATCAATGGTGGAATAGATTATGTATTGTGCATGAAGTTAAAATAGTGTGTGATCAAGAGAATCTTGGATATATAACGCATAAGTTATATAATTTATACATGGTATCATAGAATTTGATCACTGGAGCAGATTGCAATTATTGAAGCGATTGAGTTTTGTGCTGGTGGAATTCGAATTTGCTACAATGTTTTCTTGGTGTCGAAGTTGAGCATTCATTGAAATGTCTTTCAACGGATTGTGATTGGAGTATGCCCTTGATGGCAGCTCGAATTATATTGCATGGAAGGACAGGATGGACATGGTTTTGGATGATAATGGGTTGAAGGAGTTCATAGATGCAGAAATTCCAAAACCTGCTTCTAGCGATGCAGCCACACTTGACGCATGGAAAAAGAAGACAACAAAGTGTCAAAGGATTATATTGGAAGGTGTGAAGGATCACATAGTGTCCAGCCTTCATGGTAAAGCTATTCCATTCTTAATGTGGAAAGCTTTGACAGACTTGTTCCAAAGCAGAAGCGACCAGAGGAAGTTGGCGCTTAAAGACAAGCTCAGAAAAATAAAAATGGAGAAAGGCGACAGTATACCAAAATACCTCACAAAGTTCATCCACTGCAAGGATGATCTGGGAAGTGTGGGGGTTACTGTTGATGAAGAGGAATTGGTGAGCTTGGCTCTCCTTGGGCTTCCGAAGAGTTGGCATAGCTAAGAGGACTCTGTCAATGGTTGGGAGAAACTTCCAAGATGGGAGCAACTTTGGTCGGATCTTGTGCAAGAGGAGATAAGGCGGGGTACCAGGGATGGATCTTCATTGAAGAATGAAGATGAATAAAATTTCTCTTTGGCTGCCAAACAAAGGAAAGGGAAGGGAAAGAAAAATCCTTCTCAATCCGGTGCAAAAGGCAAGAAGCAGGACTTGTCCAAGGTGAAGTGCTTTCACTGTCACCAACACGAACATTACGCCACTAATTGTCCACAGAAGAAGAAAAATAAGCAGGCTGCTGGATCTATAGCTAGAGAGGCCTTAGCCTCATAGTTTGAGCTAGATTTTTCGTTGATCGCATGCTTGGTTTCAAGTGTGATGGGATCAGTGTGGTTTCTTGACAGTGGTGCGTCTTTCCATATGACCGAAGACAAATATTTGTTTAGCGATCTGGATGAAAAGGATCTTGGAGTGCACATCGAGATGGGCGATGATGGTAGATACAGTGCAACTGGTATCGGGACCATTTCCATTGAGAGGGAGTCTGGTAAACCTTTCATATTGAAGGATGTCATGTATGTTCCAGGATTGAAGAAGAATCTGATCTCTATGGCGATGTTGGAACACAAGGGATATGATGTTGTTTTTAGCAAGGGAAAGGATTTCATGCACATTAAAACAACTGGTGAAACTCGGAGGATAGGGGTTCGAGTTAAGAACCTTTATCCATTGCAGGTAGATGCCTGCACAGCAATGGCAGGAAAAGAAAAAGGAGTGGTGAGCCGGGATGAGGGCAAATTGTGGCACAGGAGATTGGGCCATCTTCACCATGGCGCTTTGAAAAGTTTGCAGCATATTTCTACCGGGCTTCCCAAGGGTACACTTGCGCAGTCAGGTCAGTGCAAGGGATGTACTTTGGGAAAATTTGTGAAGACCAATTTTCATGAGAAGGATAGTTGCGCCACGACAATCCTTGAGAGAATTCACACAGACGTGTGTGGACCTTTCTCAGTTGCTTCAATAGCAAAGCACATGTATTACGTGATATTTGTTGACTACTTTTCTCATAAGTGTTGGATCTTCTTCATGTAGAAGAAGAGCAAGACATACTCAAAGTTCTGAGTTCAAGGCACTGGTTGTTGTGTAACCAGCTCCAAAGAGAGAAGAAAAGAGATATTCACGCCTTATAAATGAGCCACTTCGAGGGGGAAACCTCCAATACATTACATGAATGAACAATTCTTGGATGATACAAATGAACAAAACCTCCTTCTGTAAGGTCCATGGGGCCATAATATAATCTGGTAGAGCCTGATAATCCTAACCCGACTGGCTATGTGATAACAAGGGCACAATAATAGCAATAACTGATTGCAAAGTTAATAACTAATAAGGGGGCTACACTAACATAATAAGGGCTACACTATTAACAAGGAGACTTAACTGCCCTCTATTAAACAAGTGTTGTCCTCAGCAACTTCGTTTATTTCTGATGCTTAGCCATAATTCATCACTGTTAACAATCTTCTCTGATTCTTTACTTGCTGAATATAAAATTGATCGTATGAGTTTCTTGTTTTAGTACTTCTGCTTTTCGATGTGATGTTGATCTTCCTGTTATTTCATTAGATTCTGCACCAAAGTTGGGTTATCCTTTGAAAGTTGGAGAACTTGTTGTTGATGCTCGATGTGATCTTCCACTAATTTATCATCCATATTTGCTATTATTTGATCCTTCAAACCATCCAACTTAGCCTCCATTTCTACTTTTAAACCATCTATTTCATCTTCAATTGCTCTTCGTAAGATTGAAACTTGTTGCACTTGGTACCGTAATTTTGATATCTCATACTGCAATACTTCCTCTTCATGGGTCATAGTATAGCTTTTTGAGGGGTTAATGGCTATGAAATTATCTTTTGGAGCCATTATAGAACCCAAATACTGATACAAATTCTAAAATATTCCTTTGGAATCGCTTCAATTGCTTTTTCAAACAAACGTTATGCAATTTTAAAAACCGGATACACACCTTTTTCTTGCTTTTAAGGAGCTCGATATTGAAATTGAATTATCTCTGTAATTGAAAATCTTCGATATCTCAAATTCTGTCCTATAGTCGATCTCTGAAGCTTCTTTCAAATGCCACAGGTCTGACCTGATTTGGATTCTCCAAGACAAAGTTGTGTCCAATCTCCCACAATGACCTAATTCTGGACTGGTTTAGTAGAGCGAACTTGTCATTTGTGTCATTTCCGTCAATATATTTTGTCCTTGTCTGAAATTGATAGTCCCATTTGATGCATGTGCTGTGACCACTTACTACGACACGCCAATCCGTGCAGAAGCAGTTGAAGTTTTCCCACGGTCCTTTTACTCTTTACAAGATGCAGTTAGAACCTGGCTTTTATTGCGAATCATATCTCCAAAAAATATTGCGGGCCAAGCTCGCAGAAATGTTTTGGCCGTTTTATAAAACTTAGCTTAGCACCATATGAATTTCAGACTTTGAACCTTGACGCAAAAAAGTTATGGCCTTGATTAGATGACATTTATGGTGAAAATACCTAACTACCACAGTTGATATATCAATTTGCGAACAAGATCTAAATTTTAGATATTATTATAAGTTTCAACCTTTTGAAATTATTACGAGAAGAAGGTCGTGAAAAAAATTTATAGTGAAAATTCGATGAACTGTTTGAGCGATGGCTCCTAAGTCGACTTTGATACCAAATGTTGTGTAACCAGCTCCAAAGAGAGAAGAAAAAAGATATTCACGCCTTAGAAATGAGCCACTTCGAGGGGGCAACCTCCAATACATTACATGAATGAACAATTCTTGGATGATACAAATGAACAAAACCTCCTTCTATATATAGGAGTCCATGGGGCCACAATATAATCCTAGTGGGGCCACAATGTAATCCTAGCCGACCTAACAATAATAATGTGAGGGCACAATAATAACAATATGGGGGTTACAGGGGTACAATAATAACAATAACGGGGGCTACACTAACATAATAAGGGGCTACACTATTAATATAGGGACTTAACAACACGGTTCGAAAGAATCGGGGAGAAACATCACGGGAAATCTCTGAGAGCGATAATGATTGGTGAATTCATCTCTGGCGAATTCAAAGAACTTTTTAACGCAGAGAAGAATTTGAAGAGAACTCATGAGCGCCTCATAACCCACGGCATAATGGGTCGGGAAGAAAGAACAGAACGATCGTGGGTGCTACACGGGCGATGTTGCATGATCAGGGCCTACCCATTCACTTGTGGGCGGAGGCATGCAATACTGCAGTATATGTGCAGAACCGTTGTCCTCACAGGATACTTGGCATGAGTACACCCGAGGAGGCGTTTTCTGGTAAGAGGCCTGATATTTCCCATTTGAGGATTTTTGGTTCACCTGTTTACATTCATGTGACGAAGGATGCTAGGAAGAAGTTGGAGTCGACTGCGGAGGTTGGGATATTTGTGGGGTACACGAGAAACACCCACGCGGTATACGTGTGTGTTTCCAAACGATCCTACGTACGAATGGGATGTAAAAATTTGTGAGGAGAAGGGAGCTACACTTGCATGCGGATGAAGAGTGCTCGTTCTAAAGATGAGCCTCGGAGATGTGGATCGGCCACGAAAGGATTTTGAGTCGACCACTCATGTGACGCCCAAACATCGGAAGGCGAACGCACTACAAAAGCTAGCGGCGGGTCTTCGTGCGGCCCTTGGTGTAGGAGCACCTACATCATATGGCGCAAGTAGAGGCAGGTCACGGCCAATTCTTTGGATAGTGGCTCTGATGAGCAAGTGTATCGTGACCGAGCCATCCTCTTTCGAGGAAGCTGTGGAGGATCCCACATGGGTAGATGCCATGGTGGAAGAGTATGATTCGATTGTCAGAAACAGTGCATGGGAGATTGTCCCAAGGCCGGAAAGGAAATCAGTGGTAGGTTCAAGATGGATCTACAAAGTGAAGCAAGCTGCTGACGGGAGCGTCGAGAAGTACAAGGCAAGATTTGTTGCCCGGGGCTTCTCACAGATCGAGGGGATCGACTATCAAGAAACCTTTGCACTGTGTAGTGTTCTTCCTCGGACAATCTTGCTCTCTCAACACGGAAGCGGGTTGACATTCATCGGTTGGATGTGAGAAGCACGTTCCTCAACGGAGTCATTGAGGAGGGGAGGAATGACCATAGAGCAGCCCAAAGGTTTTAATCTTCGGCGGGAATAATTATTGCTGAGCTCAAGGAAACTAGGCAGGCCTGGAAACAAACTTTTCTGATGCGTCTTTTAGTATCAAATTTAGTTGATTCGCTGGACTTGGATTCACCAAGAGTGAGGCGGATCCGAACCTATACTAGATTGTGGTGGAGGGTAAGTTGTTGATCATTGTACTTTATGTAGATGATTTGATACTAACAGGTGATGAAATATTGATACACTCATGCAAGGGAGATCTTGCAAAGGAGTTTGAGATGAAGGACTTGGGCCTCCTTCATTATTTCCTAGGATTGGAAATTTGGCAGCGGAAGGGTGGACTGTTTGTGTCTCAAGGCAAGTATGCTCGAGAGATACTGGAGAAGTTCAACATGCAAGGCTGCAAACCTATCGACACTCCTCTTCCTGGTGGTTGGAGGAAAGAGGATGCTACATCGGCAGAGGTAGTGGATGCCACTGTTTATCGACAGTTGGTTGGTTCGCTCATATATTTGGTCAATACATGACCGGACATATGCTATGCTGTTAACCAGCTTTCACAAGCTATGGTTAAGCCTACCAAGCTCTTTTGGAAGGCAGGCAAGCATGTCCTGAGGTATCTCAGGGGCACATCGGGATATGGATTGTGGTATAGACAATCAGATGAGGTGAAGCTGCATGGCTTCATGGATGCATATTGGGCAGGAAGCCCAACAGACAGATAGAGCACATCTGGAGGGATATTCAGTATCGGGTCTACAACATTTTCTTTGTACAACAGGAAATAGATATCCCTGGCACTTAGTTCAGTGGAGGCTGAGTACATGGCAGCAAGTTTGGCTACATGTGAGGCTATATGGATGAGGAAGATCCTGGTCGGGTTGTTCGGTTCACACTTAGATCCTATTGTGATATATTGTGATAATCAGAGTTGCATTAAACTCTCGATTAATCCAGTATTTTATGATAGATATAAACATAATGACATCTGGTACCATCATATCAGAGATTGTGTACAGCGAAAGATCATGTTGCTTTCTTACATTCCTACGGAGGATCAGGATGCAGATATTTTGACGAAGGCGCTCACTAGGAGCAAATTCGAATACCATAGAGACGAGGTGGAAGATGGCAAATTAAATACCTATCGTGTTGGAAGATGTTGGTTAACAAGATAAGTGGGTTTAGTGGCATATCACCCCAAGTGGGCCATGACTATTTTTGGCGCATAGTCTATTTTTAGACTATGTCTATTTTTTAGACATGTCGATCATATTCTATGAGTTGCAGGATGCTATTTGTGGATGGTTGGTCAAGTTGGAAAAATAGATGGACTTCTATTTTTAGACATATTGGGCGGAATCTATTTTTAGATTGCCAGTCTAAAAAATAGATATGTCGAATATTATTAGCTCTTAATAATATTTGGACTATAAACATTATCTTATTCTCTTGGAGCACTTCAGTTAAGTGCACAGATGTGGCACAACAACTAACGGAAGGTACGCTGTTGTGAGGTTTCTGCAGGGCTAATGCATGGGGACTTAGGTTGAGCATAAATATGACATTTAATTGAGTTATAGGGTAATTGGTGGGCCCTTATTTCATTCACTCGATTAGACACAGGTTGAGCTATAGTTATTATCTAGTCTAGCGATTAGTAGTTTAAGAGTGGTGTAGATGGTACATAATTAATTCACTAGCTAATAACTCATTAACGTGAAGAATACATGGGTTAACTACAGTGCACATGGTTTCGTGGAGACCGGTGGAGAGTAGGTGAAAGGAAAAAGAGCAAGTGTGACTATGGTGTGACTATAGTGATCCGTGATTATCAGCACCGATTAGAGATGCCAATGAAGTTATGATGAAAACGGTGGATTGAGTTCATTGAGCAATTCTTATTGAGGATGCGTAGTAGAGGCAAGCTAGCAGGTGGCAGAGATCGGTGCATGGATTTGCTAGATCAGACCTGCTTAGTGTGTAGCGATTGTATTGTACTGAGAGCTTGACATGTTCAGATTTGTATGAGGATTGTTACATGATCTCTATGACATATATTATATATAGATAATTGGGGTTTTCAGCTTCAGGATTTCCCGTTAAATCACTGTGTTAATGTGTGTTAATTTTTATGGTTTCATGTGTGGATTGCAATTGATTTAATTTCCGCATGTGATGATCAATGGTGGAATAGATTATGTATTTTTCATGAAGTTAAAATAGTGTGTGATTAGGAGAATCTTGGATATATAACGCATAAGTTATATAATTTCTACAATCGTTGCAGAACATGATTAAGAAAAATTATGTGTTTAAATGGGGACATAATGAAAGAGAAGCATTTGAATTGATTAAACAGTCAATTGTCAATGCTCCATTCCTGACCACCCCCAATTTTATTAAACCATTTACATTATATACTTTTTCATCGAAGACATCATATGCAGTTGTTTTAACACAGTTGAATGACCAACAAATAGAAGCACCGATATCATTTTTTAGCTCAAATTTACAAGGTGCAGAACTAAATTACACATCTGTTGAAAAAAAAGTATTTGTTGTTTTTAAAGTCATAAAAAATTTTAGACCTTTTCTCCTAAAGTCTCATACAAAAATCATAGTTCCATTTTCTGCAGTAAGATAACTTTTGATGTAGAAAGAATTAGGAGAAAAAAGAGTTAACTGGGTGACTACGTTACAAGAATATGATGTCGAAATTAAACCCTCTAAAATCATTAGAGGTCAAGGTTTTTGTAGAATGCTTAGAGGAGCATCACATTTTCCATCAGAAGAAGATTCAGGTAATAATGTGCAATTATCAGAGGTAAGCCTCAATGATTCAAAGTCACAATATGTTGATCTTATATTTTATTTGAAGAATGGATATGCTCCAAATCATCTCAATTACAAGACAAAACGAGCTCTTAGATTAAAATCTAAACAATATGAGTTAGTCAACAATGTGTTATTTAGAGAAAATATTGATTTTGTACTTCTAAGATGCTTAGAAAAATCTGAAGCAGAGAAGGTCTTGCAGGAACTCCATGATGGACTAGCTGGAGGACATTTTGGAGGAAATACAACAACACATAAGATCCTGCATGCAGGTTACTATTGGCCTACACTTTTCAAATATGCCCATGAATATACAGGAAGATGTAAAGTATTCCAAAGTACAACTGGAAAACAAAGAAAGCCATCATTCCCATTATAGCTGGTCAATATTGAACAACCATTTGAGCAATGGTGATTAGATATAATTGGTGAGATTGTTCCTAACTCTTCCAAACAACATAGATATATTCTCACAGCTACAAGTTACTTTACCAAATGGGTGGAAGAAATTCCATTAAAAGTAGCTAATTCAAAAAATATCATTGATTTCATTGACCAGAATATCACAACCAGGTTTGCCTTACCTACTGCTTTGATGTTTGATAATGCATCTTATTTCTCTAGAACATCTATGATAGATTTTGCAATTAAAAAAAAAATTAAACTAAAATATTCTGCAAATTATTATCCACCAGGAAATGGTTTAGTAGAATCTACAAACAAAAATCTGATTAGAATAATCAAAAGAACTGTTGATCAGAATTTAAAAAAAAAAATAGCATAAGTCATTAATTTTTGCTCTTTGGGCAGATCGAATAACTCAAAAAGCTTCTATTGGTACTTCTCCATTCAATCTTGTCTATGGAAAAGAAGTTGTACTTCCCACCAACGTAGTTATTCCCTCTCTTTCCATAGTTCAATTCATTGATGAAACTCCTACTTCTTCTTTACAACTTAGACAAGGTCAAATAGAAAAATCCAAACAAACTCATGCTCATCATCAACAAATAATAAAAGCCTCGATTGATTCAACTTTTGTCACTCCAAATAATTTTCAAATTGGTGATTGGGTATTGAAATGGGACAAAGTGCATGAGGAAAAGGTAAACACAAGAAGTTTCAAAAACTCTGGCTAGGTCCATTTCAAATAATTGAAGAAATAGGCCCATCAACATTTTTATTGCAAGATCTATCAGGCAAAAAGGCTTCCTTGCCTGTTAAGGGGCAGATTTAAAAAAATTATTTCTCATAGAAGGTAACCCCTTCTATCCTTGTATACTAGTCTCTTTTTCTTTTCTTTTTAAGAAAATAAAAGTTGCTTAGTATTAATATTTGACTTTTCAAATATAATCTTAGATGATTTTCTTTTGATTTTTATTTTCGCTTATAAAAATGAAAAACGTTAAGGAAAGAAAATCGAAAGATTTAGAAAGACAAATTGATTTGATCTTTCTGAAAAATGGAAATATGTTGAAATCATTTATTATTTGATGAACTCTCATCTTTACATAGCATGAATATTCTATTTTCAGTCAAGAAAAGAATATTTAACATAGTAAAGACCTGTTTACAGAAAATCAATTTGAAACTCAAAATTATCATCCAAAATCTTAAAAAGATCAATGATTCATCCCATCTGGAAAATCTTATAAAATTTCGAAAGGAATTCAAATGAAAATAAAAACTATTATGATTAGAAGAAAAACTTAAAAGATAATAAGTCTCATCACGAGTTTGTTTACCATGTTCATAAGGAAATAGTTAAACTGACATTACCAATACTTCCTACCAAAACAGGGTAATGACTTGAGATTATATCAAAAGGACATGGGGTCTCATCAAAGCCAGCTTGATCAGCTTAATTACGACTAGTGAGTGGCATTGTCATCATTTGGTTACCAAGCCAAGACAATGACTTTTAAGTAAATAAAATAATATATAAAAGAAAATTCTCAAAGGTTAGAATTTACTTCTGAAAATTATATGAAATACTGGATGGGACAATGAATCATTGTTGGGTAAAAGGTAACCCTGCCAAAAGCTTAAATTTCCTATTGGAAGAGAGGCTCTATCTGTGATAAAAAAGTAAATTTTTATAAAGCTAATCTGTAAACAAAATACTGGATGGGACAATGAATCATTGATGGGTAAAAGGTAACCCTGCCAAAATCTTAAATTGCCTATTGGAAGAGAGGCTCTATCTGTGATAAAAGAGTAAATTTTTATAAAGCTAATCTGTAAATGACACCTACTTTATCTTTTTAAACTAAGTAAGGACTGATATAGATTTTTATACTTATATCTTTAATATTGGAATTCTTATGAATAGTGAATAAGAAAAACTTTCACTACTTAGTAAGATATTATTTATTTGAAATTTCATTCCTACAACTATTTTTATTTTCTAAAAGGCTTAGAAATTTCGAAAATTTTATCATAGATATCTGGTTCTCCCAAGTGAATCACCAATTGTTGTGCTATACAACAACCCCCATTTATTTTTATAAATAGGGACCCTTTAGAAATAAATAGGAAATTCTTTTAAATTTTCTAAAAACAAAAAACTTAGGAAATAAATATTTTATTTTTAAAGTTTGCTGCTTTATTTTTCTTGAGCGCATCGCAAATCGCATATCATATGAATTTCAAAGACTCATAAACTTTAAAATGTGTGAGCTGCAATATGCGCTCAAACGTTTCCAAAGATATGCTTGAAATTTGAAAAAAAATCAATCACCGTTATATTTACTTTATCACATCGCACCTCACTTAATCAATCAAAAACATTAAAATCAAATTGATATAAGTAGCGACTTCGCAGACCCGACGACCAAATAAAGAAATGAATATAAAACCTTCGAAAATCGCACTCACTTAAGTTTTGCAAAAAAACACAATTTGCATTTCGCACAACTTATAACATACGCCAAATTGTTATCCTATAAAAGTTGCGATCTGCAATTTGTGCAGATAGCATTTCACTGTCTTTAAGGGTAAGTATTACGAATGGTTATAAGTTATAACTTGCGATATGCACACTGACGCCATTTAAATGGACCAAGCATGTGAAACAATTTGTGTCATATCAAAACAAAATTCAAGGTCTTAATGACTTCAAAGTGATTGATATATTTTACGCATGAAGGTGTATAACATATTAATTCAGAAATTATGATTGATGATTGATGTTATATCTTGATATATTTATATCTACTTGCGTGTGTTTGAAATAACTGACAGATTTGTCTCTTTGATACTCTATACTTGTCAAATTATCTTTATTTTCAGGAAACCAGTTAAGGAATTGAGGAAGAGAAAAATAAGAAAAAAGGGTAAAGAAATTTCTCAGACATCGTCCACTAAAGATACAGAGATGTCTCCATTATTTTCAGATACCGTCTACAACAAAGATTGCGGTAGTTCGACATGGGAGGCATTGTATAAGCTTTTTGAAAGTGAAGGACCAAGGGTGATAACCAAATTTTCTTCAACAGGCACTGCATCTACCTCCGATGCAACTCTTTTTGACGTTGCATGCTCATACATCCACAGGATAGCTACAAGGCCAAAGATTCTCCCATACACAGACATGGTTAAGTGGGTAATCGATCACTTAAATATTGAAGATATAATGTTCAAGAATTCGAAGGGAGAAACTATGGGTTATTTTAGAGCAGAAGATTTAACAACAATGTACCATCTACCACCCCCACAACATAAATATGACAAAGAATTATTGTAGAATTTTAGAGGAGAACATCTAGATCTTATTAAAGTCATCGAAGAATGGAAGGAGAATCAGGGGAAGTTGAAGCAAGGTAAGTTTGGTATGTACCCAATTTCCCAAATTCCTAATCCTTACTGTTATGCTGCCAGTATGTTATGTAGATTATTTTCCAAACCTGATAGCACTAGATTCTCAAAAGAATGGGTTCCCCTGATTGACGCAATCGTCAATTCATCAATTTTGAATTGAGCAGACATATTATCTAATAACCTAGCAAAACCCATTACCGAATATAGGAATAAAAGGAGTATTTCATTCAGAGAGATACCTCCCTTTTATATGTCTTCCTATGTCATGCAAGCTATCTATTTTACTTCTAGTTTTCCTACCATGGGATGGAAATGGACTACCCAAGACCCTACCCCAATTCACATTCACCAGAGAGACCTCTAGGATTCAGAATTCCACCTACACTTCTATAAAATCTGTTACAGAGTCATATTTCCTATGCACTAGATGATTTTCAATAAAAGGCCCCCTAGGGTTTTAGAAGAAGCCAATGCAAACATTATTTCTGTAGCTAGATGGTTTGCACAGGAGAATTTTACATATATTAGAGTATTCGGGAGTTATGCTTCTCCCCATGTTTTACCCTATTACATTCCTGATAAGTTACTTTCAAAAGAAATAGCCTATCAGCTTGTTAATGGTGTTACGAAACAACTGAAAGATGCTAAAAAGGCTATTTGGCCTAATTTCCCTGTACAATGTGGCACTTTTGCACTGTCTAACATTGGCCATACTTACAAGGAAGTTTCCAAAATTCATTTATTAAAATTGACAATAATGCCAAAAAGGTTATATGATCCAAATGATGTAATTAAAAATTACATCACAGAGCTTAAGTTAAAGCCTTTTGTAAAGGAAGAAGATGGATTTGATGATCTCTTCCAGGGCATGGAATTTTTTTTAGATATTTTCAATATGTATCTAGTCAACTAAGTCAAGATTATTTTGAAGCTTTCCAAGCATACAGAACAAGAGACTAGAGAAAGTCTCTCTCAATTTGTTAACTATTGAAGATGACAACAAACACACTCCAAGTGTCAGCCTGGATGATGAAGTAAAAGATATGTTTGAAGATGAATCAAGTCAGTCACAACGGCAATCTCATGATTCGGGACACTCTGAAAATGAATCCAAATCTAAAAAGGAAAGATCAGAAAATATAATTGACCAAG
This sequence comes from Pinus albicaulis, assembly GCA_034641835.2. Lineage (NCBI taxonomy): Eukaryota > Viridiplantae > Streptophyta > Pinopsida > Pinales > Pinaceae > Pinus > Pinus albicaulis. Next base: position 1,656,114,380 of record CM076579.1, read on the forward strand.
TAATTCATGAGATAGAGATGTTAGAGGAAACGAGAAATAATGGAACATAATCAAATTCTCAAATAGTTTAGCAAAGTCACAATATGCTAGATCAATCCAGTTCACCACAAACAAAAGATCTTATAGATGAATGGAAGGATTTTTCCAAAGAAATAAAAACTCCTAAAAAGAATCCTAATATTGATCATGCAACGAGTTTCCAGACACCTGAACACTCCAAAAAGATAGTGGAAACTGTTAATCCCCTACAAAGAATTCTAGCAATGCATGATAAAGAAATCATACCGGCCTACCCTATAGATCAGATAGTTCTACAAATTGAATATATTCCTTCATTGGATATTTTCTACAGTCCTAGTTATAAGGCTGTAGTTAAAAGAAACAAAAGGAGGAGAATTGATGAAACAACTTCAAAGCCTACAGATGAATTAGTTTTTGTATTATGGAAATATTCCTTAGATGATCCTATTGAACATCTATCCAAATTATCACAGTATGCAGGGGCATATGCTACTGCTACTGTTGATAAAGCTATTGAGGTTAGAGTGTTTTTAAAACAAAAGGAAGCCAGAGTACAAGAACTAGAGAAGTTGTTGAATGAAGAGAAATCTAATTACAGTGAGCAAGTCGAAATAAACACAACCCAATTTCATAAAGATATGGAAAGCCTCAAATTGCAACATCAGAAAGAGATTAATGAAAAACAAGCACAGCTGGAAGTAGCAATGACTAAGTTACAAAGCCAACCGCAATTAGAGAAATTTATCAAAGAAGAATTGGATTTAAACACTAAGTTAAAGAAAGAACAAGAAGTGTTTTGTCATCAAGATTCTATAATTGACTCCTATTTTGATTCAAATAAAATAATGATCCAGTAGATAGCAATCCAGAAACTTTAATGTGAAAGACTTGAGAAGAAAATTGAAGAACACTTTCAATGGCAAGTATCAGATTTGGGGAAGGAAGCTAATCTACCTCAAGTAGATAAGCTTCACAAAGAAATTATATTCAGAGAATGGAAAGCACAAATCAAACAGGCAGAGAAAGAAGTAGAAAAGATATCCAAGATATCAAGTGAGATTATTGAATCCATGCATGAGCAACTGTCTAGAGCAGAACTTCTCAAGGAAAACACGTCTGATGTGTTTTTAGAAACAAGACAGGTGGAAACACAATGGAAACAGAGAGAAGATACACAGGAGGAAATTATTAAAAAGGTAAATAAGTTTGATCAAGAAAATTACTGGAATTTTTTGATCAAACCTTATCATCAACATTGAACTCTGCAGTCTCTTATAGATTCAACAAAGAGATCCCAGTCAGTAATCTCAAATGTTGTATTCAAGGGACGGATCCGATCAAGGATATTGCAGCCAGCTCAGCTTAAAGAAATGTTAGATATTTGTCACCTTCATGACCACATTCAGAAAGAAGGGCATAACTCATAAATCAGAATTGTTAGTTTAGCTTCCTAGATTATAGTTTAAGTTAGCTTTATGAGGAAGGTTTTTTGAAACCTCCTCTATATTTTTGTAATAATATATTTTATTTTATAGTTAGTTTAGTATTTAAACCCTTCTCATGCATTTAGAGAAGGTTCTAGAAATTTTTCAAAAATATTTACAAAGAATGCACTATTGTAAGTTTGTGAGTGCTTTGATGAATTAATGGAACACATATGTTATCTTTTGACAATTAAAGTTGTTTAACTGATGTTGCACTATTGTACTCTTTAAATTGCTTAAAAGTGAGATGGATAATATTCATTGTTGTTAGTTTACATGAGTAGAAATTCATACATATGGTACTTCTATTCACTTGTATTAAGTCTTACTTCATAGATTTACAGTCATCTTTTTATTGCATTATATATTTGAAACATCATCATATATAAATATTACATGCACTTCTATTCTAATATTTAGCTATGGTTTCTTATTGAATATGTAATCACACTGATAAATGAGATATTTATTTCACAATTCTTTTATGCAAACTACATTGTTAGAAGAATCATTTTACATAATTTTCATCTCTTCCAGCTGTTAAATTATCTATATTACTGATAGTTGAAAGATATCATTTTAGATCGCATAAAGGGAAAAAACCCCGGGTATATATTAGATTAATATTTTAGATAGATTCATATAGATTAAAATCATTATCCATTTGCATGGTATATTCACAACACCCTCAAAATCATCCTTATTGGGAAACTAGTCCCATTATCTCCAGTTGGAGCCACTACACCAAACGGAAAAGGAGTTTCTTTAAGGTCCAGACCGGGTGGTTTTCCCCCTTGTTTTGGAAGTGGAATTATGAGGCCTCGAAACGTCTCCAGCATCATCCCAACCTCATCACAATGAACATCTCTCTAGTAGCATATCACTCAATTCAATTCCTCAATTGAAATTCCACCAACATTTCTCTACTCAAATTCTTCCTTCTCAAGCACTAGGATCTGTGCTCAATTTATAAATGAGATGAAGGTAGTTTCACAATCAATGACTTTCTAATAATAGGCAAGACATGTTCCCAAGCTCAGAGGTATCAAATGGACACATGGATTTGAACTTTGACACATATGCACTCTTCTAGAAGGCACTAGCCAAGTGGAGATTCCGGAACAATGAGAATTTCGCTCCCAATTGATCAATGCACCCTTGAGTGTTAGGAAGTGCTTTGTAGAGCACCTTTGAATGGAGGTACCTGCATATGCAACACACTTAACCCCTTGAGAGACTGCGTTGGTGATCTCATAAGTCTTATAATATATACTTCAAATCTTGGAAACCTTGCAATGGAAGTCAGGAATGATTTGTATTTGTTCTTTGGCTTAGGGCATATAGCAACTAAAATGATAGGGGATGATAGAACCTATTCATTGGTTCTGGGGATGATGTCCAGTTAAACCAGATCATTGGGAATGGTGCCCAAATTGACCTATAACAGATTAGCCCCTAAAGCATGAAGTCAGAATAATAATAACAATATTTTTTTAATGAAATGATTTACACTGTGATGGGTTGGAGCTGAAGCAGAGTGGCAACTGCATCAATCGTATAATACATTACATCATTATATATCCTCTTGATCATAAATTGTTGAGGGAAGGCATTCCCATGCTCAACACATAAACTATCTAATAACATGTACACAGTGCAGAAAGTCCTCTACATTGGAATGTTTCCCAATACAGACATGCTTACAGTTATAGGCCCATGTTTGGATGATGATTTGTATGTAAGGTCACCATAAAAATGATGTGTACAAAAATCCTAAAATCCCAGCCCAGTTGGCTGAAACTAGATCTGGGGTCTTCTTATCTCGTTCACTCAATCATTCGAGTACAAGTCTAGCCATGTGAATATATGATTTGTATTCGAACATGGGAAGACATCGTTTGATTACCATCCAATGATGTGAGGTGTTAAAAAACGCGAGAGAACCACCATTGATGTCAATGGCCCTCAAGGTACTTCAGTACATTTCGTAAGGTGTGAATAGATGGTTTGATGTTGAACGCCAAACAAAATATTTCGGTCAAAAATCCGGAAGCAAGGATCTTGTCAATGCTGTAACAAGCCTCATGGTACTGGAATATGATGTTTCTAGGTGAACTTCCTAGATGATGATTTGTCGTCGACAGGAAGCCACTTTATTGCGAAACGAGAGTTACTAATTTGGGAGACAAAGGATGACTATATATAGCAATGTTCAGGGATGACTGTCATGAGAATGAAGGTTTATGAGTATTGTATAAGGATGAGTATTCACTGGATGACTTCTCTTGAACATATCAGTGACACTGAGATGAGTTGGCAGCATTGACCCAAAACTGAAGTGAAGGTATGTTGAACCATAGGTATGAATGAACTGTCAAGAATATTACCCAACCCAAATAGTCACAGTGATGGAGTGAAGTGTCATGTTCAAGAGCAACCTACTACCGTAAAAGTTATGTTCACTTTCCCAAATTTTCCCCAGTCATTTGTCGACCAATACCTCCTTATTTTTTAACAAACTTGAGGAGGATAACATTTTATTGATCTATAATTCAACCCTTAGGGTGAACAATGTATCGCTATTTAATAGTTTAACGAGTCTAGCGATGAATGAAACTTGATTCTTGCCATGATCGACAAGCCCGTCGCTATTTTATGTTTTAACGAGCCTAACGATAGTGACAGCCCAGTCCCTTTTCATATTTAGAGAGTTTGAAAAAGAGGACAAAAAGAAAACTTCATAAGTATTTTTTCATAAAATTTGTCGCTCAAATCCGAAAAAGTGTAAAATAATATCTGAGAGAACCTCTTTAGTCTTGTTTGACCAAGGTATTCCTTTTTCGTAAATAATCCATCTCAGTATAGAAAATGTTTAAGCTTATACTGAGTAGATATCAATTCATTTACTTTTACGAGCTCGAAAAGACAAGTGCTAGGCAATATTTTCCCATGATCAGAGTCTAAAAAGAGCTAAAAGAAGACTCGAGGGGCTCCTTTTTCACTGTTATCGAAGCTCAAAAAAGAGATAAAAGTGTGCTTCAAGATCTTTTTCGTTTTTAACAAAGCTCGAAAAATAAGGATAAAAAGTATGTTGTGCGGTCAAATCATTCTTGAAATAAATCTGCACGACTAATCTATTGATTAGTTGTAAAACCTGTTCAGAACAACATCAAATGGATTAAAAATACCTGTTTCATGATAAGAATATAATAAAACCATAGTCACAGCAATAAATATTCATTGCAAATAATCAAATGACTAATAAAAAGAGTTTTAGTATTCATTTTTACCATTCAAAAGTTATCATTTTCATTTTGGAGCTTTGAACCAGTTTTTTCCCCCGAACTTCAGTAGCTGATTGCGATCGATTCTGTGGGCATTTTCATCACCGTTTGATCCAGGTTAGTGCCATGAACCTTCTCTTCCTTTCAGTAATCATTTCACTTTCTTTCACTACAAATTTTTAGGGTTTTGAGCCCCTTAGGATAATTTTTTCTTCCAAAAAGTGAAACACACCCTTGAGTATCAAAAAGTGCATTGTGTAGCAGCTAAAATGAAGGCTAGCTATATATGCAATGCACTGTCCCTTGTTTAGGACTGCGTTGGGCGCAATCTTCATTTTTTATTCTTGCACTATACCCAAAATTTATCTAATTTTTTGCATTGAAGAGAGTCTAATGATTCTTATGGTTATGTTTCAGGATTTCATCAAACTATAATGACGATTACATGGAGAGAAAGAGATCATGAAGAAAATAATATGGTTTCCCTAAATGATCCGGGTACAGTAAGAGCCCTAAGAGATTGTGGCTTGTTAAAATACTTCTGTTTGTCAAGGATGAGGCAACAAATAGAACTCTTGGAGTTCCTAGTTCGACCATGGGATCTGGCTATCGAGGAATTTCAAATTAAGAACAAAGTGGTTCCTATAACAGTGGAGGATGTATATTTTCTCACGGGTTTGTCAAGGAGAGGCTTGCTTATTTCCCTTTCAGGGTCTTCTCTTGGGGGAGAGACTGTGAAAGATTATGTTTTGCAGCATTGCTATCCAGGGGCAAAGCCAAGCAAATATGGGAAGATAAACATTCGAGATGTTAGATATTTGACTTTGAGAACCATTATTTTCACGATTGGAAAACTTGTTGGCATTGTTACACTACATGTAGAAAATAGATCATATATGCAATATGCGCTAGAGTGCATGGAGCCAATAGTCTTCAACTGGCATGAAGCTATACTTTCTCAGATAAAAGAACAACTAAACAAGGAAAAAGGAGGAAGGAATAAAAACTTTAGTTATGGTTTGATCCTCATTCCATTTACCTTAGAACGGATTCCACTAATGTAGCCTCAGCATGTGACGTTGGGTGTGTCTAATCCTAGAGATCCGAGGATGCAGAGATGGGTAGAACTAATGGGTAGGCATGTAGGCCAATCTACCATTGTGTTCTCGACTGCGTTCTTCACCTGGTTCAGGCGACAGGTTGTCTCCATTGATGAGTATGCATACGCAGGTGTTGATTTCCGAGGAGATCCAGACTTAGCCTTACCAGAAGGCACTCAGTGGGGTGCAATAGGTAAGAATGTTTTGACCATGTTTTTTATTTTTCTAATGTTTATACAATTTTTTTGTATTTTTGATATTTTCCGAATGCTAAACTAAAGTTTTGATGTAATGTAGATGTTGTTCGAGTTCAACCGATGGAGGAACCAGAGCATGGAGAAGATGAGCTAGCAGAGAGGAATGTCAGGAGAGCAGTCTTTTAGGATCTAGACATGGCTGAGACTCTGACTGAGCTTCGGCAACACATAGAGGGTTTGACCTTCGGGATTTTGGATTAACGGATCAAAGAGTTACCCATGCGACTGCAGCGTCACAATATAGGTGTTCCTAACTATTGGATGCAGTTACTGCATAGGATAGCTAGATCTATAGCATGTTACCATGAGCACCACTAGTTTAATTTTGACATGTTGCATACATTTTGAGGTCAGATGACCGATGTGTCTTGGGCACAATTTTTTGTAAAAAACCTATAACTATCTATCTATTTCACTTCAGTGTTTTCCTATGTTAATTGTGAAATCCTATTCAATTATGTGAATGTTTTCTTTACATGTGTTGCAAATGTCTGTCTAAAACTTTATTAGCCAAAGAATCAGTCAATGTGTTTAAATTTTTGGAAATGTGTTGATATTGAATAAAATCAAAGTGTCTTTCCAAAAGTCAAACTCTTAGGAACAAACGATGCAGTGTTGGAATTCTAACAGTATAAACACTAGTAGGTTGCAATACCACAAGTTGTGAGTCTAACCTTATGATAATTCGGTTAATACCAAATGAAATGGCATCAGACAGAATTTCAATCAACGTGCTATACTCAACGATATTGTTTGTCGATCTACCAATACAAATCCCTTGAAAACTCACTAACTCGTCGTTCGGAGCGAAAATGGCCCACATTGCAGAAGATAGATTCTGCGTACTATGACTAGCACCATCAGCATATCCAACAAATGGTTCCAAATTAGATTCATACATCTGCGATGAAATTTAAAGAGGATTACTAACATCAAGAAAACTCTAAAAACAAACTAATATAGTGATTGCAAATCAACAACATATATATACAATATAATACAAAAAATCACTACGCTCATGATTAAACATAGTAATGTTTCAAATAAAACCCATTTCTGGGTTGCGCCAATGGAATTCCATAGTAATCTACTAACTCATAGGCTCCCTTAGCAAGAACTCTTTTGACAATATAGGGGCCATGCCATAATGACTCAAATTTCCCTGTACCTATTACATCAACTTCTTGATCATAAAGAAGGACCAAGTCGCCCGCTGAGAAAATGCGAGACTCGACATTTTGTCGTATTGCACCTTTATATGTATCTTATGCGCTTCGTTGGCCAGTTGGGCTTCACAACGCATTTCATCAAGATGGATGAGGTTAAAAATATGCGCTTCTTATTCTGAGGTGTCAGGTAACAAGTCGATTGTGATTTTTAACGATGGTATTTCACATTGGATATGCAAGATAGCTTCTAGACTATACACCAACTGAAAGGGAGTAAATTTGGTTGCATTTCTCACCGAGGTTTAGTATGCCCATAAGGCCAAGTTAGAGATCAAATGCCAGTTTCTTTTACGAACTCCTATCATTCGTTGAAGCATACGTTTAAGAATATGTTTTATAGCCTCAACTTGTCCATTTGATTGTGGATAATAAGGAGTAGAATTATCATGTGACAATCCTAACTTGGCAGTCAATTTAGTCATCATGTGGTTGCGAAAATGCTTCCCATGATCTGTAACTATAGCCTGTGGGACCCGAAACCGTGCAATAACATGATTAAAGAAAAAAAATGTAGTTATATGTCCTGTGTTGTTGAATGTAGGCATTTCTTTGGCCCATTTGGTAAATTAGTCTACTGCGACAATAATATAACCATGCCTCCCGGAAGAACAAGGGTTACAGGTCATGAAGTCAATACCCCATTTCTAAAATGGTCCCATAGAGACAACATGATGCATTGGCACTAGCGGTTTTCAGATTTTACAATAAAAAATATGGCACGCATGACAACTTCTGACCGCAAGGATGTAGTCATGAAATATGTAGGACAAAATTAACCGGCGTGGAGTATCTTCTGCATGGTAACGTAGCCAAACAAGTGTCTACCACAAGCCCCAACATGACATTCATTTAAAACCTTTTCGGCCTCCTCATGAGTGAGGCACCTCCTTAAAATTGTATCGACACCAAGACAATAAAGTGTATTTCCGATGATTAGATAATATTTGGCTTGGTATTAAATATGTCATTGTTCAGAGTGAGAGGTATCAACCCGAAAAGTTTGAGTTTGGAGATAAATGATGAAATATCCATACGAAGGATTAAATGATCCGATCAAAAATAGAGACTCGTTGGGAATTGATGGTTCTGATGTAGTAGCAGTACTATCAGAGGGAAGTTCATAGAGAAGCTCAGCCAAAATTAAATACTTCTTTGACTTGGATTTGATGAATTCCAAATCAAATTCCTGCAAAATGACAATCCATTTTGAGTATTTTCCCGCCAGCAATTGATGTGATAAGATATAAGTCATATGGTTGCAATCTGAAACAACAGTTGTCTTTCGAAATAGGATATAATGGTGAAATATTTGGACAACTTGAACAACTGCCAAGGCAAGATTTTCTACGTACGAATACTTAACTTCTGTATCATTGAGATTTCGACTCAAATAATAGATCAGATGTTCTATCCCATTTTCTACTTGGACCAATACCATAACAATGGTCATATCAGTCATGGCGATATATAGGAAATAATCATTCTGATAATTAGGGGGATGCATTAATGATGCCCATACAAGAGTATCCTTGAAAACATCAAAAGAAGCTTGTGCAACTTAGTCCCATTAGAAGGGAATTCCTTTTTTCAAGGGCCGAGTAAATCCTTTAGCCATTTCGGCATAGTTGGGAATGAACCTCCTTAGGAAGTTAGCCTTTCCTTGAAGTTTCTGTATCTGAAGTAAGTTTATGGCGCAGGAAAATTGAGAATGCCCTGAACCTTCAATGGGTCAATTTGAATTCCTTCTTTTGAGACGACGAATCCAATAAAACGACCAAAACCAACACAAAACACACATTTATGTGGATTGAGGCATATTTTGTAGTGTTGGTAGCGTAAAAATATGGCTCTCAAATGCATCGGGTGATCAGTCTGATTTCGTGAATGCGATGGTAAATCATCTAGATAAGGTTGAAAAATGTGCTTGATGTCATTGAAAGTATAATCCATTTCTCTCTGAAAATTTTCCCCAGCATTCTTTAAACCAAACAGTAGTTTCCTATAAGCGAATGTGCCCCAGGGATAGATGAATGTTGTCTTATGTTGATCCTTCGGGCAGATATTGATTTTATTGTTGCTGGAAAATCCATCCATGAACAAAAATATTTCACATCCAACATAATCGTCAATGATCTAGTCGATTAAGGGAGTAGGATACTTGTCTTTTGGACAAGCCAGATTGACATCCCGATAATCTACGCACACTCTGATGGTTCCTTGTTTTTTCATGATAGGAACAATGTTGGAAACCCACTCAGTTATCAGAACAGGGTAAGTGAAACCAGCACACAAAATTTTCTCAACCTCTGCTTTAATGGCAGCGGCCTTCTTTGGATGAAAAGGAAGAAGGCGTTGACGCATCAGTTTGACATTAGGATACATATTAATAGTGTGTTCAACGATACTAGTATCTATGCCTGGAATTTCCTCGTAAGACCAAGAAAATACGTCACGAAATTCACAAAATAGAGAGTGATATGTTTCAAGTTCTGACGAAGAACAAGACACATCGACATGAATATTTTCTACTACGCCAGGTTTGGTCGAAATATTGATAGAATTGGTTTCTTCAATATTTGACAAATTTCGCTCGGAATCGATTTCATTAATAGGTAAAGAATTCGAAAAGAAATTTTTGATTGATGGGTGATATAGTTCACTAAGATAGTTTTCTTCATAATTAGGAATATGGGAATGATGATGATAATCTTCCTATGGTTCTCTTTTTTACATCATTGTTTCCAAAATATTCTCATTTGTCAAGAAAGGTGAGGAAAAAGGATCAGATGGAGTACCAAAATCTGAGGAACGATCAACCCAAACAACCGGCGATGTTGATTTCGGATTTACCGCCCAAGCCAAATAAATTGATTGCTATGCTAGCTCAATAGGGTTGGGCAGCAAAAAATCATCCAACATAACAATTTCAGAATCACCCATACTATTCCTTAAGCCAGATGGAGTGGAAGAGGTCATGTAGCAGGTCTCTATACTTGCAATTTCTGCCGACGTCGTACGCGGAGGTAATGCAAAGGTTCCCATGAGAGTGGAGACCTTTAAAATTTTTATACCAATGTTCTGAACTGCTAGTTGGGGTGCATGAATGAATGGAACACTTCCAGTTAGAAGCTGAGGCAAAGAAGGATAGCTGATTGATGACTGTGATTGTACCTTTATATCGAAAAGAAATAATTCCAAAATATGTAGAAACAATTGCAGTCATAGAATTTACCCATGGCCTTCCAAGTAGAATATTATAGTCAAGGGGTCCATCAACAACCTTGACATCAACATTCACTGTTTCCCCCCCCAGTTCAACATGCAGGTTATTAATAATACCACAATATTTATATGTACGGCCATCGAAAGCCTTCAACGTCGTTGATGATTGAGATAAGTGCGGCGAGCCAAGTGACTTCCAACAATTTAGAGACATAATGCATGTAGATTCTCCCTCATCAATAATAGTTCAATGAACAAGGTGATTGAGAACATTTACTTGTATGGAGAATGCCAATTCTGCTGGTAGTTGCGGCACATAGCCCGTATGGTTAAATACGACAAGATTTGAATCAGTCGGATCAATTCCACTAATAGCCGACAATAAATCATGTTTTTGGGAGGGAAAATTTTGTAATACATCAAGAGCAGACATAGCTGAAGGGGATTGAGCCACATATTCAACTATATTATAATTTTGAGCAACTCTTGCTCGAGGATTATATGTTGATTTGTGAATTACTCCATTAGGTGGCTTAATTGTTAATTCAGGAAAAGCAATAGGCGGTACCAATTCCGTAGACAGATTCATAGTCGAGGTAGTAGGTTGAGTTGCCTGACTATCATAATATTTATTACATGTTGACACCAAAATATCTATTGAAGATTTTGTGACAGATAGCATAAGCACTTGGGAACTAGAATCTGGATCTGTAGCAACCAATTTTGTGTCCAGATTCAGAAATGGATCTGTCAACGCAGCTAATGCATGGGGAGTCTTAATGATTTTTGAGACTTCAGCGTGATGAGGACAATCCCGAACAAAGTGTTCCTCATTACAGATTATGCATGGATAACGAGGTTTCCTAGGTCCAGACGTTTGATCAGATGATCTTTCCTACGGGTTAGAAGTTTGTTTTTTCTTAGATTTCCCTTTTTTCTTGCTTCCTAGTTGCTTGTCACTTTTTCCTTTATCAAATGACATGGCATTGATTTTGAAAGAAGGTGTAAGATCAGATGCAGTAGTATGATGTGTGCATGCAGTACCAATCAAACTATCTCTAGCATGAGAGTCTTTTAATTGTGGAGGAACAGTAAAATTAGATCGCATCGCATTTGGAATTTTTTCATAGAGCGTGCCAGATTGGGTATAGATCAAGTCTAAATATTGAGCATGAGCAATGACTTGTTCTTCAATGACAATGCCACCCTTAGCCACATCCTCATTTATAGATGGTAATAGGGACTTAATGAACCACTCAACAAGGAGTTGATCAGGAACAAATGTCTTAACCATTCTACGACGACAATGCCACTCATGAATATGATCAGAAATGCGAGTAGCATTAGTCTGTTAAAAATTGGTCAAGAGTTCTGTTCCAGTTTCATATCATATGGGTAATTGGAAGTGAGTAAAAAATGCAATATCTAGGGTAGTTAAATTATCAAAAGAAGCTCCAGGTAATTCAATGTACCATTTTGCATCCGGACCAGTGAGCATACGCTGGAAAAGACGTAGTCGAACAGAGTCATCATTTAGGGAGTTTCATGAACACCACAAATGATAAGTCATAACATGAGTCAACGGGTCTTTCCCAGGGTTTACATTGAACTTAGGAATATCTGAGGGTAGTTTGTGAGGTATCACCGGCTACCAAGGAGCATATTTGATTGATCATTGGTTAGCTGATTTAAATATGGTAACTCTAATGTTGCGACAAAAGGCAATTGTCAATTAAGGTCAGGTTAAGCATAGCCAGGGTATGATGGAATTGCTTGAGCAACAAACCTTTGAGCACCGTCATAAGGAATCTGCTGCTGGTAATCCAAATAAGGGTTGTTTTGATAAGCAAACACTTGAGGATTCTGTTGACCAAAACCTGGGTACGATACTTGTTGAAATGAAGGTTGAGGCATTTGCACCTGAGGCTGCCAAGGGTTCTGTCCACCAATGTTATAACCAAAATTAGAATAACTTGGATTCGATTGAGGATAATTATAACCTGGTTGTGGCTATGACATCCCATAAAATGGTAAACCAACTTGTGGATATATGATTCCAGGTACAGTTTGTTGTTGTAAATTAGTCGAAGGATTTGGATTCTGTGGGGCCAATACTTGATGGTATTGAGTTGAAGGACCCGCCTGAAATGGTTTTTGTACAACATTTTGATTCTGTAACAGGGGTAAAGATGTATTAACAAGTGCAAGTGATGTGGGTGTAACAGATTGAACTAGTTGATAAGAGTGTATAACCGTTTGTGATTGGATAGGCAGAGTGGGCTACCATTGACAAACATTCATTTTGACATTAGATTGACCAAAAAGAGAAGGAGTACTATCAAAGTGGGTGACCAAAGGTTACCCCACAGCATGAGGAGGATAATAAGACGGAAAATATTTCTCTCCAAATGCAGGGAGTCCAGTTGATATGGTACTGGATGGAATGGACCCAAAAGGAACAACTTGATATTTCCCTGATGATGTGTATAAAGAATCAAGCCGTTCAGTACTCACTATAGGTTTACTAGTTAGAATACCAGATGATGACATTGGTGAAGTCCATGGGTTTGAAGATGCACCAGAAAAAATTCCAGATAAAGATTTATAACTTGAAGGGACTATAGGGACACCATGAAAATATGATTCTGGTGAAGTTGTAAACATCGACGGGGTAGCGAGGGTAGGTACTAACGTAATTGGAACAGATGGCCCAACCAAAGATGTTGGTTCAGGCATGGTTACTTGACCAAATGTATACCCTTTTGAATCAATGGGAATATGAATATGAATAGGATCAACAAAAGCAGAGGGTGGTGATTGAGGAAAATACTCGTACAGGTAAAGATCCTCCCCAAAATGGGTTGGAGTTAAAGGTGTCTCGTCTTGTGGGATTTCTTCAATCAAAATCAAACCAGGTGGAAGTATTTCACCATCAGGCCCAAAGTATATTTCAGGTGGTTGTGGGATATGGGAGACTCAATGGCTATAGAAAATTGTGGGATGACAAATGGATGAACAACTTCCGGTTGTTTGACTTCAAGATTCAGATTTGCTGGCATAGAAGAGACGGGATCTAGATCAACTTCTGGTTGAACAACATCGGGTTCAGGAGGTATGATCTCACTGATTGGATGGATTGTGACCAAGGGTAGCTATGAGGACTTTGTCTCTACAACAGTAGACAAACCAGGATATGTAGAAACAACTTGTGCCAACTCTGGTATATGGGAAGATGATGCTTCACCAGAGGTACCGATAGTACTGGTTTTGGTAGAGTGATGCCGCCTTCGCCGACTAGGAGTAACTTCTAGTGGTAAAGGTGGTTTCAATGATAGTCTACGTGAACGACGGGGAAAAGTATTTTTTTCTTCCACGATGACTGATTTATTTTAACCAAAACAAATAATAAAAATAAAAGGGTAATGCTAGGCAAAAGGTTTACCAATAAACTGTGAACTACAGAATACCTCCTGGCGAACCAAGAAGTATGGGTAAGAAATCTCCCTGAATGTTGTGTTCGGTGTATCAAATTTACAAGGTGGCCGACTTGGTTCACTATGGATGGATAGAAACCTAAAGTTACACTCCCAAATATACCCGAAGGTATGTGGAGGTCCAAATCTGTATTAGCATTGTCTAATGCGAAACTGCACAGTGAGAGCACCCCTTTATACTTTTTGTACTGTAACACCGCCCGATATACCCGAAAGTACGTGGACGAGCTACGATATACTTACGTACGTGGAGTGAGGTATCACACACGGAATTTATCGCAGAAAATTAACGATAGCTGCTATGTTTTACGACGCCGAAACATGTCTCTAGCCTAGACCTTCTAAATGTTATCTTTATGGTTCCAATTCTTTGTTAGGTAAATTGAGATAAATTTTAAGTTGATCTTGTTTATCAATTTTCCTTTCAAGGTTCACCACGATGATTTATTGGAAATTCCTAAAATGCAAACTAAAATGATAAGAACAATCAATTTGAGAGCAAACAATCAAAGAGCACAAACTAAAAAGAAAATTTCCTAATTGTTCCTATGTAAAACACACAATCCACTACATCCAAATGCAGGTTTTTCTTTTCAGTCCCTTTAATGTGAATGCAGAAAAGGAAACTAAGAGCATCAAATCAATAAAAAAAAATGCCTTTTACTTTGAGAAATGAGGAATGGAACAACAATTTATCTTTTTAGGAAAAATGAATATTTTAACTACAATTTCTCCTATAGGAAATGAAGAATTTAACGGCAATTTCCTTTTCAAAATAAAATGGATCTAATGCAGCAATGAAAATACTTTGAAATTAATTCGTCAATAATAAAGAAAAACACTTTAAATAAAATTGAACAAAATTTTCTTTCAAAGGAGGAAGAAGTAGGTAAAGTCACTAGTCAATATGAGGCATCAGAAACCATGAAAACATAGCAAACAACAAACTGAAAGAAAATGCAATGAAAAATTCAACAGAATTTGGTAGAGTTTAGGGGGGCAACATAGACTCTAAGGGGAGACAGTGTGTTGTAACGCACCCCTAAGTGGGAGACAATGCTATGCAAAGCACTGTGTCCTGTTCAACAGTGCGTTGGGCGCAGCAGAGAACAAAATCTCAGGCTGTAAAACACACTTCTAATGCAAATTTGAATTCAAAAAGCCTAATATTTCAGATTAAATTCTACTGGGTTGATAACAGAGGCAAAATACACCAAGGATGAAGGGTAAACTCCCCAGTAGAGTCGCCATTTTTTTATGCAGAATTATGAATTACGGATAAAACATTCTTCCCTAAATGTGGTGCATTGCATTTAGAACAATAGGTTAAAGACTTTGAAAATACTTTTCCTAATAGTAAATAGACACACATAATAGATCAAAAAACTTACTTGAAGTCCAAGCGCTTCCAATTCTCCTTCTGTCGCTCTTGTTGTAGCTTCAAATCCAAGCTAGATTGCCAAAATATTTCCTGCAAGAGTGAACACTAAACAACAAAGAGGTAGCAATATAGAGATGCCTATTCAAGTTATTCAATCAAATCAATGAAACATGAACCATATAAATCACATAAGAATTCATAACATGGAAGAGAGAAGCTTATATAAATACATATGTGGGAAAGTAAACAACAATCTTTATTAATGGATAGAAAGTGAGGTTAAAACCAGTGATTGATTTTATTTCACCATCCCCAGCATCATCCCAACCTCATCACAATGAACACCTCTTCAGCAGCATATCACTCAAATCAATTCCTCAATTGAAATTCCACCAACATTTCTCTACTCAAATTCTTCCTTCTCAAGCACTAGGATCTGTGCTCAATTTATAGATGAGTTGAAGGTAGTTTCAAAATCAATGACTTTCTAATAATAGGCAAGACATGTTCCCAAGCTCAGAGGTATCAAATAGACACATAGATTCGAAGTTTGACACATATGCACTCTTCTAGAAGGCACTAGCCAAGTGGAGATTCCGAAACAATGAGAATTTCTCTCCCAATTGACCAACGCACCCTTGAGTGTCGGGAAGTGCTTTTTAGAGCACCTTTGAATGGAGGTACCTGCATATGCAACGCACTTAGCCCCTTGACAGACTGTGTTGGTGAGCTCATAGGTGTTATAATATATACTTCAAATCTTGGAAACCTTGCAATGGAAATCAAGAATGATTTGTCTTTGTTCTTTGGCTTAGGGCATATAGCAACTGAAATGATAGGGGATGATAGACCCTATTCATTGGTTATGGGGATGATGTCAAGTTAAACCATGTCATTGGGAATGTTGCCCAAATTGACCTATAACAACCATATAGATAGGTCCCACACATAAGGATCGAGCATGTGAAAGATATGAGAAGGAGACACGTTGAATTGTGGGCCAGTGGGAGAAATAAAAGAGGAGCGGGAAATATGGAGGTTAAATAGGTTATGGAGGTGGATTGAAAGAGCTAGTAGGGTTTCATTTTATTAGCGAGAGAGATTATTAAATAAATTATGAGTGGGATGAGAAAAACTTTTATACATATATCGAAATCGTAGATCGGGGTTAGAAACGTTTAATCATAAGACACAAGTGGGATGGAATGTGATTTGCGATGGGGGTAATGATGTGGCAAGGAGGTTTGGACCGAGGGGCGTGCGAAATGCGGAAAGGAGGACACGTAGTAAGAGGAGCAACGAAGAAAAAAAACTTTTCACGCTCCCCCGTATTGTTAAAAGCAGAATGGAGAAGGGGGGCCAAAAAGGCATGAGAATCGTGGAACAAAGGGCATGGAAGATCATGAGGTGTAATAGCCGATGGAAATTGCAATCGCATTTTGGAGTTTATAATAGATTCCTGAGCGTATATCCTCCTGATCTTGCGAATTGCAATATGCGATTGGGTCCCACCAATATCGCACATTGCACTTCAACATTTATAACATGATCCCGAGTGCCTATCCTACAGAGCTTGCGATGTGCGATGGTGAAAGGGTGACGTGGCAGGGAAAGGTGGGTCCCTTTAGTATCACATTGAAAGTTGTATGGAGTGGCAAATGAATGTGATGAGGATTGTTGCGATATGCGATTAGCGACGATGATGTGGAAAGAAAGGGTCCCACTCAATATTGCAATCGAGGAAATGAGGAAGCAGAAGTGAATTTGGTAGGTGAACTTTGCGAAAATGTGATGCAAAAAGGTAGGTGGGGCCCATTAAATGAATTTTAAAAGCAGATAAGTGAAAACTTCGTTAAGTCAATGAATATGGTAAAATTGGTCTGAATCATAATATAAAGGATTTTTCTAAAACATTTCGAATGTTATGAAAGAGATAAAAAAGAAATGATGGGTCCGAGCAATATCGAATATCGGAAAGTTTGTAGGATTAGGCAATGGTTACATGTATAAGGTTTGAATATGAGATAGAAGGTAAGGCAAAAAGGGTATAATATGATATGGTTGTTAGTGGCTGTGTGGAGCTTCTTTTTTACTATAAAAATTGAATTTTAATAGTTAAAAAGGGGTTTTGAAAGAAATGAAACGTTGGACTATGGGTTTTTTTGGAAAAATGAAAGGTAAATGGGGGAAAATGAAATGAATGAAGGTAGAAATGAAATTTTCTCACCACTACACTCTGACAACGATACTTTCATCTTACAACCGAACTAAAAAGGCAGATTGATTCCTTGGAGAATGATGACCAGACTTTGAAAATCATTGAAAAAATTGTAGTGCTAACACTGCCTCCTATTGGGGATGAATTCATCCCTATGAGGCTTTAATTACTATAGAATCAGTCCCTTACAAACTCTTTAAACTTAAAATACTTCTTGGAAATTATGACTAGAACTGAGCATTGACTGACGGAACTCAAAACTGACCATATATACAGACACAAACACCATTGGGCATGGAGTTTTATTAACACATCACACCAGATATTTACAATGGAATGACTCAACTGACTTACTAAAAAAATAAATTTTTAAGAAAACGACCATTAACTGGGCCTCTATTCAATTGATCATCATCTAGATGTTTGAGAAGAAAGTATTGTTTTCCAAAACTTCAGCAATTTCAAATGGCCCAAACCATAGATTGTCAAACTTACCATGCTTTCCATGGTCTTCTCTCCTGACATCCCAACACAGCACCAAATCATTCTCCTGAAATAACTGTTGATTTTATCTTTTGTCAAAAACATATTTGACTTTAGTTTGATACTTTTGTACTTTATCCATCAGTGATTCTCTGATTTGGTGTGCCTCTATCAACTGCAACATTCTCCTTTGGATTGGATTTTCATCATCAACTTCATCTTGAAGGAACTTCATCACAGGAAGAGCTAATTGCAAATGCATCACATCATTAGCACCATATACAAGTTGAAAGGGAGACATTCCAGTTGATTTTTTACCACTTACCCTATCTGCCCAAAGAGCATGTACTAGCTGAGCGTCCCAAATTCTCTTATTTTCAGGCAACATTTTCTTAATGATCCTCACCAACACTTTTATTGGATGACTCAGCTAATCCATTGCCTTGAGGGTAATAAGGCATGGAATGAGTCAATTCAATTTCGTATTGCTGACATAAGTTGTACATCTTAGTAGACTTAAAGGCCAATGCATTATCAATTACTAATTTCTGTGGACAACCAAATCTGGACATAATATTTTCCAACATAAATTTGATAATTACCGTATCAGTATAATTTCTGGTTGGTACAACTTCAATCCATTTATTAAAATATTCTGTAGTTGTGAGAATCCATCTATGTTGTCTTGATGAAGGTTGATGAATTTCACCGATGAAGTCTAACCCCCACTGTTGGAAAGGAACATCCGCTGAAGTAGGAATAATAGGTAATGGTAGTGTTGGGGTCTCCGTAGTTTGCAATATTGGAGAGTACAAACGCTGCAGAGCCTACATCAAAACCACTTTGGAATCTGAGGACCTAGCCATCCTAGATTCAAAGAGGAATCTCTCTGTGTATGAGTTCAAAGATATGATATTTAAGGCTTTTAGTGTGATTTTAGGCTAGTTATGAAGAACAGAGTTTTTGTTGAGTTTTTGTTTATTTTGGTTGGGCAAGGATATGAAGATGAATGAAGTCTTTATGAAGGGTGAAGGTATGAATAGGTGAAGGAATGGTTCAGCTGATAAGATAGGCAAGGAGCTGCATCAATCCATTGGGCTATGGAGTCATAATAGGATTTAGTTGAAACAACAAGGTTCAAGAGTGGTCCATGGGGCAAGTCATCTATGTCAAGGGATCTCTTTAAGTTGATTTTATGGAATTAAACACTAAGAAATGGAGTGAGGGAAATCAAACAGATGAAGAAACAAAGAGCAGCCTAAGATCAAGTAAGTACTTTGAAACTATCCTGCTTTTGGCATGCACTTAAGGGAGAACACAAAGTAATCTAAGATCAGGTAAGTGCTTTAAAACTAGCCTGCTTTTGATATACTTTCAAGAAAAAGCATTTAAAAACATAGAATAGCTTAAGATCAAGTAAAGACTTTTAACTTAGCCTGCTTTTAGCATATTCTTAAGGGAACTTTTCAAAGCAACTGTTGGAGAAGAAACTAGAGGACAGGGCTAACCATAGACTTCCCTAGTTCAACTTTAATTAGCATACTTTTCAAGACAACATTTAAGATAAACAAAGAATAGCCTAAGATCAAGTAAGGACTTTGAACCTATCCTGCTTTTGGCATACTCTTAGGGAACTTTTCAAAGCAACTGTTGGAGAAGAAACTAGAGGACAGGGCTAACCATAAACTTCCCTAGTTCAACTTTAATTAGCAGACTTTTCAAGAACATTCAAAGACAATATCTCAAGTTGAACTCAGGAAATATGGGCTCACCAACACTTCTCTGGTTATACTCTATTGTATCATATTTGAATAAACAATCAGCAGAAAACATAAGGGATAAATATTTTTAGTGAGATTTAGGGTACTTTAGAAGTAAATCCTAATCTATATTTGCTGTTCTTTATCAGAGAAAAGTGGACAGAATGGAAACAAAAATAAAATAACAATTTACAGTGAGAAACACATCACCATTGACATAGACCAGGATCCCATAAATCAGCTATTTGTATTTTATGTTCAAACCAGTTACAATCTTCAAGTCCAATAGGCCTCTACACCTTCAAAATTCTCATCTCAGTTTATGTGTCTTCACTTACAAAAAAGAGCTATAGCAGCTTCAGAAAGCTATTTACATGCAACAAATATCCAGAGACCAACCTCTATACTGTCTTCTACAGCAGTATTTATAGAAGAATGAGGAGGTGGAGTGTAAGAAGGTTTCATTAGTTCAATTAATACAGAGTAATGGTGCCTTGACCTTTAGGAGGCCTAAGGGAGAAGATTTCGAGTGCTCATCTCTGTTTTAATGATTTTACATTAATATTTCATCAACCTTAGTTACTGTTGTTGACTTTGGGGGCTTTGGTAGGCTGATCATAAATTCTGAGCTGTCTTTGGCAAAATATCTCTGACTGTGCATTCATTGTGTATTCTTTTGCAAAAACAGATCTGCAGGTGGCATTTGAGTAGCTAGGGATTCAATTAGCCTCTATGAGGTGGCACTGAGGCATCCTTTATTGTTTTGTCTTCTTTCATTTCCTTTAAAACACTGATTTAATTTAATATTGTGTTTATGCCTGATTAGGCTCTTTGTTTAGCATTAAGCCCTTTAGACCACATTCGAATTTTGATGACTAGGCTTATCAGCTTTATCTGTGTTTAACACCTATAATCCTTCGATTATGCTCAGATCCTTCAATTAATTCATGCTCACTGTGTTTCTAGTTGTTGGCAGGTGCGCAGAAGGTTTTGCTTGACTAGAGGGTTTTACTGAAGACCGATGGTCATGATCCATCAATGAATGTGGAGACAAAACCCTCCTTTGGATAACCCTTTGCAATGAACAGGCTTGGGATCGTCATCCCTAGCCTTTGTGTTAACATCATTTTGTGGGTTTCTTCGGCCCTTTATCGGCCATGAAACCTGCAACAAAAAAAACATAAACCATATTATAAAAGCCTACGAGAATGGGGATAACTGCAACAGAGGTTGATGAGGGTGAGGAGTAGCAAGGGGGAAAATGCCTTGCAGTAGTGGAGGGGGCTTATGAACAAAAACAGGCGAAAAAACCAGTTCAAAAGAGTATTTGGCACGTATTGGGCGAAAGTGGTTTTCGCAATACCACGGGTGGTTATCACATGACCCTCGGGAAGTAAATGGTTTTGCCTGAAAGTAATGTGATTCCATACATCACTCGACACGTGGCTTTTTTGATACCGCCGATATCGCAAAATTTTTAAGTGTTAAACCTCCGGCGCAAAGATTTTGTGATATGCCGCCACAACCGTCAGATGAAAGGGTCGAGATCCGACGGTGCGGATGGAATGCGGAGAATAAGTTGCGTGACGGGAGTGATAAGGGAATACAGGTGGCAGCGCGCGATTGGATAGGTGCTTCAGGATTAATTCAGACCGTTAGATCATATATATCGACGAAGGAGATTGTTCGGCTGCAGTAAATAGATGGCAAGATTTGAATAGGGGAAAGGTAGGAAAAGGAGGTGCGAAAGCCGTTGATCTTTAAAGATCAACGGTTGGGATTATTTCGCAAAGTGATAAGGCGGGGGCTCGAGGGTTATGGAAAATGGCGCAGTCTTATGGGAGGCCACAAAATCGGAGCCAAAGGGGAGAGGGGCCTATCGCATCGGGGACAAATTATAAAGAAAGAGCGGGTTTGTAACAAGAGAAGTCGATGCGATGAGGCCTTAAACGCTTGGTCATAGAACGTGGTTCCAAGAAGAATGTGGGGGCTAGGGCTAAGCCGAAAGGCGCTTTAGCCCTGTTTGTTTGAAAAATGGATTTTTAGCCCAAAAAGTTGGGTTTTTAGGATTTTTAGGGGTTCTGATAGGAGGGAAAGGAGGTTTTCAAAACTGATAAAGGGAATTTATTAGTTTTGAAAGGAAAAACGAAGGGAGAAAGGGGATTTTTTAGAGGTAGATGGAGGATAAAAAGGGTCAATAATGAGTGAATGAAATGATGAAAGAGGAGATTATTTGGGGAACAGTTTTACAGGGGGCAGCAATTTTTAACTTGGTTTATTTTGAATGAAACAGCAGTGAAGATTATTTGCAAAGTTCAAACAGCACAAGAAGACTTCAAGAATGAGAAGTTTTGCATGAAAACAATATCTTGAAGGCTTAGGACTTATTTTTAGCCATCATTTTCTCAGTCAAAATTTACTGATGGCTAACAGTGGCTCCACTTGGGGATGGTAGCTCCTTGGAGGTGTCAAGAATCTTCAGAATTTTTTCTCTGGGACATAGACCTATGCCTTTATCCATTAACAACCTATTCCTCTTAGATCATGCAGCTTTGAAAGATGATCAATATTTATATCAAACAGATTTATTTCCCAATCAACTACCTACACAGCCTACTTCCTATCATTTTTTCTTCATAAGGTGCATTTGGACTTGCAGACCTTAAACATCAGCATTTTATTATTATTTGAAAATAGGAAAAACTAATCTAAGTCTACCCTTATTTCTTCCATGAGTTCAGATTAGATTGTTGAGCTCATAAATTCTCTACCTAGGCTACTATCTGCCAGGATTAGACTGTTTGGCAGACTTTTATTCTCTAACTTCTAAAACAGAAATTGAAAACATAGCCAAACCAGGATTAGAATGTCTGATTTGCTATGGGTTCATGGCATAAAGACAAGTTGCACACATAATTTATTTTTTTCAGAAATTTAAAATAAAATTGTGAAGGCTTAAGATCTGAAAATTTTAAAACATCCTTCATCCTTTGTGACTCAGATTTTGAGCTTTTAGAGTCACCTTTCCTTCTTCATTTCAGCTCTGGATTTAATCTTTTTGAGCTGTTCTTCTCTTTTGTCTTGGTTCAGATTTTGAGCATATTAGAACCAATTTACATCAATCTAACAGGTTCATTTTTTCAGTTTATTTGAACCTTTGCTTTTCTATCCTAATCTAATCTACTGATAAGCCAAGATTAAACAGTTTGGCAAATCTTCTTCACTAACCTATCAGCAGAAAATTGAAAATCTATCTTAGTCATGATTAGGCTGTATGACTAAAATAGCAGTGTTTTTTTTGGTAGTGGCTTTTAATCTTGCACACTTTCAGAATTTCTTTTCCTTTTGGTATGAGGTTGTACCTTTCTTGTTTTATTTCTGCCCTCTTTTTCGTTTTCTATTGTTTTTGTCTTTTCTCTTTCTTCAAATTGAAAAAAAGTGTTATATACAATGGATAAAAATCTTGAAAGAAAAATATCAGTCAACAAAAATAATTTTTGAGAACCCTTCCATTAACAGGACCTCCAAAGTATTCAATTCCATCCAACTCTTGCAGAAAAAATGCATTGTTTCCAATGACAGATTGGATGAGATAAGGGCCCTGCCATAAGTTATCAAATTTTCCTTGTTTACCCTTATCTTCTCTTCTTGAATCCCATTTCAAAACTTTATCATCAATTTTGAAATCACTTGCCTTAGTTCTTTTGTCAAACAGCTTCTTGATGTTTTCTTGTAGTTGTTGTGCTCTAATGTATACTTCCTCTCTGGTTTGTTGTAGATGTATAGTCTGGTTTATTCTTCTTATTACATCATCATCTTCAGACTGCACTTCCTTGATCAGCTTCATGACTGACACTCCTAAACTGGTTGGAAATATTGCATCAGTTCCATAAACTAGCTGGTAGGGGGACATTCCAATGGATTTTTTAATGGTTAGTCTGTCTACCCATAAAGCATGTACTAGCTTATTGTGCCATGACTTCTTGTTATCTTCCAGCAACTTCTTGATTATGTTTACCAGACTTTTATTTTAAGACTCTTCCAGCGCATTACCTTGAGGGTAATAAGCTGTGGAATGACCCAATATGATCTGATACTTATGACAGAATTCTACCATTTTCTTAGACCCAAATGTAGCATTATTATCAGTTATGATCTTTCTAGGACAACCAAATCTGGATAATATATGGTTTTCAAGGAATGATATGATAACTGAGTCTGTGGCACTCCTAGAGGGGATGGCTTCCATCCACCTGGTAAAATAGTCTGTTGCTGTGAGGATCCATTTATGTTGGGCAGATGAGGGAGGATGGATTTCCCCAATCAAATCTAGACCCCACTGCTGAAAAGGAGCTTCAACAGTGATTGGTTGCAGAGGTAAGGGAAGCAGTTTTCTTTTGCCTTCAAAGATTTGGCATTTGTGACAGGCAATAATCATCTTATGGACATCTTGAAAGAGGGTGGGCCAGTAATAACCAGCTCTAAGGATTTTGTTGGCAGTTGATTTCCAATAGAGGTGGCCTCCACATTCTCCTTCATGAAACTCATGCTTGATCTTATTTGCATCATTCTCAGGCAAACATTTAAGCAATAATCCACTAGCATTTTTCCAATATAAAAATTTATTCAAAATGCAGTAATTTACAGCTTTTAACTTTAAAAATCTTGCCTTTATTTTAGACAAATGAGGAGGAACATTCAGATTGAGAAAAACATACAAAATATCAGCATACCAAGATGAATTCAAAAAATGATCTTCAATAATTGGAGTCAAAAACTCCTCATGTTCATCTAATGCATTAAACATGTTTATATCACGAGCTTAGAAGTTAGACTCAGCCATTAGTTTTGCTAGTCCTTGACCCTTTATGAGGTTAGTGGGCTTGATTGCTAAGTCATACTCTAAAATTACAGCAATCCACTTTCCTCTTTTGCAATCTGGATCTTGGGTCAATATGTCTTTCACCACTGAAGGAGGCACAAATGCTATGATGTGGGAATGCATAATATAAACTCTGAATTCTTTTAAGGCTTTGACTAAGGCAAAGGCTTGTTTTTCCATTATTTTGTACTTTAGAGGTGCATCTCTTAATGCCTTGCAGAAAAATGCAATGGGCTGCTCTTGTCCATTCAAATTTTTCTGTAATAGGACGGCAGCCACTATGTGTTCTGATGAAAATTAAAAAATAAAGAAATCTTTTGAAAAAACAAGACTGATAAGAACTGGTGTTTTGGTGAGTGCTTGTTTCACCAGTTCGAATGATTTCTTTGCTTCTAAGGTCCATTTAACTCCTCTTTTTTTAAAGCATGTTTTTTATGTTTCTAAGGAGTTCAGCTAGATTGGGGATGAACCTTCTCAAGAAATTAATCTTTCCAATGAAGGATTAAAGTTCCTTGATGTTTCTGGGATGGCTGATTTGCAATATGCCATCAATCCTTTTTGGGATCCTTATTCCTTCTTCTAATATGATATGTCCAAGAAGTTTACCTTCTTGGAGGCCAAACAAAGTTTTCTTTGGGTTTAAGGACAGTCCAAATTTTATGCATTTTTCAAAGACTTTTCTCAAATGTATTAGGTGTTCTTCATCTGTTTTGGAATAAACAGTTATATCATCAAGGTAAATTACAATGAAGTAACCTATTTCTTCTGAAAATGCAATGTCCATGGCTCTCTGAAATGTGGCACCAGCATTCATTAAACCAAAAGGCATTTTCAAATACATGAAAGTGCCCTCGGGTGTATTAAAATCTATTTTAAGTTGATCATCGGGATGTACCAATATTTGATTGTAACCTGAGAAGCCATCTAGCAAAGAAATTCTTTTGGAACCAACTACCTTTTGTAAAATATGATCCATTTTGGGCAGAGGATAGTTGTCCTTCAGTGAGGCTTTGTTTAGGTTTCTAAAATCAATACAAAGCCTTATCTCTCATGTTTTCCTCCTAACTGATACAAGATTAGACACCCACTCTGAGTATCTAACAGGGATAATAATTCCAGTATCATACATTTTTTTAATTTCCTTCTCTACCAGAGGTAATTGGACAGGATTGATTCTGCGCAATTTCTATTTAAAAGGTTTCTAGTTTTCTTTGGGGGGTATCTTATGCTGAATTATTTATGTATCATAGGACTTTAGATCTTCATAGCTCCATGCAAAAACATCAGAAAATTCTCTAAACAGCTCAATATATTTCAGTTTAATGTGAGTTGGTAGTGTCCTAGAGAGTTTGATTATTTTGGGTTTTTCCTCACTGCCTATGTTGCATTATTCCACTTCAGATTCTATGGGTTCCAATTTTGGCCTCTTGGCCACATCATTCAAATCAAATAATTCTTCTAAGGGGACCAGCCCTTTTGGCAAGCTTTGGTCTTTAGACTACAGCACTTCTAAGTCTTCATTTTCTGATTCTGTGCTATTCTCTGTTTCATGATTGGGTTCATAGGTTAACAGATTTATTTCAGCAATCTTGGGAGAATTTTCTTCTTCCACAAGTGGGTTTTATTCAATAGGATAGTCTTTGTTATAATCTGAATCTGAGCTTGAGGCTTCAAATTCATTTTTGGACTATAGGAAGTCTTCTATTTGTTTATCTCCCTCAAAAACTTGCCAGTATTTCTCATTGTCTAGGACAGCTGGTCTAAATTTGACTTGGGTGGTGCAGTGCTTGGTTTCATATGGTGTAAGACAAGTTCTAGCAACAAAGGCTAAACTATTGGCAAGGACATTTTGGTTTCTTGGGACAAAGATAAGTTGGAATTCATCAAATGTTTTTAACAATTCCATGGCATCATCTCTATAGGCTCTAAGTCTGGGATGATTAGCGTTATATTCCCCATTTACTTGCCTAATAATAAATTCTGAATCTCCATGAACTTTTATCCTTTTGGCCCATATTTTTTTCAATAAATGAAGGCCTAAAAGGAAAGCTTCATACTCAGCTATGTTATTGGTACATTGAAAGTTTAATTTGTAGGAATGCCCCTCAGCATGATTACTTTCAGTGTTATATAACCATATGCCTGCTCCTGCATCACTTCTAGTGCAAGACCCATCAAATTTCATGCTCCAAAGAGGACTGTTTTCAGAATTAAGATCTATTTTATTGGTGTCCTCTCTGCATTCTTCATCATTTTTTTCTGAACTAGGGTCTGTACTACATTTTCTTGAATTTTGTTCCTCAAGTTTTTCAATGTTTTGAGGTTTTACTTCTTTTTTTTCATGATCTGCGTTGTTTGTATGACTATTTTGGGCCTCAAGACCAGTAATCTGTTTGTTGTGAATTTCTAAATCAGCAGACTGCTTTTTAAGTTCCTCTCTATTTTCCTCTTCATCCATGACTGCAACTATGTTTGAATGTGAAATGATTACAACATTTGATGTTTTTTCATTGATTAGCTCTTGATCTTTATAAATATCATCATTGAAAAGAATAAAAGAGTCAAGGTCAGTGTGTATGGAGTAAAGAGTATAATTTTCTGGTCTTTCTTGGCTACTCACCATGTTTTTCATGTGGGTTTCCCTATAGAGTCTTCTAGGTTGACTGAAGACAGGGATGGTGGCATAAGTCATATCCATCTGCATTGTGCCTTGTAACTTAGCACCCCATGATCTTGAAAGGAGCATGCCATATTTGGGGGGTATATCAGCCACTACAATGTCCATCACTAAACTCTTGGCGGGTATTTGGGCTAAGTTAACACACAGATCCTTTATCAGGCCAAGGCATCTCACCCTACTTGAATCAAAGGAATATAATTCTTTGTAGGTTCTAGTTACCTCTAAGCCTAATTTTTCCATTATCACCTTGAGCATGAGGTTGTGTGATGCTCCTGAATCAAGCATGGCATTATGCAAAATATTTTCATGAATGTTTAAGCTGATGTAAAATGGAGGGGTGGTCCCTTCTTGAAATTTCCCTTCAATTTTTGGCCCAAAAATTAGCTCTAGAGTGTCATCATTTAAATTGACTGTATCATGAACATATTCTATGTTCAAAGCCTTCAAAATATGACCTCTATATACACTTTTAGTGACTAATTTAGTGAGTGGGACAGAGATTTTTATTTTGGATATTTCACTCTCTATGCTGAAGGGGATCTGGTTTTTCAACATGTTTAGTTCAGCCTTCTTAGTCACTATTTCATCAGCAAAATCAACTTGCTGATTTTTGTTATTTATAGCAGTTAAAATGGTTTTTTTAGGAGCATTAGCTGAGGTGTTAGCGCTACTGGGGTTAACACTATGTTTTTCATTGGATTGAGTGTTTTTTCCTTTGTTTAAATCAGAATTACAGCCACTGTTGTGTGATTTTCAACTGTCTTTTGGGTGTACTTTCAGCGCTGTTTTTGGTAGATTTATCAGAGGTTTTGTTCTTGGGAGTTTCTTGATTCTTCTTACTTCTGAGGTCATGCTGTTTAGGTGATCCTATGATGGCATTTTCATAGTAGTGTTCATAATAGTCATTTGGTGGTCTTCTGTCATCATAAGGTGTATATAGACCTTGCTTTCTTTCATAAATGAGATCAGAATCCTCACTAATTACTCCCAGCATATTCATGTTATCATCCTATGTTTTTTCATTGATTTCTTCATCCTCATTAACATAATTTTCTTGAAAAGGAGGTATGATCTGTTGATCATCTTCTCTCAGTTTTTTTTAGGTTGATTTCTCCTAAAGTTCTGATTTTGATTTTGAGATTGATTTTTGTTTTGGGGAGCTGATTGGTTTTCTCTAGATTGTGCTCTCTCAAGTATGCTCATCTTTTTCATCATCTCCTCCATCATTCTCTCCATTTTTGAACTAGATTTGGAAGGTGCAGTCTCCTCCCTAAATTATACTTTCTTCTCATTCCTCATCCTAGCTCTTTTTTCAATCAGATTTACTTCCACAGCTAGGGCCCCTTTCTGCATGTCTTCTAGAGTCTGTTGAATTCTTAGTTGAACTGAGAGGGGGGGGGGGTGAATCAGTTCAATACATACATGAGCCTTTTAAATTTTTCATCAGCTAATTTACAGCTTACTATTATAACCAACCTTATTAAATGAACAGTCTTAATATATTGCAGCAAGCATTAAATTTATGTGACATCAAACTTATTATGAGAGTAGCAAACATTAAGCAGATTTGATAAATCATCTCAGCACACAGACAACACAGATAGAGACAGCAAATATAAGTGGAAACCCATAAAGGGAGAAAACCACATATTATTATTGTTGTGATGCAAAGGCAAGCTCCAACACCCTCTCACCACTGTTTTTCTGCAGGCACCAACCTACAGGATGCCCCAACCTCAATTCTGCAAGCTACAACTTGCAAGGAAGCTCCAACTCCCTTCAATTTTCTGCAGGCACCAACCTACAGGAGGCTCCAACCTCAGTCAGCTACAATTGATAGCTATCAAGCTTCAACTTGATAGGGAAGCTCCAACTTCCTCAATTTATCACAAGAAATGTTTGTTGATTTACCTCAGATATCAGCTCCGTTCTGTAGCATCTCTTTCTACTCCTCTCTTCTTATCTTCTCTGTCTCAATCTTCTATACTTTTCATTCTCTATCCTTACTCTCTCTAACCTCTGCTTGCATATCAGGTTGATAATATATATAGATTTCAACACATGACTGTATGTATTCCACAAAGAATTTGGAATGAATAGCCATACCCTTTAGTCTTCTGCCTTCTCATTTCTTTTCCAGCTCACTCAAAAATATAGCAATATGCATTAATTTTAATATTACAGTGGGATTTTTTTTTTCCTACCAGAGACTTTCCAATGCATCACAAACAATAAAAATTAATTACAACATTTTCATTCACATTTTCAGTTACACGCTTCAATTTTACTCAGCTCCTTTTCTGGATTTTGGCTTTACTGGATTTGTCTTTTCTGTTGTTGTTGAGTGACTGTTATGTATACTTTGGTTCACCTCTGTGTCTATTCATCTGTTCACTGTACTTGTGTGCACCAACTACATATATAACTGCTTTTCAGGTTTTATTCTCAAATACATATGAATCTGGGCGATGTCTGTTCATTACCAATCTCTATTCTCAGGCTGCCTGCTTACGTTCTCTGTTCATATATGAGCTTAAAGTTAATAGTTTAAATTCACATTACAATGTCAATTCATTTTTTCTGTACCATTTTTCTGTTGTTGTCTCTCTCTCTTTCGTTCTTGCAGGCTCTTGTAATAAACCCAATCTGTGAACTTTATAAAACCCACTATATTAAATACTAGCATAGTATATCTATCAACATATATATATGTTCCCCACCAATTGTGAAGACCCATGTATTCACTTTAACGTATGTCCAGCACGCACCTCATTTCATATAAGTTTCGACTTTAGCACAATATATAAATATATCACCATGTATTCATATTCCCCGAGTCAAGCATTAAAAACTATTAATAATTTGTGGCTTTTGTTTAGCGCCCAAAATAATTATGGTCACGGTTTTATAACCTTTAAAACATCAAACTATATTACATTCCCCACATAAATATATAATGCTTACTCAAATGTTCGGACCTTGGGAATCTTAAATATATATCTCGAGCTTTAATTCAACTGAACCACTTATAACATACCTTTGGCTCCGGGCCCACATATATAAGCAATGGCTCAAATAAATATGTGCGCCATACCTTGGGTTATCCTTCGAGCTACTTCCGAATGATCCAATGGTGGATAATTCATCGCTCTTTCAACCTCTGATCCTACGGACATCGCGCGGTTAACTTGCACACGGATTAATATTGAATAGTTGCGTGATGGACTGGGCCCGAGTGCTTAAACGTCCCTTCTCATCTAATGGATGAGAGCACGTCGCCTTGCCCCATGTGATCCGACAAATATCGCTTGGCTTAAATGCACGAACAATAATGCGCGATGAGAGTGGTTTTCTGAAATCACTTGAGGCCACGTGTCAGACAGCGTATGGAATCACTCTGAAATCTTGAATACTGCTTGCCCGACGAAGGCGGTGCAATGAAAACCGGAAACCCGCCTTTACTGTTCATTAGTCACGGTTCCGCTTCTTACCTTCTAGGTTCCGTTCCACCTTTATTATTTATGAATTTCGCTTCAATGTTTTGCTTTTCATTACAGTTCCATTGCTAAGTTTAATGCTTTGTTCACGATTTCGTTTGTCTTTTAACACGAATTATTTACACCGGTTGCTGCCTTCCGACCTCGACGCAACACCATGCCATTATGTCTTCAATTCTGCTATGATATATAATATATCAACCTTCCATTGCATGTTCAGGGTTCTACCCTATCACAGTTCCGCTTCTAACTGCGCATTCAAGTTCTTGATTCCGCAATCTAATCACTGTACTACGGTCCATCATATCTATAATATTTGCTATATTCAAAACCATCATATCTCTGCAACCATTAATTCCTTCAATTTATACACAATACACAGAATTCGATTACAGTTCTCAGTGCATTCAAGCCCAATATCGACATGAAGTCGATTTCTCCACCGACACACAGAGGGAAATTAAGCTTCGCATTGCTCATACATTTATCTACTGGAATTCAAAGCCTATTCCTGTAGATAGACTCTCAAACCGATTTCCAGAGTCCTCTATGTATAGGGTTTGCTCGAAATTTCATGAGCCAAATAGAGTCCAAGGAATAAATTTATTCTTTACATCAAGATTAACATTCTAATTGCCATCAATTCAACGAGGACCATATCCAAACATCAGGTATATTCATTACTCTGTCTCTCCAAATCTGCTATTAAATTTAGGCATATTTATTACTCTGTCTCTACTGTCATCTGTCTCTTGCTACCTCCTCTCTGCTGACTCTGTTCCCTCTCTTTTTGTTTCCCTTTGCCATCATTGAAAACATTTCCAACAGAGTCAAGGGGTCTCTTTCTCTTAGCTGATAGGCCATTTCAGGATCAAAACCTTCAGGAAATTTGGCCAAGGCTGAGCCTTGTGGAGGTTTCAAGTCTGGGGGCATTGCATTATACACATTATTGAACCTAGTGCAATAATTTCGAACACTTTCCCCAGTGTTTCTTTTGATATTGTTATAATCTGAAAGTATTTGGAGAGGGTTTTTTTCTAACTTCCCACTTGTTTAGGAATGATTGATGGAGAGCTTGAAGATCATTAATACTGTGAGGGGTTAAGCCTTTGAACCATTTTCTTGCTTCTCCCCCTAGACTTTCAGCAAATAATCTAAGTTTGAAAGTTTCATCATCTATCTCATTTCTATCAAAATAGTCATTCATTTTGTCCACATGTTGTGAAGTAGTAGTAGCACCACTGGCATCATATAATGGTATCTTGGACTGATAGTCCTATGGAAAATTGACTAAAGGTAAAGGAAGGACTAGGGGAGCATACCATGTTGCCATGATAGGAGGTTGTGGAAAAAATGGGGGGTTTACAGGTGGAGGATGTAATATGGGAGGGTTTTGATGGAATCGGGTGATTTGAACAGTGAGTGTATGGATAACAGAAGTGTATGGATCAGTAAGATATTTTTGAGTAGATCTAGGATGAGAGAAACCAAAATTATGGATGAAATGGAAATCAAGAGGGGTATTTTCTCTGCTACCAAGATGTTCACCTCTATCTTGGGATGAAGGTGGAGACTCAAAATCTATCTGATCTATATCATCAAGTGACCTAGTTCTGAATGGGTTTCTTAAGTCAACTTGTGAACCTTGTAGAGATGTAAGGTTTTTAGGAACATAATCAGCTCTATGGACTGTTCCGACAATAGTTGAAGTTTTAGACTTAGGAGATTTTTTAAGTATACTTTCTGGATTATCAACTATCTCAAGGGGGTTTTGGGTCAGGATAGGCTCTAGTATGAACTCTTCTAGAAGCCACTATACTATGTTTTCAGACCCAATGATAATAAAATTTTACCCAAATATGACAATATTTGTTAGGCTAACTGATCTTTTAACATGACAACTCAATCATTAAAATTCCTTAACTCTGTTTATATGATGTTATGATAGTAAAGGATTTCCCAGTGGAGTCTTTAGGTCTATTCAGGATGGTGGAGTCACTAGGTGAAAATTTTTAGCTTTAAAGGGTAAAATGATTTATGGTCCACCACCATTAATGGGTTTGAATACCAATCTGAAATATTTTTGGGTTTTCTGAGTTTTTATAGTCCTGTGGGTTATGAGAGTAGCCTAAATTTATTTCAACACTTAGCTATGGTGATGAGACAAACAAAGTTTACTCTGTGGCTTACCAGATGATTTCTCCAAGGTCTGATAAGGGTCTGTAAGAATTCTAAGAGTTACTTAGTTTTTCACTAATTCAAACAAGTCCTATCATGATTGCCAACATGCTTGGTAGTGCTTGAAGAAAGCTATTCCTTTTGTACTGAAAACTAAGTATTTAGTTTTAAGGATTTTACTCATATATTCCCTAGTATGGTCGCCAGTATGTTGGGGTCTCCGTAGTTTGCAAGATTGGAAAGTACAAATGTTGTAGAGCCTACATCAAAACCGCTTTGGAATCTGAGTGTTAGCCACCTATAAAAAATTTTATATCAAAAGGTGGCTAAAACATTGTGGAGCCTTCAAGGAACAATTTTTATTGCTAAAAAATGTTATCTCTTGAAGACTCATGAAGGCATATGGCCCTTCATTCAAAATCTTCACTGTTGTTTCCATTTCAATTCAGAAATTCTGTTGATTCCATGGAGAAAATATTGCTGCAAACACCATTTTCCCCTCCTTCCACTTCAAAACTAACCTCATTTTTTGCCCCTTTAATTCTCATAAAATACCTCTATTTTTCATGTTCCCCTATTCCCCTTTCATAAAATCCTTTTTACAGAGTTTAAACTCCTTTTTTGAACTCTGCCGAAAACCCCAAATCCCTTAGAAAATCCTCAAAAAATCATAAAAATACACCCTTTTTGTATTACAGACTTAAGCCCCTTGGGCTAAGTCCTAACCACTTCCCCATTATATGCCCTGGTGCTAGAACCAGGCACTAAGCCATTAAAGCACTTATCGCATCGCAAAGATTCAAGCGCGCAAGTCTTTGTGCCATGACAAAAATTTCGATGCGATTAATCCCTGTACTTATATCCCCCGATCATATTATCACTCCATATAACCCGAGTGCCCACAGTCGGGTGCTAAAAGAATTGTATAATCCATCTCCGATTGACATTTTCCTTTGTAAAGTTCATAAACCCACTTTTCTAAAGCTTTGGTCTAAATGTGCCGAAACCATGTTTTTTAATGTAAAATGGGTAGATTGAAAGATCCAAACCAAAGTTTCTGATGCGATTGTTTGTGCTCAACCTAGTCTCCTAAATTGAGTTCATTAATTGTCAACCAGGGTTGGTAAACTGCTGAAGTGTGGTGCACTATATGTGCCTAGGTATTTGTTTCTCACTACGTTGTGTTTAGTGTTTTATGATGCTTTGGTTTTTTTATGATTTTATGTTCACAAGGGAAAGAACTAAATGCTGATGGAAAGAAGCTGCTAGTTAAAAACAGAGTGAAGCCTAAATTATGGATGAAAAATGACAAATGCAAATACTGAAACAAAACAAAGCCTAAACTATGGCTGGCAAAATACAAAGCTTGATAATGACTTCAAGGAAATAAATCACAACATGAGCTTAACTTGTCCAATTCATCCATTAAAGATGTTTTGGAAGAGCTTGAGAAATGGGCAATTAAGTGTAAATGAAGTTCTCCTAACTAAACAATCAAACAATCAACTTACAATGTTACAACATCTCATCCATGATTAAAGGTCTATTGGAATATATTTGGAAAAGAACATTTATAGCATCATAAGACTTCTATTCTAAACTAGCTTCTAATTCTGTTCTGTAACTCAATTTAACACCACTAGGCCTCATTCCAAAAGTTATAGATTTCCTTTTTAGAATGGTCTTTTGAGAAAAGGCTGGTTTGTGAAATGGTAAAAAGGTTGCAAAATACTCTAGGTCTTAGACTGATACTAACTCTTGTCCAAATGATTATGTATTAATATATGGTTGGAACAAAATAAGTTTTGTAAATAATGAAGACCGTGGTATTTAAATTAAACAACTAATATAACTTAAAAATGCAATGGATGAAAACTAGACTGGAGTGCTAATACAGTGAGCTAAAACTGAGCTAAATTGCCACTAGTCTATTTGAAGTACAGTGAAAAATGTTAGACTGAAAAGCCATTATCAAACTGAAAATGAAATGACAGAACTGAACCACATGCATTCTAACTCCGAAGTGGTATAACTAAGTCAATATGCAACTAACCTAAGGAATTCTACAGTCCATCCTGTTCAGTATGAATGATGTTTTGGAAGAGTTTGTGAGAACAAGTATGGTTGTATCATTCAAAGCAATTGAACATAAACACAAGACTGAAAACAAATACAACTAAAATCCAAGACATCATAGCTACTTCTTACTCATTGTTATGATATTTTGGAAAATATTTATAAGAGTAAGATTGGCTATGCCACTTGGTGTAAACTAGCAACTAAAACCTACAATACCACAGTTATGCCTTATCCATCATAATGATATTTTGGAAAAGTTTATTAGAGTAAGTTTTAACTGTGATGACTAACGAAAGTAAATTCAACTAAAACCTACACTATCACAGTTGTGCCTTATTCTTCATAATAATATTTTGGAAGAGTTGATTAGAGTAAGTTTGACTGTGATAGTAAATATAAAAAAATATGAACGTAAGCTTCAGAAATCTACTTAAACTAGAAATAAAAGCGAGACTAAAACACTTATCTACTGTATAAACAAGGCCGCTCAGGAGGCAGGGGCCCTCTACCACCAGAGTAGCACGAAATCTAGTTCAAAATCGACTCAACGCGTTCAAGGAAATGCTACTTCTTTCATTAAAGAGGAATCACCTCAAAACAGAGTATTCTCGGACTTCAAAGATCTAGCAGTCAACCATAAAATCTAACCAAAATCTCCCTTTTGTCTCTCGGTTTCCAGAGCATATTTATAGCAAATTTACATAACAGAACTTGAGATAATACAGGGATTACTGTCTTTCCATATTAGAATCGAACTAGAACTCTAAAGGTGGCATCGTAATATGACAAAGGACATCTGGACTGTCCTTGTCCTATTAGGAGTCTATCTCCTAGCTTGAGTTCTCACGTGCATAACCACGTACATAATTCCGTTCGATCTTCATGGAGAGCAACAAATGCTGAGGGCATGATTTGAAATACGACCATGTGTGGCTTTCCCTGAGAGGACATCTGGAACTTGCTTAAACATGAAGATGGCTACAGAATTGGCAACTAGCTATAGAATGTCTACATTCTGTAGCTAGTTTCAGTTCAAAAGGTACTACAATGAGAAAATCACAAAAACATAGCAAGTTAGCCACGATATTCATTCTTAAAGCAATTTTAACTAATTTCATTGATCATTTGAGCCTGGGATTATTAATGGATAAAATAAATGGAGTGGAATGTGGTGGAAGAAGGAACATTTTTGGAGCTCAACAGCGATTAAGCCCCATTTGCATAAACTATCGCCCTCCGCCTCTACCAAAGGGTTTTCAACACAGATCTTCGCCATTGATCTCGTGGGCCAATATCATCTGACGGCCCACGATCACCCCGAATCCCCGACTTCATTTTTGGCCATATTTCGTCCGTAACAAAGGTTTTTAACCTTATCTCATCAAAATTTTTCCTTTTCTTTATAAAGTGACTCCCTCACTTTATTTTCTCCCGATTCATCCTGACCGTCGAATCTCTGTAGATCGATGGATCCAACTTAAAGGCTCCCTCTGCTCTCCTTTTGACCTCCTCTAATGAATATTCACCATTGGATGATGCCATCCAATGGCCACGCTCTCTCCCCACACCCTCTGAAGCATTTTACCCAATAAATGTGGGATTTCATAACAGTTATGTGTATTTTGCAGGTTTCAAATGTTTTTCCCATAAATAAGAAAGGAAAATAATGTCGAGGGTTACGATCCTCTGGACTTCTATTTATCAAGGGGAAAGAACTACAAAGGCTCTACTCCACGTTTCATCAATGCTTCTTGGGCATTGATGCCACATGAGCCCTATGCGGCCCTGCACATCAACAAGACACACAACAATGCATAAAATAATTAAAAAAGTATCAGTGTCGAAGACAAAACACGACAGAACAGAAGATTGAAGACAGTTTGGGATTATGGCTAATATTGATTATCAAAAGCCTAATCCTCCAAATTAAACACAGTTAAAGAAAATCATAAGTGTTTATCAGACAGAAAGGCTTCCACTGCCACGACAGAGGCCAATTTATTCCTCTCAGCCACCTAAAGCCACCTATTGCCTCAAAGCATTCAAACAGAGGCCGAAGTTATTGATCAGAAAGAAGATATTTGCCTCAGTGCAACCAAACAATTAATTCTGCCAAAGATCTTAATGCAAAAAATATCAGCAGAGTTACTATAACATGACACAGAGCCTTAAAAGTCAACAAAATCTCCCACCGAGCTTAATCTTTAATGTAAATCAATTAATACAATGAGAATATCTGTACACTTCTCCATTAAGCCCCTCAAAGGCCAAGAAGTCATTAAACTGTATTTATTGCCTTGGGAGATCTTTCATCAGATCCCACCTCCTCATTTCTTCTATAAATACTCCTGTAGAAGATGAGAAAATGTTGGTTGCTGAACTTTGAAATATACTTGAGCTTGAGACTTCTACTTGTAAATAGTGTTCACTTGCTCTTGGAGCTCTGTTTGTGATTAGATAAGTTAGTCTGGAAAGTGTAGATGATTGCTAAACTAAAACATTGGACTTAAAGCTATAACTGGTTTGGAGCATCAATACAAGTTGATTTATGGGATCCTGGTCTATGTCAACGGTGATGTTTTTCTTATTATAAATTGTTATTTTATTTCTGTTTTCATTTTGCCCATCTTCTCTTATAAATAACAGCAAACATAGAGTTAGGAATTACTGTATATCAGTACCCTTCTCTGACTGATAAGCTTTATCTAAATGTTTTCTTCCAATTTGTGTTATTTGGGAATGATTTAATTCAGTTCAAGAAGTTAGGAATGTTGGTGTTCCCTCGTCCTACTGTCTTTGCTAATTGTTATTCATAAATGTTATTTTCAGTTCATGTTAAGTAGAGAGAAACTAAGGAAGATATGGTGAGCCTTGGTCCTAGTTTATCCCCAAAGACTGTCTGAAAGTTTCCCTAAGAATGTGTTGAAAGTTGGCTAGTTTCAAAGTACTTACCAGATCTTGGGCTGCTCTTTGTTCTTCATTTGTTTAATTCCCCTTCTTGTTGTATCATTTCATTCCATAAATCAAACTTTAAAGAGACCCTTAGACATAGATGACTTTCCATATGGACCACTCTTGCCCCTTGTTGTTTCAATTAAACCCTATTATGACTCCATAGCCCAATGGACTAAAACCTACAATTATCTATCTTTTTGGCCAAAGCTTACTCTGATTACTTGCAACTTCTCACCTTTGAAACTCTTTCCATTTAGGAATTTCCCTCAAATAATAATCATGCTCAACCATCCAAAAACAAAACAAAACCCTCGGACTTCATAACTAGCCTACTATCATTACCCAGAGATTTTAAAGATAAATCTATCTTTGCACTTTATTGGAGAGATCCCTCTCAGGATTCAGGAGGGATAGATCCTAGAATCCCAGAGTGGTTGAAATAACTGTTCTCCCTGCAGTTGGAAATTTTCCAATCTTGCTAATTACAGGGTGCTAACATCTTCTGGCGACTCCGTTGGGGATCCTGAGTCAATTTTCATCTTAGGTTCCCTTAAACACTTCATATAACTTTGTGATTAAAAAGCAGCCTTTTCGAGCACTACCAAGTAATGGCAATCATGATAAAACTTGTTTGAATCAATGACAAACTAGGCAAACCCTAGGATTCTCTTAAGACTTTATCTAACCTTGAAAGATTAGCTAGCTTAGCCATAAGAGTAGATTGTCTTTGTCTCATAACCGTAGCTAAGTTTTGAAACAAATTTAGGACACTCTTAACAACCAATAGGACTGAAAAAATAACTTAGAAAAACCCATAAAATATTTCAGATTGGTATTTAATAAACATGGTGGTGCACCATAAAACCTTTTACCTCCAAAAGAGCTAAAAAATTCCACTTGGCGACTCCACAAATCCTAAACAGACCTTAAGACTCCACTGGGAAGAACCACTATATTTTTTATTTCATTCAAAATCAGTTAGAGGACTGTAGGATTAAAGTTTGTGTAAAACAGATTAGTTGACCTCTAAAATATTGTCATATCTGGTTGAACTTTTCTTGTTTAGTTGGGTCTAAAAACACAGCATAGTGGCTCCTAGGAAGATTCATACTAGAGCCTATCCTGACCCAGATCCACCTGAGATAGTTGATAACCCATAAAGTATCCTTAGGAAGCCTCCTAAGATAAATTTTCAACTGTTTTCAGATCACCCTTGACAGCTAATTCAATTCCTGAAAATATTTCAGCTCTACAACAATCACAAGCTGACTTAGTAAATCCATTTAGAACTAGGTCATTTGATGATATAATTCAGCTAGACTCTGAGTCTTCAATTTCATCACTGGAAACAAGTGAAAATCCTGGTAGTAGAGAAACAACACCTCCTGATTTACATTTCCTTTGCAATTTAGGTGTCTCTCATCCAAGATGAGCTCAAAAATCTATTGTTGTTCCATCCACATCTGTTCACCAAACATTCACTGTCCAAACCACTCCACTTCAGCCCACTTTTTCTCTTGTTAATCCACCTCTTGTAAATCCACCTCCACCAAATATCATGGCAGCATGGTATGCTCCCTTAGTCCTTCCTGTACCATTTTTCAATCTTCCACAGGATTATCAGTTCAAAATACCATTATATGATGCCAACAATGCTACAACTACATCACAACATGTGGATAAGATGAATGACTACTTTGACAGAAACGAAATTGATGATGATTCTGTCAAACTTAGACTCTTTGCTTAGAGCTTAGGCGGAGAAGTAAGAAAATGGTTTAAAGGCTTAACCCCCCACAGTATTAATGATCTCCAAGCCTTCCATCAAACGTTCCTAAAAAAATAG
This sequence comes from Pinus albicaulis, assembly GCA_034641835.2. Taxonomy (NCBI): domain Eukaryota; kingdom Viridiplantae; phylum Streptophyta; class Pinopsida; order Pinales; family Pinaceae; genus Pinus; species Pinus albicaulis. The sequence continues at coordinate 1,656,154,430 of CM076579.1, forward strand.
GAAGTCAGAAAGAATCCTCTTCAGATACTTTTTTATTACAAAAGTCTCCACAGAAACACTGGAGAAAGTGTACAAGCTTATTGTACTAGAATTAACAGTGTATATAATGAAATTCCCCCAGATCTAAAGCCGCCACAAGGCACAGCATTGAACAAATTCCTTGAAGGGTTGAACCCTCAAATGGCCTATCAGCTGAGAGAGAGAGATCCTGCAACTCTTGAAGATATGAAGAAGGGGGCTCTTGCTACGGAAGTTAACTTGATGGAGAAAAGAGCAAGAATGAAGAATGAGAAGAGAATATCCTTCAGAGAAGAATCCACACCTTCTACTTCCAGCTCAAAAATGGAAAGAATGATGGATGAGATGATGAAGAAAATGAGCATCCTTGGGAGAGCACAAGCAAGTCAAAACCAAACTGCTCCTCAAAATAGGAACCAGAACCAAAATCAGAATTTTAGAAGGAACCAACCTCCAAATAGACCTAGGGAAGATGATCAACAGATCACTCCTCCCTTTCATCAAAACTATGTAAGTGAGGTTGAGGAAACAGATGAGCAAGTAGAGGAAGATGATATCAACATGTTGGCAGTAGATAATGATGACTTTGAGGTTCATTATAACAGAAAACAAGGTCTATACACACCTTATGATGATAGAAGAGATAATGATGAAAGTTATTATCAAGACATGGATAATGTCATCATAGAGTCTCAAAGAGAATATGACCTTAGCAGTAAAACTAGTCAACAATCTCCGAACACCAAAACCTCTGAAAAAGCTTCACAAAGCAGCACTGTAAACAAGCCGAAAGTTGTCAAACAGAAAGACAAGACAGTAGCTGTAAATTCTGATAAAGGTAAGGAGAAAGGCACTCAAAACAATGTAAAACAGAGTGCAGACCTTAGCAGTACTATCATTTCAGCTAGTACTCTTGTTAAAACTATTTTGTCAAATGTAAATAAAACAAATCAGCAAACAGATTTTGCTGATAGGGTAGTTGTTAATAAGGTTGAAACAAGTTCTTCAAAGAATCAAATGCCTTTCAGTTTAGAGCAGGAAATTTCAAGAATTAAAATCTTTGTTCCCTTAACTGAGTTAGTTGCCCAGAATGTATATAGGACCCAAATTTTGAAGGCTTTAAACATTGAAGAGAATAATGACACATTCAATCTTAATGATGACCAGCCAGAGCTTATTTTGGTCCAAAGATTGAAGGTAGATATCAAGAGGGACTTGTTCCCCCCTTTTATGTAACTTTAAACGTTCATGAAAATATTTTGCACAATGCTATGCATGATTTTGGGGCCTCTCGCAATCTAATGCCCAAAGCTGTAATGGAGAGCATAGGATTAGAAATCACCAGACCTTATAAAGACCTTTACTCCTTTGACTCAAGCAGAGTAAAATGTTTAGGATTGATAAAGGACCTCTGCGTTAACTTAGCCCAGATTCCAGCCAAGTGTTTGGTTATGGATATTGTTGTGGCTGATGTGCCCCCAAAGTATGTAATGTTGTTATCTAGGTCTTGGGGGGCTAAGTTACAGGGGACTATGCAGATGGACATGACCTATGCGACCATCCCTGTGTTTAATAAATCAAGAAGACTTTACAGGGAGTCTCATATGCAATATACGGTTACAAGCCAAGACAGACCACAAAACTCTCCTCTATACTCTGTAAATACAGGCCTTGATTCTTTTATCCTGTTTAACGATGAAACGCTTAGTGAACAATTCACTTTAATAGAATTAATGGCTGATAGAGAGGAGGTAAGCACAATGGAAGTGTCAAAACAGTATACTGCATTTGAAATAGCAAACCCAACACAGGCCTTGAGCTACAAATCATGTGTCCTTTGCTGTTAAACCTTAACAATCAAGAAAACAACCCTCAACACAGTGAAAAATCTGAGGTGTTGAAACGAATTCAATTAAGTGTTGATATTCAAGAAACATCTGAAAACACCTTAGTTGAAGAGGACAACCACCAAACAGATGAAACCGAAAATAGTCCTTTGTGGAGTATGTATTTTGATGGGTCATGCACTAGAACTAATGCTGGTGCAGGTGTCTAGATTTGTAACACTAAAAACAACCACACAGAGAGCATTTCATGTAAATTAAACTTCTAGTGTTCAAATAACATAGTGGAATATGAATCCATGCTTTTAGGCTTGCATTTGTCGAAAAAGTTAGGAGCCAAGAGAATTAAAGTTCATGGAGATTCTGAATTAATTATTAGGCAATTCAATGGGGAGTATAATGCTAATCATCCCAGACTTAGGGCCTACCGAAACGATGTCATGGATCTTTTAAAAACTTTCGGGGAGTCCCAATTGATTTTTGTCCCAAGAAAAAGAAATAACGCAGCCCACAGCCTAGCTTTCGCAGCTAGAACATGCTTAACACCATATGAAACCAAAGATTGCAAAACTCAGATAAAATTCAGACCAATCGTCCCTGATAATGATAAATATTGGCAAGTGTTCGACGAGGATAAACAAATAGAAGACTTCATGCAGTTTAGAAACGAATTTGAACTTCACAGTTCGGATTCAGATTATGAAACAGAGTGCAAAAGTGTAGAAAATTTTCTTGGTGAAGAAGAGCCATCTCCTGAGCTTGTCAATATTAATCTAATGTCTATCAAACTTGAAAATAAAATAGAATTGACTGAAGATTTAGAAACTCTGCAGTCTAAAGATCACAGTTTGCCTAAGGGTCTGGCCCCTTTAGAAGAGTTTTTTGATTTTAACGATGTGGCCAAGAAGCCAAAACTGGAGCATGTAGAGACTGAAGTGGAAGAGTGCAATATAGGCAGTGAACTTAAACTGAAAATGATTAAACTGTCTAAAACTTTACCAGCTCACATTAAACTCAAATACATAGAGCTGTTCGGAGAATTCTCTAATGTTTTTGCGTAGAGTTACGAAGATCTTAAATCCTATGACACTGAAATAATACAGCACAAAATCCCTCTCAAAGAAAACCAAAAACCATTCACACAGAAACTGCGCAGAATAAACCTTGTACAGCTGCCTTTGGTTGAGAAGGAAATCAAGAAAATGTATGAAGCTGGTATTATTGTCCCTATTAGATATTCTGAATGGGTGTCTAATATAGTGTCAGTGAGGAAGAAAATAGGAGAGATCAGGCTTTGTATAGACTTTAGAAACTTAAACAAAGCTTCACTAAAGGACAACTACCCTTTACCTAAGATGGATCATATTTTACAAAGGGTGGTAGGGTCTAGAAGAATTTCTTTGCTGGATGGCTACTCAGGGTACAATCAGATTTTAGTCCACCCTGATGATCAACTAAAGATAGCTTTTACTAGACCATGGGGCACTTTCATGTATGTGAAAATGCCTTTTGGTCTAATGAATGTTGGAGCAACTTTTCAGAGAGCCATGGACATAGCATTCTCAGAAGAACTAGGCTACTTCATCATTATATACCTCGATGATGTTACTATGTTTTCAAAGACAGATGAAGAGCACTTAGAACATTTAAGAAAAAATTTCGAGAAATGCAGAAAGTTTGGGATATCTCTAAACCCCTAAGAAAACACTATTCAGTCTCCAAGAAGGTAAACTTCTTGGGCACATTATTTCTGAGGAGGGTATAAAAGTAGATCCAAAGAGGATTGAGGCCATATTGCAAATCTCTCATCCTTGAAACATCAAGGAGTTGCAATCTTTCATTGGAAAGATTAAATTTTTGAGAAGGTTCATACCCAACTTGGCTGAGCTCCTTAGGAATATAACAAACATGTTGAAGAAGGAGCAAGGGGTAAAATGGACCTTGGAAGCAAATAATTCCTTTGAGCTGGTGAAACAAGCATTAACTAAAACACCGGTTCTAATAAGTCCTGATTTTTCAAAATATTTCTATATTTTTTCATTTGCATCATAACATACAATAGTTGTTGTCCTTTTACAGAAAAATCCACAAGGACAAGAGCAGCCTATTGCATTCTTTAGCAAGGCTTTGAGGGATTCCCCTCTGAAGTATAACATTATGGAAAAGCAAGCTTTTGCTTTGGTTAAGGCTTTAAAAGACTTCAGAGTGTACATCTTGCATTCACACATCATTACCTTTGTCCCAAATTCAGTTGTGAAAGACATTCTAACACAGGACCCAGATGGTAAGAGAGGTAAGTGGATTGTTGTTATTCTTGAATATGATTTAGAGATAAAACCCACTAAACTCATCAAAGGCCAAAGTCTAGCTATATTGATGGCTGAATCCAATTTTGAAGTTCTTGATATTAATATGATTAATGCTTTGGGTGAACAAGAGGAAATCTCAACTCCCATTGTTGAAGATCATTTTATGAACTCCTCTTGGTATGCTGATATTCTTTATGTTTTGCTTAATTTGAACACACCTCCTAGTTTGAAAAAAACAAAGGCAAGGTTTTTGAAATTGAAAGCTGTAAACTATTGCATTATAGATAGATGTCTTTATTGGAAAAATGCAAGTGGTATATTGCTTAAATGTTTGCCTGAGTATGATGCAGAGAAGGTTAAGCACGAGTTTCATGAAGGGTAGTGTGGAGGCCATTTATATTGGAAAACAACAGCCAAAAAAATCTTGAGGGTTGGTTACTATTGGCCTACTCTTTTTCTTGATGTACACAACATGAAAATTGCCTGACATAAATGTCAAATTTTTGAAGGCAAAAGAAAGTTGCTACCCCTACCTTTGCATCCAATCATTGTTGAAGCCCATTTTCAACAGTGGGGACTTGACTTCATAGGTGAAATCCATCCACCATCTTCTGCTCAGCATAGATGGATTCTCACTGCCACAGACTACTTCACTAAATGGATAGAAGCCATTCCTTGTAGGCAAGCCAATGATTCTGTTATTATAAAATTCATAGAGACTAATATTCTCTCTAGATTTGGTTGTCCTACCAAGATCATCACTGATAATGTAGCAGCATTTGGATCAAAAAGGATGGTCAAGTTCTGTCACAAATATCAAATCACATTGGGTCATTCCACAACCTATTACCCTCAAGGTAATGGACTTGCAGAATCCTCAAACAAAAGTTTAGTGAACATAATCAAGAAATTGTTGGAGGACAACAAAAAGTCTTAGCACACCAAGCTTGTGCATGCACTTTGGGCTGACATATTAACATTGAAGAAATCTATTGGCATGTCACCCTACCAGCTTGTGTATGGCACTGATGCAATTTTCCCAACCAGCCTTGGTGTGCCAGTTTTGAAGTTGATTCAAGAGGTTCGGTCTGAAGAAAATGGCATGATCATAAGGATAAATCAGACTATTCATCTTCAGCAAACAAGAGAGGAGATTTATAACAAAGCATTGTAGAAGCAAGACAGCATTAAAAATCTTTTTGATAGAAGAACAAAGGCCAGCAATTTCAATGTTGGGGACAAAGTTTTAAAGTGGGACTCAAGGAGGGAAGACAAGGGCAAGAATGGAAAATTTGACAACTTATGGCTTGGCCCTTACTTCATTCATTCATCTGCTGGTAATAATGCCTTTTTCTTACAAGAGTTGAATGGAGCAGAATTGTTTGGGGGTCCTGTCAATGGCAGGATGCTTAAGCATTACTTCTCTTGATCCATGCCTTGTTTTGAAGCCTTTTTATCTTTTTTCCGTTATAAATATTTCATCCACCATTGCATTCAAAGTTAGAAAAACAAAAATACAAAAACAATAGAAGTAAGAAAAGAGGGCAGATTGTAAAAACAATAATGGTACAGCCCCATACAAAAAAAAAGAGAAACAAATCTGAAAGTGTGCAAGCTTAAATGCCACTCCTGAAAAGCACACTTCTAGTTATTCAAAACAGCCTAATATTGACTAATTAGTTTTAAATTTACTACTGATAGGATAGTGAATTCGATTTGCCAAACAGTTTAATCTTGGCTTATCAGTAGGTAGATTAGGCTAGAAATTAAAGGTTCAAACATGCTCAAAATTTGAACCTAAGTTTCCAAAGAGAGATGACTCAAATCTGTTTATTACTTGAGTCAAAAAATAGAGGTAAAAATGGTTCTAATCGGCTCAAATTATGAAGAAAACAGCTCACACAGTAGTAAAACAGAGCTGTAAAAAGATGGAGGAAGTGCTTCCAATTTTCAGATCTTATGCCTTCCATTTTGATTTGATTTTTTGCAAAATAATGTCTATGTGCAGCTTGTCTTTTATGCCATAGACCAACATCAAGTTAGACTGTTTAATCCTAACTTGTATGTTTTTAAATTTCTGTTAAGAATAAAAAATCTATTAGACTGTTTAATCCTAACAGATTAGTAGATTAGGTAGAGAAACATATGGGCTCAACTATTTAATTTGAGTTCATGGAGAAATAAGGAGTAGAATTAGATTTATTTTATGCTTTCAAAAGAATAAAATGTTGTAAATAGATTTTGCCAATCCAAGTGCACTCTAATGAAGAAAAAATGTCAGATCAGTAGGATTGGGAAGGTAGAAAGCTTGTATTGATGAATTTCCTCTATTTTCCATGGCTGCTAATATTTTCTAGAGAAAAAAGAAGACCATCCAAATGAATAAAGGCAGCCCGATGGATTAGGCACTGATCAGCCTCATAGAATGCAAGTCTGAAGTTCTTGATGCCTTCAAGAAGGCACCATCCCCAAGTGGAGCCACTGTTAGCCACCAATAAAAAAATTTATATCAAAAGGTGGCTAAAATTTTTTGGAGCCCTCAAGGAACAAGTTTTATTGCTAAAAAATGTTATCTCTTGAAGACTCATGAAGGCATATGGCCCTTCGTTCAAAATCTTCACCGTTGTTTCCATTTCAATTCAGAAATTCTGCTGATTCCACGAAGAAAATACTGCTGCAAACACCATTTTCCACTCCTTCCACTTCAAAACTAACCTCATTTTTTGCCCCTTTCATTCTCATAAAATCCCTCTATTTTTCATGTTCCCCTATTCCCCTTTCATAAACTCCTTTTTACAGAGTTTAAACTCCTTTTTTGAACCCTGCCGAAACCCTCAAATCCCTCATAAAATCCTCAAAAACTCATAAAAATACACCCTTTTTGTATTACAGACTTAAGCCCCTTGGGCTAAGTCCTAACCACTTCCCCATTATATGCCCTGGTGCTAGAACCAGACACTAAGCCATTAAATCACTTATCACATCGCAAAGATCCAAGCGTGCAAGTCTTTGTGCCATGACAGAAGTTCCGATGCGATTCAGCCCTGTACTTATATCCCCCGATCATATTATCACTCCATATAACCCGAGTGCCCGCATTCGGGCGCTAAAAGCATTGCATAATCCATCTCCGATTGACATTTTCCTTTGTAAAGTTCATAAACCCACTTTTCTAAAGCTTTGGTCTAAACACGCCGAAACCATGTTTTTTATTGTAAAATGGATAGATTGAAAGACCTGAACCAAAGTTTCCAATGTGATTAAGCCTCATTTGCATAAACTATCGCCCTCCGCCTCTACCAAAGGGTTTTCAATGCAAATCTCCTCCGTTGATCTCGTGGGCCGATATCATCTAACGACCCACGATCACCCCAAATCCCTGACTTCATTTTTGGCCATATTTCCTCCGTAACAAAGGTTTTTAACCTTATCTCATCAAATTTTTGCATTTTCTTTATAAAGTGACTCCCTCGCTTTATTTTCTCCCGATTCATCCTGACCGTCAAATCTCTGCAGATCGACAGATCCAACTTAAAGGATCCCTCTGCTCACCTTTTGACCTCCTCTAATGAATCTTCATCGTTGGATGATGCCATCCAAGGACCACGCTCTCTCCCCACACCCTCTGAAGCAGTTTACCCAATAAACACAGGATTTCATAACAGTTATGTGTATTTTCTAGGTTTCAAATGTTTTTCCCATAAATAAGAAAGGAAAAGAATGCCGAGGGTGACGATCCTCTGGACTTTTGTTTATCAAGGGGAAAGAACTAAAAAGGATCTACTCCACGTTTCATCAATGCTTCTTGGGCATTGATGCCACATGAGCCCTGTGCAGCCCTGCACATCAACAAGACACACAGCAATGCATAAAATAATTAAAATAGTATCAGTGTCAAAGACAAAACACAACAGAACAGAAGATTGAAGACAGTTTGGGATTACGGCTAAGATTGATTATCAAAAGCCTAATCCTTCAAATTAAACACAGTTAAAGAAAATCATAAGTGTTTATTAGACAAAAAGACCTCCACCGCCACGACAGAGGCTAATTGATTCCTCTCAGCCACCTAAAGCCACCTGTTGCCTCAAAGCATTCAAACAGAGGCTGAAGTTATTGATCAGAAAGAAGATATTTGCCTCAGCGCAGCCAAACAATTAATTCTACCAAAGAACTTAATGCAAAAATATCAGCAGAGTTACTATAACATGACAAAGAGACTTCAAAAGCTCCCACCGAGCTTAATCTTTAATGTAAATCAATTAATAGAGTGAGAATAACAGTACACTTCTCCATTAAGCCCCTCAAAGGCTGAGAAGTCATTAAATTGTATTTATTGCCCTGGGAGATCTTTCATCAGATCCCACCTCCTCATTTCTTCTATAAATACTCCTGTAGAAGATGAGAAAATGTTGGTTGCTGAACTTTGAAATATATTTGAGCTTGAGACTTCTACTTGTAAATAGTGTTCACTGGCTCTTGGAGGTCTGTTTGTGATTAGATAAGTTACTCTGGGAAGTGTAGATGATTGCTAAACTGAAACATTGGACTTAAATCTGTAACTGGTTTGGAGCATTAATACAAGCTGATTTATGGGATCCTGGTCTATGTCAACGGTGATGTTTTTCCTATTGTAAATTTTTATTTTATTTCTGTTTTTATTTTGTCCATCTTCTCTTGTAAAGAACAACAAGCATAGAGTTATGAATTTCTATATATCAGTACCCTTCGCTGACTGATAAGCTTTATCTAAATGTTTTCTCCCAATTTTTGTTATTTGGGAATGATTTAATTCAGTTCAAGCAGTTAGGAATGCTGGTGTTCCCTCGTCCTACTGTCTTTGCTAATTGTTATTCATAAATGTTATTTTCAGTTCATGTTAAGTAGAGAGAAACTAAGGAAGATATGGTGAGCCCTGGTCCTAGTTTATCCCCAAATACTGTCTTAGATTTTCCCTAAGAATGTGTTGAAAGCTGGCTAGTTTCAAAGTACTTACCAGATCTTAGGTTGCTCTTTGTTCTTCATTTGTTTAATTCCCCTTCTTGTTGTATCATTTCATTCCATAAATCAAACTTTAAAGAGACCCTTAGACATAGATGACTTTCCCCATGGACCACTCTTGCCCCTTGTTGTTTCAATTAAACCCTACTATGACTCCATAGCCCAATGGACTAAAACCTGCAATTATCTATCTTTTTGGCCAAAGCTTACTTTGATTACTTGCAACTTCTCACCTTTGAAACTCTTTCCATTTAGGACTTTCCCTCAAATAATAATCATGCTCAACCATCCAAAAACAAAACAAAACCCTCGGACTTCATAACTAGCCTAATATCATTACCCAAAGCTTTTAAAGATAAATCTATCTTTGCACTTTATTGGAGAGATCCCTCTCCGGATTCAGGAGGGCTAGATACTAGAATCCCAAAGTGGTTGAAATAAGTGTTCTCCCTGCAGTTGGACTTTTTCCAATCTTGCTAATTACAGGGTGCTAACACTGAGGACGTAGCCATCCTAGATTCAGAGAGGGATCTCTCTATGTATGAGTTCAATGATATGATATTTAAGGCTTTTAGTGTGATTTTAGGCTAGTTATGAAGAACAGAGTTTTTGTTTGTTTTGGTTGGGCAAGGATATAATGAAGATGAAGGAAGTCTTTATGAAGGGTGAAGATATGAATAGGTGAATGAATGGTTCAGCTGATAAGATAGGCAAGGAGCTGCATCAATCCATTGGGATATGGAGTCATAATAGGATTTAATTGAAATAGCAAGGTTCAAGAGTGGTCCATGGGGCAAGTCCTCTATGTCAAAGGATCTCTTTAAGTTGATTTTATGGAATCAAACACTAAGAAATGGAGTGAGGGAAATCAAACAGATGAAGAAACAAAGAGCAGCCTAAGATCAAGTAAGTACTTTGAAACTATCCTGCTTTTGGCATGCACTTAAGGGAGAACAAAAAGTAATCTAATATCAGGTAAGTGCTTTGAAACTAGCCTGCTTTTGATATACTTTCAAGAAAAAAAATTTAAAAACATATAATAGCTTAAGATCAAGTAAAGACTTTTAACTTAGCCTGCTTTCAACATATTCTTAAGGGAACTTTTCATAGCAATTGTTGGAGAAGAAACTAGAGGACAGGGCTAATCATAGACTTCCCTAGTTCAAATTTAATTAGCAGACTTTTCAAGACAACATTTAAGATAAACAAAGAATAGCCTAAGATCAAGTAAGGACTTTGAACCTATCCTGCTTTTGGCATACTCTTAGGGAACTTTTCAAAGCAACTGTTGGAGAAGAAACTAGAGGATAGGGCTAACCATAGACTTCCCTAATTCAACTTTAATTAGCAGAATTTTCAAGAACATTAAAATACAATATGTCAAGTTGTACTCAAGAGATATGGGCTCACCAACACTTCTCTGGTTATACTCTATTGAACCATCTTTGAATAAACAATCAGCAGAAAACATAAGGGATAAATATTTTCAGTGAGATTTAGGGTACTTCAGAAGTAAATCCTAATCTATATTTGCTATTCTTTATCAGAGAAAAGTGGGTAGAAAGGAAACAAAAAGAAAATAACAATTTATAGTGAGAAACACATCACCATTGACATAGACCAGGATCCCATAAATCAGCTATTTGTATTTGATGTTCAAACCAGTTACAATCTTCAAGTCCAATAGGCCTCTACAACTTCAAACTTCTCATCTCAACTTATGTGTCTTCACTTACAAAACAGAGCTATAGCAGCTTCAGAAAGCTATTTACATGCAACAGATATCCAGAGACCAACCTCTATACTGTCTTCTACAATAGTATTTATAGAAGAATGAGGAGGTGGAGTGTAAGAAGGTTTCATTAGTTCAATTAATATAGAGTAATGGTGCCTTGACCTTTAGGAGGCCTAAGGGAGAAGATTTCGAGTTCTCATCTCTGTTTTAATGATTTTACATTAATATTTCATCAACCTTAGTTACTGTTGTTGACTTTGGGGGCTTTGGTAGGCTGATCATAAATTCTGAGCTGTCTTTGGAAAAATATCTCTGACTGTGCATTCATTATGTATTCTTTTGCAAAAACAGATCTGCAGGTGGCATTTGAGTAGCTGGGGATTCAATTATCCTCTCTGAGGTGGCACTGAGGTGTCCTTTATTGTTTTGTCTTCTTTCATTTCCTTTAAAACACTGATTTAATTTAATATTGTGTTTATGCCTGATTAGGCTCTCTATTTAGCATTATTCTTTTAAGAGCACATTCGAATTTTGATGACTGGGCCTATCAGCTTTATCTGTGTTTAACACCTCTAATCCTTCGATTATGCTCTGATCCTTCAATTAATTGATTCTCACTGTGTTTCTGGTTGTTGGCAGGTGCGCAGAAGGTTTTGCTTGATTGGAGGGTTTTACTGAAGACCGATGGTCATGATCCATCGATGAATGTGGAGATAAAACCCTCCTTTGGATAACCCTTTTGCAACAAACAGGCTTGGGATTGTCATCCCTGGCCTTTGTGTTAAAATCATTCTGTGGGTTGCTTTGGCCCTTTATCGGCCATGAAACCTGCAACAAAAAAAACATAAACCATATTATAAAAGCCTGCGAGAATGGGGATAACTGCAATAGAGGTTGATGAGGGAGAGAAGCAGTGAGGGGGAAAATGCCTTGCAGTGGGGAAGGGGGCTTATGAACAAAAACGGGCAAAAAAACCAGTTCAAAAGAGTATTTGGCACGTATTGGGCAAAAGTGGTTTTCGCAATACCACAAGTGGTTATCACATGACCCTCGGGCGGAAAATGGTTTTTCCCGAAAGCAATGTGATTCCATACATCACTCAACATGTGGAATTTTTGATACCACCGGTATCACAAAATTTTTAAGTTTTAAACCTCTGGCGCAAAGATTTTGTGATATGCCGCCACAACCGTCAGATGAAAGGGTCGAGATCCGACGATGCAGATGGAATGCGGAGAATAAGTTACGCGACGGGAGTGATAACGGAATACAGGTGGCAGCACGCGATTGGATAGGCGCTTCATGTGGTGGCAGGTAGGCCTTGTTGAAGTTGGGTTATCGGGTTTAATGCGGACCGTTAGATCATATAGATCGACGAAGGCGATTGTTCAGCTGCGGTAAATAGATGGCAAGATTTGAATAGGGGAAAGGTAGGAAAAGGAGGCACAAAAGTCGTTGATCTTTAAAGATCAACGGTTGGGATTATTTCGCAAAGTGATAAGGCAGGGACTCGAGGGTTATGGAAAATGGCACGGTCTTATGGGAGGCCACAGAACTGGAGCCAAAGGGGAGAGGGGCCTATCACATCGGGGAAAAATTATAAATAAAGAGTGAGTTTGTAACGAGAGAAGCCGATGCAATGAGACCTTAAACGCTTGGTCATAATGCGTGGTTCCAAGAAGAATGTGGGGGCTAGGGCTAAGTCGAAAGGCACTTTAGCCCTGTTTGTTTGAAAAATGGATTTTTAGCCCAAAATGTTGGGTTTTTAGGATTTTTAGGGGTTCCGATAGGAGGGAAAGGGGGTTCTCAAAACTGTTAAAGGGAATTTATTAGTTTTGAAGGGAAAAACGAAGGGAGAAAGGGGATTTTTCAGAGGTAGATGGAGGATAAAAAGGGTCAATAATGAGACAATGAAATGATGAAAGAGGAGATTATTTGGGGAACAGTTTTGCAGGGGGCAGCAATTTTTAACTTGGTTTATTTTGAATGAAACAACAGTGAAGATTATTTGCAAAGTTCAAACAGCACAAGAAGACTTCAAGAATGATCAGTTTTGCATGAAAACAATCTCTTGAAGGCTTAGAACTTATTTTTAGCCATCATTTTCTCAATCAAAATTTATTGATGGCTAACAGGTAGAAATTTCTATTTACCAGCAAATTTCTGACATTCGACACAGCTCTTGAAGTTGGAAAAAACATCAGAGAAAATATTTGGCCAATAATAGTCAGCTCTTAAGATTTTGTTTGCAGTGGATTTCCAATAAAAATTCCCTCCACACACTCCTGCATGTATCTCTGTCATAATATCTTGGGATTCAGCTTCATCTACACATCTCAATAAGGCTCCAACAGGGTCTTTGCAGTAAATATGGTCTTCCAAAATGCAATACTTCACAGCTCTAAACTTGAAAGCTCTCCTTTTTTACTTCTCCATTTCATGGGGACAATTGAAATTTAACAAAAATTATACTATATCCTTGTACCAATCTGAATGAAATATTTCAGGATAATTAGAAATACCTTCTCCATCTTCTCCTTCAGCTGCCTCTACATTCAGATTTAAAGCCTTGCAGCTATATTTCGCCATCAAGCGATCCAAGCCTTGACCTTTTATCATTTTAGTTGGTATGATCTCAATATCAAATTCCATAATTTTGGTCAACCATCATCCTCTCCTGCCATATGTATCTAGCTGCAACAATACATATTTAATAGTAATATTTGGCACAAAAGCAACAATTTTTTAATGTAGAACATGTTAGTGTCCCGTGATTTGGCTGATTGGCAAGTCAAATGAAGGTGTAACATCAAACCAATCTTTGGAGCCCAAGGACCTAGCCTTCCTGGACTCAGAGAGGGCTCTCTCTATTTGTGTAAGGGATATATGTGTGTTTGCTTATTGTGTTCTGATTTTAGGCTAGTTATGAAGTAGGTTTTTTTGGTTTTGGTTTTGGTTTTTTTAGGTAGTGAGGGATGAAACTGATCAAAGATATAAGATAGGTAAAAATATGTCAGATCAACTAGGCTATGGGGTCGAAAGATCAAGAAATCTATCAGACGGTGATACAAGGTTGTTGAAGGGCCGATTTGATTCGAGGTAGAAAGGATCTTTGGGCAAAATGGAACAAAATGGACATCAAGTTTGGGAACAACAAAGGATTTCAAGCATAACTAGTTTAATAGCTGACATAAACATGGTAGGGCAAACCATTAATCATGAGAAATGTAACTATAATCTAATCAATACATAGAAATAAACATGCAAGCCATGCATAGAGATATATAACTCTCTAACTTTGGGAAATGACTATCAGACTTTAGAAAAATACACTTAAGAGAGACAAACAACTCAAATCACTATGCTGGAATGCCTAAACACAGTATTTCAAGTTATTGGGCACTTTGAAAACAAGATTGCATAGTCTTAGGCAAAGGGCAAGATCAAAACAAGACCTCCTTGGTTCAACAAATGACAATCTAATCAGTCAAAGAGAAATTTCATGGATGGAGCTATGGCTAGTCATTGGTAAGCAAGGCATACCGTAAATCATACTTAACATGCATAAAACCATGAATTAAATAAGCAACAATATTCTTAAGTTATTAAAGAGAAATCAAGAATTCTTTAATGTGACTAAGGAAGAAGAAAAACATGGAAGCTATGAAGAAACAGGAAATTTGAGGTGCGTCCAAGGGCATGTCTCAAATTTGTTCTCTACTGATCTATAGCAAGCAAAAAACATGGATTCATGAATGAAAACTAGAAAACAAAACAAATAAAGAGACACTATACCATTCTACCAAGTCATGGAATCTAACAACAATCATATTTCATCATCCAAGAACATCCAAGAGAGTATCCAAGAGCATGAGACAAGTATTTCTTCCAAAGCTTATATGACCATATATTGCTTCTATCATCAAGTTCAACCTTGTTTACATTGAAATACTTTGGAATATATAATCTCAAGTGAGGAAAACCTCTTATTTCAATTCGCACTCTCATTTAAAGGTTCAAATTTTACAAAAATACTCAAAAATTACATCAGCAAAAGGTCCCCTAACTCGCCAGCAACGTTTGGCAGCCTTCCCGATGTCGAAATGAGGCTCATGATAGCTCGTTCGAAAGCTCTATGTGTCTACTTTCTGGAGAAGCTATAATTTTCTCAATATGATGCGTAGAAGTCCTCCAAAAATAGGCCTGTGTGTAAAAAACCAGAAAATAAAGCTTGCTGATAGACCGGGCAGAGTGTAGAAAAAGTGGGCATTTTTCACCATTTCAGAGGAGTGAATGATCTTCAAATGTCCTGAAAATCATTGAGTGTGTGCTTCTAAATTTATGGCATCCAATGATACCATTTTCCTCCATTGATGATCTCCCAAACTGAAATGGCGAAGCCCATGATTTTTGGCCAAAAACTCAAAAATGCTAAAAAACCAAAATATGTCGAAAAACTCCCAAAATTGGTGAGCATGGCCCTCAAGGGTTCTCAGTAACATGCTGTGAAGAAGAGGCAAAAATATGAAGTCCTGATGTGTCCTTTGTCACTTTCCGTGCCGGGCGCTTCCCTTTAACCTCCTTGAGCTTGTCTTGAGCAGCTTTTAACTTGCACCGAGCAAACTGA